>CM048744.1:346179667-346812167 GCA_026315105.1 Locusta migratoria
AAGCACGTAGAATATTGGACCAAAGTCCATCAACAAAAACATGGCAAGGTAATGATGCCAAAGCCATGTTTTTAAAGTCCCGAAGAAATTGTGTCTTATAAAGAACTGGTAAAGGGACTCCTTGCACTGTTCAAGGGCATTTGTTGGCTTTACTAGATGTACAGGAAGCGATACCGCACAATAAACTTAGTTTCGGTACGGGCAGTGGCGGGTTGGACCAAGACTCTTTGGGTTCGCTGAGCAAATCAAATCAAGCGTGCTGGAGACGGTGTGGCCAAAAGAACAGAGTAAAACGAGTTACGGTTCATTAAATGTGTGTTTTCGTTGTGGAAGTTTGGGTAGGACATAGAATGTAAACAAACATATCAGTCCTTCCCAATCTTTTTCGTAAAAGGACCCACAATACAGGGTGTTTCAAAAGGAATACACGTTTTAAAAACGATTACTTTGTCCTAACTCGATCGCTGCGCCTTGACTCGGCTATTGGAGAAACGAATACATACAGTCGGCCGGGGTGACTTTGTACAACTTCCTTCTTCAGAGACAATGAATACTCGACTCAGCAAATTAACAGGGCCTTCTCACGTAAACCAGGAACCAGGAAGTGGATAACGAGGAAAACGCGCCAGCTAAGTCACCAGCTTTCCTTCCATTCGTTGGAAATGTCTTCTTCAAAATAGGAAGAATACTTAGTAATTACCAGGTGAATGTGATTTTCCGTCCACCATCTAGAATTTCTAACTTGCTGGGATCAGTAAAGGATGATTTGTTATTGCGGAAGGCGGTAATTTATAAAATACCTTGCGAGTGTGGTATGGCCTATATAGGACAGACAACACGCACCGTGGAAGAACGTTGTACAGAACATCAACGTTGCACTCGCCTCCTGCAACCAGCAAGTCTGCAGATGCAGAGCATTGTATTTCTAACGTACGTATAATGGAGTATGATAACTCAATTTTGGCCACGACAACATCCTTCTGTGACTCCTTATAAAAGAATCCGTTGAAATACGCATTGCGGAAAATCTGATGAAGCGTGACAGCGGCTACCTGCTGAATAACGCGTGGAATCTCGTCATCGCCGAGATTTGTTCTAGACGAAGACGCCAGAAGACTCCGGTAGCTGCCTTCTGTCACCGTCACCGTGCGCGGTAATACCACCAGCGTGCTATATAAGGCGGAGCTTCAATTGGGACAAGGAACTCTTCTACAAAGAAAAGGCTGCTGGGCAGTGGCCCCAGAGGAAGGTCTTCTACAAGCCTTACTGGAAGGAGTATGTTCCACACCATCTTCAGGAAGAATATGGTGATCCTCCTCGAGACGCCGCCACAACAGAAGCCCTGAAGCGGCTTCATCAAGAAGAAGACAAAAAGAAAAATAGGGGATACTACGGCCAACGCCGAAGGAGACCCTGAGAAGCCAAAACACAAACCAGCACATCGATACACAAGGTGGTTACCACCAGCATCTCTGGCCCAGGTTTCCGTGGTTCCCTGTTGGCTGTAAGGTGAATACCGGCGCTGTTCCCATGCCCACGGAGTGTTCCCAATTGGGACAAACCTTCACCCCCCCCTTAACAAGAAAACATATGCAAAAATAAACCATGCACCATGCAAAAGAAATGACCTAATAAAGAAACAAGACATCCCACACGTGTGGGAACCCTCACAAGGCTGAAAAGAGCACAAGCACGCTCTCAAGCACCCCGCCCACCCCCTCAGGGTGAGGAATGAAAAGTGCAAAAAAAAAAAAAAAAAAAAAAAAAAAAGGCAAGCGTCTTCGTCAGTCCTTGTTGGCTCACCTGAAGATAACTGGCAGGTGCCCAGCTGAAATATCGTGGAATGACGTTTACGACGACCGGCTGCAAACCCGAAATCTTTTTTAACATTTAATTAGCCGGGAAAATTTCACAACTTCCGTCACTTTTTTTTTAATGTTCCTCCCACAAAAGAAATCACACTACCAAACGGACACTGTAGCAGGTTGCATTTACAGTTCCTGGTGGATTCTGGATAAAAAAATTCCTAATTATGTCCTATTAATGTAAAATTTCAATGTGAATATTGGTACGGCTAACTTTGTACCATTCTTAAAAACTAACTATATATATAATTCTGTGGGCAACTTTAGGCCATGCCTAAAGGATAGACGGAGTTGATATGTCAAAACAGATAGTCTTAGCTAGTTAATGAAGGTTTACTTTGACATACTAAGTTATTTGTGCAAACCTACTATTGATAGGTTTCACATTACGGCAACAGACATTTAGAAACAACACATTCACCGCAGTTAACCCAATAATATAAACATCAAATAAGAAATCACATTTTCTCAAAAAATCACACCTCTTTTAGTAATATATTCTGCTTAGACATCTTCTGTTTACAGATTTTACACAGAAGTCAACGATTCTTTTTTAATATACTGTCCTTGAAATACCATATTTTATTCTCCCTCTCAGGCTACACACGTTTCCCTTTATCATTCAACTCTTCTAAATATTGTGACATTGCCTCGCACCTCTATTGCAGTGACATTTCCAGGCTAAAATTTGACTTGATAAATTAAAATAACAATCATTTACTCGAAAGTCATCTGCATCGGTTCAGCGATAAACCTTCATTTAGAACAGGGTCCGTTTTGGTGATTACAACAGGACTGTTAAAAGTTCATTTACTGCTGTTCCTGTTTAATTCAGCTAGGATCAGTAGTACCTGTAGGTATATTCTGAGGTGCTGCCTGTTAAATCCTGAGTGTTCGCACAAGTCCCTTGCATTGCCTTCCCTTTGGTCTGTGTTGTGATGCAGGCCCACACGGTTACACAAACGTGATTAACTCCTTGGTACAATTTCTTCTCCTATGTCGTCCTCCATCCGTCTCCTTCTTACATGTTATATCAAGTCATTTCTTAAATGTTTATATATAGAATTTCTTAATTTAGTGACTTAGTTTCGATTTTATAAACATTCTGCCACGATCCTGGCAGTGACGTTGTAGGAAAATAAAGACCAGAGATGGTGATGCAGCTGTTCATTTATTGACGCGTTTCGAAATAAGCATCGTTAGAATCTAAGCTTGGGGTAAAGATTCATACTAATCGTATATCGTCTTAGCCATGACTCTGTGTTTTTGGCACATTGAAGCTCTATCAAAAACGTCCTTTTGAGTAAAATTTCTCAGGCTAGAAGTCCACTGACACATCTGTAAATATTTCAGAAGATACTGCGATGGAGGATGATGATGGGTGATATAACAGCGAACATGTTCGAAAGAACATTGGTTGACATCATAGCCTTAAATTCACAATTCGAATTAAAAAATTTATTTTAGAGGGCATTGGAATAAATGGAAAAGCTTAAAAATTTTCCTAGACCGTGATTCGAACCTGGTTTTCCCGCTTCGTACCAGCGGTCATCTTAATCAATTAGGTTATAACTATATTCTAGCAAGGGACGTCCCCGAAAACACACACACACACACACACACACACACACACACACACAGTATCTATAATTGTATGCATGCTTCCTACAGGCAAATGACCATTTCGATGCGGATGCACAAATACGTCAGACCCCTACCGTTAAAACTGCGATAAAGAGGAATTATTGGGCAGGAAGTACTGCAATCGTAGTGTGCGATGAAATGAGAATTTGTGCAGGACGGGAAACGAGTCTGGATAGCCTAATTAAGGCGACCTCTGATCCGTAGCGGGGAAAAGAGATTGAATCCCGCCCCAGAACAAATGTTGAGCTTCTCCGCTGAATTTATTTCACTGCCCTGTAACAGTCGAAATGTTGGAGTATTCTGAATCGGTAACGGTTTGTCTCGGGTGTTCCTGTAAATCGCCTGAGGCGGCAGCGGCGTCGGTTAGCTAGTAAACAGCTTACTACTGTGTCGCCACGTGACAACACACAGGGCTTCCGTGGCCTGCTAACCTCAATGTCCGAAAACACGGCAGGCTCTTACAGAAAGGCTTACTACGTAGCAACGTAGTTGATATCATCGGAGTAGTGCAGCAACTAAAATCACTTAACAAGAACAAGTCTTCTGGTCCGGATACTATACCCATTAGATTTCTATCTCATTATGCTGAAGCGATAGCTCCTTACTTAAGTCATATACAACCGCTCTCTCATAGAAGGATCTGTACCAAAAGATGGGAAAGTTGCACAAGTCACACCTATATTCAAGAACGGCAGTAGGAGTAACCCACTAAACTACAGGCCTATTCATTGACGTCAATTTGCAGCAGAGTTTTGGAACATATCATGTATTCAAATATCCTGTATTCAAATATTATGAATTATCTCGAACAGAATGATCTATTGGCCCAAGGTCAACATGGATTTAGAAAATACCGTTCATGCGAAACACAACTCGATCTTTTCTCACACGAAGTGATGTGTGTTATCGAGAAGGGTTCACAAATTGATTCCGTATTCCTTGATTTCCAGAAAGCTTTTGACACCGTACCTCACAAACGGCTTTTAATCAAATTGCGTGGTTATGGTATATCGCCCCAAATTTACGATTGGATATGGGATTTCTTGTCAGAGAGGACACAGTTCGTAGTAATCGATGGTAAGGCATCGACTAAAACAGAGGTGATATCGGGCGTCCACAGGGTAGTGTTATTGGTCCTCTGCTGTTCCTTATTTACATAAACGATTTAGGGGAAAATCGAAGTAGCTCTCTTAGGTTGTTTGTAGATGACGCCGTCATTTACCGTCTAGTAAAATCACCTGAAGATCAAAACCAACTGCAGAACGATCTGAATAAGATGTCAGTATGGTGTAACAATTGGCAATTGATTCTAAATAATGAAAAGTGTGAAGTCGTTTACATGAGTACGAAATGAAATCCGTTAAACTTTGTTTACAAGATAAATCAGTAAAATGTGTAGGCCGTAAACTCCACAAAATATCTACAAATTACTATTACTTCAGACTTAAATTGGAAAGAACACGTAGATAATATCGTGCGAAAGGTGAACCAGAGACTGCGTTTTATTGGCAGAACCCTTAAAAGATGCAACAGAACTACTAAAGAAACTGCATACACTGCGCTTGTCCGTCCATTTTTGGAGTATTGCAGCCCAGTGTGGGATCCTTATCAGGTGGGTTTGACGGAGGACATCGAAAGAGTCCAAAGAAGGGCAGCTCGTTTCGTATTGTCACGATACAGGGGAGACAGCGTTACGGAAATGATACAGGATCTGGGATGGGAATCATTACAACAACGGCACTTATCGCTGCGGCATGCGCTACTTGCGAAACTCCAATCGCCAACATTCTGCTCCGAATGCGAAAATATATTGTTGACTCCCACTTACATAGGTAGAAATGATCATCAGAATAAAATACGAGAAATCAGAGCTCGAACAGATTGAGGTATTCTTTCTTCCCGCGCGCTATTGTAGAATGGAATGGGAGATAAATTGTGGTTCGATGAACCCTCTGCCAGGCACTTAAATGTGATTTGCAGAGTATCCCATGTAGATGTAGACTACCGCTGGCTGCGACGCAATCTGTGCTTATCTGTGGCGGGAGCTGCAGAGGCGAGTAACGCACTGCCCTTGCAGAAATATCGCAACATATCTTAAAATGTATCTAAAACTACCCGCTGTTTAGACGATCTCTAAAGATTTAATAGTTTGTCTTAGATCATCGACAATATCAATTTTATTGAAATTGACTCCTGCTGTTATCAGCGAGATTTATTTTGTCTAATGCAGTTCACCAATCTATTTAACTCGTATTGCCTGTGGTCGAAAATCGACCAATTGCGTTTACAATGGTCACTGGGGGTAAAATTTTACGTATGTCGACGGCCTCGCGTGATTATATTCGCAACAACAACACGATAGAAAATCTTTGCCCATTTGTTCGAACCACATAGAATGACTCGATTAGTGTATCGTACAGACCATGAAGTAAACAAATAATGCTGTTCCTGCTTTATGGTTGACAGGTTCTTGTATGTACCCTCGTCCGCTCAGTAAAAATAATTGCTCTTGTAAAGCGAAGATTCCATAAGAAAACATCAGCGTTGTCAATGACTCATAGGATTCTCACTATTCAGCATCTGTTGCCAACATTATCATAGGAGGCCGCTGGGATATTTGGTAAAATTTAACTAGCACTGGGAGGTATGAACGGCATCTTTTACGTGTTAAGGAAAATGCCTGACACAATAACAAATAAAAACGGAAGTATATACCTCTCATGCCATTTTCGAATTATATAACTTTAATTAGCCTAATATTTGAAATGTAACTAAAATTTCTGTGTTCGTATATTTATACAACGCCAAGAAATGTTATTTCGATACTGCGATATTCAGAATTCCAGAGCTGACAACATGTCGACTACGTAGTTCCACCCGTGCACCGCTACATGCCTCTCCCGACGCATCATCATTTATATCGGCATTCATATGAAAATATCCATTTCCTATAACCACTCTTAAGCCGGCCGCGGTGGCCGAGGGGACTGAGGCGCTCCAGTCACAGTCTGCACGGCCACTACGGTCGGGGGGTTCGAATCCCCCCTCGGGAATGGATATTTGTGCCGTCCTTAGTATAAGGTAGTTGATAAGTAATTTGTAAGTTCAGGGACTGATGACCCCGTAGTTAAGTCCCATAACTTAAAAAACATTTGAACATTTAACCAATCTTAATCACTGTGAAAATGAAGCATTTGAACGGCACAAGAAAGAGAGTTGGGAGCACCCCATGTTTCGATATTCACTTATTTTAATATGTTATTTTGCAAATGCGCTGAATTACAGCGTCTTTGGTCGAGGCGAATAGCCAATCAGTGAGCTGATTGTTGGACAATGTAGAACTTGATCCAAGCAGTAGATAGGAAAATCTCTTCTTCCTTTTACCACTTTTAATGGCTAAATGCACACACAATATTTATATTCGTGAAATCTACAACAATCTTTCGAATTATGCAACTCTCATTGGCCTTCTTGTATGAATAAATTAATCTGTACCACAATTTTCGTGTTAGCGTATTTATATAATGATACCCTTTTATTTATGATCGAGGTCTACAACCGAAACTAATAGATTTTTAAGGATTTAATAAATAGCTGATGGTTCAAGAAGTATTTTATGAAATACATAACGATTGTTAACTCTCACCAAAACATTGAGACATCGCAACATACCGTAAATAAAACGCTGCTATTTAATATTTGAACACTAAGGTCCTGTTTCGGCTTACACTGCCGTTTTCAAATGACGCTTATGTATAGATTACCTGACATACATAAAACATCTAAGGCGTCTGTATATAGCCTGTCAAATTTGTTCGGTACTTCTCATTCTGATTTTGTATTTTGGCAGTTACGCCTTAAGTGTCTTATGTATGTCAGGCCATCTATACATAACCGTCACTTGAAAATGGCAGTGTAAGCCGAAACGGGACCGCCGTGTTCTTATAAATATTATTAAATAGCAGCGTTTTGGTTTATTACTACTACTACTATAGTATAACTAGTATTTTTTTAAATGTACTTAGTATCTTCAGGGTGTTTCGCAATTTTTTCTTTCTTTTTAACTGATATGAGTAACCTGTAGTAGGAAATTTGAAATGTTCTACGGCATTTTGCACTTCATTTGTCTTACGGTAGGCTGAAGGAAGCAGCAAAATGCAGTAGTTAAACTTAATCTATAGATTGAATTCATTTACATTTATTATAGAGCTTCTATGTAGTCTCACTGCACGAAGGACCGAGCGAGGAGACCCAGTGGTAACACAGTAGACCCGCGTTGGTGAGGAAGGGGATCAAATCCACCTTAGGCGATCGTGATTTAAGTTTTTCCGTGATTTTGAAACGTGTCCATAAAAAATTATTTTTATAAGAAAATGTCTAATATTGTGCCTCCTGTTTTGTATCGAGTAACTTGCTTGCAAGAAAATGTATAATATCGCTTCTACTGTATGTATCGATATGTGTAAAGTTTCATCTCTGGCAAAGATCATGTATTGCATAGCATTGTAGCTCGCACTGAGAGAGAGAGTAGCACTAGTGGTTCAGCTCGCTTAGAGAGCGGTTGGGTTGTGTGTATGGCTCCGATGTAGAGCAGAGGCTGCTTTGCCAGCAAGTCAGAAGTTGTATTATGTAGGTAATGTAATGCTGTTTATCAATAATAAGTAACTTAACCCTGTTTCATATTTCATTTACGTAGTTAGAAAATTAACCCACTTCCTTCATTTGATAATTACTTGATTTAGTGGAGTGTTGATTTGAATAACATTATTGAACATATTTCATTATTGGTGCGATAGTAAGAGAATAGTTGATTTGGATTTCAATAATAACTGATCGACATTAATTCTCACAGTCAAGCATTGAGAAAGTGATTTGTGGTTTTTCTTATATCTTTCTCGCAGTCAAAATTTTTGAGTATAGTCAGTGTCTGTTTCAAAAGGTTACATGTCACAGTTGTTTACTTAAAAGATCCGTTGCGCACAAAATCAATTTAATGCACTGTTTCTTGTACATTAAGATCAGGGCCATAATTAAACCAAATAGCTGAGTTAATGAACAATTTATTGTCTGATTTAACGAAAGGTTCAACATTTCAAAACACGCGTACAGTTTTTAATTTACTTAAATCATTCAAAGAAAATTCCCGGGATGATTCCTTTCAAAGGAAACGGCCGTATTGCTTCCCCATTTTCTGCCAGAAATCCAAGCGTGAACTCAGATCTCCGTCTGTGATGACGATGTCAACGGGACGTTAAACACCCAAGCTTGCTTCCTTCCTTCCTTCCTTCCTGATTAATCAAGGTCTCCCTCATTCATTCATTTTCATTCATTCATTCATTCATTAACACTAATCAGCGATAAATTAAAGGTCGATATAACAGCTCTTTCATCATGCTCTTTCCTCAACTTCTTCGACAATGAATATTTTGAGAAAATTGGCGGTGTTGCCATGTTCAGTTCTGGCTTGCCTCTGGCATCTGTTCTTTCTTTTTTAAGACTGGGTCGTTTTTCGGACCTTCCGGTCAGTCGCTTAGTGGATCGTTGGGGCACGCCGTTAACCTAAGCCCACACTTGACAGATCAGTATTTCCAAGTGTCTGCCACCACCCATCACAAGCAATGGGCGTGTTTGGAACATTGATGCAGCTGAGGACAGGGATGTCTTGGAAACGAGATGGAAAACTTGTTAAGTAGGTACAAAGATAATGGATGTTGTATGCGAAACATCAACCCAGTAATAAGCAGGAAGAACGTGAGAACACGAGAGGAAAATAAGTAATTTCGATCCTGGGCGCTCCTTCCATATGTTGGCAACATTTCGTGTGGAGCAGGCAGAATCCCAAGGAAACACTGAGTCACAGAATCTTCGGGGCCGCGGTGGAGTAGCCGAGCGGTCTAAAGCGCCTCGCTGCGGAGCGCGCGGTTGCTCGCAGTGGAGGTTCGAGTCCTCCCTGGGGCATGGGTGTGTGTGTTATCCTTAGGTTAGTTTACCTAGGTTTAAGTAGTTTGTAAGCTACGGACTGATGACCACGCAGTTTGGTCCGATAGATTTACAAACATTTGAACATTTTCATCTTCCGCCATCCGTAAGTCTGGTGACCTCAGTTCGGTGATCTGGAATTACCACAGTATGTGATCTACAGAACAGCGTATCAATGTGACAAACACTCCATTACTCGGGCCACGCGAGATGTGCGTTGAACGTGAGCGCCACACGCTCCTCTGCAAGCCAGTAAATCAGCCTTAGCTCCACGAAGTGTAAAAGCCACCGTCATTTGCTAACCTCCGACCCTGCACCGCTGTGCTCCTGCGGTTAACTGCTGACGGTGCGACATGTTTTACTGTCTTGTGTTAATTTTCATCATCTCCGTGTAGCCCTTCACTTTCCGTCTACTCTGGAGGATATTTTAGCTGATGACCCACGAGCAACTGCTAGAGTTTTGCGTTTTATCAACTTGACCAATTTATCAAAGGATATTTAACCCTTTTGTTTTTATCTTTCGTTTTTCGCTCTCTTTTGACACTCTATCTGGTTGTTACCAACGTTTACGAGATCTAGTGAATCTCTGTTCTTATCTGGGCGCTAATGACCTTAGCAGTTGTGCGCCCTAAAACAACAACAAAAAAAGCTCCAAATGACATTCTATTGACTATTCGGCCGCGGAAATCCTGACCTGAACGTAATCCATTTATTAGCGAGTCTGTGAAAACACTATTGGCAAAACTGATTGTGATGGCGACCTTCAACTGGGTGAGGCGTGGGACGCGGTGATTTTTTTTTCCCGCATCTGAAGATAGCTAGATGATTGTCAGCCGAAATATCGTGGCGAGAAGTCGAAGACATCCGACTGCAATCCTGACACTCCGTGGAATATTGCTTACGCCTAGAAAACGTAAGGAAATCGGAGTCTGACTTACTAGTAATCACGACTCGTACTTGGGAAGTTAGTTTCTGCTTTACCTCTGAAGACTTCGACACTAAACGCAAATCTTGCTTTGTTGGATGATTGTGGGTTGGACCTCTCCAGTCCCATTAATTTTGACAACATTGTCAGAGGAGAAAAACAGCGATCTATTTGGTATGATCAATATTACAAAAAAGTCTTGATCGCAGAAATTAACAGTTTCAATTAACCGGTTTCGACCTGATGGTCATCTTCGGAATAACAAGCAGCCCATGTGGCCAGGACAGCCCAGCCCAGCCGAGCGCAGCACTGGCCACATGGGCTGCTTGTTATTCCGAAGATGACCATCAGGTCGAAACCGGTTAATTGAAACTGTTAATTTCTGCGATCAAGACTGTTTTTTGTAATATTGATCTCTCCAGTCCCACCAAGGGATTTTCTCCTTTCGCCCAGGCCATTATTGTCTGCATCACTGAAGCTATTATATTTTTAGCTCCATTGCTTTTATCGATTCAAGTTATTTGACCTGCTCACGCTTTGGGTAGACGTCCTTACTTTATACTCGTGTATCGAGGGGCTGAAGATTTTGTTGTTTGATTGCTTAACCCTCCCAATAAACAAATTTTTCTTCTTCAGTTTGTAGTTGGAAGCGGCGAGGTGATGCGCAACGTTAAAGCAGTTATGAGGAAAACTACAGTTGTACGCCTCAGTTTTCATTATTTCGATGGAAAACTCGCGACCAATTTCGAACGCTTGGGAAAATTAAACCGGCGTTTTTGTTGCTCTGAACTATCCTCGAAAATACCTCTCAAACTTGTCCAGCGCCTTAGTTACGACCAGCAGTGATGATTTACCGTTAGTTTTCGACATTTTCCTTTGGTCACGCCAACTCCTATCGTTCCATTGCGTGAGAAAAAAAGGAAACTGTAGGAGCCTATCAGCTCTGAACCAACTGTCGGAAACGGACGTTTTTCCAGCCAT
This sequence comes from Locusta migratoria, assembly GCA_026315105.1. NCBI lineage: Eukaryota > Metazoa > Arthropoda > Insecta > Orthoptera > Acrididae > Locusta > Locusta migratoria. The sequence continues at coordinate 346,191,062 of CM048744.1, forward strand.
GTTCTGTCTCTGACAGGAGTGACTTATGTCTACGTTCTTCGAACCTGCTTGCACAGTAGGGTTGAGTGCACTGTAGTAGTAAAAGCGGGCGCTAGTCCCTGTATACTGGTAAGGTGAACTCATCCACTGCAGCGTGACCTTGGACCCCGCACACGGTTTAGTCAGCGTTCACGTCAGACATCAGCTACACGTGTCGGCGCACTATTTCAAAGGCGGTTGTTCACAATGCTGCAGCTTGATCTTCTAAAATTGCTTATAGGTTGCTTGAATAATCACTTATATGTTGTTAGCAAATTATTTATTGTAAAAACACACGTTTCGGGCGTAGCCCATCATCTAGTGACAGATATAATATATACTAAGCATTGATGCATTCAAATTTGTCATTTAAAAATACTGTGTTATGTACTGCCAAACGAGAATGAACATAAATTGACGTTTATTCTTCTTTGGCAATACATAACACAGTATTTTAAACGACAAATTTGAATGCATCAATGCTCAATATATATTATATCGGTCACCAGATGATGGGCTAAGCTCGAAACATGGTGTTTTTACAAAATCATTTAAATAAATTTTGATCATGACGGTTGAATACCTCTACCAAGACTTTGACTAAAATAAGTGGTATCTTCTGTTACCTCTTCAAAGCATTTATGTAAATTGTCACATACGTGTAAGTTTTTGCAACTAACGATTTGACAAATATATTTGGGGAAGGATACGGTGAAAGTGTTCATAAATAATTAAGTTTATGGTGGAAAGAGAGACATCTTCAGTAACAGGAGACTTCGGTTATGGAGGGGTCAATTTTGGGTCCACAAGTAAGCATTAAAATTATCATATGGCAACGCACTACAAAATTTACGAGTGGCCTTCCACTTACCACGCAGGATGTCCATAAATGTTTACTCTCATAACAAATCAATGTGTCTCTCCATTTGATCCAGTGAATGAAGCGTGTGTTTTATCACATATCAATCTACTCATTAAGTTTTGAAACTCAGGTAAACAGTCAATACCAGTAATCTAATTCAACATTTAAATCGCCTCAATATGTGCACCCCTGGTAGCACGCAAAATATCAAGGGATGTTGATTATTGCCCACACCCTGCAGCATGACTGGTGTGATAGTACCAGGGGTACCTCGGCTGCTTTGTACGCTTTCTCACCTTCCTCCAAAGGAAGACATCTAAGGGGGTGATGCCGGTCTCAGGAACCATGGATTTTCTGACAGTCTGTCGGCTGAAGGTGATTTCACTAAGAAAATCGCGGACTTCTACACAGTCCAATCGAGGGGGCGCGGGGAAGCACCACCTTGCTGAAAGATGGTAGGGTCTTGCATGTTCTTGTGCTGGGAACGACATAACCTTGTCTAGGTAAATATAGCCACTTAAATTGTTTTCAAGGGAAAAATGGGCCATGATCGCACAATATTCTCCCACGCCCCCCCCCCCCCAAAAAAAAAACGAAAATCAGTCTTAAATTGACTCTGTCCCGAATGTGTTCTCCTACGTCATGAGATTTTCCGATTTCCAGATCCGGACATTAGGATTGTTAACGAAGCAACATTCGTGCAGTGTACCTTGAAGATATTTGTCCACATTCAAAAGCTTCAGCGTGTCCGCCGGATATTGTTCAGTTTTTGGGCGTTCAATTGTTTATACTACGTAAATGACTGGACCTTGTAAGTGTGTAATTTGACGTTTGCGATCCACGTTACGCACTATACCCTTCGGCAGTTGAAGATCCCGCGAAGCTAGTCTAATCGAATTGCCACGTTGCAGTTAGAACTGCCTCTATAGCCTGACAGATAGTCTGCAGCCGCCTCTCTGTATTTGAATCGACTCCAATGGCTAAAAAGTTTCCATGAAGATGAAATTATGCGCTTTTTTCCGTAATGGGACAAACTTTCGCTGCACTTTAATCGGTGATGGACGATGGGGTTTCTGCTACCCACACATCACAATGATCTTTCTCCTGGGGAAGCCATTTTTGAGGAGGAGAAAAAGATGGTCAGAGATGGGAGGGAAGAGGAAACGGAAAACGGATGAAAGGGAAGGTTAACAGAAACGGTGGATGGGGCGGAGCCGGCCGCGGTGGCCGAGGGGACTGAGGCACTCCAGTCACGCTCTGCACGGCCACTGCGGTCGGGGGTTCGAATCCCCCCCTCGAGCATGGATATTTGTGTCGTCCTTAGTATAAGGTAGTTGATAAGTAGTTTGTAAGTTTAGGGACTGATGACCCCGTAGTTAAGTCCCATAAGCTATACAAACATTTGAACATTTGATGGGGCGGAATTAGGAGTAGGTAGACGGAAGTAGTAAAAGGGATTGCTTTTCTCAAAGTTACACGTCGTATGTTCCCCATTTTTAATGGTTATGCCTTTACAATAATTTTTCTCTCAGATAACAGATGTTTTGTTTCATTGCACATTGGAATACGCATGCATATGCAAACACAGAGGTACCGGGTGATCAAAAAGTCACGATGAATTTGAAAACTTATAAATCACGGAATAATGTAGAGGTAAAAATTGAGACTTTATCACCCGGTATGTAAGCAAGCACAGGACTGTACTTCGGTCTGCAATGCCTAATAAGACAACAGGTGTCTGTCGCAGGCGTTAGATCGGTTACTGCTTCTGTAACGGCAGGGCATCACGATGTAGAAAGGTTTGACCGTGGCGTTGCAATCGGCGCACGAGAGATGGGACACAGCATCGCATCGTGAATATAGGGAATTGCGGTGGGGCAAAGGTAAAAGGTGGTGGGCGACGTAATCTGCCAACATCATGAAATCGTCATACATCTGGCTCGGTCTTACTACAACTTTGTTTATAGATCTTGTAGTCAGTTGCTAAGTAATTATTTACAACTTGAATGTCACCTAGCAACTAATCACGTAAGCTGTGATGTTGAACTTCTTTTCTAAGTCTGTTCCACCACACAATAGATATCTAAGTCAATGTATTTGAATTAACAGGTCCTTGTATCAGGGAGAAAATAAATCAAACAAGTAAAATTACTTTAAAAGTTACGTAGCCGGACCTTCATGTTCGATTTAAATGCACAGCTTTCTAGATACAAATTTCACAAACAGAATTTCACTAATTTCAAATGCCTCTCGAAACTTGATAACTTGCAATAAATTTTTCAAGTCACCACTGTTAGCCCACTTTAGGTTACGGTAGTAACACTAAAAGTGGGCCTTTGCGATCGTCTTTTGACAGCTCGAAATTTAAATGAAAATAACGGCTTAACTATTCACCTGACACAAAAATTGAATAACGTAATTTATAGATGAGAAAATTATCTACATCTTTGCTCTCTTATATTTTTTCATATCTCGTAGCATTTCGAAGATATTTGCAAAAATAACGGCGATTTTAGGATGTATGTATGTCTGTCTGTGTCCGTAACGTGTTCCCTGTTTTTAAAACGAACCGTTCAACCTATCAGCACCAAATTTTACAGACATGATTGTAGGCCGCCAGAGACCAGAACCTCCTTTTTTCAAATTTTTCGGACAAAAAGTACGGTAGTAATACCTACAAAAAAAAGCCGTTTGTAATATAATTGTAATTGCAAACGAACCATTCATCTTATACGAAAATTGAATAACCTAATTGGTAGAGGAGAAAATTCTCTACAACTCCCTTATGTTTTTTTCATATCTCGTATCGTTTGAGACATATTTGCAAAAATAACGGAGATTTGACACCCTCCATTGAAGTAACGAAAATCAGCCGTTCGCAGATGTCACGTGACATTCCTCGCCCAGAACTTTCTCTGGCATACGCCATCCATCTTGCGTTGCGTATTTGATGATTTTCTTACTATAATTTACACGTTGAAATTTCAAAGCAATGGCGCACTGAATAATTAACAAAACATGTCGTTGTTCGTAGGATAAATAATCTAGTGTCTACAAATGCCATATTAGCATCAGTTAACAGCGGCCATCAATAGTATGAAATTATAGAACTTATCTTCTGATTGATAACCGTAGCGTAGTGGGTAAGGCGTTTGGTGATGCCAATGCCAAAGGTCGGTGGTTCGGAACCCGTCACTACCTAAATCTTTTTATTTCCCTAAAAGGGTTTGACACTCTTAATAATTAATTTTTTTTATTATTTAGATTATTATTTTGGTCCAAAATGTTTGCAAAAACTTATAAAACTATAAATCTAAAGTGAGCCGTAAAACACGACAGTAAGATTTTTTCTTGAATGTGGTAAAACGTGTAACATAAAATTCTCATGTTTCACTTTTAATAATAGAATATACTTGATAATTTTTGATAATATAGAAGTTTTAGGTGTTCCTTCATTTAAAATTCATTCCTGGATCAAATTACATAACAAGCGTTAACATTTTGCTAGTGATCCAACCAAACGTTAAGAGGAGACTGAACGAACGCGATACAATAGCATTTTTTAATTTATATTTTTTCTTAGAGAACGATCGATGTCCCGCAATAAAGAAGGCGCAGAGACGTCGGCTGTCCCGTGACCGTCGGCTAACTTCATATAACGGCCAAAACAGCTCTGTGACGCCGGTCGGTGCTGCGGCGATGCTGCTCCTGTTAACTCCAGCACCTCTATCAACCGTGAAACAGACAGAACAAACATAAAACACTTTTCAGTATCACATACATTCAATAAATCGTTTTTCTTAACCCAGATAGCGCGGAATTATTTTCCGTTTTTTCAAAGCGTTTGATTACCTTCATATGACCGCACAACATGGTTAAGTGATTTTTTTTCACACTCTCGCCATTAATTTTGCAATACAGCCCTTGTTTCTGGAATGACGTCAAAATGAATGTTTTTTTATAATTTTAATCTGATGAATCATTAAGTATTACAACATTTAAGATGTAATGTACAAACAAAAATGTTTCCAAAAATTGAATATAGTTCAAGAAATATAAACCTAACTACGAGAAGATCTTCAGTATCTGCTGTATAAACCTCAACTTTGCAGTTGTATCCAACCTCTTTGCAATCGACAACACAAGCTAAAACTGATCTGCAATGGGAGCAGGCGATAAAAAATGACACGTGAATTCTTACAGCCAAGAATAAACAAGTTAGTTGCCGTTCTCGTCCCTCTGGAAGGACGTCAGCGCTACCTAAGTTAATACTGAAATTACTCAAATTTGTAAATCCACATCTTGCAAGACAAAGCTGATTTGGGAGAGTAGAGGCTCGCAAATCCGTCCCATTACAGAATCCAGTAAAACATGAAATCTCAGACATCGCTACGGCGGAAAAAGGATCCGCGCAAGAAGGGGACCAACGACGACCGAAAAGAATCGTTGAAAGTTTCTGAAGTAAAACCCATTTCAATGCTGGCGAGTGTCAGCCTGAGAACTATTCAACGAAACATCAGTATGGTCTTTCAGAGCCTAAGGCCCACTCATGTATCGACGTCACAGCACCGACATCCGACTGCTGATAACTGGAAATATGTTGCATACTCGGGCGAGAGCGAATGTACGTGTACGGCTGTGAAGACAACCTCATGAATCCGTATACCCTTTTTGTCAGGAAGGGGCTGTTGGCGTGATAGGGGATCCCTGATGCGTCTAGATACAACTCTGACAGGTGACTCGTACTTGCATCCTGGTTGGTCACCTGCATCCGTTTATGTCCACTGTGCATTCCGACGGACTTGGGCAATGTCAGGCAGGCTAATGTGACATACCATACGTCCAAAATTGCTACTGAGTGGCTTCAGGAGCATACACACACTGCTGGCCATCAAATTCCCCGGACATGAACATTATTTTGCATGACTGGGATGCCTTGCAACGAGCTGTTGCTAGTGATACCCATCCTATCATACGGATTTACGGACAGCGCTGGGTGTCAGTTCCCTGCAGCATCAGCATCAGTAATGGATCAAAGATTTCTGAAACAAGAGTCCCCCCCCCCAGCCTCCGTCCTGCTCGGCGCTCGAGACACATCACTTTATATATATTTATGACAAATTACAGCATTCAAATAAATGAAATAAATCGCAATTTGCGATGTTATGGCATCACTGTATTAGGTTCAGATGGAATACCAAACTGTGGCGAATGAAAATTCGTCAAATATATATAATTGTATAAAAGCCGACGCTGGGCTCCTGACGACAATTGTGTGTCGATACCTCATGGTCTGTTCTCCCCGATACGGGAATACAGTATTGTGGCTGCGAGCATTACAGAATAAATAGGCTCTGGTATAGCAAAGAGACAGCATGGGGAATGGAGATTTGTGTGTGGCGGGAGACGTGCAGGGAAGAGTCCTCTGCAGTCGAGCTGGTCCTCGGTGGCGGAGTGGTCAACGCGTCTGCCTAGTAAGCAGGAGATCCCGGGTTCGAAACCCGGCCGGGCACAAATTTACATTCGCCACAGTTTGGTATTCCATCTAAACCTAATACAGTGATGCCATAACATCGCAAATTTCGATTTATTTCACACATCACTTTCTCTGGTGTTCAGATACTTAGTTTTGGTTCTGGCGTTGGGAGGGGCCGGGACGAGCATTTTGTGCCCCTCTAAGTGTGCCGGCCTGGTTTGCCCTCTCCGTCCTCAAGTCCGGAGCGGGATTTGATTGGTATAGTCTCTCGGTGCGTCCATTTGCAAGAAATCTTTTAAATGTTTATATGCTTGCCAATTCATTTGATTTCAGACTTAGTCACGCCGAAACGTAGCCGGGTTTGGCTGATAACATTAATTCGTTGTTGTGCGCGATAACGAAGATAAGCCTGTGGCCGTTGGTACCAATGAAACCGTGTTATCGGCGGTGGTGGTTGCCTGCTATGGAGGCGGAAGCCCTACCTGTTCGCAGTGCCGTAAACAAATCCACAACGCACCGGTTACCGCGCAGCCTTCTAAACGAAATAGATAATAGTCAAATGTGGAGGGGTGGGCGAAAGTTTGCGAACGACTCCTGCCTAACACAGTGCCATAACACGGCGCAACTACATAAAACAGTTTCCAGTCGTCTCAGAATGTACAGATACACGTCCTGTATTGCTTTCAAGGTAAACTTACACCACTCTTCTATAAAATGGTTATTAAAAAATCGCCCGATGCTGCGATATTGCAACTTTATTAAATGCACGACGGTTTTCGTGATCTGTAGTAGCATAATCAGGTTTTAAGACGTGAATAAAAAGAAACCATGAAAAAAAAATTGCACTGACGTGTTTTTCGTCCCACTTTAGATTTGTAGTTTGTTTTTGCAAACATTTTGGACCAAAAAATTAATTAACAAGTGTCTGAAACCCTTGTAGGAAAGAAGAAACTGACGTACTGGCAGGTTCCGAACCACTGACTTTCAGCGTCACAGACCAACACATTGCCCACAAAGCTACAGCTGACAGTTAGGAATGGCGTTCTTTAATCTCATACTATTGATGGCCGTTGTTAACTGATGCTAATATGGCATTTGTAGAAACTTTATTATTTATCGTACGAAAAACGTCTTTCTGTTAATTCTTCAGTGCGCCATTGTTTTGAAATGACAACGTGTATGTTACAATAAGAAAATCATCAAATACGCAACGCAAGATGGCCTATGCCAGAGACAGTTCTGGGCAAGTATGTCACGTGACATCTGCGAACGGCTGGTTTCCGTTAATTTAATGGAGGGTGTCAAAACTCCGTTATTTTTGCAAATATCTCTCAAACGATAAGAGATATGAAAAAAACATAAGGGAACAAAGTTTTAGAGAATTTTCTCCTCTACAAATTCGTTTATTCAGTTTTCGCGTCAGATGAACGGTTTATTGGCAATTAAAATTAAATTACAAACGGCTATTTTTATTACTAACGTATTTCTTGTCCGAAATATTTCAAAAAGTGAGGTTCTGGTCTCTTGTAGCCAACAATTATATCTGTAAAATTTGGTGCCGATCGGTTGAACGGTCCGACCTAAAAAGTGGGAACACGTTACAGCCAGACAGATATCGTCAAATCGCCGTTATCTCTGCAACGATGCAAGATATGAGAAAAACATAAGAGAGCAAAGTTGTAGAGAATTTTCTCCTCTACAAACTCGGTTATTCAGTTTTCGTGACTGATGCATGGTTAAGCTGTTATTTTCATTTAAATTTCGAGCTGTCAAAAGACGATCGCAAAGGCCCACCTTTAGTGTTACTACCGTAACCTAAAGTGGGCCAATATGGCAGTCTTGGATATAAAACGTAATAGAAAGAGGCTAAAATCGAGCTAAGATTGGTGTAAGTACTTCCTCCTGTGACGGTAACCCCCGTAGCAAGACTGCGACGCCCTTGGGGGTTCGCGACCCACAGGTTAGAAAGCACTGCTGTACAACAGTAGCAACGATAATGGAGATGGCGTCCTTCTCCCAAAAGCAGACAACACACTACTCGGTGAGATAGGTAGTTACGTACATTTACTGAGCGTTTACTTTTTATCATGCTACGAGGGATCAGCATCAAACAAAGTTTGTAAATTGAAAACGTTGTCGTCTTTGGTAACGATGTTTCGATGTTCAGCATATTTCAGCAGTTGACTCGCAGATACTTTCCTGTCACTACATTTCCCTTAATTTTATTTCCATGGAACCGTTAAATTCCTATCAGCCTGTAAAATATCTCGTAATCTAGCTGATAAGCAGATAATTGAGCTACTGACTTCTCGAGTAAAAGTACAATTGTCGTAACCCACTTTAACCCATAAAACTTCGGCTACGTCCAACGGTTCTTGTAAAACAGAGGAAATAATACAATCAATCTTAACTTTCCAGAATGAAACTTTCACTTTGCGGCGGAGTATGCGCTAATATGAAACTTCCTGGCAGATTAAAATTGTGCCGAAACTGGGACTCGAGCGTGACACCTTTGCAAGTATCGCAGGAGAACTTCTGTGAAATTTGGAAAATTAGAGGTGAGGTGTTGGCAGAATTAAAGTTGTGAGCACGGACCGTGAGTCGTGTCGGATAGCTCAGTGGTACAGCGATTGCACGCGAAAGGCAAAGAACCCAGGTTCGCGTCCCGGTTCCGGCACACAACTTTAATCTGCCAGGAAGTTTCAATATTAACATTGTTAACTTGTATTTCCGAAATGGATTATTTTCATCTCGTTCAGCATGTTTGAAATCAGACCGCAGCCATCCATCTATTCACTACTGATAGGAATCTTACGTCGAATGTGGAAGTTTGCACTACGGGCGTCTCACTGGCTGTTTCACTTTGTGCCGGCAAGAGGAACAATTGACTCATTATTTGCACCGAGGAACTGATAGAAGCTACACATAGTACATGCTGATCCGCAGACAGCCTCTATTGATTTGGAGACAGGGAATTGTGTGATAAGTAAACTTCTGCCAGAAAAAATATCTGAAGAAGGGTACAAGCAGTGAAGATACAACGAAAGCATTTCAAGCGAGAGTATGACTACACCAGGGATGTGCTCTCAGCTTCTTAGTTTAACATGGGCAGACGCTGTACCATCCATGGAGCTTGTAGTATCTCGATGATGTATCTGCTAACTCACTCAAGAGGAACTTCAAGAATAGATTGAAGGGAGTAGCAAAACCCTGGAAGAGGAATTTACATATAAGTATACGCTTTGCAAATCACACATGACAGCCTCGCAGATGATTCATTGAACAGCTCTTTCGATATTTCTCTAACGTTCCACTCGGTAATAGCGCGCGGAAGAAAGGAACACCTAAACTTTTCTGTTTTCGATCTGATTCTTAGGAGAAAGTTGGAGAAAGAAATTTCGCAGATAAATATCGTAGCAACGGATAACGCCTTTCTATTGACGATTTCCACCCCAACTCCTGCATCATTTCCATGATAATACAAAACGAGCTGCCCTTTTCTAAACTTTCATCGTCATTTCCACTTGGTGAGGATCCCACAATGAGCAACAATACTGTAAAATAGGACGGACAAGTGTGGTGTGGGCAGTTTCTTTAGTAGAAATGTCACGTTTTGTAAGTTTTCTGCCCATGAAACGTAGCTTTTGGTTCGCCTTCCACACGATATTTTCTGTGTGTTATTTCCAATTTAAGTTGTTCGTAGTTGTAACGCTTAGCAATTTGGCTGAATTTACGGCCTATACATTTGACTAATTTATCGTGTAAATGAAGTTTAACGGGTTTCTTTTAGTGCCCATGAGGATCGACAAACTGAGACTAGAATACATGTTTAGAAACGATGCAGAACACGTGTATACATCGTCGTATGTGCTTGACATAAAAGTTCAATAAAGAATTTTTAAACAAGCTATCTTGGCATCTCTGCTTAAGCAGATTTCCATCGCCTATATACAGGGCATCCCATTTATCTTGACCACCCAAAATATCTCTGGAACAGCAGCAGCTTTCACCAGTATCAATGTAAGGCAGGTGCTCATGAATGTCAATATTTCGAAACGTTCTAAAAGGAAAACATATGTATTTTTTAACACAAACTTGTGTGTTTTTAAATCGACACCCACTATTATTTCATCAGCAATCTATAGCATGACAAATCACACAAACAATGGCGGAGATAGCATCACAATACAATTACTTCCCGAGATATTGCGAAGCTAAGTTGACGCTTAAAACACGCGGAACGCGCGGCTAGTGAACGTGGTGAGAAGCATGCCGTTCTCGCACGCATGTAATTTTTTTATTTAATCGTGTCTGAGCTACATCTTTAGTTAATTAACAAGCTACATATACTACATCACAAATAAAAACTAAGTACTAATTATACATTCATATATACAGGCATGATTTTCACACATAATACTTTATTATTGTCCATAGCAGGCTCGTATCTCTCTCCAGTGTTAGACACACTTCACTGCAGCGTCGTCGGCCAGCCACAGGTCTTTGAAAGTGAATGGCGCCGGCAAGAATGGGCAGCTCAGCAGGTATGTCATTGTTTGTTTTTCTCCACAGTGGCAGAGCTCGTCTTCTGCGTATCCCCACTTGAACAGGTTATCCTTTGATTTTCCCATTCGACACCTAAGTCTATTTAGGCTCTTCCAGACTCTCCATTCCAGTTGAGATCCTGCCGGAAGTTTTTCTTTAATGTTCCAACATTGCAAGCGGTTTTTTTCCCCCCAAATTTCTGTGTCCACATTGATTCCCTGGTTGATTGACTTTCATTTAGTGGATGTTCAAATTGAATGACATCTTTCTAGATTTTAATCTTGACACCACTGGCAAATGTCCGAACAAGGATGTCTTCTATCATCGCACTGTCTGCTTCTTTCAGCCATTGCCAACGTTTGCCGTCTGATCTGCCTGTAATAACCTGAAACGAGAACCACTAACACCGGCCGAGAAGTTCAAACATCTGACAATGAATGGAGTGCTTTAAGATGAGTTGATAAAGTGTAAAAATGAAAGCAAAGTAGCAAAAGTCTGTGGTGCGGCCTGAGATACTCTAAAGTGCAAAAACTTGGCCAATCACAAAAGTTACAGACAGTAAGATAGAAACGAGTGTGTTCAGGTAGATGAGTGGAATTAAAAAAAGGATGGAATAAGGCCTGATTTTACGTTAGGGAACAGTGAAAGTGTGACCCATAGGAAATAATATGAAAGGCTGTAGGCAACGAAGGTATGGACGTGTGCACAGAAGCGGGGAGAGGCAAGTTTCCGCGTGGCAGTACAGATCGGGACAAACAGAGAGATTGTTGATGGGGCGAGATAGGCAGCGACTGCGAAGTGTCAGGAGGCGGGGCGAGAGGTCTGCCACAACTGGCGGCAGGTCCCGCCGGCTGCAGAAACCGGTTCCAGCCTGACGCAGGCTGCGCCCCATCGGCCGACAGACGCCAGGTTTTTGCCAGCCCGGCCGCGTGATGCAGCGCCACCGTTCCAGGGGTTCATAAACACGCAAGATGTATACAACAATACGAGGGTCACTCCAAAAGAAATGCACACTATTTTTAATTGTTGTTATGGTCTTCAGTCCGGAGACTCGATTGATGCAGCTCTCCACCCTAGGCCTACTCCATCCTGAGCAAGCCTTTTCATCTCCTCATAAGAACGGCAACCCACATCCACTTGAATCTGCTTACTATACGCGTCTCTTGGCCTCCCTCTGCGATTTTTACCCCACACACTTCCCTCCAATGCTAAATTTACGATTCCCCGATGTCTAAGAATGTGTCCTACCAAGCGATCTCTTCTTTTAGTCAGGGTATGCCAAAGATTCCTTTTCTCACCAATTCTGTTCAGTACCTCTTCATTAGTTATGCGATCTACCCACCTAATCTTCAGCATTCTTCTGTAGCATCACATTTCAAAAGCCTCTATCCTCTTCCTGTCCGCACTGTGCGCGCGTGAAGGTCGGGGTGAGAGTTTAAAATAGGGAAAGATTAATTTCTAAAACTCACAACCACCAGCTGCGAACCAAATTCCTAAACATGCAAAAACACTGGAACTGTTATTGCGACTGTTTGACTCGTTTTCTAGGGGATGATACCACACGTTCGCAGGTTTCCTTCCCTGCATATGCTCAACAAAACAAATTCATAATAAAATCAAGTTCATGAGAGAAAAGGGTGTACTAACTACTATTTTTGAAAACACGTGAAAGTTCACTTTATGTTGTTTATTTCACAATATTTGAACCCTGTGGCTGATACGTCTGTACGTCGACACATTTACCAAATAAAGTTATAGCTCGTGAGCCCCCAGACAAAAATGAATATTTGTCGCGAATTGTTTTCACACCACGTGGCTGTCTCAAACACAGTTTATGTTCATGCCTATGCGATGACACGTGTTACATTAACAAATCACAGTCACTTTAATTCAATGCGATGCACACCTTGTTCCACCAGCTAAATATTCACAAACACACAGTAGCACTCGATTTAACTTGGTACAGTCTACGACGAGCAACCACACGTGGCGATTGCCACAGACAAATCTCAAGTCACCACCTCGAGATCCACATGCCGACTGAATGCAGAGCGACGCCGCCCGGCCAGCCACACCACGTGCTCTGGAGTCCTCACTTCCTGCCCTCGCGCGCCAGAAGCTCAACTGCCGGGGTTTTTTCCCCTACGTCATCAACTTCCGCATGTGAACTGTTCTAACCGATTTGCCAACGTACAGCGCTCGGCCAATACATTTCTAAAATTTTACTTAAAATCAAAATAATTACACTACACATTAAACAAATATTTTCTTACGTTTTTATATTAGTATAAACATCCATTGTACTGTTTATCATAATCGTGCAATTTCTTATACCACAGATAAGTGATTTAACTGAATACTTTAAGATAAAATACAAAAGATTAATTGAAAGTAAAATGGGAAATAGTTAATATATTATTTTTATAAACAAACATTGCCATGCTAGTTGTGTAACTGTCTTGTCTTCGTTGGTAATTTATTACTTTTCATTGTCAATTAAACATATTACGTTAGATGTGACTATATCAGCTAATGTATTGTTTATTTATCAACAGGCTATTTTGTAATGAGGGTCTTAAAGGTTCCTAACTGCATCGTATTACTTCAAATGCCAGTAGTATTACAATATTTGTGCACTGCACTGTGCCTGGCACTCGCCATTGTCCCTCTCTCCCTTCACCGGAAACGAACTGTAAAATCCTAAGTTGGAACAAGCCACCAACGTCGGCCTGCTCGCTGGCCTCCCGTCAGCTACAAGCACACAGCAAATATCAACGTGGAGAATTTCTACCTATGGCCTAACTATAAATGTTGTCACCCAACTGTGTACATACATTGCTACCATAATTAATAAGATTAAAATTGTGTAACATTTGGTGCATTGGCATGGTCAATGTTTGCAGTGAACTTCATACTGTTTAATTATCAAATGCTATTAATTACCAGTATTTCTATTGGGCGGTAATCTCACAACTGCTTATCGTCCATGTTTCACTCCCGTACAAGGCAACACTCCACACAAATGTCTTCAGAAAAAACTTCCTTACACTGAAATTAATATTCGATGTTAGCAAATTTCTCTTTTTCAAAAATGCTTTCCTTCCCATTGCCATTCTGCATTTTATATCCTCTGTACTGCGACCGTCATTTGTTATTTTACTACCCAAGTAACAAAACTCATCTACCACTTTCATTGTCTCATTACGTATTCTAATTCCTTCAGCATCGCATGATTTTCGGACTGCATTCCATTATCTTTGTTTTGCTCTTGTTAATGTTCATTTTATACGCTCTCTTCAACACACTGTCCATTCCATTCAACTGCTCTTCCAGGTCCTTTGCTGTCTTTGACAAAATTACAATGTCATCAGCAAAACGCAATGTTTTTATTTTTTCGCCCTGAACTTTAATCCCTATTCCAAATTTTTCTTTGCTCCCCTTCACCGCATGCTCGATGTACAAATTGAATAACATCGGAGAAAGGCTACAACCCTGTCTTACTCCCTTCACAACTAATGCTTCCCTTTCATGCCCTTACAGTCTAATAACTGCGGTCTGGCTTTTGTACAAGTTGTAAATAACTCTCCTTTCCCTGTATTTTACCCCTGCTGACTTCAGGATGTGAAAGAGTGTATTCCAGTCAACATTGTCAAAAGCTTTCTCTAAATCTACTAAAGCTAAAAATGTAGGTTTGCCTTTCCTTAATGTACAGCTTTTATTCTACATGTCCGAAAGTTTTACAGTGTGTAGATACATTCTTTAGGAACAGTATTTTCATTTCTCCAGATAATCCCCATCCCTCTCAACTGCCTTACGCCATCTTAGAACCAGCGCCTGCATCCCCGCACGGTAAAATTCTGGACCAACACGTTGGATCCAGTGTTTGGCAGCGTGCACAAGGGAGTCATCATCTTCAGACCTTGTTCCACGAAGAGTGTCTTAATTTCCCAAAGATGTGATAATCACTTGGAGCCAAGTCAGGACTGTGAGGCGGGTGTTTCAGTGTTGTCCATCCGAGTTTTCTGGTCGCTTCCATGAATTTTTGACTGACATGTGTCCGTGCATTGTCGTGCAACAGCAAAACATCCTGCTTTTGCCGATTTGGTCGAACACGACACAGTCGAGCTTGAAGTTTCTTCAGTGTCGTCACATACGCATAAGAATTTATGATGGTTCCACCTGGCATGATGTCGACAAGCAAGAGTCCTTCAGAATCAAAAAACATCCAGCAGAAGGTATGATTTTGAATTTTTTTTCCTTGGGTGAACTTGCATGATGCCACTCCACTGATTGCCTCTTAGTCTATGGTGAAAACTGATGGAGCCATGTTTCATCACCTGTCACAATTCTTCCAAGAAATTCACCTCCACTATTCCCGTACTGTTCCAAAAGTTCTCTGCATACCGTTTTTCGTGTTTCTTTGTGAGCCACTGTCAACATCCTGGGAACCCACCTGGCACAAACCTTTATTAACGGCAAACTTTCAGTATTCTGCAAACAGTTCCTTCCCTATCCCTTGCGTCTGTCAGCAGTCACCAATTCGTTAACTCTCGGCACATTGTACAGTACGAGGCCTGCCGCTGCGAAGACGATCCTCAATACTGCCGTGCCCGCTTTCATCACGTATCCTGCTGGCCCACCGACTAACTGTACTGCTCTCGACAGCAGCACCTCCATTCACCTTTTTCAAACTCTTGTGGATGTTTCCCGCTGTCTCGTTTTCACAGCACAGGAATTCAATGACTGCACGTTGCTTCTGACGAGCGTAAAGTGTAGTAGCCATCTTGCAGACATGCTGTGACGGCGCCACTTACAGGACAGGTTGAACTAAGTTTGAAAACAAGCGGGAAGGATGTATCTACACACTGTAAAATTTTAACATGCAGAATGTTTTTTTTTTTAATAGTTTTTTATTTATTCGTATTAGAAGCATCTTGTACGAACATAACGTGAAACAGAAATGAAGATCAATGAATATAAATACAAATTAGCCATAAATAGTACACATATTTACAAGTAACAGCGATAACAGTTAAAAAGGTCTTTTCCCCACGATTAAACATTAAACTATGCTAGCCCAAAATCTGGCTACATCACATGCATCACGGGTAGGTCCTGCATGGTACAGCAGGCTGGACAAAGCTCACACTGTAGCAGATGCTCCATGGTTTGTTCTTTTCCACACTCGCAAATGTCAGATGCATCAGAGACGTCCCACCTCCTCATGTTGACTTTGGATCTTGTTACGTTGGTCCGCAGTCTATTGAGGGACTTCCACGTCATCCAGTCCTCCTCATAGCCAGGTGGGAGTGCTTCCTGTGGGGTCACCCAGCCACCAAGATCCCCGATCTTTGCTCTCCACATCTCCAGCCTGGTCAGTTGCGGTGATTTGTCGAGCTCCGTCGTTGCATGCAGAAAGCTTTTCCTTGATTTGAGTCTGCTGTGGACTGGCTGATAATCAAAAAAGGGATGGGTTGATAATTTCGATGCCTTTGCTCGTTCCATTCTGGCTGTGACGTCCCTTCTAATCCCAGGTGGCGCTATACCAGCCAGGCAGTATAGTTTTTCAACTGGTGTTGGCCTTAAACATCCCGTGACATTGCGGCAGGTTTCGTTTAGAGCCACATCCACTTGTTTAGCATGGCATGAGTTGTACCGTACTGGGCACGCGCATTCTGCAGCTGAGCAACACAGGGACAGGGCTGTGGTTCTTAATGTATTGGGTTGTGCACCCCAGTTTGAGCCTGCGACCTTGCGAACAATACTATTTCTAGCAGCTACTTTGCATTTGGTTTTCATACAGTTAAATAGTGTGCATTACTTTTGGGTTGACCCTCGTACTTACATTGACATTCTGCCTCATCAAAACAGAAACTGACCAGTTATAAGACAATAGACAATCTGAATGTGTGCTCCAGATTGCAGCATTGACCAGTACCCCGAATATACAGGCCTGTATTCGTTGTGGAATTCCGTCCACTAGATCAGTGGTTTTCAACCTGTGGGTCGCTAAATCTTGCTTGGAGGAGTTGCGATCGTAAGGAGCAAACATTCCAGCATGGCTGATAACATGCTTCGTGACTGTCATCTGCTGATACAGAAGTCACACAGAACCGACAGGGTTTCGAGAAACGGCACTTTGAAGTCACTTTCCGATGTCGTACTTCTAATGGGTATTAATTTATTTTAAAACTATTGAACCCTTCAAACACGTAAAGGTGAGAAGCGACCTTATTGAACTCTTCCGACACCTGCGGAATGGAACTAGGTCTGCAGTGTCTGAAGTCGTGTGCAGGTTGTATTCACGAGTTCACCCAGCACGCCGGGAGTCTTTCACCTCTGTAAGGATTGAAGGAAGGAAGGATCACGTTTACGGGGATGCTGGTGCAACGTCTAGTACGGTACTGACAACTTGGTCTTGTTACGTATTTTCTGTTTTGTAGTAAAAACACCTCACAGAACAGCAATTCGTCAAAGCGCATTTATAAGATGCTCATACTGAAAAATGACCAAAAATGGCTACAGCTACACCACACACACACACACACACACACACACACACACACACTTTACTTGTACTACTTGGTGTCAAGAATTTTTGCAGCTGAAATTTTCAGCAGAGAAGTCGTATACATTTTTTCCAGAAGATTAATACGATATCGTAAAAGTTTAGGAATCTGCTTCGATACTCTGCCATTAACTATACAGCTATGAAAGTAAAAGAGGCATTGGTTACCAAACAACAACTTTCATAGAGGTTGAACTCCGTGAAAACGTTTCAGGGGTACCTTCACGTCTGCATCGGCTCGTTACAGATTTTCATTCCTTAGCTTCATTTATCTTGTTCTACATCTACACGGGATACTCTGCAAATCGCCTGGCAGAGGGTTCATCGAACCACCTTTGTAGTATTTATCTCTCATTCCATTCTCGAATAGCACGCGGAAGAAAGAACATGAATCTCTCCGTTCGAGCTCTGATTTCTCGTATTTTATTCTGATGATCATTTCTACCTATGTAAGTGGGAGTCAAAATATATTTTCGCATTCGGAAGAGAATCTTTGCGATTGTAGTTTGGTAAGTAGCCCACGCCGCAGCGATAAGCGCCGTTGTTGTAATGATTTTCATCCCATATCCTGTATCATTTCCGTAACGCTGTCTCTCCTGTATCGTAACAGTACAAAACGAGCTGGCCTTCTTTGGACTCTTTCGATGTCCTCCGTCAAAACCCACCTGATAAGAATCCCACATTGGGCAGTTTCTTCAGTAGTTCTGTTGCAACTTTTAAGGGTTCTGCCAATAAAACGCAGTCTCTCGTTCGCCTTCCCCACGACATTATCTACGCGTTCTTTCAAGTCTGAAGTAATAGTAAGTTCTTTTCGTACTCATGTTCAAAAATGTTCAAATGTCTGTAAATCTATCGGACCAAACTGCGTGGTCATCAGTCCGTAGCTTACAAACTACTTAAACCTAGGTAAACTAACCTACGGACACACACACACACAAGAAGTGGTATCGACAGCAATTGAAAGTTTTATACCTAATAAATTAATAAAAGACGGAGGCGATCCCCCTTGGTACACAAAACAGGTTAGGACACTGTTGCAAAAGCAAAGGAAAAGGCATACTCAATTTAAACGAACACGAAATCCCTAGGATTTGCGATTGTACTCAGAAGCTCGAAATTTAGCGAGGATTTCAATGCGAGATGCCTACAATATTTATCACAACGAAACTCTTTCTCGTAATTTGACTGAAAACCCAAAGAGATTTTGGTCATATGTTAAATATACTCGGGGAAAGTCACAAACAATACCTTCACTACATGATAGTAATGGCGATCCTGCCGATGACAGCGCTACTAAAGCACAGTTACTAAACTTAGCTTTTAGAAACTCATTCACCAAAGAAGACGAAACCAATATTCCATATTTCGAATGACGAACAGATGCCGTAATGAGTAACATAAAAGTAGATATCATCGGAGTAGTGCAGTAACTAAAATTACTTAATAAGAACAAGTCTTCTCGTCCGGATTGTATACCCATTACATTTCTATCTGATTATGCTGAAGCGATAGCTCCTTACTTAAGTCATATACGACCGCTCTCTCATAGAAGGATCTGTACCAAAAGATTGGAAAGTTGCACAGGTTACACCTATATTCAAGAAAGGCAGTAGGAGTAACCCACTAAACTACAGGCCTATTTCATTGACGTCAATTTGCAGCAGGGTTTTGGAACATATCCTGTATTCAAATATTATGAATTATCTCGAACAGAACGATCTATTGACCCAAGGTCAACACGGATTTAGAAAATATCGTTCATGCGAAACACAACTAGCTCTATATTCACACGAAGTGATGGGTGCTATCGACAAAGGTTCGCAAATCGATTCCGTATTTCTTGATTTCCAGAAAGCTTTTGACACCGTACCTCCCAAACGGCTTTTAATCAAATTGCGTGGTTACGGTATATCGCCCCAAATTTGCGACTGGATAGGGGATTTCCTCTCAGAGGACACAGTTCGTAGTAATCGATGGTAAGGCATCGACTAAAACACAGGTGATATCGGGCGTTCCACGGGGTAGTGTTATAGGTGCTCTGCTGTTCCTTATTTACATAAACGATTTAGGGGAAAATCGAAGTAGCTCTCTTAGGTTGTTTGCAGATGACGCCGTCATTGACCGTCTAGTAAAATCATCTGAACATCAAAACCAACTGCAGAACGAACTGAATAAGATATCGCTATGGTGTAAAAATTGGCAGTCGACTCTAAATAATGAGTAGTGTGAAGTCGTCAACATGAATACGAAAAGAAATCCGTTATACTTTGTTTACAAGATGAATCAACAATAGAGAAGGCCGTAAACTCCACAAAACTTCTAGGAATCACTATTACTTCAGACTTAAACTGGAAAGAACACGTAGATAATATCGTGGGAAAGGCGAACCAGAGACTGCGTTTTATTGGCAGAACCCTTAAAAGATGCAACAGAACTACTAAAGAAACTGCATACACTGCGCTTGTCCGTCCATTTTTGGAGTATTGCAGCCCAGTGTGGGATCCTTATCATGTGGGTTTGACGGAGGACATCGAAAGAGTCCAAAGAAGGGCAGCTCGTTTCGTATTGTCACGATACAGGGGAGACAGCGTTACGGAAATGATACAGGATCTGGGATGGGAATCATTACAACAACGGCGCTTATCGCTGAGGCGTGGGTTACTTGCGAAACTCCAATCGCCAACATTCTCCTCCGAATGCGAAAATATTTTGTTGACTCCCACTTACATAGGTAGAAATGATCATCAGAATAAAATACGAGAAATCAGAGCTCGAACGGAGAGATTCGGGTGTTCTTTCTTCCCGCGCGCTATTCGAGAAAGGAACGGGAGATAAATAGTATAATGATGTTTCGATGAACCCTCTGCCAGGCACTTAAATGTGATTTGCAGAGTATCCCATGTAGATGTAGTGTAGAGATGTAGACACACACTCAAACGTGTATGACTTTTCACCAAGCTTACTAGAATACATTTCTGCAACTGTGAACCAAACAGCTGATCACTAGGTATGGTAGCTATGAAAGAAGACGCGGAATTCAGAAGTTTGTACTAAGCGGCTCTTGGAAGATTGAGCTCACTTCTAGGTGTTACATTGTTTTATTTTCGTAGCTTTGTGGTTTGATTGGGATTCCCAAAAGATCGTCGTTGCATTTCATTGCCGATTAGTAAATACCTGTTATTTTGATAGTGATTTATATAAAACAGCGACATAGTGAAAATATTATTTTAAAGTTCGGAAGACGGTAGGGGGTCGCCAGAAATTTTCTTTCTTTGAAACGGGTCGCGAATTCTAAAAGGTTCAAAACACTGCACTAGATCATCAACGAACTGTTGGTCCAGATCTTCTCGCACCTCACTGGCAATTCGGCGTAGATTTCTGATTGGACGTTGGGTGCTCTCGTCCAATGGGCGTTAGTAATATCGTACCGTAGCGTAAAATAGGATGTGGATAACGCCAGTATCCCGTTGAGGACACAAGCGAACTTCACTGTTGAATGTAGGAAAGTTAGAACGCCAGAAAATGGTAGCCGAAAAGTCCTCGACGATACATACATACAGGGCTGGTACCTTGTCGTGAATCACGCTTTCGCGTATAACTTGGCTGGAAGATCATTCCATTATACTGTTCGCCATAAATTACTATAAATACAGTGGAATTTGCTACTTGAGTAACCTAAAGAGGATCGACTACATAAAACTAAACTGTAAATAAAATTGTCGCTTACTGGGGTACTCGTTGTATAACGTCTTTAGAGATACTATCAGATCAAAAGTCGGAAACTATAACACAGGATTCAGTATCGGTAAAACCTATGTTTAATCTGGGTGTCAATGGACGTAGCTTGCATACATACTAAGTTTTGTAAGTTTGAAATTACGATCTGACAATGGGGGTCAACTATTAGACTGGAAATAATTTCTCTAACAAAACTAGTTGCAGAGAGTGGATGTAAGCCCAGATTCATCGGAAGAATATTAACGAAATACAACTTGATCCATCACAAGGGATGCCTTTGACCTCGAAACTTTGAATGACTCAAACATTCTTGGAATAACTCATCATAAAAATAGCAGTGCTCTGTGTCATTTCTATGCTAAACGTTGCACTCCACCACAAGTGGCATACTAGTATAGACAAAGTAACAGTCAATACCTTGGGAAGGATATTATGTCAATCAGTGAAGCATAACTTCTTGAATCGAGACGAACAGAATTCTTGGGCTCGCATTAAAGGTAATAGCGCAACACACTGACAAATTTTGCATCTGATAAGGCTGATGTGGAATTTTGGTGCAGTGATTAAAAGAAAGAGGAAGAGAACCATGTACATACCACATTCAAACCACCCTTTTTGCATTGAATACCAATTTCTCATTCAAGCGGTCCAATATAACCACCACACTAGTCTTAGGACGTTTTTTTAAATGATATTTAACCCTCTCATCGAAATCTCGTAACTGCACTTTGATGATTAGTATGAGTACTAACAAGTGTGTTTGCGCTATTGCGTTCAGCAGAGGATTTTTGGCACTGTCGATTGAAAGTGTAATTTTACTCACTCGTTGAATTACTTATAATTTTCCTCCTATGAATTTATATCGTGTTCGTTGTTTAAAATGCCACGAATGGCAGATAGCAACGTTTTGCATGTAAGTAAGAAACTTTAGTTTTTCATTGTTCTACTAACCATGGTTTCGAGCGGTTCACAATATTAGGGATCATGGGGTATCCCTTGCAAGAAACAGCTCCCGAAAATCGTTTGACTCCTGAGTATTGCTGATAAGATTGAGCCATCTATCAGCTGGAATTAACAGACGCTATAGAAACGAACCAAAGATGAGCATACGTGTTTCGTTAACGGTTACTCGCGCAAGCGCGTGACATTAATATAGTGCAAGACGCTACGGAGAGAATTGTTGCTTATTACGGAGCACGTATTCAAAGAAGAGTTTAGTGAATGAAGCAGGGAAGTTCCGGAAACACCCTCCGATATAGCCATAAGGCGGCTTGCCAAGTTAACTAGTACTTCCTGTTATATGACTGTAACAGCAAACGTCAAAGGTCTTCGTCTAGTTTCGCTTAAATTTCGTGTCCATAATTCGTAAGCACTTAGTAAACTTTGTTACTAAGAACAAAACGTTTGGCAAATTATATTTTAACAACAATGCTCTGGAGTAAGTTTCTCAGAGTTTCCTCGTAATTTTCCATCTATTCGCTATTATAAAAGTTCAACAAAAATATTTTTTCTCGCTTCATTGCAGATGTATCAGCACAAGGTGGACTTGAAAATCTTCAGTCCGTCTGAATACAATGCCGGCCTGAGGGAAAGGTACTACATTGAAAGTGTAGTTTCTTATCGGGTTACTTGGTGACGCACGTACTGAGCAAACTCTTTGGGGTTCCCGATAAAGAGTAGTAGAAGCACTTTTGAGGCCCAGATAACACAATCTTCCGCTGAAAGACGAAAGCACGTTGTATACCGCTACCCATCTGCTTCGGCAGTAACTTTTTCTCAATGTTCTCTATCCGACGATTAACCCTCCACTTGTTAACTACTTAATGGAACTGAATCTTGAGCATTCAGCAGTAGGTTTCTTCGTCCTACGTACATAAGTTTCTCCCGATGCGAGAATCATCATAGGAGCAAAAGTTGCATAAGGAAGACTTATTTTCGAATTCTAGATACTCAAACATCTCGACTATTACGGGGTACAAATAGGTAACCCGTTCAGACCCAAGGTAGAGAGAGACGTTTAAGATAAAAAATACATACAGTAATTACAAAAAGAAACCAAATTTATTTTCAAAAATTTGGTACCCACACTGTTTCGGCCCTGGACTAAAATTTTTTGAGATGCACCATTTTATTACATGCCTTTGAAAGAAATGACATATCACAGGATCATATAAAATCAACTGGTTGTCTGATATCATAGCTAGACTTGTCAAAACAAGGATATCAACACCATGTCAACAAGTTTTTCTTGTCGCCATTGTAAATGTACTGGAAGTTCGCCGACTGCTGGTGCCACCAAGTGTAGAAACATGGAACTAAAACACGTTGCGCACGTTACCACAATCCCTCCACGATTGTATGACGCAGTCCCGAACTTCTTAGCGTGAAACACAAAGAAATAAAGCGAGCGAAACCAGAACCGCTCAATTGTGCGTACAGAGCCTGAAAGGTCTCAAAGGCGAAGTTGAAAATTTGAGCTGTACCGGGATTCGAACCCGCATTTCCCGCTTCAGGCCAGCGGTCGCCTTAACCAGTTAGGCTACTAGACATGTTTCCCGACCTGCCGAACTCTTGAATTTCTTGATTCCTCTTCCGCGCAGATTTGACTTTATTCCCGCAAGGAATCTGGCATGTTTGCGCATACGTACAGAAATTATTTGCTTGTTGGAGGCGCACAAGCAATTGTAGATACGGAGTCTGTCATTTCGAACAAGAGAAAGCAAGGGGCAGAAGTCACTAAAGTTGGAGTGCGGTAAGTCGAGAAATTTGACAGGAGGGAATCTTGTTTGGATTGCCCAATTGATAAAGGTCACTAGTGGCCCGAAGCGAGGAATCGGGGTTGGAATACCGGTCCAGCACAAATTTTCAAGTTCGCCATTTAACTTATTACAATTTATTATGGCTAACAGCCAAGATCGCTTCTAAGTCTGTATTACGACAAATATTTTGGGCAGCTTAAACTGCCAGTTTCGGATATGTAAGAATTCATTTAAAATCGTACTCAATACGCTATAGCAAAACAAGAAAAATATATATTTTTAAATATATCTGTAAATACATCAAATTTCCAAAAGAAGTATTTGTCTAGCTGGTTTCGTTATAGCGTTTTGAGTACTATTTTACATGTGCACTTACAGAGCGGAAGATGGCAGTTTAATCTGCCGAAACCGGTAAATGAAATACAAAACTATAAGCGACCTTGGCTGTTATCCTCCATAAATTGATTAAAAAAATTGCCCCAAAAATGACTAACTATTACGAATTTATTTCAATTCCCTGTAGCAGTCTAGATGTTTATTTCGAATTAATAAATTTACTATGTCTGTTAGTTTGAACCAGTTGTCTGTTCTTTCGGCCAAGTCTGAAAAGACTGACATCTATAATCACTAGGGTTTTTTTTTTTTTTTTTTTTTTTTTTTTTTTTTTTTTTTTTTTTTTGCAGCTGAATGTCGTCGGCTGCACTGGCAAATATCAAGAAACTTTTCTTGCAAAAGAGAAATAGTATATACATTTTTATTAATATAAATTGCCGCATGTATGAAAGCTCATCACTTGAGAATGGATTCAGATTTGGCTGATCTTTTCTTTACTCTGTTCGTAATTCTCAGGAGAAGGTTTGTATGAAAGAAAATTTTTGTAAAATCTATCGGAAAATATCAGAATGTGAGAAAAACAACGTACGTTTCCAGATGGGTGGAATCGCGTTGTAAAATAACCCTTCATCATTATAGTGCAGAATCCTCCCTAAAACTGGCGACAAGCCTATGCACACAAGATTAAAGCAGCCAGTCAGATTTTATATGAAACGTTGTTCCTTTAGAATCGCCTCCGTATTACTATTACCTTCATGGTGTTATCTGTGGTGATCATATTTTTGGAGCGTTGCGAAGACAATGTCAGTTGGTGGTATTTTTGAATGTTGCCAAGAGTACAGATCGTGGTTCATTTTAATGCCTCCATGGCGTTGTCGTAATATAGGTCGGTGAAAGCGCAACGTAATCCTACTACATGATAGTAGAGTCAATGAGACTGATGATCGTTCATAGTGCTTGGAGGCAAGATCATTTTTCAATAATTTTGTTTTCAGTTCAGAAACTCTCAGTACGCGGCGGGCTTTTTCTTTTCATTCTCCACTCCGAGGAGTGGAGCGGGCTGTTTGAGATCCGGCCCATAAAGAGTCGCGGTTCTATTCAGCCAATTATCAGACAAGCTGATAGTGGGGCAAAGGGGGAATCCCAATTGGGAATAAGTGGGAGGGGCTTACCAGTTCCGGCATACGCCTTACAACCAAGGAAAACCTCCCGAAAACCATAGTCGGAACCGGGGGACTGGGACCAATTTAATTTATCTCCGGGACTTGCCCCGGACTAAAGATGGATTATCGAGAGAACACGAATGCACTCACGTCAAAGATCGGACGCCCGAGTTGCTCTCGTAATCTCAGCTCGACCAACAGTGGACAAGCATCCCCCTACAGAAACAGCACCCGTGGGCACGGTGTCCTGTGCGTCGAGCCAAAACTCCCAATAAGATAAAAACACGTTATAAAAAGAATTTCCAATCTACTCGCTGCGAGAAAAACGTGCTAAGCTGTGATGTAAAAATGTGCGTTTTTTTCTTTTCCCAGTCATTTTCAACATAAAACAGGTAAGTTGTTTGTGTCCAACTCTATAATCATACCTGTTAATAGTACGGTCATTAAAGTTACTAACGACACTGATAGAACAGCTCGAAAGGTCTAATATCCCGTTTCCAAATGATTTGTCCATCCATTTCGACTTCTATTCCGAATCAGGGTCCCGATTGCAATAACAGTAAATAAGATCGGAGAGAGGAGGAGAAAGGGGGAATGAAATGGATTTTAAAAACGGGGGGGGGGTGATGTAGACTCAGCGGTGGGGGAGGAGATTGATATGGTGTACGATAGGAGGAAATGGTGTGAAGATAGGGAAGGAGACGGACAGAGGGAGAGGAGGCGATGGGGAAATAAAGGAGGGAGAAAGGGATATACATACGCATAAAAGATTATGGTGTACATACCATACACATTAGTAAATGCGAAGCGTTGCCGGGTTTGCTAGTCGAATATAAATTTAAATGGCAGTAAGTCTCTTAATGTCAGTGTGAAGTCTAATTTTCATTAGAGTGAATAATCTTTAACGGTAACCATTTTGGACAATCTATATCTATAAATGTAAATGTCTGTTCGGTGTACGTTTATCACGTCTGAACCACAAGACATAAAGAGCTAAAAATTTGTACAGTTACTAATGTCTACCCGGGGAAGACTTTAGGCACGGTTTTATGGCGATCGAATAGATATTTGGTAATTTGAAGAATATAACGCGAAATGCGGAACAATGATTCTTTGAAAATTATATTTACACTTTGAAAATGGTTTTATTGGTTGCATTGTTGCTTGAGGGCTATAATCATAAAAGGGTGGAGTATATTCTGGTGGAAAGTTACCGGTGTATATAAAATTCTACGTGTGTGTGTGTGTGTGTGTGTGTGTGTGTGTGTGTGTGTGTGTGTGTGTGTGTGTGTAATTGTTGTCCGAAGTCTCCCGTTGTACAACATAGGAGTTCCATGCCGACAGCTATAACGGGGTGGAAGATATGGTGGTTGAAAGTCGTCAAATTATTAAAAAATTCGGACTGAAACCTAGTGATGACGTTTGCGACTCTATAGCAAGGAGGTTACATACAGCGAAACGTGATGCCACAGACCATATCTTTGGTTTATGCGTGCTACAATGTCTTCAGCTCTTTCTCGGTAAGGATAATCATACGAATAAGGAAATATAAGAATAAATAAATAAATAAAGCAGTAAATAAAATTTCTTTTAATACATCTCTTTAAGGCTTTTGAAATGTGGTGCTACAGAAGAATGCTGAAGATTAGGTGGGTGGATCGCGTAACTAATGAGGAGGTATTGAACCGAATTGGGGAGAAAAGAAGTTTCTGGCATACCTTGACTAAAAGAAGGGATAGGTTGGTAGGACACATTCTTAGACATCAATGAATTGTGAATTTAGCGTTGGAGGGAAGTGTGTGGGGTAAAAATCGCAGAGGGAGACCAAGAGACGCGTATAGTAAGCAGATTCAAGTGGATGTGGGTTGTCGTTCTTATGAGGAGATGAAAAGGCTTGCTCAGGATAGAGTAGGGTGGAGAGCTGCATCAAACCAGTCTCTGGACTGAAGACCACAACAACAACAACACATCTCTTTAAAAAAAATCGATTTGACGCTTCGCGCATTACATCAAGTGATCCATCTGTGATATTATTACAATCATTATTGTTGAATTTCGTGATTGGATTCTTCGAAACGAGTGCATTTTTACCTGTGATTTCTTATATATTCTCTGATAAATGTAACATCTTTTTAGAAAAAGGAGATGGACAGAGAGAGTGGATAGGAAAAGTACTAACTCAAGGTTCGAATAAATAAATACACGGGCAACGCCGGGTTTCAGCTAGTAAGAGAATAAAAGCCTTTGAAATGTGGTGTCACGGAAAATGAGTAGCTCGGATTACTAAGGAGGAGGGATTGAGTTGTGTGTGGAACGAAAAGAAATTTATGGCAAGCGCTCACTAAAAGAAGGGAGCTGTAGCTATTCCTAGGCTTGAAGGAATATGTGTGGAGAGAATGGGGCTAGTAAATTGTGGAGACCAAAGGTTGGCTGTAAGCAGGTTGAAACAGGAGTAGGTTACAACAGCCGTGCTTGCACAGACCTAACGTGTAGAGCTACACAAACCAGCAATAATGACGGCTGTTGCAGCTGAAACCACCCACCCTGTGAGACAAGCAGGAGCAGAGGTGAGGCTTAATATGGCGGACATAGCTGAGGCTTCGCTGGGAGCCGCTGTAGCCAGTGAAACTTTGGAGTTCGTGGAATAGCGCGGCGCGGTGCGGCGAGCAGAGAACAGTGCCGCTGTGACGTCACAGCGGTCGTGGCGAGCAGCCAGCGCGGCGGAAGGGGATGTGGGCCATTCTGCCGGCTAACCCGCTGCACCAAGCAGGCACCGTAAGCCGCACCCGGGTCACGTATTGCCCGGGCTTATGGTGAAGCAAGCAATCTCACAAACACCGTATGTAGACACAGAGACAACGAAACAACACAGAAATGTGAGCCCTACAAAAAGTAAAAGAAACTCTCCAAATCATCGGAAGGAAGACTGCAACACACAGCCCTCCGCGGTGGCAGAGGGGACTGAGGCGCTCCAGTCACGGTCTGCACGGCCACTACGGTTGGGGGTTCGAATACCCCCTCGGACATGGATATTTGTGCCGTCCCTAGTCTTAGCTAGTTCATAGTTTGTAAGCTTAGGGACTGATGACCCCGTAGTTAAGTCCCATAAGTATACAAACATTTCAACATTTTGCAACACACACATTTACCTATACTCTTTCGTGTCATGAATTTTTGCAGATTAAATTTTGAGCAGAGTAGTCGTATACATTTTCCAGAAGATTAATACGATATCGTAGAAGTGTAAGACATCGTAAAAGTGTAGCGATCTGCTTCGATACTTTGCCATCATCTATATAGCAATGAAAATACAGGAGACATTAAAGGTTACCAAACAAATACTTTCATACAGGTTGAACTTGGACTCCTTGAAAATGTTTCAAGGGTACCTACACGTCTGTATCGGCTCGTTACAGACTGACTTCATTTCTTAGCTTCATTTATCTTGTTCTGCATCTACACGGGATACTCTGCAAATCACATTTAAGTGCCTGGCAGAGGGTTCATCGAACCACCTTTATACTATTTCTCCCATTCCATATCTCGAATATCGCGCGGGAAGAATGAACATCCAAATTTCTCATATTTTATTCTGATGATCATTTCTATCTATGTAAGTGGGAGTCAACAATATATTTTCGCATCCGGAGGTGAATGTTGGCGATTGGAGTTTCGCAAGTAGCCCACGCCGCAGCGATAAGCGCCGTTGTAATGATTCCCATCCCAGATCCTGTATCATTTTCGTAACATTGTCTTCCATGTCTCGTAACAGTACAAAACAAGCTGCCCTTCTTTGGACTCTTTCGATGTCCTCCATCAAACCCACCTGATAAGGATCCCACACTGGGCTGCAATACTCCAAAAATGGACGGACAAGCGCAGTTTATGCAGTTTCTTTTGTAGTTCTGTTGCATCTTTTGAGGGGTCTGCCAATAAAATGCAGTCTCTGGTTCGCCTTTCCCACGACATTATCTACGTCTTCTTTCCAGTTTAGGTCTGAAGTAATAGTAATTCCTAGGTATTTTGTGGAGTTTACGGCCTTCACTTTTGATTGATTTGTCTGGTAAACAAAGTTTAACGGAATTCTTTTCTTACTCATGTGTATGACTTGACACTTCTCATTATTTAGAGTTAATTGGCAATTTTTACACCATACTGTTATCTTATTCAGATCGTTCTGCAGTTGGTTTTGATCTTCGGATGATTTTACTAGACGGTAAATGACGGCGTCCTCTGCAAAGAACGCAAGAGAGTTACTTAGATTTTCTCCCAAATCGTTTATGTTGTGAGATTTGTAATGAAAATATACGTAAAATGGCAACTGTACGCGTTTTGTTTGGAGCATTTTGTACCGAAACAAACTGGTTAATACAATTAGAGGATCAGTTCACATATCTATGTTCTGAAGGAATTCCATCAGCAGAATGAACTAAATTGATTAGACGTCTTTCTACAGGTTGTACGAAGTGGAGACAACTTCGCGGCATCTGAGATACTGGACAGTTGCTGCAGAGTGGCTTGGTGTTGTGATTACCAAACGAACTGCCGGCCGCGGTGGCCGAGGGGACTGAGGCGCTCCAGTCACGGTCTGCCCGGCCACTACGGTCGGGGGTTCGAATCCCCCCTCGGGCATGGATATTTGTGCCGTCCTAGTTCGTAAGTAGTTCATAAGTAGTTTGTAAGTTTAGGGACTGATGACCCCGTAGTCAAGTCCCATAAGCTCTAAAAACATTTAAACATGTTTTACTTCGAAAAATGCAGTTCCGAGTAACAGCAGGACTGTTATTAGTATACATATACACAAAACTGAGCAACTTTTCCTAAACCAATATTAATTAAAACCTTCTCGCTTACAGAAGGAACGCATTAATTACTTTACTGTATAACAATATAACCAGTTACATTATGTACAATAGTAAGTTAAATTCTTATTAACACAGTATAAGAATATACGTTTGTATAATATTGTCCTTAACATCACATTTTCACGTGGGAGGATACGCCGTCAAGTGAGGTGAAGCGTTATTATTACAAAAATAAATAAATAAATAAATAAATAAATAAATAAATAAATAAATAAATAAAAAAGTCTTGATCGCAAAAATTAGCAGCTTTTATTTACCGGTTCCGACCTGAAGTAGGTCATCTTGGGAATAACAAGCAGCCCACGTGGCCAGTGCTGGGCTGGGTTGTACTGGGCAGTTCTGCTGTCAGCAGTTACCTGACAGCAGAACTGCCCAGTACAACCCAGCCCAGCACTGGCCACGTGGGCTGCTTGTTATTCCCAAGATGACCTACTTCAGGTCGGAACCGGTAAATAAAAGCTGCTAATTTTTGCGATCAAGACTTTTTTTTTGTAATATCAATAATACCATATATAGCTGTTTTTCTCCTCTGAAAATGTTGTCAAAATTAATGAAGCCCTATTGTTGACCGAATCCATCCAGAAACCGACCGTATTTCATCAGTAAGTTCAAGAAAGCTAATTTCGGCCAACCCGAAGGTTCGGCTGATTTCTGGTCGAAACCGGTCATAACTGAAACAGAATATTCGGTCAATTCTTAACTCTTAAGTCCTACGCGAAACACTTGCTATGCAAAATACTTTTCAGTCGGAAATCATGTTAAACCAACATGTTTCATTCCGGAAAATGTCCCGAAATTGATGTAATATATAATACTGTACAATCTATGGAGGAAAAAAATCGCACTGACGTGTTTTACGATTCACTTTGGATTTGTAGTTTTATAAGATCTTGCAAATGTTTTGGACCAAAATAATAATAATCTAAATAATAAAAAAATAATTAATAAGTGTCTGAAACCCTTTTAGGGGAAAAATCGTAGGTAGTGGCGGGTTCCGAACCACTGACCTTCAGCGTCACAGATCAATGCACTGCCCGCTACGCTGTAGCTGACTATTAGAAGTTACGTTCTTTAATCTCATACTATTGATGGCCGTTGTTAACTGATCCTAATATGGCATTTGTAGACACTAGATTATCATTTATCGTACGAAGAACGACGTGTTTTTGTTAATTCTTCATTGCGCCATTGCTCTAAAATGACAACGTGTAAGCCGCGGTGGAGTAGCCGAGCGGTCTAAAGCGTCTCGCTGCGGAGCGCGCGGTTGCTCGCCGTGGAGGTTAGAGTCCTCCCTGGGGCATGGATGTGTGTGTTTGTCCTTAGGTTAGTTTACCTAGGTTTAAGTAGTTTGTAAGCTACGAACTGATGACCACGCAGTTTGGTCCGATAGATTTACAAACATTTGAACAACGTGTAAGTTACAACACGAAAATGATCAAATACGCAATGCAAGATGGCGTATGCCAGACAGAGTTCAGGGCGAGGAATATCATGTGACATCTGCGAACTGCTGGTTTTCGTTAATTCAGTGGAGGGTGTCAAAACTCCGTTATTTTTGCAAATCTCTCTCAAACGATATGAGATATGGAAGAAAAAAAAATAAGGGAACAAACTTGTAGAGAATTTTCTCCTCTACAAATTCAGTAATTCAATTTCCGTGTCAGATGAATAGTTGAGCCGTTATTTTCATTTAAATTTCGAGCTGTCAAAAGACGATCGCAAAGGTCCACTTTTAGTGTTACTACCGTAACCTAAAGTGGGCCAAAAATGAAATCTTTGTCTTTCAGATAACGTATAGTTCCAATACATACAATGTAAGCTTTCACGGTCGGCGTCAACTTCATTTAAAACTTCCGGGCTCATAAGCCGTGGTCGATTTATAAAACTTTCCCCTAACGTTTCATCTTCGGCTGCGGAAGACATCTTCAGAGGTAGAATGGCGAACAGTTCGCCATTCTACCTCTGAAGATGTCTTCCGCAGCCGAAGATGAAACGTTAGGGGAAAGTTTTATAAATCGACCACGGCTTATGAGCCCGGAAGTTTTAAATGAAGTTCCAATACAGTTAGGCAGGATAGGGAAGGGGCGAGCCATCCAAATATTGTTATTTCGAAGGGGTCACGTGCTGTAAAAATATTGAGAACGGCTTGATTGGGCAGTTCAAAGCAGGTCAGGCGGCCGGTGTGGGCAGAGGCAGGGCAGGGCAGGTGTGTGGGCTATTCGCTGCGGTGAGTCAGACGGCGCGCCGCCTCGTCACACTTGGTTACGCAATCGTTACACCAGCAGCGCCACACCACGTGCTCGCCTGGCCGCGCTCGCAGGCGGCACGCGCCACACTACACCCGCTGCCAGCTCGCACGCTACACACACCGCCGTGTACACAGGCTTCATTCACACCATTACTTCGCAACTGCTAATATACGGTCTCCCATTTATCTTCAACACCCAAAATATTCTTGGAATAACAGCTGTTTTAAAAGGACTTTCACCGGTATCGATGTATGGCAGGGGCTCAAGAATGTAAATATTCTGAAACATTCAAATGTTCAAATGTTCAAATGCTTGTATAGTCTAGGGGACTTAACTACGGGGTCATCAGTCCCTAAACTTACAAACTACTTATGAACTAACTATGACTAAGGACGGCACAAATATCCATGCTCGAGGGGGGATTCCAATCCCCGCCCGTAGTGGCCGTGCAGACCGTGACTGGAGCGCCTCAGTCCCCTCGGCCACCGCGGTCGGCTAAATATTCTGAAACATTCAAAATGAAAGCATGTGTGTTTTTCAAACATAAACTTAAGTCCTTTTAAATGGAAACCCTAGCATGACAAATCACACAATGGCGTTGATTGCATCGCAATACTTCAATTAAATCCCGAGATATCGCGAAGCGAAGTTGACGCCTGAAATACGCGAAACGCGCGGCTAGCGCACGTCCTGAGACTCAGGCGGGAACCCCATGCTGCTCAGGACGTGAGCTAACCGCGCGTTTCGCGTATTTCAGGCGTCAACTTCGCGATATCTTCCATCCCGGGAAGTACTTTATATTTGTTGCCATTTGCATAAAATATTAGGTAAAAGTAATAAATTAGAAACTTGATGATTCGTACATAGTTCATAATATCAATATAGAAACTCAAGCAATAAAAACAATCAGCAAAAAGCTCATTTATTAAAATGACCAGTTTCGGCGCATTTAGTCAGCCATTTTTACTATTTGGTTGGAAATGGTGCTCTTAATCTGGTGACGTTTTGCTATACAGGGTGTCCCAGCTATCTTGTCCACCCAAAATATCTCTGGAACAATAA
Source organism: Locusta migratoria (assembly GCA_026315105.1). Lineage (NCBI taxonomy): Eukaryota > Metazoa > Arthropoda > Insecta > Orthoptera > Acrididae > Locusta > Locusta migratoria. The sequence goes on from CM048744.1 coordinate 346,224,700, forward strand.
CAGCTATTGGAAAACGACTTTCACCGCTATCAATGTACGGCTGGGGCACACGAATGTACATATTTGGAAACATTCTAAAACGAAATCAAATGTGTTTTTTTTAACACAAACTTATGTTTTTTTAAATGAACACCCTATATTTTTTCTTCGGCAATCCATAGCATGACAAATCACAAACAATGGCGTTGATTGCATCGCAATATTCCAATTACATCCTGAGGCTCAGGCGTAAACCCCATGCTGCCCATAATCGTGATGTGATTGACATGCGTAATCGCAGTTCCATACTTACCAAGAGGTCCGAAACGAATAATATAGTCTGCTGGCATCCTACATTAAAGTCGTACATTCCAGCAGGTATTTATCCCATAGGCTAGGGGTGATGCGGTTCTGTAACATATGCGTACCGCAACGTAAGTCACAAAATTAACTTTGCTTATCGTTAATCCGTTACTAAAAAGGTAATGCCGTTCAACGTTAAAACTTTACTGTAGATCTAGCGCAAGTGACAGTGAATCATTCACTCATAATAGTAAAATTCATGTGGATGTTTTTAGTGAAACGAGCAAGAGGACTAAAGGTTTTACCGTTATTTACGTAAAAATGTTTTGATTTGGGAAGTTCAGGCAAGACATAGAAGATGAATGTAAACATGTTTAACCAATTAGTTTGATAATTATGTGATAATAAATGTCATGTTTATCTAATGCGTTACATGACAAATTGTTTCAAACAAATGTTTCTGAACATCACTGGGTAAAATGGCCCTTTGTAGAAACATGCACTGTGATACCAGCACTACATACTAAAGATAGCGTTCACATATCATGCTCAAAGTGATAACCATTGGCTTGCATACATAGGGTCACTCTGCGGATGAAGGATGCCCTACTTCGTGCTACTGTTTCCTCTTTGATGGCTGTACAAGCATCAATAATGCGTTGCTTCTTGTCATCTGGTGTTGTTGGTTCATGTTGGTAAACAGCATCCTTCACTGCTTCCCAAAGAAAAAAATCCAGCGATGTAAGGTTCGGAAATCGGGCAAGCCACCTAACTGGGCCACCACGTCCAATCCACCTACCAGGGAACTTACGGTTCAGAAGCCGTCGTGCTCTTAAGTCGTTATGTGCAGGGAATGATGATACATGACCGTTCTCATGTTCAGAGGTAAGGTGTCCAAGAGAACAGGAAGATTGTGTCATATAAATTTGGAGTACTGTCTGCCACTTTGGACGCCATTTACAAAGAAAGGTCCGATAATGGTATCTCCAATAATCCCATACCAGACATTCACTTTCCACGGACGTTGATGCTCTACCTGACGTAGCCATTTTGGATTGTCTGCGGACCAATAATGCATATTCCTCATATTAACAATTCCTTTGTTGGAGAATGATGCCTCGTCGGTAAAGAGAACATCTGCGAAAAAAATTTGGATTAGTCAGAAGTTTTTGCTGAGCCCACCGAAAAAAAATGTTACCCTTTGCTGAAGTCATTTCCATGAAGATCCTGGTGTAAATGACCATGGTAAGGATGAAATTTATGAAGTGGAGAATACGCTGTGCACTTGATTTCGACACACCAACTTCACGTTCAATTTGACGTGTGCTGATGTGAGGATTCACAGCTACGGTAGCGAACACAGCAACTACAGCACGTTCATTTGTGCGTGTTCTAGGACGACGTCTAGTCTTGGATTTAAGCTAACCGTTTCACGTAGACGTGATGTGAGACGACCAAACATCTGGCGCGAAGGCGATGGCTTGTCAGGGAATCGTCTTCTGAACAGAATTTCGCCCGCCTACAACAGGGTACAGTACAGGTATGTAGACAGACATATTAACGTAATAATCATAATTTTCTCTAACAGTACTATAAACAAACAATCACTCTAATAACGTATTTCCCGTCAACATACATTCTGCATAGATCAGCAGCATTTCTACCATAGATTCATGTGTGTACACAATACAGTATAAGTTCCACAACACAACGTTCATTCACAATGTGTACTACCTCCGTGCCGTCACTAGATTACTCTGATGCACGACTACACTGGCAAGCGGTGTACTGCACGCCAAAGCAGCAACAAATGGGATGCTCGGAGGGTGGTGGAGTACAGGAGTTTGCATGGGTCGCAAATCACAAACAAGGCGAAGTGGTAACTGTGGCTGTAATGGGAACTACGTTGGACCCGTGTCTAGGTAGAGCTAGGCCCTGGATGAACGAGTGCGCGAAAGGCACAATGGGTCATTTAACGCATTCGATAAACCTTATTTTGGGTGTGCAGGATAAATAAGACAACCTGACTGGTGTATAATGATCGGTACTGGTTTATATTGTGGACGTAGACACAAAACGTGCAAGAGGGAAACTATTATGTGCTTATGAGAGTTGATGACAGCAGACTGTATTATTAGTTCCTGACCTCTTGATAAGTATGGAAGTGCGATTACGCATGTTAATCACATCGCGATTACGGGCAGCATGGGGTTCACGCCTGAGCCTCAGGACGTGCGCTAGCAGGGTATTTTGGGTTTTTCAAGCGTCAACTTCGCGTCGCAATATCTCGGGATGTAATTGGAATATTGCGATTCAATCAACGCCATTGTTTGTGATTTGTCATGCTATGGATTGCTGAAGAAAAATATAGGGTGTCTATTAAAAAAAAACATAAGATTGTGTTAAAAAGACATTTGCTTTCGTTTTAGAATGTTTCCAAATATGTACATTCATGTGCTCAAGCCGTATATTGATACCGGTGAAAGTCGTTTTCCAAAAGCTGTAATTGTTCCAGAGATATTTTGGGTGGACAAGATAGGTGGGACACCCTGTATATGCCGTTAGCGGCCATTTTAATAAATGAGTTACTTCATCATCTTGACTTTTTTTACTATTACATCAGGAATATCGTGTTGTTACCTCCATCTCACGTTGGTTAAAACTTTAAACAGAAAAAGGCTCATATACTGCCTTTGTCTAGAGATGCCAAGTGTTAAGATTTGTCGGTAATTATCACGATTTCTAGTCAAAATTAACGGTGTTAAGAGAGCTTCTGGTAATATTACGGAATTCGCTATTTGATTTATTTTAGTACTTTGGCAACAAACTATGCAGATAATGGGCTTCCATGAATTTTTCAATTAGAAGCCGCATAAAGGCTCATTAAAGATTTCCCGTGACCCGTACTTCTACGGATCCCTTAATAATGAAATCCCTTAAAGACGTTGCTGTGGCCAGAATTACTTTCTTATGACACTCCATTTTATGTACGGTGGAAATAGTGTTCGGCGATAGCAGTCTTGGAGCAAAGCAAAAGGCGTCTGCACGTTTGCGTGATTTGGCCTTACACAAGCCATGCCGCTCTCGCAGGGAACTGGTAGATACCAGCCGTCCGCAATAACACGTTGCTCCTTACTGAACCCAGCGAGTGTGAATTCTCCGGAAAAAGACTTTCACCTGAAAATTACGGAGGATTCTTGTAGTTTCTAAAGAAATGGAAGAGATTTAAATTGACAGAGTTCTCTATTCGTTCTTCACTTCCTGTTTCTTGGTTTTTACTGAAAGTGCCTTATTCATCTACCGGATAAAATATTCACTTTCCCGAAACAGTTTCTGGAGGCGGCAGAGCTATGATATCCGCATTGGAGACTGTGAGTTCTGTGTTAAGTTGTACCAGACCCATCATTACTATGGAGCGTAGGCAGCGGTTGGTCAAATTAAAATAATTCATTCTGCGACCGGATTCGGCTTCGCAGTGAAGGCATCCTCAGACACTTAAACCAAATAGAGGTCCCGTACCCTTTCACGGAGCATTAAGAGCCTATTTAAGCGGTGTCGTCGATAGCTTGTTACACAATCGCTACACCTGCCTCCAACAACAGAACTGACAGCGGCAGGTGGGACGATTGTGTAAGGAGTCAGCGAATAGGCTCCTAATACTGTAACACTCGTAGCTGTTTGCTGTCCTCCTTTTGCTTATTATAGCTTGTAGATAGTTGTAGGGTCCGTCTGTACAACGGAAAGAAACTTTTTTAATGCTGTGCCTTCTTTACTTACGATGCATCGTCAGTGGCAGTTTTGTACATGTTGCCTTAGATGTTTGCCTTTTATTGGCTGGTTTTCTTATTTCTTAGTGGATGTTTTCACACACTAGGCACAGGGCAATTTATGGCCTGTGCCTAGTCGTATGATAAAACATCCACTTTCATAAAATAAGAAAAAAAAATTAGAGACAACATATTAGAGTAAGGCAAACGCAATGTACAATGCACTTTTTTTTTAGGTGCATAAACTGACGCCATAAACAACCTGCATATCCTAGTACTAAGGATATGGAAAATCTATTTGGTTTAGGGGTCTGAGGATGGTTTCAATGACAGACCGAAACTGGTCGCAGATAAATATTAATTACCAAAAATTAAGACTTGATTCCATTAAATTTCTACATCTACATCCATACTCCGAAATCCAACTAAAAGTGTGTGGCGGAGGGTACGCAGTACGACTACTAGTTACTTGCTTTCCTGTTCCGCTCCCGTGTAGAAAGAAGGAAAAACGAATACTTGTATGCATCCGTACGAGCCCTAATCTCTCTGATCTTATCCTTGTGTTTTTAATGCGAAATGTGAGTTGGTGGCAGCAGAATCGTTCTGCTGTCCACCTCAAATTCCGGCCCTCTAAATTTCTTCTACAGAGTCTCTCGAAAAGAAAGTCGCCTCCCCTCCAGCGACTCCTAGTTGAGTTCCCGAAGCATTTCGGTAACACTCGCGCATTGGTCGAATCTACCAGTTACAAACTTCGCCGCTCGCCTCTGAACTGCCTGTAAGTCCTTTAAATCTGCTGGGGGTCCCACAGACTTAAGAAGTACTAGAGACGGGGTCGTACAAGCGTATTATGTGCGATCTCCTTTACAGACGAATCACTCATACGCAAAATTCTCCCAATAAAGCAAGTCGACCATTTGCCTTCTCCACTGTCCTTATATGCTGTTGTATTTCATATCACTGTGCAGCGTTATGCCTAGGTATTTGATGCGATTCTGTCAAACAGCACACTCCTGAAGTTGTATTGAAACATTTCTCCTATTCATTTTCATCACGTTACAATTTCTACATTTAGTATTAGTTGCCGTTCCTCACACCACCTAGAAATTTAGTTCATTTAGCAGGCTGTATACAAGATGTTGTTGAATAACACAACCAGCTGATTATGCTTTTAAAAATGTTATTTTTTTTTGTGTCCCAGCCTCGTCGCCGTTTTTGTGTCTCGTTTCCGTCGTAGGTGTCGGTGGCCGAGTGGAATGAGACCGACACAGGAATAAAGATAGCACGCTGGTGCAGGTACGGAGGGGAGCAGCCAGAAACTAGAAACACTAGAGTAAATTAGAACGAGATATATATTGCACAGAATTTATACAATACTTTTACATAGTACTGCAGAAGGCTGATACATAGTTGAGCTAGAGGCCTGCCTAGTGCATATCCGATAGCCAAGTCTTCACTGGTGCCTATCTGATTCCGATGTGTTCGCTGGTTCCTATCTCAGTCCCAAGTGAACGATGTCGTTCAGTGGTGGCCACGAGCGGCGTTGCAGCAGAGGGCGCTCGTGGCTGACGTAAGAACGCCGCGCCGCGCCGTGCGTGCATGGCGGCGCGCGGCGAAAGTAGGTGGCGCGCACTTTGGACTTGTGCGACACCACATATTTCAAACTAATTACCGGTTTCTGGCTACCTTGTCCATCTTGAGATGGGTACATTTCCTTTATATATTTCTGTCAGTCGCGTGTCGTCTGCTTCTTTACTACATAAGAATATTTGGAAGCTTAGTGTTATCTTTCATCAATTTCACAGATAGAGGTTTTTGCGTACTTGTACTTAAGTACAAAATGGAACAGTTGTGCTGACTTAATCAAAAGTTTGCCATGCATCTGAACGAAGTAAGTCAAGACAGATGTTTCAATTAGTACTTACGTAAATACAGGTATCCTTAAATGTCTTTATTTGCGAAACAGGTTATATGTGGCACTAAACTTTTGTATGTTCTTATATCGAAAAAGAAGCAGACTACATGCGACTGACAAATATGTGAAAATGTAGCCGCTAATGGCTGTGACATAAAATATTTTTAAAAGGATATGTGGTTGGCTGCGCTGGTCATTAATAATTATTAACGGCCGCAGAGTTCACAAAATCCAGTATGCATAAAATAGCTGTAAGCTGTATAAAAGTGTTTCAAGGACACTCGTAGTTTGCGACGTGTGCTCACAACTGGAAGCTGACTTAATAACAAATATTGTAAGTAGTTTGATTAGAGGTTATTGATCATTACGTAGCCGGCCGCGGTGGCCGAGGAGACTAAGGCGCTCCAGTCACGGTCTGCACGGCGACTACGGTCGGGGGGTCGAATCCTCCCTCGGGCATGGTTATTTGTGCCGTCCTAGTTCGTAACTAGTTCATAAGTAATTTGTAAGCTTAGAGACTGATGACCCCGTAGTTAAGTCCCATAGACTATACAAACATTTGAACATTTGATCATTACGTATAAAGAATAAATTAGCTGATTTACTTGTCTTGTGTTACAGAGTACCTCGACTCATTATACATCCTTGAATGTTTTCCTCCTTGTCAAAATTGAAAAGCACTACCAGCAAATGATGTCAGAGTATTAGCATTCTCTTCCTCGTAAGAACCGCCGTGAAGCCGTAGTGATTTGTGTGTTAATGCACTCGGCGACTCCGGTAGCAGCGTGAGAGCGGCAGCAGCGCGTGCCTTTGAGAGCAGCTGGCAGCCGCAGAGCGCGTGGCTCGCGGCGGCTCTGTTTGAGAGGCGGTCTTGCCAGACGGCTTGGCAGTGGCACAGGTTGCGTGGCGTGGCGTGGCGAGCACCGGCTGGCGCCGGCTCGAGCCAGCGTGGCCGACCCGCGCACACCTGCCCCGCTAACTTATGCCTAGTTTACACGACGATCGAAAGTTCACAAGACAGATAACTGTCTGCTGCAGCGCTCCAAGCCTACTAACTCGCTACTAATGCCGTGCGACCATACAGGCTTGGTTGCGTTAATACGATAAACTTCCGTCTACACGTCTGATTACAACTAACAGCAGCGCCTGTGCGAAAATACAGGCTTATTGCTGTTTGTATACGTTTGGGTGTCTGTCACAGCTGATAATACATTCAACTTAAAAACCTTACATTGTCGGCGATTGCAGGAGCTGTGGCAATGTTCGTTAGAACACTCCACGTGAAGAAGAAATAGAAGTCGGATGTGTCCTTGGATGAGAGGAAGACACGAAGAATGTGATGTGTACAGCATGCAGATAATGAAGTAACTCATACCAGAGGACCTCAATGAATTCAGAATTTTTTTCTTACGAACTGCTGAGTGTTTTACCAAGTTAATTACGTTCGTCCAAGGACAAAAATACGGCGGAGGGGGAGAGAGAGAGAGAGAGAGAGAGAGAGAGAGAGAATTTCGCCAAGCTGAAGGTACGAAATACTTTTTACACTTACACTTTCAGCTTTGTTAAAGTTATGCGTCAGTTACTTCCTGTAATTATTTTTTGCAAGTTTTCTTTGCGGTTTCTGGAGACAGGAGAATCTTTTGAAAGCCTAGCCTTTGCACAAAGAATTTCTGTACCGACTCTTACAAATATTGCCGTTGAAGTCTGTACAGCAATTTCAATTTCCGATCCATAATGGGACCTCTCTCAACTAAATTTTACTTTGCTTTTTACCACAAACTTTCGAGATTATGTGCAACTAACTTTCTGACAAGCTAAAAATTATAGAATTTTAGACATATGAAGCTAATCAACAAGACGTATTCAAAATTCATTTAAACCTACACTTTTGTTATTTGCCTTATAAATAAGTCATTGTACCTTCTTACAATAGAGAGGATTTTCTGCAGTGCCGCTGTGTTCCTCAATCGAAAGCGGAATTCCTGCTCTGTTCCATTCCACCTATCACTCCAACAAAGCAAGCAATTTCGGTAAGGACGTGGCTATTCCCACACATAAACATGAAAACCACACAACGAATTCACTTCTGCGCATGCGCACCGACTTCGCTACTAGCAAATTTAGAACCTGTCCTGAAGCGTACCAGCTAGTACGAAACGCCGTCTGCGCCCACGAAATGCTAGTAGTTGCGCGTTTACGTCGCTAGACGGCGCGCAACGTGATCTGTTCATTACTAGCGCGATCGTCGTGTAAACTGGGCTGTACACAATGGCCGCTCACCGAAGCGTCGCACACTACGTTCACATGCAACACTTCTTCCGGAAGACCAACACCGCATCTCGTAAACCGTCTTTAGATGCCGTGTTCACATGTTACAGCTTCAATCGGATTTCCTAGTACACCTGTACTTCAATACAGAGATTCTTGCTCTCTCTCTCTCTCTCTCTCTCTCTCTCTCTCTCTCTCTCTCTCTCTCTCTCTCTCTCTCATATTTATACATTCACTAGATAATTCCCGCTGCTTCGCGCGCGTAGACTGCATGGTCAGCATTGGTTGTTCGTACTTGCAAATGTAAAATTTCATAGCTGTAGCTTTAAAAATTCTTTCCTAATACAGTATTTTGATACCAATTGCAACCCCCTATTGCACCATTGATGGCAGAATTCAAAACATCCCGAAACACACTTTTTATTATTTTTTTTATTTTTCTAAATTCTAACCATGGTTCCAAATCCAAATTCTCGCATTTCTAGCATCAAAATCGTGCTTCAAAATTGCTTAAATAGCAACGTATTTTCAAACAAACCATTCGTCCCCTATTTCATCTTTTTTCAGGACTACGGTCGGGGGTTCGAATCCCCCCTCGGGCATGGATATTTGTGCCGTCCTTAGTCGTAGTTAGTTGATAAGTAGTTTGTAAGTTTAGGGACTGATGACCCCGTAGTTAAGTCCCATAGACTATGCACACATTTGAACATTTCATCTTTTTAGGGACGGGAATGTCGAAAAATTGCTGATGCCTACAGTGTGTGATAAACAACGTCTACAAATTTCAAGTTTCCATCGTCGGTAAATCCACTTTTAGCCCGTATTCTGTCTTTCAGAAACGGATCACAACGCGAAATTTCTTTCGTACGCTTTGGCATCTTTCTTGGTAGTTTCATTTTTCAAACTCCAATGTGCATTTTTCTTTATTCGTACGCTTGTTGCAGAAAAACAACTGAAAAAGTGCATCACGTATCGCTATATATCACCTCTATGCTATTATGTCAAAAGTCATCTTTGGTCTTCAGTCCGAATTTTCTACAAGCTTAAGACTTTCAACGACGATATCTTCCACCTTGTTATAGCTATCGACACGGAACTGTTATGGTGTACAACGGGAGACTTTGTATTTTAACAACACAGATATCGTTCGTCTCCATTGTGTAGTTTTTGCTGAGGAGCAAAATATTGACACCCACTCGTAGAATTTTATATAAGTTGGTAATTTTCAACTCCCATATCTTCGACTCCCTTATCGTTATCAACCCTCTACCGCCATAGTGCATAACGGGAGACTGATACCTACTACCAGAAACACACTTCGTTTTCGATGTGTAGTTTTGGCTGCAGAGTGAAATATAGCCACAAACACCTTAGTTTATATAAAGATTTCACGTTACACCCCAAGGGGCTCACGGTTCTTTCGTGCGTACGTGCGTGGCGAGCACAGGACCCCTAGCTAATGCACTTTTTGTTTCTTTTTTGCTCCCTGGACTGCTTCTCCCTTTCCCTCCTATACTATCCTCAACTTCCCCTCCCCACCGGGAGAATGATCACCTTAGCAATTTAGTCTCCGTGTCCCAAACAGCCTACCAACCAAATTTTATTTCACGATAGAAAATGTCTGTCCATATGTGCCGTAAAATTCTTAACAAGGAAACACAATCTGACAAGCCAAGAAAGCGCCAAATACGGTTGCGTTTACATGGACTTGAAAATAGATTGTGGAACTGGAAAACCGCTTTACAGAATTTCATTTCCATAATCGATTTTGGAGTGTTCGCATGACCGGCCAAAAGTGGAACTGGGAAATAGGTCTACGAAATCCGGTTTTGAGATCCCATGAAAACAGACGGACACTTCAGCTGACCGCGTATGCACGAGAATACAATGGCATTTAAATGAGAGCGAACAGGGAGGAAAGGAATTAAGGTGCCTGCAGTAGGGCATTGAAGTCATTTCGTGGCCCAAGTGGTATTTTGTGTCGGGACTGGACCAGAAATTTCCCGCCTCTGGCCAGCGGTCGGCCCGACTGTTACGCCATCGGGACACGCTTCCCGTCCGCTCCAAATCCACACCAGTCGCATGCCGCAAAGTAGCACTCTTTCTCATCTTACGCTCATCGTCCGGATTTCCGCGTGAGGCAGAACGGCGTTATCGAATATGCAGTGAATAAGTCACCGAAAAGCAGTCGTCACCCATACACAATACACAGACACATCTATTCCACATCCCCTGCACTACTGGAGGTTGTAAGACCTACCTGCAACCTGGTACACACGTTTCTTACCGGTAGGCAAAATGGGAACAAGGACCTCCACACAGACACCAAAACGGACATGGGCATGGATAGTGAGCATTATTTAATAAACAATTACTAGTAAGAACAAATATGAATGTGTCGGCGAGTTATCACTGTCAGCAGTAAAACGGCACTATAAACCTCATAATGGATAATCAGATAGAAGACCACTACTTTTCCATAGTACCTACGACACAGATGTGACGTCATAGATAATGAGACGTGCGGATAACTGCTGTATCATGTGACGCATGAATAATACGACTTTATTCATCCATATGTCAGAATTAGAGCACTTAATTACTTGCAACAACTACTCATGACAGCCTCAACAAAATGATGGAAGAAAAGTTAACTTCCATGTTACGCCTGTGGATAGCGATCTGTTTATAATATTAATAAAAAAACACCTTCAGGTTGTTAACTCAAGATAGATTATTTACATAATCTTCATAAGGGTTTTAAACATAATCACTTAGAACAACATGTAAAATGAAGAGTTCCTTGTCGAAATGTAAAATCAGTAAAAATGCTTGGTCAACATGTTGGACTGTCACCAAAATGGATCGTCATATGAAATTAAAAGATAAAATAAGACTGTTTAAGAGTCTGTTTTAAACTTAATTGAGAAAGTCATATTTTAACTTTTGATATGGCAATCCTTTTTGGATTCGTATATTTTAACACGAACATCCATTTTTACTCATTTTGCATTTCGACGAAAACCTATTATTTTATATCTTCTCCCAAGTGAAGATGTTTAAACGATGATGATGATGATGATGATGATGATGTAAGTCAATGAAACCCGTTAAGAGAAATATATTTCATTGGCGATCTAGGCTTAACAACCTGAAGATGTATTTTTATTAAAAGTATATCTTATATTTTCGCACTTTTCGTGCATTAACCCTTTAATGCATGTTTTTTATTTGACGCTATAAAAAGTAAGACGATTTATGTATATTGCGTATATACTGAGAAAATATTAAAAAAAAAAATCTTCAAGTTATGCAATACTCGCAACAAATCGTTCATAGCTGGTCAGCTATATAGTGCTTCCTTGATGTACCCGATGCATTAAATGTCACTGTTATGCCTCTCATCTTTCCATAAACTAACTCATTATACAACAATAGTATGTGATTGCTTATACATGACAAAGGAGGAATACTAATGTAAACAAACTCTCATTTTAGGAGTAACTCAGTGCAGCTGTGATTCAGTAGCTCTCTATTTATAATTTCGAGGACGAGCTATTAGCATATGTAACACTATGTATAGAAGCAGCTACAAATGAAGTTGTGGTAAAATGTTGATCGGTTTGAGAGATAATGGAAAAAAATCATGTATGTAGCTGATCAGCTGCACCATGCATTAAAATGTTAAAACTTCTGCAACATTATTTATAAAAAGACAAGGACGGGTTGGACTCTGATACAATTACGTGGGGAACATGATATATTGTTTATTTTTTCAATGACTTTTCGTCATGTACCAGGTACTGTGTCCTTTCTGCACTCAAGCAATATGATGACAGGGTAACCGTGCGAAACGTGTAATTGGCTCTGGCCGCCATATAAACACGCCAGCGGGGACGCGTGCTACTAGAGAGACTATAGCACGCGTCCGCTGTAAGGCCCCGAGTGCGGACTTAGTCTCTGCGCTGTCAGTCGTCGCGCTGCCGCCTAGAAGTACCGTCAGAAGGGGTGAAGTCGATCAGGTGGGGGGAAGTCGACCAGCAATACAGCATTGTAATTTACCTGGCGGTACATCCGGCAACTTCACGCTACACATACTTGTTGGAAGCCAATGAGTTGCAGAGTAGTGTTTACCTGTAGAATTTTCTCTCTGAGTATCCGTTCAGCGGGATTGTGGGATATAAACAAATGCATTTTGGTGGCCTGTGAATGAAGCAAGACTAAACCTGTCACAATAGGACCTTATAGTCATATTATTCTGCTGTTTTCGGACTGTTAGTCGGTAAGTGAACTCATTGTCATTTGATTTATGTGTTTGCAAAAGCAGAAGTTCGTTGTATGGACGAGTAGTGATCTAAAAATTGAATTGTCGTATTTTGTAGGGTGAAGTCGATCATGCCGCGAACAAACGTGAAGAAGGTGGGAAGAGAGGGGAAAAAGGAACTACAATCCAGTATATCTAGAAAATACCGTTTAGGAAGTGAAGAAAAGAAAGCTGAGTATTCGTAAAGCATCTGAGTGGGTCGATGTGCCCTATACAACGTCAAAAGAGTGGGTGAAGGGCAAACGTAGATAAAATATGGTGGGAAGCCTGTTCTTAGTTCAATACACGAAGAATGTTTAGTTCATGGATTGATCAAGTGTATTTCCAGATGTTCCTGATGAACTAAAGACTCCCTTCACACAAACTGTAACAAAAACGAAGCCCAAGGTCATTGGTCGTGGACGCTACCGTTTCCCAGATTTTGACATTTCAAACGTTGAGTGAAAATTCTTTATGATGCAAGATAATTTTGTGTACAGTGGTTATTTTTTTAAGGAAAATACAATGTTCTAATCATAAAATAGTCTATTTGTTAATTTTAATAGATGTTGGGTCCCTGAGAAAGACCCTCTACTATTTTAAAACTTCATATAAACATAGTCTAACGTACCTTGTGAGATATTTCAATGTAAAAGATGATCGGTTTCACCCCATTGTCTGGGTGAAGCCGTTATAGGACTTCAAAAAATGAGTGATCGGCTTCACCCCACAGGGTGGGGTGAAGCCGATCAACCTTTAAATTAAAATAATTTCAAAAGCACAATAGGCTATTTCTATATTCAACATTAGATATAATGTCGAAATCCTAAGGATTACACCTAATATTTTCGAAACGAATTCTTTCAGAGGTTCCCTCGAAAACAACAGAAAAACTGAATTTTGTGATCGACTTCACCCCTTCTGACGGTACGTTCCTGTCGAAGATGCCGCGCTGTAGAAGAAGCCATCGAACTCCTGCTGTTGTGTTTAAGGCTATTGACAATTTGGATCTTACCAGTGAAACTAATATTGGTGCACAAGAAATACTGAAAGGACCATCTGTGTATCGAGGATGTGTTGTGAACTTTTCCATATTTCCGAAAGGTACGAATCCTCAACCCGGCAACGGTTGGAAAATGCAACACACTGCTTTACCATTACGGAATGGAATAAAAAGTAGTCCAGACAGCTCGGCTTTTCATCCACTTCAAACGAATGAGGTTCCAGCAGACGCGGAAGAATACACAGTCTCGTGTTTCTGAAGTTTATTGTTGTGCTGAATTGAGTGTGATTCGGTGGTGACCAATCGGCTGTGGAGTCCAGTGTGAAGCTGGCGGTCGCTATGGAAATTTCCCCAGAGGGTCTTGCAGCGCAGTGTCTTTCGCGGAAGACGCGGCGAGGCGAAGCAGGGCCAAGAATAGCGGCTCAGCAGTCAGCAGGAAGTGCGGGGGCGGCGCGCTATCGGAGCCGACTGGACGACACCCCACCCCACCCACCGGCGCGGCCAATGGCGGGGCGCGGCGCGGCCACGCCCACCGGAAGCGATAGGCGCAGCTGACCCGCGCACAGATAGCGCGCCGCCGTCTCTCGTACGCAGCCTTATCCACGGCCGGTTACGCGTCACTCTCTCACCACACATTGTCATTTCGCAATCCCCCCACCCCTTTTCCTCTCGGGCACTCTCGAATTAAAACAACTTAAATCACTTAACGAAAGTCAGTCTCCCGATCGCCGACTGTATACCAATTAGGTTCCTTTCAGAGTACGCTGATGAAACAGCCCCCCCCTCCCCCCCCCCCCAACACCTAACTCATATACAACCGTTCGATCAACGGATGTTCCGTACCCAAAGACAGAAAAGTTGCACAGGTCACTCCAATATTCAAGAAAGGCAACAGGAGGGATCCACAGTTGCAGTTCCGCACATGCGCTGTAGACGATGTGTGTCAAGGAGAACAACGTGCGCCATTTGGAGATCCACTATCACAGGTCATGGCATATTGGTCATTTTGTATCCTAGCCTCGTCGCCACTTTTGTCTCGTTTCCGTCGTAGGTGTCGGTGGCCGAGTAAAGAGAGACCGACACAGGAATAAAGGATGCACGCCTGTGCAGGTATGAAGGTGAGCAGCCAGTGGGACAGCAGAAACTAGAAACACGAGAGTAAATTAGAACGAGATATATATTGCACAGAATTTATACAATACTTAACTTTTACATAGATCAGTACTGCAGAATGCTGATACATAGTGGAGATAGAGGCCTACCTAGTGCCTGTCCGATAGCCAAGTCTTAACTGGTGCCTATCTGATTCCGAAGTGTTAGCTGGTTCCTATCTCAGTCCCAAGTGAACGATGATCGGCACGAGCGGAGTTCTAGCAGAGGGCGCTCGTGGCTGTCGTCGTGAGAACGCCGCGCCGTGCGTGCATGGCGGCGCGCGGCGAAAGTAGGTGGCGCGCACTTTGTACTTGTGCGACACCACAGGTCATCTTTCCACCTTCACTGTTGCAACGTGCAAATTTCTGGAATGCAACCAAACTGCAGTATTCTACAAAATGGTGTTTAACATAACTATGTCAAAACATGATGAACTCACAAAACAAAGCATGAAACTGAAGAGTGCATCTACGCAAGGAAGTATAAAAAAAAAATGTTCAAATGTTTAAGCTTATGGGACTTAACTACGGGGTCAACAGTCCCTAAACTTACAAACTACTTACGAACTACCTTATACTAAAGACGGCACAAATATCCATGCCCGAGGGGGGATTCGAACCCCCGACCGTAGTGGCCGTGCAGACCGTGACTGAAGCGCCTCTGTCTCCTCTGCCACCGCGGCCGGCAAGGAAGTATCCTAACATCCACAATGACAAAGGGGAAAACATATAGGACCACTGTGTATCTACACCCACCTGACGAGTTCAGAGTCAACAACCAATTTCCACATAGTCCCAACTCAGCCCCTACAGACTGTCATCTCCTCCTTAACTCAGATAGCATGGACTTATTTTTGGTTTTAATTTTATTTCAAAAGGGGCATAAATGTAGACTGAGGTCCATCTGCTTTGACCCATGACATCAAGATGTCGGAAAACCAGTACCGGTATACGGGATATTTTAAAACCTCCGAATTGTAGATACAAATAATCTGTAGTTATTATAGATAACAGAATGTACTATCAATAACAGGTCTTAGCCCACAAATTCGCTCCTTCGGCAAACACATACGGGCAAAATAAATAAATAAATAAATAAATAAAACACGCTCTCGGTTAACCTACACAACCATCAGAGAGAAGCTATAGATAACATTTTAAACACAAAATATTAATCTTTTTTTTTGTAAGCAAGCTATACTCTTTAATTCAAGGCGAGGTACTGGCGGAAGTAAAGTTATGAGGCGACATCGTGAGTCGTGTCGGGATAGCACAGTCTGTAGTGCGCTTGTCCGCGAAAGGCAAAGGGCCCCAGGTTCGAGTCCCGATTCCGGCACACAATTTTAATCTACCTTCATATGACTACACAAAAATGTTATAAGTGTTTTTTTTTTCACAAAAACGCCATTAATTTTGGAATATTGCCTATCTTTGTGGAAGGGCGTCAAAATGAATGTTCTAGAAATTTTATCCCATGAATCATTATTAGGGCCTATTAAAACATTGTTTAAGATGAAATATATACATGCAAATGTAACAAAAATTTAAGAATCTTCAAGAAATACAAACCGAGCTATGTGGAAGTTGCAGTTGGAGATCGCTGTCAGTTACGTACGCTTTGTTGTGCTTGTTTGAAATGTCGGCGTTGATTGAAAATCCCGCCGCCTTTGAAATCAGGTCGGTGATTCGGTTTCTGAATGCGAGGAAAGTGAAACCAAGTGAAATGTATCGGCAAATTTGCGATGTTTACGGACCGAATGCGATGAGTGATTCGATGGTGAGAAGATGGATCCGACAGTTCAATGGCGGGCGTAGTGATGTACACGATGAAGAAACGAAGTGGACGTCCACCTTTGGTTACAGAACTGGTTCACGCGATTGACGACAAGATCCAGAAAACCGTAGGCTTAAAATTAGTGCTCTCGCTATTGACTTCCCCCAAATTTCACGATCACTGATGCATGAAATTGTTACCAAGCAAATGAAATTCCGTAAACTTTGCTCACGTTGGGTACCAAAGATTCTCACTGAGCAACACAAAACACAACGGATGGGCAGTGCACTTGAGTTTTTGACCCGTTATGCTGAAAGCGACGAAGAATTTCTGCGACGGATAGTCACAGGAGATGAAACGTTGGTTTCTTAAGACACCCCTGAGAGTAACCGGCAATCAATGGAATGGAGGCACACTTCATACCCACCACAGGTAAAGCTGAAGCAAATCATGACACCTCGGAAAATGATGTACACAGTGTTCTGGGACTGGAAATGCATCGTACTCACTGACTTCTTACCGCGTGGACAAACATTCAAAGCACATGCTTATTGCGAGACACTTCGGAAATTGCGCCGTGCAATTCAGGATAAGCGCCGGGGACTGCTGTCAAAAGGTTTTGTTTTGCTTCACGACCATACACTGAAAATGTGACGAAAAACCTCCTACAGGGATTTGGCTGGGACATGTTTGACCATCCTCCGTACAGCCCTGACCTCGCTCCTAGCGACTTTTATCTGTTCTTACATGTCAAGTCTTTCCTTGGCGGTCATCACTTCACCAATGACGACGAGCTGAAAGAAACTGTTTCCAAATGGTTGAATACACAGGCGGCAGATTTGTATGAAGAAGGTATACAAAACCTGGTGCCACGCTACGACAAATGCCTGCAAAATTTCGGCAGTTATGTGGAAAAGTAGTTTAAGAGTTGTAGAATTTTATGCAATAAAATTTCTTCTGTATCTGTGTACAATTTCATTTTATTACCAAACGCAACTCACTTTCTGGACGCGCCTCGTATTATACTTTCCTCAAATATTATGAACTACCTCGCGGAGAACGACCTATTGACCGAAAGTTAACACGGATTCAGAAAGTATCGTTCTTTACTCACATGCTGCGATGAGTGCTGTCGACAAGGGATGTCAAACAGATTCCGTATTTCTAGATTTCCGGAAGACTTTTGAGACTGTACCTCAGAAGCGTCTTCTAATCAAATTGCGTGTGTACGAATATCGCCTTTTGTGCATTTGGATTCCCAATTTCCTGTCAAAGCACACAGAACTTTGTAACTGACGGAAACATCGAGTAAAACAGAGTCGATATCTAGAGTTCCACAAGGAAATGTTGCAGTGCCCCTACTGTTCCTTATTTTTATAAACGATTTAGGAGACAATCTGAGTAGCTCTCTTAGAGTGTTCGCGGATGATGCTGTCATTTATCGGTTAGTAGTCACCAGAAGATCAAAAGCAACTGCAAAATCATTTAGATAGCATGGTGCAAAAAATGGCAAATGGAGGGGAGGTGAAGGAATACCTGGTATACTTTAAGAATGTGTCCTACCAATCAATATCTTCTTTTACTTAGACACACAAGGGAATCGTGAATTTAGCATCGGGGGAAGCGTGTGGGATAAAAATCGCAGACGGAGACCAAGCGATGATAACCGGATTCAAATGGATGTGGGTTGCCGTTTTTATGAAGAGATGAAAAGGCTTGCTTAGGTTAGAGTACGGTAAACTGTTGCATCAAACGAATCTCCGAACTGAAGACCACTACATTTTCACCCTGCAACGGTGTGGGCGTTGATATGTAGACTGTATCTTCATGTTGATTAAAACTGCTGATTAAAACTGTTCCGAAAGAGATTTGTATTCTACTTCCACGGCTTATCACAAGCATTGTTAACATCGTAGATTACTCATAATAATGATCCCTGTGACGAAAATGTTTTACTGTGTTGTTTGTGTTATCCTTCTGTGATAATTGTAACTACTAATTAGAATATTTGACGTGTTGAAAAGGGGGCGTTACACTATCAAATTTTCTTTGACGAAGAACCTGTCAAGTGCATCGAAAATGGTGGATGAAAATTCTTTATTAATCTCAGTTTATGGTTATATAGTTATAAATATGTTTGTACTATGTGATTAATACAATATTCAAATGTTTGTAGAGCTTATGGGACTTGACTACGGGGTAATCAGTCCCTAAACTTACCAACTACTTATGAACTTCTTACGAACTAGGACGGCACAAATATCCATGCCCGAGGGGGGATTCGAACCCCCGACCGTAGTGATCGTGCAGACCGTGACTGAAGCGCCTCAGTCTCCTCGGCCACCGCGGCCGGCTCTGTGATTACAAGTAGGCCTTACAGTAGTTAAAACCACCACATATTAAGATCACTGTCAACATAGGTGACCCTTGTGTCTACATTGGTATTCTGCTCTAAAAACTAAGACGTGGAACCAGTGCATTTGTGACTGGTAGGGAGCCCTGCCCTGTTTCCCCCTTCACTAGTATTTTCTCGCGTCTGCAGTAAACAAACATTTAAAATATAGTTTTTTTAAACATGTTTCATGTAAATAGTTTTTGTCTGATTATATAGATGTTGGGAATTAATCAGTGTCATGATATTCTTTTACTTTCTCCGCTACACAACTGGTGCGGAGGTCATTAATTTTTTTTACGTCGTCTGCCTGCAACCAGTCCTCACTTGATCGTTAATGGACTCCGCAATTGTTTCTAGCTTTCGATTCGATGCAGCCGGTTTTTATAATCAGCCTCCTACAACTGCAGTCATTTTGTTGTAGTGGTGACTCACAATACGAATTAAGCGGTCATGTTTTCAAAGAGTACGTCAGAAACGGCTGCTGCGATGCTAGCTAGCATTTCAAGCGGTCACTTTTCTCACCGCAGTTAACATAAGACGAACGCTTTCTTTGGTCAAACCTACGGTGAGCTTTTATATTTCATCAAAGAATTTTCTTACGAAAGGCAACTCTGACAGAAGTTCCATATTGCACTGTTCAGTAATCTTAAAAGAAGATTCTTTGTCAAAGAAAATTTGATAGTGTAATATCGGTCTTATTAAAGTCCCGAGGTTCGTGCAGCGAAATTTTCCTGTATAGTTCGGCAAACCTGTAGCGAGGAAATATGCCTTATAGTGCGCTTCTTTCACGAAGCAGTAAAATAGTCACGGACAGTTGAGTCCGTTGTTTCGTGACTCGTCGCCAGTGCTGAGACTAATTGCCAGTGCTGCGACTCGTCTCAAATACAAGAACAGTTTAGGCAGCGCACAGTTGTAATACACTACTGACCATTAAAATTGCTACACCAGGAAGAAATGCAAATGATAAACGGGTATTCATTGGACATATATACTAGACCTGACATGTGATTACATTTTCACGCAATTTGGGTACATAGATCATAAGAAATCAGTACCCAGAACAACCACCTCTGGCCGTAATAACGGCCTTAATACGCATGGGCATTGAGTCAAACAGAGCTTGGATGGCGTGTACAGATACAGATGCCCATGCAGCTTCAACACGATACCACAGTTCATCAAGAGTAGTGACTGGCGTATTGTGGCGCGCCAGTTATTCGGCTACCATTGACCAGACGATTTCAATTGGTGAGAGACCTGAAGAATGTGCTGGCTAGGGCAGCGGTGGAACATTTTCCGTATCCAGACAGGCCCGTACATGACCTGCAACATGTGGTCGTGCATTATCCTGCTGAAATGTAAGGTTTCGCAGGGATCGAATGAAGGGTAGAGCCACGGGTGGCAACACATTTGAAATGTAACGGCCACTGTTCAAAGTGCCGTCGATGCGAACGAGAAGTGACAGACGTGTAACCAGTGGCACCCCATATCATCACGCTTGGTGATACGCCAGTATGGCGATGATTAATACACGCTTCCAATGTGCGTTCATCGGGATTTCGCCAAACATGGATGCGACCATGATTATGCTGTAAACAGAACCTGGATTCATCAGAAAAATTGACGTTTTGCCATTCGTGCACCCAGGTTCGTCGTTGCGTACACCATCACAGGAGCTCCTGTGTGTGATGCATCGTCAAGGGTAACCGCAGCCATGGTCTCCGAGATGATGGGCCACGCTGCTGCAAACTTCGTCGAACTTTCCGTGCAGATGGTTGTTGTCTTGCAAACGTCCCGTTCTGTTGACTCAGGGATCGAGAAGTGGCTGCACGATCCGTTACAGCCATGCCTTTGGGATCCAGCACGGCGTTCCGCATTGCCCTCCTGGACCCACCGATTTCATATTCTGCTAACAGTCATAGGGTCACGACCATCGCGAGAAGCAATGTCGCGATACGATAAGCCGCAATCGACAATTAGGTCCCAATCGCACAGTCCGACCTTGAAGTCGGAAACGTGATGGTAGGCATTTCTCCTCCTTACACGAGGCATCACAATAACGTTTCATCAGGCAACGCCGGTCAACTGCTGTTTGTGTATCAGAAATCGGTTGGAAACTTTCCTGGTGTCAGCACGATGTACGTATCGCCACCAGCGCCAACCTTGTGTGAATGCTCTGAAAAGCTAACCATTTGCATATCACAGCATCTTCTTCCTGTCTGTTAAAATTCGCGTCTGTAGCAACTCATCTTCGTGGCGTAGCAGTTTTAATGACCAGGAGTGTAGGTACCTCAGATTCTATCTGCTGGTAGCTTCTGTTTGCAAGATTTTGTGGGATCTGACACAGATGCAAGTTTCTAAACAGTCCGTACATTTATTAGTATGACACACAAATTCATGTATTCGAAGACGAATACTTTCCTTTGAAAACTATATAAAAGTGATTACTAGTAATGTTCGCACGTAATTACTGACTAAGAATACTTCTTGTCCAGAGACGTGAGAATACATACAAATACCACAGTGTACAGAATAATAGATAAATGCTGACTGACATAACTCTCGCACACGTCTTCCATCGTAGTTGACTCCAGATCGTAGACTGCCCCGAGTTCGTGTCGTGGTGCCCTTTTAGCGATGCGCTGGCCAATTACAGCTTAGTTCGGACACGTTGCGACCGTTGGCCACGCCCCTGGAGTGCGTTCATGTACTGGAGCTCCAACGACAGCGACGCCTGGCGGGGGAAGCGCACACGGTGCGACTTACCGTGTACGTTCAACTATTTCTCCATGAATTGCCTTCTCGACCTGGCTTCTACGACGTTTTCTGTGATGTCGTCGCTGGACGTCAGAAGGGAACAGTCGCTTTTACGTGTTAGCTTTGAGTGTGTCTTCTCGAAGAAAAATTGGCTTCCGGTATATGCTTGATCGTGTTAATCTCTTAGTATCAGTTAATTTGACTTCACGCGTTTGTCTTCTCGCTACTCAAAGCGCTGTACTGCTTACTGCTCCAACCGACGAGGAAGATATCTTCCAAACAAAAGTGTGTATAGGTTTCCTTTACCTCTTCATTTTAAGGAAACCGGAGTGGTTTTGTGCATCTAAAATAACTGTTACTAAATGATCAAAGTCTCTTCCTACAAATAAAGAGCAATACTCCTACTACTTTAAGATAAAAATGACGAACAGAAACTATTCGATGCACAACATTCTCCTTGGAATGTATGTCCAATAAAACCCTTCCTCCTGTGAGATACTTAAGAGAATAATATTTTATCATGCTCATGTGTAGTCTAAAATGTTGGTCACCTCATTTCAAGAACTGCAGGTAAATAGCCTCCCATCATCTCTTTCCATTTCCGGAGTCTAGAGTATATCGAGTAATCTTGGAAGATATCGCCGCGGTGGAGTAGCCGAGCGGTCTAAAGCGTCTCGCTGCGGAGCGCGCGGTTGCTCGCCGTGGAGGTTCGAGTCCTCCCTGGGGCATGGGTGTGTGTGTGTTGTCCTTAGGTTAGTTTACCTAGGTTTAAGTAGTTTGTAAGCTACGGACCGATGACCACGCAGTTTGGTCCGATAGATGTACAAACATTTGAACATTTGATTTTTGCAAGATATGTTGAAATTCCAGTAGGGACTTCCTCTCATTGCCCAGGCAGAAACTGATGAACCTGCCCATCAACCAGTAGGTGGACATTTTTTGGTCCGGATACGGCCACCTGGTTGGCGCTAACAGTTCTTCTACAGTTACATTACTTTCTGATGTACGGTTCATAACTGCTATCTTGTGGCGTACCCATTGCCGTACGTCGTTAGCAGCACCGCAAGTGAACCGATGTGACTTCCCGCTGCAGGCCGGCGCGAGTGTCAAGTGTCGGTATATAACACGTTGTGAATTGCAAATCGCCCAACCTACTGCAGCACCCATCCGTGTCGAGTCAGAGCAGAACACGGGACACTTGGCCCCTCTACTGCTTTGCTCTGGGCCACACCTCCTGAACACGGCATCTCGCTGCGTGTCCGCCTGTAAACAGTTACTCGCCTGGTAAAAACTAGACTCCCGTGAGGTCGGCTACACAGGAACTCTCGGAGAAAGCAGTGTCACAAAACGATAACAGATCGTCTTAAGGGCATTGAAAGTCTGGCCCACTTTTTAGACCCTGATAAAGTTAACGGCGATGCCATCAGCTGTTGCACTCGATTGCAGCACCCTGTGCTTCACGCAACGACTCTGCTCAGTTAAACGCCGCCTTACTACACGCTAAAATTAGAAGCGGCCCCTAGCGCCAGTGTTGCAACCTGCGTCCGTGGAGAGGGGAAGTCGACGAAGCAATATGCATGGCATGCACATAATGGCTCCACCGACAGTGACAACAGAAACATTCGCCGCGGTTGGATGGCCGTGCGCTCTAAGGTGCCTTGTTGCGGAGCGCGCGGTTGCTTCCCTTCGGAGGTTCTAGTCCTCCCTCAGGCATGGGCGTATGTTGTCCTTAGGTTAATTGAAGTAGTTTAGTAGGTAAGTCCCATAGATTTGCAGGCATTTGAACATTCTGAACAAACACATTCGCAGGTATTAATTTGGAGCACGCTCTCACAGGTTGCAGGAGCTATGTGTGATACCTTCTAATATATAAAGCAGTGTGTCCGTACGTTTGTGTGTACGCGTTGCATGAAAATCTACAGTTTTCTGCCGATCTTCATGAAATTTCGTACGCGTAAGTTTGAATCCGTGAGGACGGTCGCCGTAAGTGTATCACGTACAACACATTGTTCAGAAGATATTACGTTATAAACAGTGAGATGCGCAAAAAACTGCTTCATTAAGTGACAACGCTGCTAATTTTTTCCTATACCACTGGGCCGATTTCAACTAAATTTGGTACACACATTTCTTACGTGAGAGAACAATTGCTATAAGAGTAAGAACCACATACCAGGCATGGTTCAGGAGATACGTCATAAACCATATAGTTGTAAGAAACTGCCACATAAAGCGACGAGACTTTCTCTCAGTGTGTGAATAATGAGAGTACTTAGCGATTTGCAAAAAACTTTAAACATAATTTCAAACCTTTATTGAACTTTCTCTCACTGACAAACATACCAAAATGATGAAAGGAAAAAAGCTTCTCCCTTTTCCGCTATTCATGGACTAAAACTATGGCATTCGGTATGACGGTACAATTCATAATTTCTACACTGCAAATTGTGGCCTCAGGAAATTTTAGACTGTATACACACGTACAGATGAATGTACCTTCGAAATTGTAAAAATGTTCAAATGTTCGTAAATCTATGGGACTCAACTGCCTGGTTATTACTCCGTACCTTACAAACTACTTAATCTAACGTAAAGAAAACTAAGGACAACACAAACACCCATGCCAGAGGGGGGACTCGAACCCCCGACGGCGGACTGCCGCGCGCACCGCAACACGGCGTTCCAGCACGCGCGGCTAATCCGCCGCGGCTTCGAAATTCTATCACAGTACGACAATTAGTTCATGAGACATTAGCACATAAACAGTAACAATGATGGAAAGCTACCCCATCACGCACCTAGTTTCAATCTATTACTTCTTTACTACTAACTGTATTCCCAAGAGATTTTACATTGAGCACTTATACAAATAAATATATACCTGAAAAATTATACAATTGTACAATATATAATTAAATACATACGAGATCGCACGAAGTTTGTCATCTGTATTTTGGCTATCTTTCTTTGTTTGCATACTGCACTGCACTTATAATTTTGAACATTATGCAAGACAGCTTTATTTCTTATATATTCTCCGATAAGTATAACTTGATTTTAGAAAAGAGGTGGACACACAGACAGACAGACAGACAGACAGAGAGAGAGAGAGAGAGAGAGAGAGAGAGAGAGAGAGAGAGAGCAGAAGTACTAACTCAAGGCAGGAATAAATAAATACCAGGGCAATGCCGGGTTTTCAGCTATTACATTATATACGAGGTCAACAAAATTTGTCTTGAAGGTAACCACCCGAAAAATGCTCCTACCAAAGCAGAAAAAATGCACATATTCTTCTCTTTTATAGTGTGACAGTAGGAGGGAGCAGTAGTCCTCATTCCACCTTCCTTGCCAAAAATTTCGGCATGCGATCATATTGGCGATTTTGTCTGCTGAAAGAGAAGAGCAGATAGATAATGCTAATAGGAGACAGCGGTGGCGAGAGAGAAAATGGCAGTCAGAGGGAAGGATAAAAAGTTGCAGTGGGGAAAAATAGAGCAATGTTGCTCATTGAGAGGCCGTGGCAGTAAACAAGGAAGAAATGGATGGGGGAGAGAGAGAGAGAGAGAGAGAGAGAGAGAGAGAGAGAGAGAGAGAGAGAGAGAGAGAGAGAGAGAGAGAAAGTGTAAATAAAAAATAGTCCCCTGTATCCACATGATGTTTCCTGATCTAGGGGACATGTAAGAAGAGGGGACGGTGGTGAGGAAGAACGAAATAAATACATGACTAGGGCGAGACGCGAATAAAATAAATAAAAAGGAGAGATATACCAGTACGCAGACAGTGGCAGTGACCAGATGCTGAATAATGAAGGCTTCAGAGTGTTCTGAATTCTTGCTGGTTCACCACTTTGTCATTTTTAAAGAGCAGCAAACTCGCCTCTTTGTCTGGTGCAATATTCAAACACAATCCAAGAGAGCATTATGGAGAGTGGAGCTCATTCTCCGCCTGGTGAGAAAGTCTGCGGCAGCTGTGGCGGTCTTTAATCGATGCTAATTAGCTGAGCGACGTCACGCTCTAACAGGTGACGTCACACCAGAGATAGTCTCGCGCGGCGCTCCTGCTGGCCAGGTGTTCTTAGCTCACGTCAGCGGGTAACTGCGGTGTATGCCACTACTAGGCTACTTTAAAGTTACTAAGTCGTTGCTATATTTTATCGTAATTATACTGAAATATATTTTCACTCCATTGAAACGTTTTTTGCAGCCGTTGCAACCTAAGTCTGATAAAGCAATTGCCAGAGTTCAGTTTATAGGTACGACACACTGAGCGAGGTGGCGTAGTGGTAACGACTGCACTCGCATTCGGAAGGACGGTGTTTCAAATCCACCTCCGGCCATCCAGATTTAGGTTTTCCGTGATTTCCCGAAATCACTCCAGGCAAATGCCGGGATGGTTCCTCTCAAAAGGGTACGGCCAATTTCCTTCCCCATCCTCACCCAAAACTCCGAGCGTTAGTTTTGTCTCTAATGACCAAGCTGTCGACGGGACGTTAAACCCCAAGCTCCCTTCCTTCAATAGGTACGACACGAGGAAATGAGATTGTTTTCAACACACTTCTGTGAAACATCCCAGAATATAGCTGCAGTGTGACGGTACACGTACCGAAATGGACAATACGATTGTTGCGGTGAGCAGACACTGAGGACGATACCTTCACTACAGAGCGTTCACAGCGTTACCTGTCAAACCTGTACGAGGCTTTTCCAGAAAGTTATGAACCGATTTTTTCTTTTGCTTTTTTGTAAAAATTCGAGAATTCGAAACGTTACATATTAATTACCTGAAATGTCCAGAGTGCCTGTGAGATTATGGTCGAAGGGTATGAAAGGGAAGCATTGGTTGGGAGGGGGTGTAAGACGGTTGTAGCTTTTCTACAATGTTACTCAATTTGTACATCGAGCAAGCTGAGAAGGAAAGCAAGAAGGAATTAAAGTACAGGGCGAAGAAATAAAAACTGGAAGAGCAATTCAGTGGAATGAACAGTGTGTTAAAAGGAGGGTATAATATGAACATAAAGGGTAATGGAATGCGGTCTTAGAAAGTCAGGCGATGCTGAAGGAATTAGGTAACAAAACAATGAAGGTGGTAGATGAGTTTTAATACTTGAGCTGTAAAATAACATAATAGTTCCAGTGCAGACATACAAAATCCAGAATGGCAATGCGAAGAAAAGCGTTTTTGAAAAAAGTATTTGTTAATATCGAATATTAAGTGCAAGGAAGTCTCTTCTGAAGCTATTTGTGGGGAGTATTGCCTTGTACTGGAGTGAAACTTTGACGATAAATAGTTTCGACAGTAAGAGAGGATAGGGTCTTTTGAAATGTGGTGGTATAGAAGAACGCTGAAGGTTAGGTGGGTGGATTTGGTAACTAATCAGGATATATTCAACAGAATTGATGAGAAAAGGAATTTTTGGCATTTTGCATTCTCAGGCATCCATGAATCTGAATGTAGCATTAGAGGGAATTGTGTGGGGGTAAAAATAGCGGAGGGAGACAAAGAGACTAACATAGTAAGCAGGTTCAGATGGATGTGGGTTGCCGTTGTTATGAGAGATGAAGAGGCTTGCTTAGGATAGCTGCGTCTAACTGGTCTGACTGAAAACCACAACACGTTGGCGTTACTTCGTTTTCTAAACATGCTTTGTTAAGAGATATACAATCGAACATTTCGCACGATAGTAAACTGAAGGTCCCTTATGTGCCCAGCACTATAGTTTGCAAGTCAGACTTGAAGTTCTGGTGGAAACACATATCGAACCAACTGTGTGACTGAACTGCAGAGGTTCTAGCTAACAACAGAAAGAAGTCTTCAGATGTGGAAGTGATGTCCGGCGTGGCCCAATGGATTGTTATTAATGGCGATCCTGCCGATGACAGCGCTACTAAAGCAGAGTTACTAAACATAGCTTTTAGAAACTCATTCACCAAAGAAGACGAAACCAATATTCCACACTTCGAATTACGGGCAGAGGCCGTAATGAGTAACGTAGAAGTAGATATCATCGGAGTAGTGCAGCAACTAAAATCACTTAACAAGAACAAGTCTTCTCGTCCGGATTGTATACCCATTAGATTTCTATCTGATTATGCTGAAGCGATAGCTCCTTACTTAAGTCATACACAACCGCTCTCTCATAGAAGGATCTGTACCAAAAGATTGGAAAGTTGCACAGGTCACATTTATATTCAAGAAAGGTAGTAGCAGTAACCCACTAAATTCATTGACGTCATTTTACAGCAGGGTTTTGAACATATCTTGTATTCAAATATTATGTATTATCTCAAACAGAACGATCTATTGACCCACGGTCAACACGGATTTAGAAAATATCGTTCATGCGAAACACAACTAGCTCTTTACTCACACGAAGTGATGGGTGCTATCGACAAAGGTTCGCAAATCGATTCCGTATTTCTTGATTTCCAGAAGGCTTTTGACACCGTACCTCATAAACGGCTTTTAATCAAAATGCGTGGTTATGGTATATCACCCCAATTTGCGATTGGATAGGGGGATTTCCTGTCAGAGAGGACACAGTTCGTAGCAATCGATGGTAAGGCATCGACTAAAACAGAGGTAATATCTGGCGTTTCACAGGGTAGTGTTATTGGTCCTCTGCTGTTCCTTATTTACATAAACGATTTAGGGGACAATCTAAGTAGTTCTCTTAGGTTGTTTGCAGATGACGCCGTCTAGTAAAATCATCTGAAGATCAAAACCAACTGCAGAACGATCTGAATAAGGTATCAGTATGGTGTAAAAATTGGCAATTGAATCTAAATAATAAGTGTGAAGTCGTCCACACGAGTACCAATAGAAATCCGTTAAACTTTGTTTACAAGATAAATCAATCAAAAGTACGCCCGATCGCTGAAGATACGTTGTCGTATTTATCCCTTTCGATATTCGAGGAGGCGTCTTCCGTGTACTCAACTGCAGGAAACTAATCGGAACCTGTTTCCGCGGAATATCTTACTATCGGCAATAAGGCAGTATGTGCAGCAGAATTCTAGACACCATATTGAATATAAATATGCACATTCTTTGTAGTCCTTATAATATATATGTATGATATGCTATGTATGTGATACATGTATGTTCTGGACATGTATAAATAAAAATGTGAGTAATTTTAAGTTGCATTTTGTTGATAGTGTGGATGTCGAAAATGTTCAAATATTTGTTAATCTATAGGACCAAACTGCGTGGTCCAAACTACTTAAACCTAGGTAAACTAACGTAAGGATAACACACACACACACACACACACACACACACGTCCCAGGGAGGACTCGAACCTCCTCGGCGAGCAACCGCGCGCTCCGCAGCGAGACGTTTTAAACCTCTCGGCTACTCTACCGCGGCGTGTGAATGTCCATCACCCCGTTTACATAGGCTCCCAAAACCGGATTTCGTAAACCGATTTCCCAATTCCGCTTTTGGTTGGTCATGTAAACGCTCAGAAATCGATTCTGGAAATCCGCTTCTCTAAAGCGGTTTTTCGGTTCCACAATCGATTTTCGTGCCCATGTAAACGCAACCGTTTTTGAAGTGTTCTTGGCTTGTCAGATTGTGTTTTCTTGTTAAGAATTTTCGGCACATATGGAAAGAGTGATATTTTCTAATATGAAATAAAAGTATGAATATTAGAGTGAACATAAATCTGTGTATTTAAATAAAGAAAAATAGCGATTGTGCAGACTAAATAAGGAACTTGCAAATACCGACCTTCCCTCTCCGCAACGTCGACCCAGATCGGGTCTTCCAGTCGCAGTCCGGGTACGTTCTCTTCTTTCTTCACTTGAGTCTTTTCCTCTCCATCCTGCATTCTCTTGAGTCTTTTCCTCTCCATCCTGCATTCTCTTGCCTATCTAATATCCCTCCTTGGACCATCCCTCGCCTCCAGCTTCACCTGCAACTATCCTGCGATCCGAAGGCGTCGATTCCATCACACTTACTCAGACACCAGTTTCTGGACATACTTAGCACATTCCGTGATGCAGACGTCATATACACTGATGGCTCCCAGGTAGACGGCAGAGTGGGTTACGCCTATGTTCATGGCGACCACACTGAACAGCGCTCCCTGCCCCCTGGCTGTACTGTCTTTACGGCAGAGCTAATCGCAATAAACCGTGCACTCGACCATCTCAGAGCATGCACCAGGAAGTCATATCTTATCTGTAGTGACTCCCTGAGTGCCTTGCACGCTCTCGACCAATGCTTCCCCAAACACCACTTGGTGCGATCCATCCAAGTCACGGTGTTCAGTCTTGGCAAGTCAGGCCGTTCTGTGGCATTCATCTGGACCCCTGGCCACATTGGGATTCCAGGGAACGAACGCGCTGATCAGCTGGCCAAGCAGGCCATCACATGCCAGCGCCTGGATATCGGTACCCCAGAAGGCGATATCCGCTTGGGTCTCCACCGAAAGATCTTAGAGGCCTGGAATTCGGAATGGGCAACAATGAGTATGCCCAATAAGCTCCGCGGAATCAAGCCCACGACAGCAGCTTGGAAGACTTCCCTAAGGCCTTTTCGAAGGGACTCAGTCGTTCTCTGTCGCCTGCGTATAGGCCATACGTGGCTAACGCACGGCCACCTCTTACGCCGAGAGGAACCTCCACAATGCCATTGTGGCGCTGTGTTGACTGTAGTCCACATCTTGTTGGACTGTCCACTTTTAGCTGCATTACGGCAATCTTTTAACCTGCCTCCTGCACTCTCTTTGATTTTAGCTGACGATGCCTCTAAGGCTGACTGTTTTAGGTTTTATTCGCGCAGCGGGCTTTTATCACAAGCTTTAACGGTGGGTTCGTATGCCTGATCTTCAGGCATACACCGCTTATAGTTTTAATCTGTTGTCACTTTTGTCTTGTCAGTCCCTTTTCTGACTGGCAGTTGTATAGTACGTGCACAATGGCTGGCTCATCCATTATTATCCTAGTGATCAGCCAGCCAACAACATCTGCTGTGATTTTTAGTTGATTATTAGTCCCACCACTACAGTGGTTCCCTTTCGCTTTTTATGTTGCAAATATGACCAAAACTGTCTTCCTGTACGTCTTGTGTACTAGTTGCAGGGTGCTTATTTTAATCATCCATGAAATCCTGTGATCTCTTAGCTGGGAACAGGGGACTGATGACCACGCAGTTTAGTCCCCTTTAAACACCCAACAACCAACCAACCAAATAAGGAACTGAATCAGCTGTTTTCCAGCCGCCATGTTGAGTTAGCTAGGAAATCCGATTCAGGCTATGCCATATAAACACGACAGCGAAAAACGGTTTACTAAAATCGGTTTACGTCTTCCGGAAGATGTGTTGCATGTAAACGTAGTGCATGAGTGGTGACAGTGCCAGGTGGCCATAGCTGGAACTGGACGGTGGCGCTGTGACGCATGGAGATCGTGCACTCTGGACATATACGCTATGCTTTGGTAGTCGTAGGATAATTAGCGTGGGTGTTAAGTTTAATCGTAAGTATCCGGTAGGCATGTCAGCTGGTGGCAGGCAGAGTGCTGCGGTGTCAGAGGCAGAGTACGACCGCGTCTGTGGCTGTGGTAGGAAGCCCTGGCGGCGGCAGCAGCGGCGGTGGCCCAGCACAGGGTCAACGGCCCGCGTTGGCCGGCTTCGCGACCGCTATACAGCACTGCTAGCTGGCTGCCGGCACACGGCACATCGCTAGCGCACCAGGGGCCCTAGTCTGGCCGCAGTGAGCCACACATCGACATGGGATACTCTGCAAATCACATTTAACTGCCTGCTAGAGGGGTCTTAAGCCTGATAATGTGGCTATAGGCCACGAAACAGTCGTGCATTTAATAAAGTTGCAATACAGCAGCCTCGGACCTCTTTTTTTTTTTTTAATAACCAGTTTATAGAAGAGTGATAAGAGTTCTTGAAAAAGAGAAATTTGTTAACCTCGAATATTGATTTAAGCCTAAGGAAGTCCTTTCTGAAGGCATTTGTATAGAGTGTTGCCTTGTATGGGAGTAAGACATGGACGATAAACAGTGCGGACAGGAAGAGGGTTGAGGCTTTTGAAATATGGTGCTACAGAAGTATGCTGAAGATTAGGTGGGTAGATCGCATAACTAATGAAGAGGTACTGAACAGAATTGGGGAGAAAAGGAATTTCTGGCATACCTTGACTAAAAGAAGGGATAGATTGGTAGGACACATTCTTAGACATCGGGGAATCGTGAATTTAGCGTTGGAGGGAACTTTGTGGGGTAAAAATCGCAGAGGAAGACCAAGAGATGGACACAGTAAGCAGATTCAGACAGATGTAGGTTGCTGTTCTTATGTGGAGATGAAGAGGCTTCCTCAGGATAGGGTATTGTGGAGAGCTGCATCAAACCAGTCTCCGGACTGAAGACCACAACAACAACAGAAGAGTGATGTAAGATAACTTTGAAAGCAATTCATGACCTATATCTGTCCATTCTGAGCCGACTAGAAGCTGTAGCTGCGCCGTACACTTGTTTGCCCACAGCTTCAATACTACTCACCGGTGTCGAATCTGTACCAGGTGGGATTGACACAGGAAGTGGAGAAGATCCAATGGAGAGCAGCGCGCTTCGTTGCAGGATCATTTGGTAATCGTGAAAGCGTTACGGAGAAGATCGATACACTCCAGTGGAAGACTCTGCAGGAGAGACGCTCTGTCGCTCGGTACGGGCTTTTGTCGAAGTTTCGAGAACATACCTTTACAAAGCAGTCTAGCAATATATTGCTCCCTCCTACGTATAACTCTCGAAGAGGTCATGAGGATAAAATCAGAAAGATTAGAGTCCATACAGACGCATACCGACAATCCTTCTTTCCGCGAACAATGCGTGACTGGAATAGGAGGGAAAATCGATAGTGGTACTCAAGGTACCCTCCGCCACACACCGTCGGGTGGCTTGCGGAGTGCGGTTGTAGATGTATTATGGCAGTGTGTTGGGCAGGAATCGTTTGCAAACTTTTGCTCTCCCACTGCACATTTGACTATTGTCTATTTCGTTTAGAAGGCTGCACGATAACCGGTACATTCTGGATTTGTTAACAGCACTGAACACCTAAGGCTCCTTCCCACCTCTCTAGCTGGTCACCACCACCACCACCACCGTTTCATTGACTCCAACGGCCACGGGCTTATCTTGGTTATTGCGCACAACAACGAATTTTGGTTATCAACAAATAGACGCATCGAGAAACTACACCAATCAAATCCAGTCCGGATATGTGGAGGGGATGGGCTAATCGGGGCGGCACTTTTGAACCTGCACTTACTATCTATTCATATTCACGGAATATATGACATTAACTGCGAATGGGTAAAGTTGAAACGGCATCCTCCTTGTTTCAGACTGGAAATACTCATCTGACCATGTAAGTCAGGCTGCACGGTGAACACAACATGGGGTTGTGCACGCGCCACGTTCCGTAAAAGAACAGAAAAATGTTCTACTCTGAAAGTAGCTGCTACCCTCTAATCCGAAGATTGGTTTGAACACCACAGTGATTTACTAGGCATGGTCATGTTTGGAGGTGGTATGCCGTTACCTTCATCTGACCTTCGAACTCTAGGGGGACCTACAGTTTAACGTGGGTTCCGAACCACTGTGCTACTAGGTATTTTTCACATTAGCAACACTGCCAGAGGTGAAAAAAATGGAAAGTGAAAGAAAAATCCCAGGACCTGGCGGGGGTTGAACCCGCGACCTCTGAATTTGTAGTCTGGCACTCTACCACTGTGCAACCGAGGCGCACCTAGTTTATGTACACTGGTCAAAACAATTACGGGATCAGTTAAGAATGTTCTGAAGTATTGTGACTGGTAGAATCAACTAAAATGGTTAGAGGACTTTTCTATCGGTTCTGCGGAGTGGAGACAACATCATAGCAACCGAGATAGTGGTAATAACAAAATTGCTCCAGGGGTGTTGCTGTTGACGTGTCCACTACACCAAAGGAATTACACAAACAGTTGGGTTCAGAAAGTGTAGGCAGCAGGTAGTGCAATTACAATGTAACAACAACGTGACTTAGTTACAGCTGCAGCAACTTCCCTCTGTGTGTCCTGCTTCCAACTTTCCTGTCTGTGTAATTTCCAGAACCAAGCAGTTAAAAGAAACCAAGCCCCAGGTCGCCCATGGATACCGTTGGCAAGAAATGACTGTTACTTCCGGTTAACAGCACGTCCAGACAGGAGGCTGAAGGCACTGCTGCTGAGGTGCACTCTCCAGGAAGCAAGAGAACGCGAAATATCTAGAGTGTCCTCTACGCCAATAGATCTATAGTTCGTGTGTCCCATTAAATTGACATCGTTTAGGCCGCATTAATCCGGCGAAGGAACATCAGGATTGGAGTCCTAACGAATGGCATAGAGTTATCTTCAGACGAGTCAAGAGTTGTGTGCAGCGGGACACTCGTCGTTCCCTCATCAGGAGAAAACGTCGAACTCAAAACAGTCCTGCTTAGGCGCTAAAAAAACATCACCATATCATGATGGCGGACGAATACTGTGGACGTCAGTATTGGCGGATGTACGGACCTGTGTGGTTCAGAAAGGCGCTTCCACTGCTCAGGGGTATAAAAAAAAGAGATCCTTTTGTTGTGCCCTATGCTGGTTCGAGGGGTCCTTCTGTGGGGAGGAGCGTTATCATCCAACCGATCTGCACTGGCGGCCAGCATGTTCACCGTACTTAAACCCAATTGGCCACGTCTGGGATGCACTTGGCATACGCATTGCAGCCAGACCTGCACCTCCCACGATCACTGCAGAGCTGGACATTGCACTCGTGGAAGATTGACCAAATATCCCTCAGGTCTTTATTGATAACCTCACACTGTCCATGCGATGCAGGCGTGCAACTGTACTGACCGTTCAAACGTTTTTTAATCTTACTGGAGCAAACTGCTATGCTCATCAGTCCCTAGACTTACAAAGTACTTAAACCTACCGAACCTAAGGACAACGCACACAACCATGCCCCAGGGAGGACTGGCACCTCCGACGGCGACTAACCGCGCGCTCTCCGGCGAGGCGTCTTAGAGCACTCGACCACTCCACCGCGCTGTACAGACCGTTAGAGGTGGTCACTCAGCATATTAGAGGGCAACGACAATGACTTTTTCACTATTATCATAGCCCCATGGTACCTCGCTCTAAGTAAACGCCGTATAAATCTCAAGTAAAGAATTAACATAGAAAAATATCGCACTGTATCACAAACTGCAATTGTT
The DNA here is from genome assembly GCA_026315105.1 of Locusta migratoria. NCBI lineage: Eukaryota > Metazoa > Arthropoda > Insecta > Orthoptera > Acrididae > Locusta > Locusta migratoria. The sequence goes on from CM048744.1 coordinate 346,259,551, forward strand.
AGCAGTATCTGAATAAAATAAGTTATCACTACAGCTGAACATCCACTGTACGAAACATGCTTCAAACCATTCTCAATTGGTATCCATACAAAAAATGCATACTACAGTAGCTTGCGCAACAGGAGGCACAACGACGTGTTGACTTCGCTCTCCACTTTCTACAGACAAAGCTGATCCTTGTCATGTGAGATGAACACACGAAATTGCCGAGTGGGTAGATCTTCACGTCCAGTCACTGTGCAGGAAGTTCTCTGTATGGCGACCGTGTCACCTGTGGTGTGACTTGGTTTAGGTTATAATAGCCCCATTCTCTTTTGAACAGGTTGACGCTCAAGAAGCGAAAGCACGCAGTGTGACTGGCCAGCGTTACTGCGATATGCTTCTCCAGTATGTCACACACTCTCTACTGGCGAGACGCTCTGATTTCGGTTATTACATTAGGTGGGGCCCCGCCGCATACCGCAAGTGAAGCTCAACTGATTCTCCGAAACGCATTTGGAATTATAAGCCGATTGTTTGCAAATGCTTGGCCGACGCGATCACGTGTTCTCACCCGCTGTGATTTCTGGTTGGGGGGGGGGGGGGGTTCTGAAGGCCGGGCTCTACGAGGGAATAGTCACACACATGCAGATCTGACGCGATGCATATCAAGAAATAGCCAGCTCACTTATGGAAATGCTTCGTTCTGCTGGGCAGAATGCAATCCTGCTCTTGCAGACTGCTCTGCGACTGATGGGCGCTACATTGAACCCGTTTGGTAGCATTAATGGTTCCAGTATGAAATGGAATGATGCACAGTAGCAGCGCATTGTTTCAGTTGAATTGATTCTTAATTCTCTCTTTTCCCCGCGCCCTTGACATTGAAGCTACCAAGTAATTAGTTTCCACGATGTGGCGTGTTATATACGAAAATATCGTGTATATTTTTTGTTGGCACGCTATATCTCCCGTATTAGTTATCCAAAATTAATGAATGAGGCATCGTTTTCGAGATTTAGTTCTACACTAATGACGAAAAATACACAGATAAAGTTATTGTTTTCACACACAAAATTTTGAAAAAGCCACAGTTAAACGATCGATCACCCTTACGGTCTCACATTAAATATTGTAATTTTACTCCGAATACGAGGGCAAATGGTGATGCCGTTTTCACTTAATGGTTACTTAAATTACGTAACGGTGATTTAGAATTTAAAACAGAATACTTCAATGAAGCGATAAAAATTCCTAAAAATTGTTATTGTAATTAAGATAGTTTTATTACCACTGTATTCAATGCCAAAAAAAAATAAAGGAATAGAATGTTTCGCAATTCTATTCAACAGTGATTCTACGTCCAAATAATGACGATTGTACTGCAATTAATGAATTTGTCCTTTCCAATTTGCTATCTGGAGAGGCTAAGCTTTACCTGACTTCTGATTATCCAACTTGAAGTTACAAACGACGTTCAGTTACACCCCATAGAATTCTTGAACTCACCTCATCAATTGCTTTTATAGAAAAATGCAATGTTAATTAGGAATTTTAACGCTAATCATGGATTAATTAATGGTGCATGAAAAGTGGTGACTCACTTCGCCGAGGGCATCATCGCTGCTAACCTAATTGACTGCGATAAAACTGTGCTAATACCTCGCATCAACCTCACACCTTCTGATCCAACCATGTCTCTCCTAATGATAAGAGAATACCCAATAAAAGTAGCCTTCGCTATGACCATAAATAAAACACAAGGTCAGATGCTTCAAAGGGCGGGATTATATTTACCTGAACCTGTTTTTTCGCATGGCTTTCCATGGCTTTTTCACGAGTTCGCTCAATGAGTGATATTTGTTTGCGCTAAGGACACATACAGCCAAAAAGTAAAATATCACATTACTAACATTATTTTACAAATCTTCTTTGAAAACAAACATGTTTTCAAAAAATAAACATGAAAAAATAAATATCTGATTTTTATGTTTCACAATTAATCATATTGTATTAAATTATATAAATTTTCTTACCATGAGACTAATATTTGTTACTGCTATTCAAAGTTTATTTTCTTTGATACATATGTACTAGCATATGCCTTTTCTCCATTACTATCTTACCTATCCGTGACTGATCAGGATAGAATCCGAATTATTTCCACTGGTCAGCTAGTCTTATTTGTTGAAATAATTGTAACACGTTTCATGTGTCACAACCATTTGCATCACTTACTGTTGTAAGAGATTTAGCTGCATTATTCCGATCTGGAAGTAGGTTTAGAGGAAAACTTTCATATCCGAATAATAGTGAACAGGAACAGTTCGTGAGGAAATTGAGAAATGCTAATTTGGACGTTCAGCAGTTTAGTGTCCAGCTTATTCTTGGAAATGCGGTTCCTTTATGGCGCTCGTTATTCACTACAATTATTTTCAGTATTGGAATTGATAAAGTAACGCTAGTCGCCATATTAGACGCCTTGGGTTGTGGCTCCTGGCACCTGTGTCAGCAAACCTGCCGTGGCCCCTAGGCGTTAAGAGAAATGATGCATTATTGGTCGGGAAATCCCAGCTGGTTTTTAACTAGTGCACGTTTTTACTTTTGACGTCACGCGGGCGACCCAACACCTAGTCCTCTCCAGGGAATCGAACCCGGACCCCTGCGTGGTAGACTCTGCCCACTGAGCTACGGAGGCGGACAGACGTAGCCGTGGTGATTTCCTGCTACAAAGTGCACAAGGATGCCTTCCTGTTTCCCACTGGTGGTGTGCTATAGCTGGCGGTCCTATTGGGTTTTTCTGCAGTATGAAGAAACCGCTGTCAGCTACATTGCACATGCTGATATCCCCTGCTAGTGCTACCTCTTTCATTTAACCCTTTAATGCATAGTGTAGCTTATCAGCTACATACCTTATTTTTGCCATTATCTCTCAAACTGATAAAAAGTTTACTACAAATTTATTTGTAGCTGCTTCTATTCATAGTGCTACATATGTAAGTAGCGCGTCCTCGGAATTGTATATTGCACAGTGCTACCGAATCAGTTTGACAGTTATCTGCATTGAGTTACTCCTAACACGTGCGTTTGTTTACTTTAGTATTTTTCCATTATCATGAAGTGCCCGGGAATGAGACCGCCGACATAGCAGCCAAGGCAGCAGCTCTTTTGCCTCGCATGGCTACCTTTAGCGTCCCATCGGACGATGTTCAACGGGCTCTTCGCCGGAGTATCGTGTTGTCCTGGCACAGTGCGTGGTTCTCACTGTACAATAAATTGAGAACTGTTAAACCGATCCCGACCTCTTGGAGGACCTCCTCACGCCCCTCTCGGCGGGAGGAGGTCATCCTGGCCCGGTTGCGGATCGGTCACTGCCGTTTCAGCCACCGTCACTTGCTATCCGCCGACCCTGAACCGCTGTGCTCATGCGGTGAATTGCTGACGGTGCGACATGTTTTACTGTCTTGTCCCAATTCTAATCATCTCCGTGTAGCCCTTCACTTTCCGTCTACTCTGGAGGAAATTTTAGCTGATGACACACGAGCAGCTGCTAGAGTTTTGCGTTTTATCAACTTGGCCAATTTATCAAGGGATATTTAACCCTTTTGTTTTTTATCTTTCGTTTTTAGGCTTCTCTTGATGTTCTAACTGGCAGTTACCAATTTTTTGAGATCTACCGAATCCCTGTTCTTGTCTGGGCGCTAATGACCTTAGCAGTTGTGCGCCCTAAACCCGCAAAAAAAAAAAAAAAATGCCATGAAAAAGTAGACAATCACATACTACCGTAGCATGATGAGTTACTTTCCGCTAAGATTAGAGGCATAATAGTGACATTTACTGCATCGGGTATATCAATGAAGCACTAATAGCTAACCAGCTATGAATTTTTTGTTGCTATGGTGCATAATAATTTTAAGGAATTTTTTCAATTCTTTTCTCAGCATATACGCACTATACCTTAATAGTGGTAGTGTTTATAGCATCAAATAAAAATTCATGCAATAAAGGGTTAATAGTCAACGTCTCTTTAAATTCGGCTGGATTTGGTAATCTCGGAAATAACACCGCCTACGTTTTCAACTCGTGTAATTTATTTTCCTTCAAGGTGACTACGTAGTTTCAGGTGGTGTAAATCTTGTAAACTGTTGGAGTCCAGATTATTTTGATAAAAAAGATGATTTCAGTTATCTATTGAGCATATCATTAACTATTTACTATTCATTTAGATTTTTTAATGTATTTGATGATGGCAGAGCGTAGTTGTTTACTGTAATAATCGCCAGGGAAACGGGCAGCTTCGCTCTGTTTAACGGCCCATATCAGGTTTTATTGCGAGCGTAAAATGCATTTCGTAGTCTAGGCACTCGCAGCTAGCCTGATTCACGTCTCGGTGCTCCACTTTCACGTGTTTTATAGCCCATGGAACCGCGGACTGTACTTAGTCACATTGGCGAACGGGAACACAATATTACGAACGAAGTGGACAAAAAGGCCACATCGTTACATAAGTGATATTTCATAGGGTTATGAACAAAGCACATTCAATATAACGTTTTATTTTTCTTTTTGTTTTCAATATCCGCTTTCCGTGTAATTGGATTATTTCCCCTATATTCAAACCAGGACATGCAAGGTATCACCAGTGTCTATTGAAGCGCGTTGTTAGCATTGAAAGTACTCACGTGAAAGGTGGCACAAGTCACTGCAGATACAGCATAAGAATAAAAATTTTTGTTCATATCTGCCACTTAGGAGGAGGGGGTCACACACTGAGAAAGAGGAAAGCAATCTGAGTTAATTGGGATGAAATGTCAAAACATATTCGAACCATCATTCCGAGATGGGGGAAGCATATTGAAAAACGTAAAGAATAAAAGTAGATAAGCTCAATCAAGAAACGGAATTTGCAATGGAACACCCAAATAAAGCAATAACAGCAACAGACATACTAATTTAACACTGTCGCCTAGTGGACAAAATAAGTATGTTTGAAAATATCAGGACAATTGTGTAACAGGTTTGAAGATTCACCGAATACAAAGTTTCAACGGAGAGATTGAGACGTACAAAACAAGGACGCGCATGTTGCAAGCAAATGTAATATGACCATTACTTTGTACGTAGATAAACGTCTAATGGTCCTGTTGGGGACAGAAAGGCACAACACAATAAAATCAAAGCGAAATGAAAACTTCGAGATTCGGGTGTGGCTACTACAGCTAAACACAAGCAAAAAAGAAAAAAAAAAATAACTTGTTGAGAGCAGACTGACATGACGACTCATTGTGTGGTTACATGGTTCTGAAGACTCACTGGAATGAGTTTCATCCATAAAACGTCCAGGAGCATGCGTATAGAAGGATTTAAATCAGTACGATGACACAATTGTAAGATGGATGCATTGGTAGAATCCTCTAGAAGTATCCCCTCAGGGGCTCTGCGTTAATTTGCTGAGTGCTGGCTTGGCGAACCCTGGATCCCGAGATGTGGACTGTCCGCCACACCATAAGCTCTGTGCGTGCTTCAACGACCATCGTTTGGCGCGAAGGTGGAACGTTGTATGTCTCAGAGCCCGAGGATCTTGGCTTAATCGCCCAGGTCGCGAGGACGGTACAAACCTCTATAAAAAAGAAAAAGGAAAGAAAACCTCAATCTCAAGGTGTGCTACGTGCCGAGGAGATGCATGGCTATTGAGGTTGAACAGTCGCTAGCAGACAACCTCTGGGAACCTTCCGCACCTCCGTTGTATTAGGTTTACGCAGGCAAGCGGGACTCTGTCTGGATGGACCTTTGGAATACGAAACGTTGGCGGATGTATAACCGCCGTCTCTGAGAGATAGAGGCGAATACAATGCTGCAGAATATGATCCCCAACCCAAACGTTCCCTTCCCTGGCCACACCACTGGAGGAACGTCGGGCCCGACATATAAGTGAGGCTTATGCCCCCACATCTGGTATGTAGCCGCACTGATGGGAAATCTTTTAAGACTACGAAGCCCTTACCTTTTGTCCAAAACTTGGAGGACAAGTTTAGTGAGGTGGAAGGGATGTCAAAGGTGCGCTCTGGGTCAGTCTTAATAACATCTCCATCCCAGTCATGGGCATTGCTTGAATGTGACAAGCTGGGTGACGTTTCCGTTACCATAATGCCGCACAATACCTAAAATATGGTAAAGGAAATAATAATCCATAAAGACCTGTTGCTGCAATTAGAGGACGAATTGCGTACCAACCTAGAACGGTGGGGAGTACTTTTCATTCAGTGAGTCCATAGGGGTCGCCACCAGTGCCTTCATCTTGGCTTTCGAGGGCTATTCATTGCCTGCGAAAGTCAGGGTGCGACGTAAAGCCTTACGTTCCTCCCCCTATGCGTTGTTCCAAGTACTGAGCCCCTGGTGTGGTGCCAACCCTACATGTTGGGAGTGCGGACGAGCGGTTTATCCGAACGCCCCTTGCACCCCTCCAGCATGTGTCAAATGCGGCCAGATCACTCCCCTTGCTCACCTATGTGCACGGTTCTGCAAAAAGGACGCTTTATGGACTATAAGACCTGAGACCAACTAACCTACTCAGAGGCAAAGCGCAAATTTCTGAAGCTCCACCTTGTGACCATGGCTACGTCCTATGACACAGCAGCTTTACCGTCATCTGCATCACAATCTGCTCAAGTGACGCTAGTGGGCTCCCAGTCCCGATCGACTCGCCCCTTGCCAATTTGGGGCACCCCTTCAATTGCTCACTCTTTTCACCTTGAAAGCGACGACCCCTAAAAAAAATAAAAAAAAATAACACTGGGGACATCAGTCCCCACCCCACGGCCAGAGAAGCAACGGCCTTCCTGGGCTCCCTCGATCGGAAGGGGTCCCTCGGGACACTTCCTTCAGAGGCTTCTCAGTGTGGAAATGAAGATCGCAGCAGCAAACTGCTGCAGGATCCCCAAGATACTGGTCGAATCCTGCTCGTCGTCAGCTCCCTTTAGTCACCTCTGAGAAGCTCCCCCCCCTCCCCAGACCTTCAACCGTAAGGGCCAGCGAGAGCCTAAAAAAAACAATGAAAGAAACTATAGTGGCTGCAATTACAGTCGAAATCCTCGCATCCCCTGAGAATCTCGCGCTGATTCATCGGACCGTCTGGTCTCTGATGCTGTGGATTCTGAGCAGATGGTAGCAGACTTTTCTATAGAATAATCTGCTGCTTTTATTTATCATTGCGATACGTAATCCTCCATTGGAATTGCGGCGCCTTCTTCCCCCTCCCCCCCCCCCTCCTCGGCTGACTAAGCTATGACAACTTCTAGGCTTAACGCCTGCTCTCTGCATTGCTCTTCAGAAAACCTGGTTTCCAGCAATGCGGACCCCTGCCTGTCGTGGCTACAGGGGAAATTATTGTAATCACAGCATTTACAACAGAGTCTCCAGGTCATGTCTGCATCCCGGGCAACGCACTTGCTGATAAGCTTGCCAAACAGGCTGTCGATGCGTGCGTCTTAGAGATCGGCCTCCCGGCTTCTGATCTCTGGACAGTGCTGCGATGTCCAGCTCTAGAGCTTTGGGCTACTGAGTGCCCTGAGTGGCGTAGCCTGACCACGCCCAACAAACTCAGGGCTATAAAGGAGACAACGCCTGTGTGGCATTCCTCCATGCGGGCTTCCCGCCGGGACTCGGTAGTCCTGTGCCGGCTCCGCATTGGCTATACTTGGCTCGCAGATGGCCATCTCCTCCGTGTGAGGATCCACCCCAGTGTCGCTGTGGCTCCCACCTCTTACTGGACTGCCTTAATTTAGCTGCCCTGCGGCGGTTTTCCTGCACTCTTACCTGATGCTTTAAGTGACGATACCAAAACGGCTGAGGAAGTTTTATTGGTTATAGTGGTTTTTACCACTCTCATTAAAGCTTTGCTTCAGTACACTGTTGTCCTCCTGTCTCATGTCCTCTGAGTGGACGTTTCCACGTGTTACCGTGTGGTTGACTTTCCCTCTTTTTAGTCTCTCGGTCGGTCAAGCACAGACATCGGTTTTTACGTACAATTTCTTGTCGTTTCTCGGTGTTTCTGTGCGATTATCATTTTGTGTTCTCTCTTGTCGACTTCGTTGTCATTTTCCTGACTTGGGGGGAGGGATAGGCCTCCCTTTTGCTATTTTAAACCACAGACAAATATATACAGACGGGAAACCTCCGTAAGGGCTCGGTCCCACGCTCAGGGGTGCAGGGCGGGGGGTGCTGAAGCAGTTCCGTAAGATGTCCCATGATGGCGCTGCGGTCAGAAGCAGCCCTTTAAACTGGCCAGAGCAGGCGGCAGGTAGCGGCTGTCCCCACCACCACCTGCCCTCAGACGCCAGCAAGCCGGACCCAGCCGTGGCTTCGTGGCAGGCGACACGAGCTTTCCTCTCCCCTCACTCTCCCCTCTGACGTGCGAGAGGCACCCTCAGAAGCGCCTCTAGTGTGGTCCACCGGTACTAAGCCAGGGAACCGCCTGACACCTGCTATCATCTTACGGAACTATGAGGGGAGCGTAGGACGGTGGTTTAGGAGGGGGGCCTGCTTCTCTGTATATGTTGCTGTTTTTAAACTCTGGGCTCTTTTCAACATTTACGGCGCTTTTTGCGCCGCCAAGTGATGGAATGGAGGGGACTGATAACCTCTCCAGTTTTGTCCCCACCAAAACATCCAAAAAGCAACACCTACAGAAGTGACTTCCACCAACAAAGGACGTAGCTCACATTACGTTCAGAGGGCAATGGACATATGCACGACCACTGTCTTGCTAACTGGCAAAATGCAGGGTTTTACAGACGAGTTCCGCGTCTCTTCGATATACGTTCAGTGACGATGGATGACCCGCAGGCAGTGTTGTAAATCTTAAGGCGTCTTTGCAGATTGGTCTTCCTGTGAGCGTCAGTTAGGGTTTTCCAAACTGTTCTGCGGAAGTTGGGTGCTCAGTGGCAAGTGAAGAAGTGCTCCGCCCAAACTTTTAACAAGAAGACCGTTTCTTTCTTTTACCTTGTATGTCACTAAAGTCATATGTTTCTAGTAAAATCTAAAAGCGAAATAATACCTAAATAAAACAAATTCTTTTAGACATGTATTAATTTTATAAAGCTTTAAAATAAATTAGGTTTTTTTGGAGGAAAAAAATAGGTTGAATGTTTCACCAGAAGAAAAGTTTGAATATCCTTGCATTAGGCATCTATATTAACAAAAATGTAAATGTCTTTGGGCAAATCCCTTTATCTCCATAAAGTCTTGAGCGATTGCTTTTAAATTTTGACACAATATTTCATTATAATACAGGAAGTTTTGAGATCTATTTCTTTAATACATGATACATATCCTCTAAAAATTTTTATTTGCGATTTCCCTATTATAAACTTTATATAATTCATAAAGGTAAAGCAGTCAACAATCTGAAGATTGGTTTGAACACCACAGTGCTTTACTAGGCATGGTCCTGTTTGGATGTTGTATGCCATTCCTTCCTCCGACCTTCGAACTGACTTACCCAGTCATAGGGGGACCTACAGTTTAACGTGGGTTCCGAACTAAGGTGCTACTCGGTATGTTTCACATCAAAAACACTACCAGAGGTGAAAAAAGTGGAAAGTGACATAATTCATATAAGATATAAAAAGTTGTATAAAAACATGCACGTTCTAAAGGGCAATTTTGTGTCAAAATTTCAAAGCACTCGGTTTGGAACTTTGGTAGATGTAAGTCTGGAACATATCACTGAACAAGGGTCTAGTGCAGTGTTTTTAAACCCGTGGGTCTCGACCCCCAGGTGGGAGTGTCGCAAAGACTTGCTGGGGGGGGGGGGGGGGGGCGCCATCAAAGGAAGTACTCGCACCATTGAACAACCAGCCCAATGCACCATTGACTACGAAGAGTTCCATAATACAAAAATACAGGCCTAATAGAAGACAAATTTACTTTCTTGTTTAAGACTAATTCTGAATTGAAAAGAACATAGATTTTTTTTTTAATTAATGTGTTATCGATGAATAAGCTCAGTCTGAAAACTTTTTTTCAGCAACTATTCATGAGATAAATCTAAATTTACATCTACATGGGATACTCTGCAAATCACATTTAAGTGCTTGGCAGAGGCTTCATCGAACCACCTTTATAGTATTTATCTCCCATTCCATATCTCGAATATCGCGCGGGAAGAATGAACACCCAAATATCTCATATTGTATTCTGATGATCATTACTACCTATGTAAGTGGGAGTCAACAATATATTTTCGCATTCGGAGGAGAATGTTGGCGATTGAAGTTTCCTAAATAGCCCACGCCGCAGCGATAAGCGCCGTTGTTGTAATGATTCCCATCCCAGATCCTGTGTCATTTCCGTAACGCTGTCTCCCCTGTATCGTCACAATACGAAACGAGCTGCCCTTCTTTGGACTCTTTCGATGGCCTCCGTCAAACACACCGGATAAGGATCCCACACTGCGCAGCAATACTCCAAAAATGGACGGACAAGCGTAGTGTATGCAGTTTCCTTTGTAGTTCGGTTGCATGTTTTAAGGGTTCTGCCAATGAAACGCAGTCTTTGGTTCGCCTTTCCCACGATATTATCTACGTGTTCTTTCCAGTTTAAGTCTGAAGTAATAGTAATTCCTAGATATTTATGGAGTTTACGGCCTTCACTTTTCATTGATTGAACTTGTAGACAAAGTTTAACGGATTTCTTTTCATACTCATGTGGACGACTTCACACTCCTCATTTAGACTCAATTGCCAATTTTGACACCGTACTGATATCTTATTGAGATCGTTCTGCAGTTGGTTTTGATCTTCAGGTGATTTTACTAGAAGGTAAATGACGTCGAAATCTGCGAACAACCTAAGAGAGGTACTTAGATTTTACCCTAAATCGTTTATGTAAATAAGGAACAGCAGAGGACCAATAACACTACCCTGTGGAACGCCCGATATCATCTCTGTTTTAGAATATGCCTTGCCATCGATTACTACGACGTGTGTCCTTTCTGACAGGAAATCCCCTATCCAATCGCAAATTTGGGGCGATATACCATAACCACGCAATTTGATTAAAGCCGTTTGCGAGGTACCGTGTAAAAAGCCTTCTGGAAATCAAGAAATACGGAATCGATCTGCTAACCCTTGTCGATAGCACCCATCACTTCGTGTGAGTAAAGAGCTAGTTGGGGTTTGCATGAACGATATTTTCTAAATCCCAGTTGACCTGGGGTCAATAGATCGTTCTATAGATATAATATTGGAATACAGGATATGTTCCAAAACCCTGCTGCAAATTGAAACCAATGAAATAGGCCTGTAGTTTAGTGGGTTACTCCTATTGCCTTTCTTGAATATAGGTGTGACCTGTGCAACCTTCCAATCTTTTGGTACAGATCTTTCTATGAGAGAGCGGTTGTATATGACTTCAGTAATGAGCTATCGCTTCAGCATAATCGGATAGAAATCTAATGGGTATACAATCCGGACCAGAAGACGTGTTCTTATTAAGTGATTTTAGTTGCTTCACTACTCCGATGATATCTGCTTCTACGTTACTCATTACGGCATCTGTTCGTAATTCGAAATCTGGAATATTGGTTTCGTCTTCTTTGGTGAATGAGTTTCTAAAAGCTATGTTTAGTAACTCTGCTTTAGTAGCGCTGTCATCGGCAGTTTCGCCATTACTATCACGTAGTGAGGGTATTGTTTGTGTTTTGCCCTTAGTATATCTTACATATGACCGAAATCTCTTTGAGTTTTCAGTTAAATTTACTAGATGCAGCAATAACTCTAACAAATAAAAAAATCTACTCCTTTAAAAATTGTCTATATCGTAGTGGGAGCTTTCTTAATGAGCATTTTCGGTTCTCAGTCTTGTCTAAGTTCAAAACACTCGTTATGCAAAACATACATTTCTGTCGGAAATCATGTAAATCTATCATTTTGAAAAATACACATTAAAAACAGCGCCCAACAATTTACTAAAAAGCTGTATCAACAAAAAATTACATTAGTTGTCTATGAGATAAGGAACATAGTTTTGTTATACCTCATGTTGAGGGGAGTTCAGGAAGGGTTGCCACAATAGTGGAAGGGGTTGCCTGAATATTTTAGTCGGAAGAGTGTCGCATATTGGAAAAGGTTGAAAATCGCTGCCATATGGCAACGCGAGGCGTCAATGACCTACCAGATCCATCTCCAAATGAATTTCCTTGTATTTACATAAAAATCTAATTACATCCTTCACTTCATAACTGGCACGAACAATAATTTTCGAAGTCGTCGTTAACCGTCATTCACACACAAACAACAACTGAAACATAAGCATTAATTTGTGACCCCCATAAACAGTGAAATATATCGCACATAAACAATCATTAGAGGGCACTGCATTTGCCTTGCTTTGCTCTGACTACAGTACGCGTCATCTTATTGTGTGTCCTCTTTGTGTTACACATTTTACGGATGATATTTGCTTAAAAGCTGTCGGATGATATTTGCTTAAAAGCTGTCGTTTAGAGGTCATATTTTAAATGACTGTTTTACCGATACCCGTGTTCTGAACCTAATTTTCGTTTTCTTCTGTTCCAGGTGAGTACCCAGTGTTGATTGCCTCTGCACCATACAAGTCTTACCTGGTGAGTTGTATTCAGTTTGTCTTCTCGTTCCACGTAGATTTTTCAAAGCCCTAAATCTCAAAACTGCAGAAAACTGTACCAGGGTTTTGAATGTACAAGAGCTTTGCAGTAAAATGTGATTTTTTTTTTTTTTAAAGCGACTTTCTTACTAGTACGGAACATGCTGTTCATATTCACAATTACATTCGACTCTGATGATATCCGCATTGTGAACAGAAAAATGGGAATGCTGGTAAGTTTTTACCTGCAGTAAGTACTGTGGACGTGGAGCCTGTAAGATGTCAGGGCGAGAGGTAAATAGTTCAGTGTTTTGGGTAATTCAGTATCGCTATCCCCGGTTTCTAGGGTTTTTACAAAAGGCTAACATTGTGATAACGAACTCGTGCTCGAAAATTAATCTTACTCATATATGGGCTGAAGAAAAAGTAGTAATTTTTTTTTTTTTTTTTTTTTTTTTTTTTCGGAGAAGACATTGACAGAGATCCTTTCCGTTACACACTTTCAATATGATCGCCCCCGTTATTTATGACCCTGTGACGAATGGCTGGGAGGCATGAGGCATCGTATCCATATGCACGTCTATGTTTAATGACGTCGCGTATTGCCCGTCCTTTGGCGTAGATGAGTTGTTTTTCAATGTGTGGATCGCGACCTCCTGGGGGGGGGGGGGGAAGTCTTGCTCGGGTCGGAAGTGGGGAGGGGGGGGGGGGATCGCGATCGTAGGTGGATGCAGTGACACGGTTTAGTAAAAGTCGTTTAATTAAAAAGTCATCCGTAGGTGGAAAATTGCCTTTTTTATACGATTCGGGTAGCCCTAAAAGAGGCATCGAAAGAGTAATAGATACAAGATGTAGCCTGCCTATGCCACTTTTGATTTTGATGTTGGAGCGACCGAAACGCAAACAATGAGGCCATTTTTCCACCTCATGATGAATTGTTAATTAAGCTACTTAACAGCGTTTGTGCAGTACTACTACAATTATTTACAATCTTCTTGCATGACGTTATGTTCAAATATTATGTCAGAAAAATATTACTAACATATTGTTATTTTAGTTAGTACATAACACTACCTTTGTGTACTGGGGGGTGGTGGTGGTGGTGGTGGTGGTGGTGGTGGTGGTAGTAGTAGTAGTAGTAGTAGTAGTAGTAGTAGTTTGCTGCTAGTAACGAATTTTCAGTGCAGTAGTATTTTTAATCAACTAATATCAATACCATTTTATTACTAGATCATAGTATTTTGCTAATAGTTAATGGTTTTCAGTATCGTTTCTTAGAAATCCAATGTTTACGATCACCCTTGTAATATTGAGAAGTGATGCATCAGCTATGATGGATTTTATGCTCGCACATCACTACACATTGCCTCAAATTACGCACAGTGGTTTATCATACACTAGCTGAAAACCCGGCGTTGCCCGGGTATTTATTTATTTATTCCTGCCATTTTTCAGTTATATATTCATTTGTATAAGAGCTATTTGTCTGTAATATTTCTAGGGAATAATATTAGTAGCAAAAAAGTAATTGATTAAAAGTTTGTGCGTGATGGGGCGGTTTTCCATGAACTTTACTGTGTATACAATCAGTTCTAAAGAAGTAATAGATTAAAACTTGGCGCGTGATGGGGCGGATTTCCATGAACATTACAGTTTGTGCGCTCATATCTCCTGAACTACATGTCGTACTGTGATATAATTTATAAGGTACATTCAACTATATGTTTGTATACTGTCTGTAAAATTTCCTGATGTTACAATTTGTAGTGTACAAATTATAAATTGTAACGTCATACCGAATGCCGTAGTTTTACTCCATAATCAGCGGAAAAGTAGTAAGCGAGAAATTTTTTTCCTTCCATGATTTTGCTATGGTTGTCAGCGAGAAAAAGTTTAATGAAGGTTTGCAATTGTTTAAAGTTTGTTGCAAGTCGCTAAGTATTCTCATTCTCATGCAGTGTATTTTTAAAGTCTCGCCGCATTATGTGGCATTTTTTGCGATTCGTATTGTTTATTACGCTGTATCTCCTGCACCATGCGTCGTATGTGATTCTTAACCCTGCGGCAATTGTTAACTAACGGTAAGGAATGTGTGTACCAAATTTGGTTGAAATCGGTCCAATGGTTTAGGAGAAAATGAGGAGCATTGTCGCAAAATGCAGCAGTTTTTCGCGCATCTAATTATGACGTCATATGTCGTTAACTATATATCGTACGTGATTCTTACACTTACGGCGACCGTTCACATGGATTGAAGCTCACTTGTACAAAATTTCAAGAAAGATTGGAACAAAACTGTAGAGTTGTGTGCAACACGTACACACATACGGACACTCTGCTTTATATATTAGATGACAGCAAAACTATACATCAAATACGTGTAGTCATGAAGTTTTTTTCCGTTTTGATTCGTTTCCGTTACTGCAGTTTTTCCCAGATTTGAATGGCTGCGCTGATCTTAGATACGTCTAAGAAAGAAAATTAAATTATTTGCCTCTGGAATAACTGACAGTTCTCTTACCAGCCTGGAGGGAGGGGGGTCGCCGGGCATTTTTACCCGGATAGGGGAATCGCGCGTTCAAAAAAAAAAAAAAATTGAAAAATACTGGTCTAGGTTATAGAGTTGAAAAACGAGGAGATAGAGGAAGTTGACGTAGAGAGGTGGAGATGAACACGGAGAGGTGGGGAGGAGAGGAAGTAGACGGGTATGCACGGAAAGAGGGGGGGGGGGGGGAGGAGGATCGGATGGACAGAGGGGAACAAGAAGAGGGGGATGGAGGAGAGGAGAGAGGGTTTCGAATGTGTATCAAATTCCCATTATGAAATTGACTAGGAATGTGTGCTTTTTCTTTCTTTTCCATTTACACTGTAACACGCCACCAGCAACGCTTGGTCAGTACAGCTAGTTAGCTTACAAAACAGTGTGATGGTGGCGGCATATTTTCGGTAAGAAAGTAGCGGCCAGTTAGTTGCATCCTGACTGACCATGCGGTGCGACACACCGCGCTTTTAATGACGCGACGGTAAGCGGTAACAAAAGCCTGCTGGGAAGTTGCCCACGTGGCAGGCCAGGTCAGCTGGCACTCCCTGTAATTGGGCGCTGTCCCGCGAGACTGCGGTGGCGCTAGGGTCGGGCCGTCGACCAAGTCCGGCCAATACCAAGGCCACGGCGCGGCGCTCTCGTGGCCGGCGAAAAAGACAGGCCTCATCGCACACATCATGTCACGTAAGCAAGGTAGGCCTAGTTCCGAGCCGGCGCGATCGCTAGCTGATTGGCCGGCCGCTGGGGCACAGCCCACTGCGTCATAGCGGGCAGCCACTGAGCTAGCGATCGCTCCGGCTCGGAACTACCTTGCTTACGTGGCGTGAGGTCTGCGCTGGGGCCTGTAAAATTAGGGATGGGCTAAACCGTGATTTTCCGCTAAAAGTGATTTCCGTGATTGCTACTTTTAAATCACGTGATTCTAAACCGTGATTAATCACGGTTTAGAATCACTGTTTGAGGTTTTCACGACATGTATCCCTCCGCGATTTCTACTCCTCCCGCTATTCCGTGGTTTCTGCTCTTTTCGTTATTTCCGTGATTGATTCGCCGCGATTCCTGCGACTTACCATGCGATTTACCATGGAACAGACAAAAATTGAGTTAGATAATTTTGTTATAATGTTTCATCCGCCAGTAACTAATTTATCGTTTCTTTGTTGTTATGAAAGCTATGTTGTGAACCGAGAAAAGTAAATCTCAACAAATAAGTCAATAGTAAGTACAGTTTAAAATAACTGTACAATAAACTTTCTAACCACATCAAGACAATGAAAGAATAGTAAATATTCTAAGTAAGTGTAAAAATTATTTGCAAGGTAGGTGTTATTTCATTGCCAATGAATATATGCCCTCAATTTTAATAACTTGTTTCTTTAATGTAATACAACTGTATGCCGCACAAATTACATTTCGCATAATCGCTATTAAGAGCGGTGAAATGACACCACATCCCGCTCGTCCTCGAGCGCTTCAGCTCGGCAGAAACAAGATATACACTTTTAGACGACGAACGGCGAAATGGACGAGATATGTTATTCAGTTTTGAACCTCTCCCTGCCGGGCCCTGGCGATTTTCTAGGAAAAACGCACAAGTCTATGCCAACTGGTCACTGTCCATAATCGGCTTTTATCCGGTACACCCGCTCTTCGCTAATCGGTGACTCGCTGCTATACCCGTTCTTCGCTTATCGGTGATTCGCTGCTATACCCGCTATTTGCTACATTGATATTAGTACAGATTTCGACCCACAGATGGCTCTTTTAGCCTTTGCTGCTTCTCTTCCCTCACCTCCTATTCGCTGCTACACCTGCTATTCGCTGCTGCTTTTAGTACTCATTTCGGCCACCAGATGGCTCTTTGTAGTTTGTACTGCTGTTCGCTGCTATTCCTACTTGTCGCTACCCAACCGTGACCGTGAGTGAAATCACGGTCAGATTCCAGATCGCCGCGACCGTGAAAACAGTGAATTTTCAATCACCGTGATTTTTCACGAGTACGTGATTTCTTGCCCATCTCTAGCCTGTATTTCCCGTTGGCGCTCTCTTGTGACGTCACGCAGAGTAGGAATCGTTCGCGTGCACGCTACGGCATAGTGGACCGTGACACAGCGGCCACCCAGTCCGCTACGCGAACGATGCCTACTATGCGTGACGTCATAAGACAACGCCCGCGTTCTTCTCTCTAGGAGGTGTTGGTCTGGCATGGGCGCCCCACACTGCAGTAAGGCAGGAGGTTGGCGGACGACTCAAACTGTAGGTCCATGTCGAATAACATATTCTCGACATTGCGTTAGTTTCAGCTATCGACCGAATTTGTTTCATAATCGCCAAAAAGACGTTTAATCGCTTCAAAAACCAGATCTTGGATTTATTACCAGTCATAAACTTTCGGTGATATGATGGCACATAGATCTGGCAAAGCCGGTCAAAACTCGATCTAGGACAAGCACTTTTGTACGGATTATGATACACAGACTAAGTAGCTCTACAAGCTTCGTCCAATCTCAGTTCCCTAGAATTTTAGAGGATATTCAGAAATCAAGCTTCAGCTGTGCTTTCATAACCACGCTAGCTGAGACCGGGCGTTCCCCGCGTATTTATTCATTCCATACTGCTACACTCCATGTCACCTCCCCACTTTCCATTTCTGTTCCTCTCGCGCAACCCCTTTCCCCACCCCTGTTATTCTGCACATCCCCCCCCTCTCTCTCTCTCTCTCGGCCCATTTCTTCCACTCCCCATCCATCCACCCACCCTCTCGGCTCTTCTTTTCCATATTCTCGCCCCCCCCCCCTCCCCCCTCTACACCGCTATCTGCGATAACTCACGTCTTACCAAGTTTCGTGGTTATGAGTGAAACACAGAAGAAAATTTGTTGCAAGGCACCCCTGTGCCACGTTCGCGCATATTACTCTTCTTTTCTGTTTTCGTTTAAATCTAAAGTGTGGAATAATCCATTAAGATCGCGCCAAAGGTATGCATTTTATTAAAAATCGCAACTAAAATACCCCCGCGACATGCAAAATACAAAATTTCAAGAAGATTGGAGACACACGGCGACTTTAAGCGAAATTCATACGTACGTTCCTCGATGCACGGAACTAAAGTTTACGTAGTCGGTGTCTTCCCCATATGAAGGTAAAGTGTACAAAATGTTATCAATATCGGAAAAAACTATAGATTTGTATGAAATAGAAAGACACGACCACATTGAAACATTGAAAACGCACTTTCATCTTTTCTCAAATTTTTCAATTTTTCGTTGGATTTAAAAAAAAAAAATCATAAAAACCTTGTCCTGAGAATAAGAAACAAAAAACTTTATGACGTGACCAATGAAAATTGGGATATATAGTTTTATTTCTGGCATCCGGATTCGGAAGTACAATTGGCCATCATCTGAAATTACGTAGTGATGTATTTGTCAGTATTAGTGTTACGGTATAAGCAAAGTATATGGTCTACCCAAAAGCTGATACCGTACATAATTTATTTCCGTGCAAATTTTTGCTGGTAGGAGACTAAATGCCTAATATAAATCTTCGATTCTAATATCGCTAAGATATCTTACTAATAGTTTATAAATTCTTATACAACACAATTTATCTGTGAATCAGATGACTAAAATAAAGAACATTCTGAAACACACTGTGCAACTTGCACGTACTCTCCAACCCAGTACAATGCTACGTAAGAGAAATAGTTTTGTGTTATGACTGCTCTTGGCAGGAAGCGCACAAAACATTCATTATTTAAGGAACGGTAATACGGTTATTCACTTGGTCTTTTCGCTACACCTTCGACCTGTGGGGTCACGGCAGTGCCCCCGCCAAGTCTAGCGCAAGGCCGTACCATCCCTTTCTCGACGCAGTTCACGGCACTTTCTTTTGTATCCCATCCTCGTCGTCACTTTTGTCTCGTTTCCGTCGTAGGTGTCGGTGGCCGAGTAGAAAGACCGACACAGGAATAAAGGAGGCACGCTTGTGCAGGTAGCAGGTGACCAGCCAGTGGGACAGCAGAAACTAGAAACACTAGAGTAAATTAGAACGAGATATATATTGCACAGAATTTATACAATACTTAACTTTTACATTGCTCAGTATTGCAGAATGCTGATACATATTTGTTAGAGGCCTGCCTAGTGCCTATACGATAGCAAAATCTTCACTGGTGCCTATCTGATTCCGAAGGTCTTAACTGGTTCCTATCTCAGTCCCAAGTGAACGATGTCGTTCAGCGGTGGCCACGAGCGGAGTTGTACCAGAGGGCGCTCTTGGCTGTCGTAAGAACGCCGCGCCGTGCGTGCATGGCGGCGCACGGCGAAAGTAGGTGGCGCGCACTTGGGCGACACCACACTTTCGAATCCCCGTATCTCTGTTGTGGATACACCTAGAAGCCTGAATTTTGGTTACCAATAGTACCTACTATAACTAGTTACATTTTCAATTTATACTATTCTACATGTTTTAGTTTACGAAATATTAGCAGTCGAAAATAGCTAATTCTGTCAATCAGTAACTCACCGATTATCAAAATTCTAAGGTACTTCTAGCGGACACACAAGCGTGAAATTTTGTGTTTAGATAGTGTTTAGCCTGTAATGGCAGGAAAAATTCAAACATCTATAAATATTAATTCCGTTAACGAATACTTTTTCGCTTGAAGAGTATCAACTATCTTGGCGTAACAAGAACTGTACTGGCAATGGTCTTGTGGTAGAGCGATGGATTCACGTCAGAAACATCGCGGGTTTGATTCCTGGTGCCGTAACTTTTTCTCCTTCATTCTAACATAGCCGAGATCGATCTACTAAGTGAAGCGTCGTCAGAAACGACATGTGACACTTGATTAGAGAAGTAAGTTTTATGACAGGTAAATACTGCTTGTAATATAGGAACGTTTATTACATTTATCTTTCACTTTTATGTAAAACTTACCTAATTCCAAACTCTGCAAACCTCGTTCAGAATGCTTGAAAGTGGGATGGCCGAAACAACTGTCGCTATAATAATAAAATAATTAGCAACATCAGAAGGATAACCTTTAGGTCGTTTCCCAAATACTGTAACATCAAACCAAACGAAACCAGACCAAACCAAAGAGACAGGGAATGGGTTTTAAAAAAATCCGTGGCTGATGTACAAAAATTTTTACAGAAAAGGACTACTTACAAAAAGAAATATCGCACACGGTTATTTTAGTGTTCATGGAACCAACTATGAAACACCTTGTGATTATTTTATCTAATTAGATAGTCTACAAACTTATGTAGTGACTATATCAAAATTATATACCTTCATTTCTATAATAATGACTTGGTAATCGCATGGCAACATAAATTAATATTTAAAATACTTTATGCAAATGTGAGGTATTTCATTCCTACGTGATTACGTTTGGTTACATAGTGGAATAGAAATTATTTCATTAAGACGATATGCAATTGCCAGATCATTATTCTGATGTCATATTATGTCGCGATTGCAAAGTCATTATCTATATCTATAAATGTGAATGTCTGTTCGGTGTACGCTTATCACGCCCGAACAAGACGCAGTTCCTAATTTATACCTGACGAAGGTTTTAGGTACGGGTTTTTTCAAATGTTTGTAAATCTATCGGACCAAACTGTGTGGTCATCAGTCCGTAGCTTACAAACTACTTAAACCTGGTAAACAACCTAAGGACAAACACACACACACCCATGCCCCAGGGAGGACTCGAACCTCCACAGCGAGCAACCGCGCGCTCCGCAGCGAGACGCTTTAGACCGCTCGGCTACTCCACCGCGGCGGTACGGTTTTATGGCGATCTGATAGATATTTAGTAATTTGAAGAATATAACGCGAAATGTGGAACAATTACTCTTTGAAAATTATATTTACTCTTAGAAAATGGTTTTATTGGTTGCATTGTTGCTTAAGGGTTGATAATGATAAAAGGGTGGAGTATATTGGGATGGAAAGTTACCGGTGTATATATAAAATTCTATGTGTGTGTATGTGTGTGTTAATATTTCGCTCTGCAGTGAAAACTACACAACGCAAACGAATGGTCTGTGTGTAATTTTTGTCCGAAGTCTCCCGCTGTACACCGTAGCAGTTCCATGCCGATAGCTATAAGGGGGCGGAAGATATGGTGGTTGAAAGTCGTCAAATTATAAAAAATTTGGGAGTGAAGTCCAGAGATGACGTTTGCGTCTCTATAGCATGGAGGTTACATACAGCGAAACGAGATGCCACAGACCATATCTTCAATGTCTTAAGCTCTTTCTGTGTAAGGATAAGCGTACTAATAAGGAAATATAAGTATAGATAAATAAAGCAGCAAAAAGAAATTTCTTTTAATACATCTCTTTAAAAAAAATCAATATGACGTTTTGCGCATTATCTATCATAATCAACCAAGCTAGTATTTATTATAGAAATAAAGATGTGTAATTTTGATATAGTCACTACAGATGTTGGTAGATAACTAATTAGATAAAAAAAATTGACAAGGTGTTGAATAGTGGGTTCCATGAACAGTAACTAAATAAACCGACTTGGTTTCCCATGAGATCTCACGACTTTTTATGGCGGATGGAATTCGTTGCGAGTCTTGCATTTTTGTACATTTTATGTTTTTGATGGGATAAAGTTGACCGTTGAGAATTAATTATTGGCTATCCACTATAGCTTCCGATAAATTCCCTGCTAAATAACATAAACTTGGGAAATATAAGCTTCTGTGTGTTAAATATATGGATGAGATGATGAATTCCGATAATTTTACTGGAGCGCACACGGCCAAGGCAACTGCAGAGAGTAAGCGCTGTGCATTTAAAACGTCGGTTTGTAAAGAGAATAGGAAAGAAGCAACTGAAGTAACAAGTAAGTGACATTACACGGCAAAAGACGCGGGTGTTCCGGAGTTAAGTCTATCACTATGTTTCTGACAAGTGAGAGCAGGTTTCCACGCTGAATTTCTTTCAGGTATTGGTCAGGAGGAAGATGGACTGTGTGTTGCTGTTGGGATACGCTGTTTATAGGAGGTAAATATACACTGACTTACGTTTGCATGCTGATAGCTGTCACCATGACTCAGCGTGAAGGGGTTTTTCCTACCTTGACGGATAGGGCTCTCGCTATTTCAGACACTGAAAGTTAGTTACCCCATCTGGGAGTCAGATTTCGTCAGTGGTTATAGTGAACGGCAGATTAAAAGAGCGTCGCGCTATCGACAAACTGTGCAACGCGTGATTGATGGTAGCATCGAGCTGGCAGCAACGTTAATGGCCCTCTTGCCCGACAGGACTGCGGAAATAAGATGTGAAGTGTGTTTTTCAACCACCGTATAAGATAAAGACGCTATTAGGATGTGTAAAGGATTATCTTGTTTTGCGTATCCCAAGTAGTGGTGGCATTGGTCAGACTATCAGTATTGTAGTGGAGTGGTGTACTGAACGTAAGCCTCTCACATGTTCACAAGAACTTAGAAAATCTGATATTGCAGACTTTGCCTAGTCACAGGCCACACTACGAAACAGAAAGACACGGAGATTCTGCCATGCCCGTGCAGCTATTGAGATCGTGTTTTCAATGGTAACTGTTGAAATTTAACTAGATAATAACCTAAGTAGGGATGGAGGTTTCTGCGTGTAAACGTTCTCTCTCTCTCTCTCTCTCTCTCTCTCTCTCTCTCTCTCTCTCTCTCTCTCTCTCTCTCGTCAAAAAGGACAGATTTAATTATTAACAGAATATATGAAACTTCCTGGCAGATTAAAATTGTGTGCCGGAACCGGGACTCGAACCTGGGACCTTTGCCTTTCGCGGGCAAGCGCTCTACCGACTGAGCTACCCCGACACGACTCACGATGCCGCCTCACAACTTTACTTCCGCCAGTACCTCGCCTCCTCCTTTCCAAACTTCACAGAAGCTCTCTTGCAAACATTCAAGACTAGCACTCCTGGAAGAAAGGATATGGTGGAGACATGGCTTAGCCACAGCCTAAGGGCTTCTGTGAAGTTTGGAAAGTAGGAGGCGAGGTACTGGCGGAAGTAAAGTTGTGAGGCGGCATCGTAAGTCGTGTCGGGGTAGCTCAGTCGGTAGAGCGCTTGCCCGCGAAAGGCAAAGGTCCCAGGTTCGAGTCCCGGTTCCGGCACACAATTTTAATCTGCCAGGAAGTTTCATATCAGCGCACACTCCGCTGCAGAGTGAAAGTTTCATTCTGGAAACAGAATATATGACATTAACTGCGAATGGTCAAAGCTGAAAATTTGTACCCAGCCGGGATTTGAATCAGTCTCCTGCTTTCTAGGCAGTTGGTCTGACCCCTACAGCACAGGGGACACAGTGATCACCGCACCTGCAAGGACTACCCAAGCACGCCTCCCGCCAGACAAATTCCCTGCATTACCCTGCTCACAGTGCTCAAACTCGTAGTTTCAGACTAATTCCCGTAAGAGTAAGGCCCACAAACTTGCTCACCCCTCCCTACTAACGAAAGGTTCATTGCCCGTCACCGGCATATTATATATACAGGATCAGCAGGATCAGAAATGACGTCCTTTTGGAACAGACGCCACTTGTGTGTATAATATTCTGGTGACGGGCAATGATCTTTTCATTAGTGGGGAGGGTGGGCAAGTTTGTGGCCCTTACCCTTACGGGAATTAGTTTCAAAACTATGAGTTTGAGTACTGTGGGCAGGGCGAAGCTGGGAATTTGTATCTGACGGGAGGCGTGCTTAGGTGGTCCTTGCAGGCGTCGTGATCACTGTGTCCCCAGTGGTGTAGGGGTCAGCCCAACTTCCTAGAAAGCAAGAGACCCGGGTTCAAATCCCGGCTTGGTACACGTTTCAGCTTTGACCATTCGCAGTTGTCATACATTCCGTGAATATTAAAAAATAACTGCAGGATCAGAAGTGACGTCTGTTATTTCGGAACAGACGCCACATGTATATACATATGTCACCTCATCTGTTGACGTCTATTATATACCAGTGATATTTGTGACATTTATCATCTTTGGTTGTGTGAAGGCGTTCATGTTTACTTGTCTGTTGTGTGGTATCATTATCCATTGTGTCTACGCACAGCCTTCCTCCTTCAAGTTGCCTTGAAATGACTGGGTGTGCTCTAGTGGTCATCAATCATCTCACACTATTGCGTAACCCCAAGTTTTTCGAATAACGCTTTGACGGTTAACGAAATTGACTGTTTGATTAACGTTGCCCGCTATGGCTGTAACCACGTGGCTAACTACACTGTGCTCAGAGCGGGCTTTCCATTCGCCGTCCATTACTGGACGTGTGCTAATAGCAACCAGAGGACGCTGCTAACCGATGCCGGTGTAACAAAGGAGCCATTCTAACGCCGACACCACCCGTTTGCACTCCTGTCTACTGCTTTTACATCCTCATACGTCATTAACTCTAGAACTATGGACAGACAAGTATTATGGTGCTTCACGCCTTATATATCCCTGGCGCATTCATACACCTTTTAGCCACATAACTGCAGTCAGGTCCTCACAGTCTAGATTTAAAAAGATGTCATTTGGATGTCAAAGTCAATTAACATCAGACTGAGTTCTAATATGATGAAATAAAAATGCAACCAGTCACTTCGACTTGAAGTGATACTGTTTTATTTCATCAACAGGTTATCAAACCTTTTCAGGTCCAACTTCAGACGGTGCATGTGTTACGGGATCATTTTAAGCGTGATGTTGGGTACTCGCTTAAGACTGTATGGCCGGCTTTTTATAAGTTATAGAAGCACATGTTGGACGCTGGTGCAGTGGTGTTGACAATATATTATAGAGCCCACTAATGGAAAAATTGAGTGATGTGGTATTGTTATCTGATCACAAGGACACCCGTGAAAAGGAAAATTAATTATAAAAACCCGAGCATATAGACGCAAGCGAGCACCCAACATCACGCATAAAACGATCCTGTAAGCCATGTACCGTCTCGAGATAAACGTGAGTAGGTTACAACATCGGTTAATGGAATAAAACGGTATCATTTAAAGTCAAAGTAACTGGTTGCAATTTTCTTTAATGCTATTGAAATTAAGTCACGGGTTCTGAAATGTGTTGTTTTGTTGTGGTCTTCAGTCCGCAGACTGGTTTGATGCAGCACTCCACGCTACCCTGTCCTGTGCAAGTCTCTTCATCTGAGAATACGTACGGCAACCTACATCCTTTTGAACCTGCTTACCGTATTCATCCCTCGGTCTTCCTCTACGATTTTTAACTCACGCGCTTTCTTCTAATGCTAAGTTGACAATTCCTTGATGTCTCAGAATGTGTGCTACCAATCTATCCCTTCTCTTAGGATATGCCAGAAACTCTTTTTCTCCCCAGTTCGGTTAAGCACCTCATTAATCACGTGAATCTTCATCATTCTTTTTAGGACCCCATTTCGAAAGCTTTTATAACCTTTTTGTCTGAACTCCTTATCGTCCACGTTTCACTCCCATACAATGCTAGACTCCATACAAAATGCTTTCAGAAAGGACTTCCCAACATTTAAATTAATATGGATGTTAACAAGTTTCGCTTCTTTAGAAACGCTTTTCCCCGCATAGCCATTCTGCATTTTATATCTTCTTTACTTCGGCCATCAGAAGTTATCTTGCTACCCAAATAAAATTCATCTACTTTTATTGTCTCATTACCTAATCTAATTCCTTCAGCATCGCCTGATTTTCTGACATTACATTCTATTACCTTCGTTTTACTCTTGTTAATATTCATCTTATATCTTCCTTTCAAGACGTCCATTCCATTCAATTGCTCTTCTAGATCCTTTGCAGTCTCTGACACAAGTACTATGTCATCAGCAAACCACAATGTTTTTCTTTTCCCTGCACTTTAAGGCCTTCTCCAAATTTCTCCTTCCATTCCTTCACTGCCTGCTCAATGTACAGATTGAACAACATTGGGGAAAGGCTGCAACCCTGTTTTAGTCCCTTCCAAACCTCTGCGTCCGTTTCTTGCCCTTCGACTCTAATAACCGCTGTCTGATTTTTGTATAGGTTGGATATAACTCTTCGCTCTCTGTTTTACCCCTGCTACCTTCAGAATTTGGAAGAGTGTATTCCAGTCGACATTGTCAAAAGCTTTCTCCAAATCGACAAACGCTAAAAACGTAGGTTTCCTTTTCCTTAGCCTATCTTCTAAGATAAGTCGTAATGTGAGTACCTCCTCCCGTGTTCCAACATTTCTCCTAAATCCAAACTGATCTTCACAGAGGTCGGATTCCACAAGTTTTTCCATTTGTCTGTAAATAATTCGTGTTAGTATTTTGAAACTATGACTTATTAAACTGATGGTTCTGTAATTTTCACATTTGTCTGCATTCGCTTTCTGTGGAATCGGAATTTCGATATTCTGAAATATCCGTAATGAAAAATCTAAGTATATCTTGGTTCTGAATAAGCTTTTGCAGAAGCTTAAGTTGCATTTTCTTTTCATCTTGCCTTTATTCCGCCTCTCTGTCGTCACACCATCACTTTCACGAGGAAAATAGTGTACTGCAACTGTCTGTGTATAGTGTTACACATATGAAGTGGACTGCGGGTTTGATTCCCGGTTGGGTTGGAAATTTTCTCCAGTCAGGGGATGGTCGTTGTGTTATCCTCATCATTTCATCGTCATCGTCATCATCGACGCACAAGTCGCCCCAGTGGCCGGCGTGTTGGGGTGTTACAGCCAAAAATGCCGCTCGGAATCATGTGAAAGTGTAACAAATATTTCTAAATGTTTGACAGTCGTGTCAATTGAGGCGGAATTAATTACTTCCGTCGCACAAATCAATAAGTGAGCTGCACAGATGACTCCCTGACAAGTTAGGTTCACCTAGGCGAAGTTGTTCGAATGATGATAGCAGAAACCACGGACACTAATTTTCAGGAGAGCAGCAACACTTGGCAACTAACGACCCACATCCATTTGGTAATGGCCTGGAGTTCCCGGAGCAACTTGGGTTCCGTAGGTAGCCATTTGGAGGACGGATTAACATCCGTGTTCCATTGTATTTGCGACCACGTTCTGGTTTAGTCGCTCAGCAGTGCTCTAGAGTATCATTGTTACCGTTAGCCACGCAAATGTTCTCCCTGTGGCGAATAACAGTAGACATTAAGATATTCGTCACACGTTCAATAACATTATCTGAAAACGCGCATTAACATCTCGTCAAAACTAGATATTTCCTCATGATGAGATGCTTGGGCATTCTACCTTAAATTTCGAAAAGATATAAACTTATTTCAAGATTTAATTTTTCTCAAATACTAGAAATATTGAAGTGTTGATGCTTAAAAAAATTCGTGTCAATAGATACACGCTTCAGCGCGAGTGATCGGATATTGACGGTTTGACAATCTCGTTTCAGATCTTAGCACAGCTTCATCTGTGCCCCCGTTTTCGTCCAGAAACTAATAAACTTTTACATGGTATGCACGAGTTCAGTGATCTAGCGGTCACGACCTACGTATCAGTTTCTCAGGTCGGTAAGGAACGGTTGAGAAAGACGTATAGATATGGTATATCCAGTATTGTTCAGATCAATATTCAAATTTTCAAGTAAAAAAAAAAAAGCTATATTTGTGATGGGAATTAAGGTCCAGGGAGAATAAACAAAACCTTGGCTGTTTTCCGAGGACAGTATTCTGTTACCAAGAGACTATATCTAACGGTTTCCAGGACGGAAAATAAAGCCGCCTGAGCTGAGGCATCATGCCGCGGACTGGGCGGCCACTCCCGCCGGAGGCTTGAGTTTTCCTTAAGCGGTCCTCACACGGGACCAGTTGTCCCAGCGTGGCGTAGGTCAGACGTGCTGTCTGCCTAGTTACAGCACGCTCTGAAACGACCTGCCTCTCCAGATGGGCTAAACAGAACTAGGACGTTTATATTAATCCCGCAGAAGGCGGTCACGTCTTAAGGCAAACATTTTTCGGCGCCAAAATAATTGATACACATGTTTTGAAGACGCCGTGAACGCTCGGCCGCGTCGGCGCCCTCTTCGTAGTGGCGCCCCACGCGGCCGCGTGTTCCGCATGCTCGTTGCGCCGGCCCTGTTTCGGATCCACTTTGATGACTTTCCGCTGCTCTTTTACATCAAAGGTAATTGCCCAAACTGACGATGGTTAAAGAGCTGGAAGTTGCTGCGACATGGTTAGTTGTAGCTACTATGAAGTTGTCATTCATCTAGCCCCCCCACTCCTACACTCTTCCGTCGACAATGGGCCACGGCTTCATAGAGGTGGCAGCTTGAAAGAGATTGGAGCGATTCGCCAGCCAGCCTTGGCGCTCACTGTAGGAGAGAAGTCAGTTGTTACATCTGCCGACAAACGGCACGTCCGTCGGTAAAGATGTATGGCGTCTGCGCAGCCGGCAATGCATCACCGCTGAAAGGCGGCGCCAGGCGTGGCGGGGGGGAAGGAGGGCGGGCCGCCCACGCGAGCGCAGGGCGTGGCTGCCAGCGATTTATGATGCCGAGGCGAGCTGCCGGGCCAGTAATACTCGCCACTTAGTACCAGCCAAAGGGCTCACAATTGACGCGCTTTTTGGACCACTTTAGGTTACGGTAGGAACACTTGGAAGATATCCCGAACACTAAAGTGCAACGTGACTGACTAATACTGAATGCTAACAAGGGAAGTACTTGGGCTCGAACAAACACACATACACCAAAATCGTATGAGGGATAATGTAAAAGGTCCCTTATTGCACTAGTGACACTCCCGCATCTGCAAAACTCTGCAGTCGTCCGTTAGAGGCCTCTGCGTGTGCCTTGCCACCTTGCACTTTGATCTGTAGGTTCGCCAGTAGGGACGGTGCGGTGTGCCTCTGAAGTTGCGTTTTGTGCCATTATTTGTGTGGTGAAGCGTCAGATGGAGCGGCGATTGATAATCAATCCAGCTAAAGTATTGCCATTGGTTGAGATGAAGTTACGAAGAACCATTCTTCGTGAAGATGTATTAGTGTAGAAGATGAATCAGTTACATGCTTTCTCGTATCTGTTATGGTACAGAAATAGGAGCGTAAGTTAGATACTGTTGTTACAAACTCATAATAATGATAATAGGGATGATAGTGACGAACAACTCATTGCAAGTGGTAGTGCTACGGTAAGTGCGGGAAGAGGCGATGGAAGCAGTGGCAGTGAATACCTACAGTCTTTCGGGAAGGAGGTTAAAGTTGCACCATGGCTTTTGATGACAGTACGCTAGACAACATGTAAGACAATTATTACATAAATTATAGTTCATCAACAGCTTCTCCTTACTACTACTTACTAACACTCGCGCGCTACTGCTCTCTCGTAGTCGGAGAACCGGAGCACTCTCTCTCCATTCGAACAATACTTCCAAAGATTACTGCACCACTTAAATGTATATCTTTGGCCATTTCACAAAATCATCTACATTGTATATATTTACTATAAAATATGTACCCTATAAATTACGTACAAAGCAGAATTACAAACAGTACCAAGAATCAGAAATTAAGTAAATTTTTCTCTTAATTTAAATTAACTTCATGAGTACCGTGTAAACACTATTGCGGCTTACAGAGAACACATACAAACTGAAATACTACAGAAAATGAATTACACAGGGACCAGAGGGACCCTACACACTAAAAGTGGGCCTTCGCAATCGCCTTTAGACTCCTCGAAATTTAAATGAAAGTAACGACTTAACCGTTCATCTGACACGAAAATTGAATAAGCTGATTTGTTTATGTTTTTCTCATATCACCGTTCCAGATATATTTGCAATAATAACGGCGATTTGGCAATGTCTGTGTGTAACGTCTTCCCACTTTTTAGGTCGCGCCGTTCAACTGATACACTAAATTTTACAGACGTAGTGGTTTGCCCGCAAGCACCTCCCTTTTTCAAATATTTGGGACAAAAAATAGGTTAGTAACAGTAAAAATAGGCCGTTTGTTATGGCCTTTAGACAGCAGAAAACAGCACTTTAACCGTTTATTGGAGACGGAAATTGAATAAACGTGTTGGCAGAGAAGAAACTTAAAAGCTAATTTTCTCGATAATTTTTGAGATAGCTGCGCCGAATGGCTTTGGTTGATAGTTGAGTTCTGAATTTCACGTACCATAACTATAAAAAAAAATCTAAAATCAGATACCCTTGTGACCTTGTAAGTGTACGTGGTAGTCCGTCGACGTCATTCTGTCAGTGCTCTAAGTTTTTTACTACCCTCTCTTCCTCGCCCACCTCCTTACTTTCTTTACTTCCTCATTAAAAACAAACAACAGATGCAAATATGAATTAAGATTCGCGGCACTATCCTTAGTCATTCGACTTCGTCGTGCTCCGTCTGTAATAATCTCGTAGTCGGCGAGTCTTACTTCCTGCCCTTCTGTTTGTTTCAGTTGCAGGCAGTACGAAAAGGAAGTCTGCATGGGTTTTGATAAAGCTATGACTATTGCTACATATCTGTATCCGGTACAAGACTTGGGTTTGTAAGAGTCTAAACCTATCGCTGGACCCGATTTTAGGGTTTTCGAGTCACTATTAATGTTGCTGCATTCGTGAAGGATTAACGACACCTACAACCTAAGTATTGGCGAATTAGGAAAGGGTAAATAAATGTTCATTGAGCTGGGATGCCGCGCGGTTTGAAGCGGCATGTTACGGACTGAGCGGCCGCCTGCAACGGAGAGTTTGTGTGTGTGTGTGTGTGTGTGTGTGTGTGTGTGTGTGTGTGTGTGTCATCTTTAACATAGGTTAATTAAAGTAATTTTAAGTTTAAAACCGTCAGCACACAGTGTGTATTTAAGAGTGTGCAGAACATGCCGAGTTTCTGACATCACATCGTGCGAACCGCACGTTGGCGAGGCTTTCCCAACGTGTGGGGAAGTATCAAGCACGGCAGAAATTCTCAATGACCGCCTGAACGTTCACCAAAAAGATGGGAGAAGGCCACTGACGTCACACCACCAGAGGAGGGACGCAGCTCTTTTCGGTAGAGAAATGAAGATACCTAGCCGTAGTAGAAGCTTGTATTTAATCGGTCAAAGCCAGTAAAAGAAACAGAGGACCTGTCGAAAAGCGGTCATTATAGGTACTATTTGTTGGATATTTTTGGAAACATTTTCGATTCAATTTTTGGGAAGCTACACTTACCGGTGTAGCGGTGTGCTGGTTCGAGGCTCACCATATGTTAATATTTTTTCTCATATTCGGTTTTTAATAGACGCAACGACTTTCTTATTAATTTAACAAAAGTATATAATATTCAATGATATGTAAATAAAAGTTGGCATCCTCTGAGGAGTGAGTTTGTAGAATTTGTTTTATGAACAGGACAGTTCACATCTTACATAGAGTAAATTACGTACTTCATTGTTTCACGTCTCGTATTTTACACGTTCTAAAGATTCTATTACTGAATATCAACAGCCGAGGAAGAATGACATTTAACTTACACTAAAAAAGCGAGGCTGTTGCAATAATGTTTGCGTTATGTGAAGGCCTATTCTAATTTTATACCACACAGTTTGTCGTGTGCCTTTTTCCGAAGTCGCTGCTTTTATTGATATGATAAAAAAACTTTTCTAAGAGCTGTATGTTTATAGATGTTTCGTTGTTACTTATGTAGGCCTGAATCACAATGCAAACATATGCACAAGTGCGGAAATATGCGTTGTAATGGAGGTAAAGCAGGAACTCCATTTCGTGAACAGTGATTCCAGAACCAGACGTCTCAGACAAGTGTCACTGGAGCGCATTGGACCGCTTGTAGCTTGTTCAGGCACACGCCTCGTATTGCACTGCCGTCTCCGAGCGTTCAGCCACGAGAGGACTCGGCACGTTGACCGCACACGTTCAGAGTGCCTACGGCTTAAGGAACGATAACCTCAGCAGTATGGTTCCTTAAGTACACAAACTTTTCACGGTAACCAGTCCTTGAAAATTTATTTCAAAAGTTCAAAGGGCTCTGTAGTGTTTGAACTTCATACACTTGACCCTTAAAGGAAACAAAGTGTATGTTGTGCTTACAGAGCATTAGTTCACTTCATGTGAATTTAGATTCGAAGGGAAAACATTTGCGTTTCAAATGGTGTGGTCGCAGCAACTTGTCTTGTGATTTGAGTCTACGTGAAAAAAAGCGGCGTAAACCCGCCGCAAACACTTCACAGGGCGAAATGGTCACACGTATTTGCCAGCCGTGTGAACGTAACTTTTTCTGCACGTGGTAATCTTTCCACAGACATGGCACAATAATACGTGTAAAAGCGAGTAGAACGGTAAGCCAATAAAAGGCACCATTTTCCTAATACTATCACTTGGAACCGTGTAGGCAAGCTGCACATGGGAATTCACTTGTTTTTCACTGCAAGTGAGCAGCAGTCAAGTCGTTAGGGTGGTGTAGCCACTCCCAGTGCCGAGCGAAAACACCCAGTGTGACACTTTTCTAATAGCTACGTCCCCAGAGCATTACACGACGACACTGTGTTTCATGAAACTGCGCTACTGGCCAGTGCGCTTGCGCGGAAGGAGTTCGCGCAACTCGTTGGCGAAACTAAACAGTTTCGGCACCTTCCAACTTTGGCGAAACTGATTGGGTGTGTTTTTAGGTTAGGTTATAACCAATACAGAACAAAATACAACATAAAGGGGGAACGGAAAAAAATAGGTTTTTGAACCTATATGCGATGCATAGATGTTTGTGGGATTTTAAAGTTGAAAATTTCAGGAATAAGCAGCGGCTTATTAGTGCTCTTGAAGCAACTATTGGTGAATTAAATATTGATGGGTTGACGATTAGTGAATTGCAGACAAAAATACATTAAATTCCAAATCCCTATACAAACGAACTATGGCAATTGTGGATTTCAGAACACGGTACAGGTACTGTAGAGACGAATGTCTACTTTACAAGAAACGTAATGCAATTTGTAATTTCAGTTCTGGTATTCCTTGCAACAATGCTTCACGCATGACAGTATCTTGTTTCTTTATTGCATTACTAACGCTGTTTGAATGGAATGTGAACTGCTCTGATGACGTTTTAAGTCGATTAAAATAACTTCTAGGGTCTTCAGTCATAATTTCTTTCAGCAAGGTCACCGACCAACCGAGCTGAAGTCTTTTTACTCCAGTCATGAACCAAACATTCTTTACTCTTTTTATGTTTAGACTTCACACAGAGAAGCAGTAGCTCTGCTACAACTCTTACAGCTACCAAAACTTTCATTTTACTGCGACTACGGCACTCACAAAACAACGAAAATGAAGTGTGTAGTATTGGCGCCTTGTCGACATACATACACGAAACCACTCGCGCGCAATTCATTTCATGCAACGAGTTTCGCAACCTAGTGTCGTGTAGACTAGCCTGAAGATATTGGATTCCTAGGCGTGGTCCCATCGGAAGCGGTATGCCACCATTGCAACCACTATGCTCATGTGACCTACATAATGCATCGCAAGCTGGCATATAGTGCACGTTGGGCGGTAATTGTTACCGGGGTCGAAACACTTGAATGGTGTGACGTTTGCACGGAGTAAGAACAGGGCGTAGGATCGGCCTCAGGATACCTGATGTAAATACATTAGTCAGTCCATCCGCACTTCTTGCGACCGCTACGTAAAATACCATCTGCATATCGAAAACCGAGAACTGGGGGCACCGGCAGCCGCGAACAAAGGCCTCAAATACAAACAAGAAATCCTGTTTAAAGAAAAAAAAAAAAAAAATTGTCCCGTTTTGGGATTCAGTTATAGAAAACATTTTGGGATCTCTAATTTCACGTGTTGTCAGATTTTGTTTACGTGTATGCAGATGAGCTGAACACCTTGTTACCTTAAATGATTGTTAAATTTGTTAGCTACTTCGAAAGCCATTAGTAGCTATGTAGTTGACTTTCAAAAAAAAAAAAAAAAAAAAAGAGAGAGAGAAAAAAGTCGTAGCTCTTCACAAAGTGAACAATCAGACTACCGTCGTCAACTAATAATGAAGTTAATATAGTAAAAATGTAACATGTATTTTATTGAAACCATCATTATTAATAACCTTCTATAAATCTATCGACAGTAATCGGACCGCCGACCCTAGGGTTTAAAGGCCAAAACGCTACCACATGAGCTACACCAACAGACCCTGCCACTGATTTAATTATTGGTGCTTACGTGTACTTTCAAAACTTCAAAGTCGATTTTCTCGAGAAATTTTGAGTCACGTCGAAAGGCTTTGGCTGACAGTTGAGTACTGCACTTTACGTATCATAAATATCTGATTCTAAGATCTCATATCCGTGGGGCCTCCTTGCTAGTGTTACGTGAAGCGAGCGCCCGACACAGAGAAGCAGCAGAGTGTTTCCCTACAGCGTACGCGCTACTACGAGAGTGATGGCACCACCAATGCAGACGTTGACCCCTTCTGACGATTCGGAAGTAGTTCATGGGCTAGTAAGGCCGCCACGACACCAGCATAGACATCATTTGCTCCTGACGGTGACGACAGACAGACGTCGAAAGTTTCTGATTTCATCAAGAACTGCCGGGGCAAGAAGTTCAAATATTTGTTCAGCTTAAGGGACCTATCTGCGGGGTCATCAGTCCCTAAACTTACAAACTACTTATGAACTACCTTATACTAAAGACGACACAAGCATCCATGCCCGAGAGGGGATTCGATCCCCCGACCGTAGCGGCCGGGCAGACTGTGACTGGCGCGCCGCGCCGCAGACCGCTCGGCCACTGCGGCCGGCCGCAAGAAGTCCGAGAATGCCAGAATGAAACTTTCACTCTGCTGCGGAGTGTGCGCTGATATGAAACTTCCTAGCAGATTACAATTGTGTGCTTGCGGAAGGTACTGGCGGAAGTAAAGTTGTGAGGCGGGATCGTGAGTCGTGTCGGGATAGCACAGTGCGCTTGCCGGCGAAAGGCAAAGGTCCCAGTTTCGAGACCCGGTTCCGGCACACAATTTTAAT
This sequence comes from Locusta migratoria, assembly GCA_026315105.1. NCBI lineage: Eukaryota > Metazoa > Arthropoda > Insecta > Orthoptera > Acrididae > Locusta > Locusta migratoria. The sequence goes on from CM048744.1 coordinate 346,294,656, forward strand.
CTGCCAGGAAGTTTCAGTCCGAGAATGTTTCAAGCCCAATTTACACTATGATCGCGCTAGTAATGAACAGTCACGTTGCGCGCCCTCTAGCGACGTAAACGCGGAACTACTAGCACTTCGTGAGCGCAGACGGCGTTTCGTACTAGCTGGTACGCTTCAGGACAGGTTCTAAATTTGCTAGTAGCGAAGTCGGTGCGCATGCGCAGAAGTGAATTCGTTGTGTGGTTTTCATGTTTATGTGTGGGAATAGCCACGTCCTTACCGAAATTGCTTGCTTTGTTGGAGTGATAGGTGGAATGGAACAGAGCAGGAATTCCGCTTTCGATTGAGGCACACAGCGGCACTGCAGAAAATCCTCTCTATTGTAAAAAGGTACAATGACTTATTTATAAAGCAAATAACAAAAGTGTAGGTTTAAATGAATTTTGAATACGTCTTGTTTATTAACTCCATATTTTTAAAATTCTATAATTTTTAGCTTGTCAGAAAGTCAGTTGCACATAATCTCGAAAGTGTGTGGTAAAAAGCAAAGAAAAATTTAGTTGACAGAGGTCCCATTATGGATCGGAAATTGAAATTTCTGTACAGACTTCAACGGCAATATTTGTAAGAGTCGGTATATAAATTCTTTGTGCAAAGGCTAGGCTTTCAAATGACTCTCCTGGCGCCAGAAACCCCAAGGTTATAGCGAACCAGAAGAAAGAAAAAAAAATTTACAGGAAGTAACGGACGCATTACTTTAACAAAGCTAAAAATGTAATTCCAGTGTAAAAAGTATTTCGTACCTTCAGCTTGGCGAAATTTTCTCTCTCTCTCTCTCTCACTCTCACACACACACACACACACACACACACACACACACACACACACACACACACACACACACACACGCCGTATTCTTGTCCTCGGACGAACGTAAGTAACTCGATAAAACAATCTGCACTTAATATTCGTAACAAAACTTCTGAATTCATTGAGGTCCTCTGATATGAGTTATCTGGATGTAGTACACATTTCTTCGTCTCTTCCTCTCAACCAAGGACACATCCGACTTCTATTCCTTCTTCGCGTGGAGTGTTCTAACAAACACTGCCACAGCTCCTGCAACCGCCGACTGTGGAAGCTTCTTCAGTTGAATATATTCATCAGTTATGACATACACCCAAACGTGAACAATCCACGTATACGAACAGTAAGAAGCCCGTATTTTCGCACAGGCGCTGCTGTTAGTGGTAATCAGACGTGTAGACGGAAGTTTATCGTATTAACGCAACCAAGCCTGTATGATCGCACGTCATTAGTAGCGAGTTAGTACGCTTGGAGTGCTGCAGCAGACAGTTATCTTTCTTGTGAACTTTCGATCGTCATGTGAACTAGGCATTACACAAGTGAGTGTTGCAATCAGTTTCCGCTGAGAATTTCGGGAGGTACGGCAATAACGTGGTGTACGCGGCCGGTTGTATTGGTTGGCGGCATGCAGGCAGCGCGGAAAGGCGAACGGCAGGCGGGCAGAGGAGCAGGCGGCCTGGGCTGCTTGCTTGTGTTCTCGCCGGCCGCGCTGAAAACCCACGAGCTGACGGCTGTCCGCCAGAGATAGCCGCAAGGCCAGTTGGGTGGGGCGGGACATTGATCTCTGCACTACCTGCCTGTACAGCTTGAGCTGTCTGACCGGGCCAGCCGTGAATTGTTGCTTGCCAAATTACAACAGGGTTGCTAGGACGCATTGTAAGAAAACGAAGAGACACTGAAGTGCTAGAGAAACTGTTATAGGCATGCCTATGCAAACACACAGATGTAAACAAGCACAGGACGACGCTGCGGTCGGCAAACGCCTGATTAGACTCCATCTCTGGCGCATCAGATCGGTTACTGTTGCTACAATGGTAGGTTAACACGATTTAAGCGAGTTTGAACATCGTGATACAGTTGGCACACGAGAGATGCGACACAGCATCTCCGATTTAGCGATGAGGCGGGGGATTTTTTCGTGAAACCATTTGACGACTGCACCGTGAATATCGTGAACCCCATAAAACATCTCGTCTCCGCCGTCGTTGCGGGCGGAAAAAGATCATACGAGAACTGGACGAACGATAACTTTAGGAGGTTCGTTCAAGGTCATAGATATGTAACTCTTCCTTAAATTGCTCCGGATTTCAATGATGGTCTATCAACAAGTGTCATTGTGCGAATCGTTCAACGAAAAAATCATCGATGACGACTTCCGGAACGTGCCAGACATGCTTAGAGGGGAAGAGATCTGGCGATCGAATTGGCTAGGGTAGCCAAGAGCACGTCGGGTGCTACGGGATACATGTTGACGTAATTGTCTTGTTGGAGCAGCATGTCGCCTTGTTGGTGCATGGACGGTAGCAAGACGTGCACTGTTCAATGATACCTCTACGGTAACCAGAGAACGGCCAGTGTAGAATATGGCTTACCACAGCATGATGTCGGGTGTCGGCCGAATGTGCCTCTCCAGATTTTCGCGCTTCCTTGCACGGCGCTGCATCCCTTTACGACCATCATTGGCACTGAGGTAGAAGCGACTCATCGCCGAAGACGACACATCTCCATTCGTCTTTGCATTCCATAAGTACCTGTCGCGACACCATTGGAGGCGGGCTGAACGCTGTTGGGGCGGGAGCGAAAGACGCCCTAACTGCACGCGTGATGGTGCACCATTGTGTCGGGAGCCATATCCTACAATGGCCGTTCTCTTCAGGTGATCGTCGAGGGAACATTGAACAGTGCACGGTACATAGAAACCATCATTTACCCCTCATGCTCCCGTTCATGCACGAACAAGGCGCTATGCTTTTCCAAAAGGATAATGCACGTCCACATGAAGCCCGTACCACCCAACGAGCTCTTAAAGTTGTACAATTACCCTAGCCAGCACGGTCTCCAAATCTGTTCCCCGGCACGAAATTTGGCCAAAGTGAGGCACCAGGTGGACATTGCATAGCAAGGCCATTCCCTAAGACACCATTGCATTGCTACAAAAGGACGACACACGCGGTACTGAGGTCTATACTGCGCTCGATCTGGTGACTGTACTCATTTGCGTATGACTTTGTGTGATTGTGTGAGGTATACATTCTGTCTCTACTAGGTCGGCGAATTCATTCTGTTCTCTCTCTCTCCCTCCCCCTTTTTTTATTTTGTCCTTTATGACCTATATTAAGAATTAGGTACATAGTAACACGCGTGCATCCGGTGAAAAACTTCCGTGTATATAAAATTATATTAATGGACTCCTTCGTAGGTTCTTGATGAAGCACAATATATTTGTTTCGCAATAATATTTTGTTGTAAACTAGTCTTCGCCTTCTTAGGCCATCTTAAGACAACTTAATACACATCACACCAGCTGCTGTGTTTGGAGTACAAAGATTTTACAAAGCGTGCAACGCATTCGCGAAACTCTTTTGATACATAGTTGGCTCTTAACTCTAGCCACTTCGGTTTGCTTTTGCTTCTATTCTTGTGACCGTAGTGCAGGATTTAAGTAAGACTTGATACCGCGGTGGTTTGTAGCATTGTACGTATGAATTGTTGCAGCTGCTAGACTTGGCAGAGTGCTGCGGGACTCTGGTTGGGCTATAAAATTTCTGAGGATGTGTGCTGGAGGCTCGCCAGCGCAGCTCTGCGACTGCGCCTGTGCCAGCGGCTTATGTTATGCTACCATCAGCAGCAGCCTCGGCCTAGTTACTGGCCAGGCACAGTTGCCTCACCAGCTCTCTAGCAAAGGAATACAAGTTCCAGTCTGAAGTGTTGCGTCACCTACCAAATTAAAAATTCTATGGTTTTCTATATTAACGTATATCGGACTTCATCAGTGCGGCTCGGTAGCACAGTGGTAAAGTGCCAGACTACAAATCCAAAGGTCGCGGGCTCGATCCCCGCCAGGTTCTAGGATTTTTATCTGTTACTTTCCACTACTTTCACCTGTGACGGTGTTGCTGATGTTAAAAATACCGAGTAGCACCGTGGTTCGGAACCCACGTTAAACTGTAGGTCCCCCTATAACTGGCTGGGTAAGTCAGTTTGAAGGTCGGAGCAACAGCACCTAGAAGACAAGGCCTTACAACAGGCCGTGGCTACGTCACACTTAGAGGCCGCGACCGCCACCTCACTGGCTGTTGGCTGGGGCACGCCCACCGCCGCGCAGCGGCCGGCCGGTCAGATGGCGGCCGGGGCCTCTAAGTGTGATGTAGGCACGGCCTGTTGTAAGGCCTTGTCTTCTAGGTGCTGTTGGTCGGAGGAAGGCGGCGGCATTCCACCTCCAAACAGGACCATCCCTAGTAAAGCACTGTGGTGTTCAAACCAATCTTCGGATTGTTGACTGCTTTACCTTCAAGTATCTTCCTATTTACTGGCAATACTCAACAAATCAGTTCTTTTGTTTAGAATTAGTCACTACAGTGCTGCAGAGTCGCGGTTTTTCCCTCAGTTGGCGCAGGCTTACGCTGAGTTGTGGGTTTATCTTGGGTCCCTATTTCCGCTGTCGTGTCTTGGCGGCACCATTCAGAAGATCAACCGCGCGCTTCCAGGGAGTGACTCAACCCATAGCCTGGGAGTAGCCGCATACTTAAGGGAACTGCGCCAAAATGAGCACAATTTACGCGGCAAGACTTTCATCGTAAGAAGTGGGTACAAAACTAATGGATTAACGGACTTGCGGCAAATTAACGGAAGTTAGTCTATTAGTTTTTAACTACTCTATCTTAAAAGTTAAATACGTTATTCAAAAAGTCAACTTCGTTAATTTACGATTAACGGATTAACGGACTTGTGCCCAGCTCTGGTGCTCACACAGCTGTTCCTACCCCAAGCATTATCGGTTGGATTCATATTGGGGAGCACGCAGGCCAATCCATTGATCGGCGCGATTGACAAAATCGTTGTCGATGTCTACAGACTGTACTCAAGAGTCGTCTTCCATAAAGTTACTTCTTCCGAGAAATGCTTATGAAACGAACAGTTACGGATGTTATCCCATTGTTATGGGCAACAGAGCAGTCGGAGATAACGGTTGCGTGTTAAGTTTGCCTACAACATTGCATGAATGAGACTACGTGTGCCGGCCGCGGTGGCCGAGCGGACTGCGGCGCGCCAGTCACGTTCTGCACGGCCACTACGGTCGGGGGTTCGAATCCCCCCCTCGGACCATGAATATTTGTGCCGTCCTTAGTATTAGCTAGTTCATAAGTAGTGTGTAAGTTTAGGGACTGATGACCCCGTAGTTAAGTCCCATAAGCTATACCAACATTTGAGACTACGTGTCTTATTCTGGCAGCGGCGGAGTGGCCGAGCGCATTGAGGCGTCATGCTCGGATACGCGAGGCTATTCCCCGTCGGGGGTTCGAATCCTCCCTCGGACATGGATGTTTGTGTTATCTTAAGTATAAGTTAGGTCATAAGTAGTTTGTAAGTTTAGGGACTGATGACACAGCAGTTAAGTCCTATAAGCTTAACAAACATTTGAACATTTCTTATTCTGACGAATGCTTTGGCAGAAAGCATAATTGCATGTTTCTTTTTATGAGCCTGTCGCGGCTCAACATTGTTTTTGCGGTGACTTTCAAACTACTTTCATTATATTACTTTGTCCCCCGCTGTATAAGGTGAAGACGGCTAGTGATGGTTTCGTGGGGAAGGATGCGCATCCGGCACGTAAGGTTACGGAAATAGGAGAAACAGCGCGATTGATGATTGGAAATGAGCAAAGACACTACGCCAGTAGTGGGTGGACAGGTTTGAAATTTAATATTCGCAATTGTGAATATTATTCATCGTCAACTGCATGATGTAATGGTGAGCAGGCGTACAGTAGTGCGGAGTTGCCGTTTTGGCCAGCGCGACTGCCTAGGTGAAAGCAAAAGGCACGGGTTCGTATCCCCGCCTGTCACACACTACGTTTACGTGGAACACATCTTCCGGAAGACGAAAACCGATTTTCGTAAACCGTCTTTCGCTGTCGTGTTTACACGGCATAGCCTGAATCGGATTTGCTAGCCCACTTAGTATGGCGACTGAAAAACAGCTGATTCAGTTCCTGATTTAGTCAGCAAAGCCGGCCGCAGTGGCTGAGCGGACTGCGGCGCGCCAGTCACGGTCTGCACGGCCACTACGGTCGGGGGTTCGAATCCCCCCTCGGGCATGGATATTTGTGCCGTCCTAGTTTGTAAGTAGTTCATAAGTAGTTTGTAAGTTTAGGGACTGATGACCCCGTAGTTAAGTCCCTTAAGCTTTACAAACATTTGAACTTTTTTTTTTTTTATTTAAATAAACAGATTCATGTTCACTCTGCCGCGGTGGAGCAGCCGAGCGGTCTAAAAGCGTCTCGTTGCGGAGCGCGCGGTTGCTCGCCGTGGAGGTTCGAGTCCTCCCTGGTGTGTGTGTGTGTGTGTGTGTGTGTGTGTGTGTGTGTGTGTGTGTGTGTGTGTGTGTGTGTGTTTGTCCGTAGGTTAGTTTACCTACCTTTTAAGTAGTTTGTAAGCTACGGACTGATGACGACGCAGTTTGGTCCGAGAGATTTACAAACATTTGAAAATGTTCACTCTAACTTTTATTCTTTTATTTCACATTAGAAAATCACACTATCAATATGTGCCGAAAATTCTTTACAAGAAAACACAATCTGACAAGCCAAGAACGCTTCAAAAACAGTTGCGTTTACATGGCCACGAAAATCGATTCTGGAACTGGAAAACCGCTTTAGAGTAGCGGATTTCCAGAATCGATTTTGGAATGTTTACATGACCAACCAAAAGCGGAATTGGGAAATCGGTTACGAAATCCGGTTTTGGGAGCCTATCTAAACGGTGACAGATTTTCACCTTCCGCCATTCACCCCCCCCCTCCCCTGCCCGAGGGAGGACTTGAACGTCCGGCGGGAACGGCCACCCAGTCCGTAGCACGACGGCTTAAACCACGCGGCAAATCCGCGCGGCGAATGAAATGCAACTCCAATATAAAAAAAAGTTATTTTTACGTGCCACTTCCGTACGCAGCTGGTTGACGCATTCCACACGTTGCTGACTCTGAAATCTCCCCCGGGGGCGCGTCGTGGAGCACCGTTTGATGAACGAGGCGGGAGCGCGCCGGCGGAAGTAGCGGTATGCTCGCCGGTTCACGGAATCGGCCTCTCTCTGGCAATGCGCGCGTGCTGGAATGCGTGGGAAGCGAGCGGTCACTTCCTGTCGAAGGGTCTCGCAGCCGCGGAACCAGAAGCTGCGAGGGGGCCGCCCATCCACGCGAGTGGCCGAGAGACGAAATGGCGCTGTTACAGCACAGTCTAACACATAGCCGGCCGCGGTGGCCGAGGTGACTGAGGCGCTCCAGTCACGGTCAGAACGGCCACTACGGTCGGGGGTTCGAATCCCCGCCTCGGTCATGGATATTTGTGCCGTCCTTAGTATTAGTTCGTTCATAAGTAGTTTGTAAGTTTAGGGACTGATAACCCCGTAGTTCCATAACCTATACAAACATTTGAACATTTGAACATTTGATCATTCTCCCGGTGGGGAGGGGAAGTTGAGGAGAGAGGATAGCATAGGAGGGAAAGGGAAAAGCAGTCCACAACCAAATCTCCATTCGCCACGCTGTCTCTTTCCTATACCACAGCCTATTTGTTCTATAATGCTCGCAGCCACAGTCTAACACATACAGTCACGACACTTCCGCGGATTTTTGTTATACACTGCGACAGCAGCGCTCCAAGCGGACGACAAGCTACTTTTATGAATACGATAGTGGATGAGTGCGAATAGTATCGTTTATATCGATTTTAACACATTTTTTACATTAGAGAACGTACGTAGTATCATAAAATAGATAACTTACAAACAGCTCCACCTTTGTCTTTCTTAGGTTTCCTAAGATCACTGACAAGGTTGGAAACGGTACATTGCGGCACAGTTTATTTACTGTTATCTTGTAACCCACAGGGTTATACTGAATAATTTAATTTACTATTAAAAATAGAAAAATGGCTAGGAAACACCGAATACCCGCCCTTTGGCAGAAAGACGTGTTTTTTCTTCTCAAGAACGTTAACGTTTCTCCATTCCAATTCCAGTGAAATCAGTGGGGGTGGAACGTAGGAAACGTATGTAGAATACAATAACTACGGTATTTAACATACCAAATCAGCCACCACAACTGTCGCTGAAGAAAAACATTAGAAACGTGACAAGAAAACTGAAAAAGCAATCAAGCTGTATTCAACAAAGTAGAACCCAATTCCACAATTGTTGCGGCAGCTGAACCACAAACGGCAAGAATCTTCAAGACATTGTCTTCTTAAGCAAAAGTAATCACACTCAAAAGAATATGCGCTTATAATAAAGACAAGTGAAGCCTTTAAAATGTGCGTATCATTAGACCCCATACCACAACGATATGTGTCAAAAAACTCTTTGTCATAGTAAGAACACATCAAAATAGAAATTTATGTTTCTATTATGTTTATATTCTACTTACTTTCAGCGGAATAAGCTGCAAATATACACATATTCGTAAGTATTGGTTCATGACGAAGTTCTTCATTATACCACTGAATCAGTAAGTTCGACTGTTTTTACATTACTTTCCGTATTATGTATGCCCCTTGATATATTACTAATGCTTGTAACACAAAAATTATATTAACTATTTCGTTAATTACGCACACAAATAATTACAAACAAACATCACTCTTTCGGCGGCTTGCCCACCGCCTAGGAGCGCTAGTGTCGTTGAACTGTCAGTTGGTAACAATTTTCACAGCAGTGAGTGTCGCGACTGTATATGTTACTGTGGTTACAGCATAAAATCACACCAACTGCGGAATTGCTGTCATGGTCGCTGTTCCACTGGAAGACCTGGGAATGTCAGGGAATTCTATTTTACCTCGAAGAATTAGACAAATTTCCGGGATTACTTTAGAGAACATTATGGAGTGTCACCAAACTGAAAGATTAATTTCACACAAAAGCCAAGAAAGAACAGTTTAATATGCCTAAATTGCTAGAATTCTGTACCCTTTTCGTAATGCGAACAATTACAATAAAACTGAAGAAATTAAGGGCGTATTAATAATCTGTGCGAGAATACTGAACATAGTAAACGCAGAAGCTGTTCAAAAATAGCCAGTGTCAGTTCCAAGGCTACTATGAAAATATCACGTGCTTGGTGGATCGCAGAATCATTGTAGCTCTTGACCGTTATACTCTCCAACAATATCGAAAAAATGAACACTAAAGTGAGCTACAAGTAATCATCTTTTCTTACGGTAATTATTTATCGCTGTGGAAGTGGGCGTCAACAAATTATTTCTGGATTCGGAGAACAAAGTTTGCCATAGAAAATCCGTGCAAACTTACGCCGCAACAAAAATAGGCTTTGTGAAGATATAAAGACAGTACCAGAAGATATTAAGATTTTTTAATCAATCATATTCGCTGGATGTACGGCATTAACTGAGTGGGTAAAGTTGAAAATATGTACTCAGCCGGGACTCGAATCCAGGTCTCCTGTTTTATAGGCAGTTGCGCTGACCACTACACCATTGGGGACATAGCGATCACCACACCTGCTGAAGTACGCCTCCCTTCAGATACAAATTCTCAAGATTACCTGACATATTAGGGTTTATAGGCAATCTGATCGTTTTATAGTTTCCAAAATGAAAAGCCAAGATCGCATATTAATAATTTTAATGAATGACGACCGGTTTCGGTGCACTGTGTCACCATCATCTGGTCACATATATAAGCTGGTCATCTTGCTAAAATAATGGGTATAAAACAACAAGTGCAACATTGCACTCAGTCACTACATAAAAAATACACACGTTAAAAACATGACAGCTTACAAAATACTGACAGCTCCGAAGATTCTAGTTTACATTTTGGCGCAAGGTGCCAGCACCATAGCATAGTTATTGTATACCCAATCTTTTTAGCAAGCTGACCAGCTTATATATGTGACCAGATGATGGTGACACAGTGCACCGAAACCGGTCGTCATTTAATAAATTATTAATGTGCGATCTTGGCTTTCCATTTTGAAAACTACAAATTCTCAACTTTACCCTGCCCACTAGAACACAAACTAGTAAGAGTAAGGGCATATGAGTGTCTCCGCACTGAAGAAAGGATCATTGCCCGTAATTAGCATTTATATACGTTATACATATGTGGCGTCTGTTCTTCCGGACATGTGCGAAAGAACAGACGCCACGTATGTATAACTCACAATTTGTTAATTAAGCAACCGGTTTCGGTGCTATATTCGCAACCATCTTCAGGCCCTCTTTCCGTAACTGTCACAAGTAACAGTGCATTTAAAAGGGATGGCCGTTGACACTGGTAACCGTAAATTTCAACGTCCTTGTATGTCAGGAATTAAACGACGTGCAAGGACGAAGAAATTTACGGTTACCGGTATCAACGGCCATCCCTTTTTAAATGCAGTATTACTTGTGACAGTTACGCAACGGGGGCCTGAAGATAGTGTGAATAATAGCATCGACACCGGTCGTTAATTAAATTAAATTAAATTAAATTAAATGTCAACTCAGCTGCTGGTGCTTTCTCTCAATCTTCACATTTATCAGCTGTAGTCCCAGCCCATTAATTTATGGAGAGAATTAAAATTGCATTTGTTTTAACGATTTACAACCCACCTCTTACCTCCCTGATGCTGTGTGGGCAGGTCGATAGTCTTGCGTGGTTAGCTAAGTCGGTTCAGGAGTTGGCCGCGAAAGAGAGCGGAAGCAGTTAGTCCCGGTGATAGCGATATGCGTACTACAATCGTCTTCGGCAGTTGGGCTGCTGCTCGGTTCACGACTTCGATATTGGCAGAACGGCCATCCCAAGAGCACCGACGGTGTCGGATCTGCCTTCGTCGTCGGGGATGACCTGTTCCAATACAAGCTCCCTGACCGATGCTCGAATTTCACGGCTGAGCTTTTTGCCCTCCACCAGGCTGTTTTATACATCCGCCATCCCTTTTATGCCATCTGCCCTGACTCCCTTAGTGCCCTGCAGTCTTAGAGACCCATTCTCGTCCCAGCCTGTCGTGTATCGAATCCAACGCTCCCTTCAGTTGCTAGCAGATAACGGCTGTCATGTTTGTCTTCTGTGGACCCCCGGCCACGTGGGTGTGCCCGCGAATGATACAGAGCCAAGGCAGCAGCAATTTTGCCTCGCATGGCTACTCTTTGCGTCCCATCAGACGATGTTCAACGGGCTCTTCGCTGGTGTATTGTGTCGTCCTGGCACAGTTCGTGGTTCTCACTCCACGACAATAAACTGAGAACCGTACAACCGATCCCGACCGCTTGGAGGACCTCCTCACGCCCCTCTCGGCGAGATGTGGTCATCCTGGCCCGGTTGCGGATCGGTCACTGCCGATTCAGTTAACAATCTCCGTGTAGCCCTTAATTTGCCGTGTAATCTGGATGAACTTTGAGCTGATGACACACGAGCAGCTGCTCGAGTTTGGCGTTTTATCAACATGGCTAATTTATCAAAGAATATTTGACCCTTCTATTTGATATTTTTTATCCTTCTGTTCTCTTGATACTCTCCTTTCTGGCAGTTATCAATTTTTTTCGAGATCTAGCGAATCTCCGCGGTGGAGTAGCAGAGCGGTCTAAAGCGTCTCGCTGCGGAGCGCGCGGTTGCTCGCCGTGGAGGCTCGAGTCCTCTCTGGGGCATGGGTGTGTGTGTTGTGTCCTTAGGTTAGTTTACCTAGGTTTAAGTAGTTTGTAAGCTACGGACTGATGACCACGCAGTTTGGTCCGATAGATTTACAAACATTTGAACATTTTTTTTTTCTAGCGAATCTCTGTTTCGATCCGGGAGCTAATGACCTGAGAAGTTGTGCGCCCTAAAAAGAAAAAAGCCATCCACAAAATTACTGCACTTCCTCCCTGATACCTCCGTGTTCCCTGTGGAATGTAATACCAGCAGGTATTCGCCGCTGGCTGAACCTCGGTTGTGCAGCATATAATTAGGTAGGCGCCGGCCGCTGCCCCCGTTTGGAAGTGCAGCGGCGGGTGTGTGGGAGAAGCAGCCCGGCCAGGCCACGCGATGCGGCGCCGTGTTGTGCGTATTGATTCCGCTGGTCAAGGCTCTTGACGCCACTGTCCTCCCAGCCTCAGGGCGCACACACGAGGCACCACGTACGCCACTAGACACTTCCGACGTCCACCAACGGTGCTGCAAAATTTCCTTCCTACCACAGTTTAGTGTGCCCGAGATGGAACCATTTTACGACTCTATGGTTGCTCGCATTGCGCCGTGTCTCGCTTTCACGAGATCTTCACACACTACTTCTTGACACTGAATTGAGTTGTTCATTTTAAAAAGGGTAGAGAGGCATTCGCAAGTATCAGTTTTACATGTCTCTACCAACAGTTCTTCTCGCGAAATAGCCGCGGTGGAGTGGCCGAGCGGTCTAAAGCACCTCGCCGTGGAAGTTCGAGTCCTCCCTGGGGCATGGGTGTGTGTGTTCGTCCGTAGGTTAGTTTACCTAGGTTTAAGTAGTTTGTAAGCTACGGACTAATGATCACGCAGTTTGGTCCGGTAGATTTACAGACAATTGAACTCGCGAAATACAAGGAAAGTACTTGGGCTCGAACAAACACACATACACCAAAATCGTATGAGAGATAATGTAAAGATCCCTTATTGCACTAGTGACACTCCCGCATCTGCAAAACTCCGCAGTCGTCCGTTAGAGGCCTCTGCGTGTGCCATGCCGCATTGCACTTTGACCTGTCGGTTCGCCAGTAGGGACGGTGCAGTGTGCCTCCGAAATTGCGTTTTGTGATGTTATTTGTGTGGTGAAGCGGCAGATGGGGCGGCGATTGCTAATCAATCCTGCTAATGTATGGCGATTAACTTATCTCGTGCCCACAGTGTTAGAAATGTCGTATATTGACATAAAGTGAAAGGATTGACCAAACACTGTATTTATTTATTTATTACACGAGATAACTTCCGGCATTTAATGCCATCGTCAGGTGTTTCGTATTTAGAGGTTGTAAATAGCTCAGAATAGTATTCTGAGCTATTGACAGATGCTGTAACTGGCTACAATTCAAAACTCAAATATAAATCATCACCTAATAAATAGTCAGTTGAAGCCTTTACAACCTCTAAATACGAAACACCTGACGATGGCATTAAATGCCGAAAGATATCTTGTGTGATAAATAAATAAATAAATAAATAATTATAGTGTTTGGACAATCCTTTCACATTATGTCAGTATTGCGATTAGTTGGGATGAAGTTACGAAGAACCCTTCTTCGTGAAGATGGAATTAGTGTAGATGAATCATTTGCATACTTCCTCGTATCTTTTATGGTACAGACATATGAGCATAAGTTTGATACTGTTGTTACAAACTCATAATAATGATAATAGGGATGATAATGACGAACAACTCATTGAAAGCGGTAGTGCTACGGTAAGTACAGGAAGAGGCGATGGAAGCAGTGGCAGTGAATACCAACAGTCTTCCGAGAAGAAGGTTAAAGTTGCAACTATCATCACGGCTTTTGATGACAATTCGCTAGAGAACATGTACGATGATTATTACGTAAGTTATAGTTAAGATATCTGCATTACGTATGGCGTCTACAATTACATCTACAGTGCCATCTAGAGCATGGTTGCAGAGCTTTGCAGAAAAACGACACCCACTAGCACATTGAGGTGTACGTAGAGATCCTGTAACCAAACGTTCATACAGATGTTTGTTAGAGCCCATGTACTTCCCTTGTCAGTACTGATGTCATCAAAGATTAAAAAAATTGAGATGTGATCTGATGATGATTTACCCTGTGAACGACGACAGAAATTTAACACACCAAAGTATACATAAGCTTTTCATTCTATGTTCGTAGGTTGTTGCAACGATCTTTTTACGTTTTCTGTAACGAACTAAGACAAGGAGAAGTTTTTGGGCGACTGCTTAATGTCTTTCTGGTGCATCAATGAATAGCACTACACGTCGAATCAAGGCAAGAATATGAGACTACCTGTACCTTATCTGAATAAATTTCCTATTATTTTAAGGTAAGGAAATAATAATTTTACCGCCAAAAACAATCTTGGCTAAAATTACAGTAGCTCGGTAATATCGATTACTATTTTTGATAATACTTCAACGACTTTTTTAATTTTATTTTTTAATTTTTCCTTTTTTAACACTACATGAGCAGCAAATTAACGAACAAATTTTGTTTACTTATATGAATAGTCACACGGAAATCTTCGAGATAAGGCAGTGGCGCTTGGTGGTACCTGAAGCTGGATGCTGCACCCAAGTTTGTGTTACAGAATTTGCTCCCTTTCTCATACAAAAATTTATCTCATATATACGTACCTTGACATCTTCGTGTATGGTCACAAAATTCATGTTTTGCAAATAAATCCCGCGAAAAGTTAGAAATATATCTGTGACAAACATCTGTGGCGAGTGCATGCTACAATTTATCAGGAATTGTTACGTAGCCGGCCGCAGTGGCCGAGCGGTTTGCGGCGCGCCAGTCACATTCTGCACGGCCACTACGGTCGCGGGTTCGAATTCCCCCCCTCGTGCATAGATATTTGTGTCGTCCTTAGTGTTAGCTAGTTCATAAGTAGTTTGTAAGTTTAGGGACTGATGACCCTGTAGTTAAGTCTCATAAGCTCTACAAACATTTGAACATTTGAATGTTATGTAAAGAGCTACATTCCTAGTCGAAATGGATTTTATTCGGTATTTACAAGACTGGACATAAGATAGATATTATAGCTTATAAGTACTCTTATTATTACCTCATCTTTACGGGAAAATTTTCCCTTCTATTTTTATCGATGCAAATTTATAAGTCACTCGCTGCTTAGTGTCCGAACTCCGTCACAGGATCCCTTTCAATAGAAAGCATCGCCAAGGCTGATAATATTTCCTGGAGCATAAAGGTGCGTACGAATGATTTTGAAAATTAAAAAGCACATTTTTGCTTTGACTGATGTCAAGGGAATTATGATAGTTTCAGCAGTTAAGAGTACTCAGTGAAAGTCTTCCTTTGGTTGTTGTTGTTGTTGTTGTTATAAACTTAGCTATACTAACAGCAGCAGATAATATAAATTGGTAGATAATTTGTGTATAGGCAGTATTATTAGAACTGTTCTTGAAACGTCAGTATTGGGTGGCACAGTAACAGAACGCTGTTAGAAGCACGGGATTTGTGATTTTGAAATATATCTAAAAGTTATTTCTTCAACATACCGTCTTCAAAATAGAGGTTTTTAGATATTAGCCACTCTGATATTTCGTGCTTATTGGAATTCGCACTGGGAACTTTTTTCTAAGATAATGGTACGTCGCTTTATCAACAACAGAAATAACACCTTAGAACCACTTCTCGAAGGTTCAGCCAATCTTTCAAGCGTCTTTAAATATGAACTTAAGAGATCAGTGGCGTAACCAGGACTTGGCTTTTTTTTTTTTGGGGGGGGGGGGGGGGGGAATAGATCTGCTTGACGAGCAAAATTTTAGTCAGTTTGCAGACAGACTACCATCTACCACTCCCGCTGAAGAAACTAATTCACTCCCATCCAATGAACGATTATGGTAAAACACCCCAAGTTTTCAATCTTCACCTTTACCAGATTGCTGTTATACGATTTCTTTTCTTTTTCTTTCTTTTTTTCTTTCTTTCTTTCTTTTTTTTTTTCGCGTTCTGGGGGGTTCTATCCCCCTCATCCCCCCCCCCCCCATAGTTACGCCACTGTAAGAGATCCTGAAGTGGCCGCTGTACAACACGCACTAACTCGCTCACACCTGCAGTGGAGACGGCCACGCTGACCGTGCGCCCCTGCCTTGTACACCCCTCGGCGGCAGCGCTGAAGTGTTACTCTGTGGCTGTAGTCACGCCCCTTCCGTGTTTACAGTACGTCTCTCGTTTCGGTGAATGGGGTATAGGTGGTGTTGGCACGGCCAACTGTCTTACATCAGCCAGCCAGTGAGCTACGAGATCGCGACTTCAGACAGTGTTGGCTTATGGGCCAGGGAGTTGCAGCGGGAAGGAAGGCAAACCTCCAGAGGTGGTCGCGAAGCCGGCACCGTTTTTTCTCTCTCGACGCTTTACGGCACTGCGAGTCGTTGTACGAGCAAAAAGAAGTTTATCATAACGCATTTCACGATAGAGATGAGGCTCCCAAAACGAAAACGTGTTTGTGCAGCACTGCAACAATACCACGTACCGCCACTGCGAGGAACACGGCCCCTATCACTAAAGCTACAGCAGACGTGTGCATTCGAATACTTTCCCAGATTCGAAGTACCGTATCGTTACCCATGAGTGCATTTCGTAACTTGCATCTATCGCTGCGATCTCTGTAACGAAGACCAAAACGGAATCTATGTATACTGGAACGCAGCAACGACTAATTTCATTCGTAAATAATTAGCGGTGGGAGTGTGAGGCGCGACGACTGGAGTGCAGATAGATTTTCTCGAGCTGCCGGCTCTCAAAAGGTTGTCGAGAAGATCGCGAGAAACAGCGCGTGCCACTATGCGACGGTTGACTGTGGCGGCACGGGCTCAGTTATCTGAACCGATCGCTGAAGCTGAAATGACACGCTCGCTGAGATTGTGATTAAATTACGGATACGAGAAACGAAAGTCATGCACTTTGCATTACTTCACAGGGAATGGAGATAACGTCTATTGCAACATCTGTCTTGTTTAAGCTCCGTAATCAAGTAAAAACTGCAAAAGGTATGATAAGACACTTAAAATTACACTATACCCAGCAATAAAACACATACGTCCACGAATAGAGAACTGAATTTTTCCATTAATGAGGCCGTTCCCCGTCGGGGGATTCGAATCCCCCTTCGCGTATGGATGTTGGTGCCGTCTTTAGTATAAGCTAGTTCATAAGTAGGGACTGATGACCCCGCAGTGAAGTCCCATAAGTTTTACAAACATTTGAACGTTTTCTTCCATTAATGGAATTCGGACAAAACACCCCAGGTTTTGTGTGTGTTACCCAGAAAATTCGGTAAAATTGTTGGATAGTTCCGGAAATAGTCCGCTAATGCTGAAAAATTTAAATTTTTAATTTAGCTCTGAGAGCAAACATACATCAAAATTAACGCTATCCAAAGTTTTGGACAATAAGAGGATAGAACAAAAAACAGTTGTATAGTTTTTCAAAATGAAATGCCAAGATCGCACATTGAATAAATTATTAATGACGAGTGGTTTCGGTGAACTGTCCATCATCTGGTCTCATATACTTTTCAAGCTGGTCATCTTGTTAAAAAAAGAAATTGCAATGAAATAATTAGTGCTACATTGCACTTAGTCACTATATGTTGCACTTACTATTTTATACCTTTTTTAACAACATGACCAGCTTGTAAAATATTTTTGTGACTCGATGATGGTGACACAGTTTACCGAAACCGATCGTCATTGAATAAATTATTGTGCGATCTTGGCATTTCATTTTGAAAACTATAAAACGATCAGATCGCCTCCAAAACAGACTCTCAGGCAATCTTAAACAGTTGCTACTGTAGTTGTAAATTGACAGTTGCAGTGATAAAGACGGAAGTAAAAACCGACGATACTGTTCTGCCGAATATTTTTTCTGTAATAAGTAAACGTATTCAAGGAAATTTTTGGTGTAAATATTTTAGCATTTTTCTCATTCAAGTATAAATAGACGCAAAATGCACACTTCTTTCAAGTACGTAAGAGGTTTTTTTCTTTCGTGTGAAATACGTGTTTTCCTAATAGTTGGCAGATTTTCGTCTTCTGCGAAACCTACTACTACTATCATTAATTGAGCATTTATACAAGAAAACAGTGTATTTTACATCAATGTGTAAGAAAAATAAAACTTCTAATTTGCACATACAGAAGATAAAGATTGCAACTGCTCTGCCTCAATGCTTCCTTGTAGTTTCCCCCTCAGCCTCCAGAGAACGCAACGCTGTCGATAACTTCTCGAGATTGCTCGAGAATTTCTTGAGACTTTGCCTTAATGTCGCGCGTTTCTCGAGCGCGCTGATAACCCATCCCTAGTTTTCATCTCGCTATAGATAGTGTGGTGGCGTAGTGGTAACACACAGGACTCGCATTCGGGAGGCTGGTGTGGTTCAAACCCACCTCCGACCATCCAGATTTAGGTTTTCCGTGATTTCCCTAAATCACTCTAGGCAAATGCCGGGATGGTTCCTTTCAAAGGGCACGGCCGATTTCCGTCTCTGCCCTTACCAAAACACCCCGAGCATAAGCTCCGCCTCTAACGACCACAACGTCGACGGGATGGGGCGTTAAACACTAATCTTCCTTCCTTCCTTCCATCTGGCTATGGACTAGAGTTCGCTACTGAGTTGATGTTTCTACTCAGTGAATCGAGTCAGTCGAAAAGTTCGCTGAGTCAAAACTTGAATCGGCACTGTTTCGAAACAACGAATCTTCTGGTTAAAGTGTCGGACGCTAGGTACCGTTAACATGCGTTTTGCTGTCCGTCTGCCTGGGTGAGTTCGACACAGCGCCCAGGCGTGCAACGGGTTTGAAGTTGTTCCCCTAACACGCCACGCGAGGTTTTGAATTATGCTACCGGTACCCTTCAACTGAGGTTCGAAAACTGGGATACCACCGAGAAAAGTTGTGAAGTCCTTCGGTGTTTTGAGGTAGTTTCGCGTGAACTAAGCGTTTTTACTGCATTGTTGCTACACTGTGCCAGGTGAACGCATCTTTTCGAAGCAAGGGCAAATAATGTCAGCGAGACGAAACCGCATTCTCAGTAAGATGTAAAAAAAAACTTTATTTCAATTTAAAGGTACTATAATGGATTCTTTTATTTGACTGACTGAAGATGAATCTGGTTATTAGAATACCTATCTGGACATTGAAAAGTTTTAGTTCAGTTTTGTGGTTTTGTCACGTAAATTGTGAAATGTTTCCTTGTGTTAATACTTGTAGTGATATCTGCTGATTGCACTGAATATGTCTTAGGAACAAATCTGAAATATTTTGTTTATATCGATTGGTTAGAAAAGTTATTCATTTCTGGATACACGTAGACATTTGGACCATGATCTTTCTTGTTTTATTGAAACTTAATTATGGAATTTTGAAGGTTGGAAAAAGTTTAATGACTTTGGAATTTGAACATTACTATTTTGTGCTACCTTCGTTACAATATTTGTTTGTATGAAAATACGAGTATCTTAGGAAACGTTTACGCTTTAATACGATTGTAAAATCGTAGTAGCGAACAAATCCTGTGCCATTGAAATTCAAAATGTCTGTAAATCTATCGGACCAAACTGCGTGGTCATCAGTCCGCAGCTTACAAACTACTTAAACCTAGGTAAACTAACCTACGCACAAACACACACACCCATGCCTCAGGGAGGACTCGAACCTCCACGGCGAGCAACCGCGCGCTCCGTAGCGAGACGCCTTAGACCGCTCGGCTACTCCACCGCGGCCCTGTGCCATTTAATTAAGTCTAGTGAGTAACGTATTAAAACCATGTTGATATTCCATATATGTTTCTTATTTGCTGTATCGCCCTACTGCATCTTTCTCGGCTCATTTGAATCAGCGGAGGCAGGACTGCGGCACGTCAAGTGTTGAGTGCCGAAGCAGTGAGTCGACTCACTACAGCCCTGCAGCTCTCGCGGTTCACGTGGATCTGGGAAGGGAGCGCGGCGCACGACTCTGCAACTTACCAGATGTTTAGTGTGCCGAAACAGTGAGTCGACTCACTAGACTCAGATGATCCGTATGTGTCCAAACAGTGAAATGATCCGAACTGCCCATCACTACTATGGATAGCTACATCTGTGGAGTAACTGAGCTTGTGGGACCATAGGCGCAACTAGCTATGGGCCCACCGGGCCCTGGCCCCTCCCGAAATATCATGTGTGTGTGCCTCAGCACTCAATGTCAAATATATCATTATATATGAGTGGGCCCCCTCCGAAAAAAAAAAAAAAAAAAAAAAAAAATCCTGGTTGCGCCACTGTGTGGGACACGGTGTGGACAGTGTGGTGACGTCACCGGCGAGCGCAGGTGACCTTGGGCGAGCGGCCGCCCCGCATGCGTCAGCTGTTGGCTGCGGACCCGCGCACTCTGCTGCTGGCGCTGGCGCGGCATCGATCCCCCCCCCCCCCCACTACTCCTCCTCCTCCTCCTCCTCCACCCCTCTACCCCACCCAGCGGCGCCTCAGCTGATGGAAGGCTGGTGCCCGCCGCGCCGCGGTTATTCTGGGCCGCCGCCGCCATCCACCACGCCGCTGCCGCTGCCTGGCTGGTAAACACCGCCGCGCCACGTGTGTGTGCTGAATCCCAGCGGGGGGGGGGGGGGGGGGGCGCTTGCAGCGCTGGCCACCGGTAATCCAAGGGTCAACTTCGTTAATTAACGAATAACGGACTTGTACCCAGCTGCAAATTTAACACTAGTCTTTCCCTAAATGTCGCTTACGTCCTTTGTTCCTTCAAACCGTCTTGATTGCAAATTATTTTATTAATTAATGACGCGTTTCGCCCTTTAGCAGAGCATCTTCAGATTATCTGCGTGACAGAATTTACACAAAATTACAAGGCGGAATTACAAACGGTTGTAATGGTAAATGGGCTTATTTTGTGTTAAGAAGACAGTATAAATGGTAAACAAAGCTTACAATGCGCTCTCCCTAGTGTGACACCGTAAGTTGTTATAGCTGGGTTACTATTTTTCTGGAATTTTTTGGATTTCCTTGTCGCTCTATAAATGAGCGAGTAACATCGAATTACAGTTGAAAAATACTCGGTAAAGATGTCAGAAACATAAAACCGATTTTTAAGATTATCTTAATAGAAGCAGTGGTCTCTGGTTGCCGGCCGCGGTGGCCGAGGAGACTGAGGCGCTCCAGTCACGGTCTGCACGGCCACTACGGTCGGGGGTTCGAATCCCCCCTCGGGCATGGATATTTGTGCCGTCCTAGTTCGTAAGTAGTTGATAAGTAGTTCATAAGTAGTTTGTAAGTTTAGGGACTGATGACCCCGTAGTTAAGGCCCATAAACTATAAAAACATTTGAACATTTGGTCTCTGGTGATAAAAGATAAGCCCTATAAACGCTATAACAACTTACGGTGTCACACCACGGAGAGCGCATTCTAAGCTTTGTTTACCATTTATACTTTCTTCTTAACACAAAATAAGCCCGTGTACTATTAAAACCGTTTGTAATTCCGCCTTGTAATTTTGTGTAAATTCTGTCACGCAGATAATCTGAAGATGCCGTGCTAAATGGCGAAACGCGTCATTAATTAATAAAATAATTTGCAATAAAGACGGTTTGAAGGAATATTTATTCTGATTGCTGTACACCATGGATTGGAAATCATTTTGTCGTATATACGTAACTAAAATTTTTCATCTCCAGAGTGAATGCGTTATTTTTAAAACACTGGAAGCAGTCTTGTGTAGTTCCCGAACGAACTAGTTCGGAAGAGCGCTCCCACAGGCTAACTACGCGAACTAGTTCCCAGATCTCTCGCCTCTTCAGTTCGTCCGCTCCTTTTCCGAAGACTGACGGGTAAAGCGAGAGGACGCGAGAGCGCGCAGAATCGCGTGATTCCCTTCTGCAAGTTGTCATTTCGAGCTGAGATGCTGCTTAGCTGTAGTTTTAGTAGCGGTAGCTTAAGCCAAAACGAGCGGACGAACAAAAAGAGCGACCCACTTCGCGGCCGAGGTGCGAACTAAAACGTGCGCGACAGGTCGCGAACTAAAACGTGCACGACAGGTGGCGAACAGTGTTAAAAATCACGTGTTTGCCTTCTGCTGATGAGATCCACTTTGAGGTTAGCGTCTGCCTGCTAGATTACATAGTTCAATGCTACTAAATTTCTAGTTTGAAGTATTCTGGACTCTGCAATATCTAATAAATTCTATAATGCTAAGATATAGAGATAATCCTAAACTTAAACGCGACAAATTATCCACAGACGCTTTCTTTTGGTTAGCGTGATATCTTTAGCGGCTCAAGCAGCAAGCGCATGGAGCAGCTAGGTGGGGAACTTCTCCCTCCACCTGCATGCGCAGACCACGCCGCTCAGCCGTCACTCTGAGCGGACGAACTTAAGTGAGCGCTGCCGATCGCGAACTATTATACGCAAGTCTACCTGGAAGACACGTAAGAAAAACTTGAGAGGAAGAGAAACTTTCTTCCTCATAAACTAAAACAGAATCATTATCTGGTAACGATTTTCAGTTGTCGATATAATTTTATCGAAATTTATTTACAACAGCGAATATTTTTTGGTTTTTGTTATTTTTTCAACTCCGCTATATGAGTATAGATATAGATGTATCAGATAAATAATGCTTCATAAACGTCCGAAATTTCATGCAAACTTTGTTGCAGGTCCCCAACTGCTACCATTTTCCAATAATGGACGTCATATCTCCTGAGCTATGTGTCGTACTCTTTTGTTTTTGGGTCAGGAACCTTCGTGCCGGCCGCGGTGGCCGAGGGGACTGAGGCGCTCCAGTCACGGTCTGCACGGCCACTACGGTCGGGAGTTCGGATCCCCCCTCAGGCACGGATATTTGTGCCGTCCTTAGGATTAGCTAGTTCATAAGTGATTTGTAAGTTTAGGGACTGATGACCCTGTAGTTAAGTCCCATAAGCTATAGAAACATTTGATTTGAACCTTCGTGGGCGTACGGTGAACAGTTCATGAAAGTTTCATTGCAATCGAATGAACTTTTCATGAACACACAGAGGACGTACAAACATTCACATATACAAAAATAAGTGCATTTTTAGTAAAATTACCGTTAGATATTGAAATTGTGTAAGTACTCGAAAGTCACGGCAGGATTCGAACCACCGACCCTATGATCCAAAGCAATAACACTACCACCTAAGCTACATCGACATATGCTTAAAGTGATTTAACTAGTTGTACTTACGTGTAGTTGCAAAACTGAAAAGTCAATTTTCTCGACAATTTTTTAGAGTTGCGTCGAATGTATTTGGCTGATTGTTATTTAGGTTTTGAACTTCACGTACCGTAAGTATTAAAACAAAATTTCTAGAATTGGATACCCATGTGAACACCTTGTTGGATGTTAACGTTGCTGGCAGTGGTAACTGTCACACGGTGAAGGTAACGAATTGCTCCTGCGGTGCCGCGGTAGAGTAGCCGAGCGGTCTAAAGCGTCTCGCTGCGGACCGCGCGGTTGCTCGCCGTGGAGGTTCGAGTCCTCCCTGGGGCATGGGTGTGTGTGTGTGTGTGTGTGTTTGTTCTTAGGTTAGTTTACCTAGGTTTAAGTAGTTTGTAAGCTACGGACTGATGACCACGCAGTTTGGTCAGATAGATTTACAGGCAATTGAACAAGCTCCTGCGGTTGTTTTTTGCTGTGATGTCAGTGTGTTTTTCGCCGGTGGTGAGTTGGCTGGCGCCTTTTATGTGCCGGCGGGCAGGTCCGGGTCTCTGGCCTGGGGAGCGGACGGCGGCGCGAACTGGCTGGAGCCGGGAGCAGCCGAAATAGACCGCCACCGACACTTTCACGACACTGCATGCCGTTGTCCACTAGCGCCCGTATATTATAAAGCGTGCGTGGCCCCAAACAGGCCAGCGACGATGGCCTACTGTGGTATTTGGACCATCGCGACTTTGGCGGAAACAGGTAGCAAAGGTGCACAAAAGAGCAGCCTAAAGTTACCAAGTATAAAGGTTGTTGTTGTTGTTGTTGTTGTTGTTGTTGTTGTTGTGTTCAGTCCGCAGACTAGACTTGAGCCTAACAGTTCGCGATCGGGAGCGCTCACTTTAGTTCGTCCGCTCCCAGTGACGGCTGAGCGGCGTGGTCAGCGCAGGCAGGTGGAGGGGGGAAGTTCCCCCACCTAGCTGCTTCATGAGCTTGCTGCTTCAGCCGCTAACGATATCACGCAAACCAAAAGAAACAGTTT
The DNA here is from genome assembly GCA_026315105.1 of Locusta migratoria. Taxonomy (NCBI): domain Eukaryota; kingdom Metazoa; phylum Arthropoda; class Insecta; order Orthoptera; family Acrididae; genus Locusta; species Locusta migratoria. Next base: position 346,318,638 of record CM048744.1, read on the forward strand.
GTGGATAATTTCTCGCGTTTAAGTTTACAGGTATCTCTATATCTTGGCATTATGGAATTTATTAGTCAGATATTGCTGAGTGCAGAATACTCCAAAACAGACATTTTGTAGCACTGAACGTTGTAATCTAGCAGGCAGACGGTAACCTCGAAATGGCTCTCATCAGGAGAAGGCAAACACGTCATTTTTAATTATGCTGCGCGCCCTCTCGCTATTGCCCGTCGGTCTTCACAAAAGAATCCAGCGAACTAAGAATCGTGATTCGTTTGGCATAATAGTTCGCGACCGATTGCGCATGTTTTGGTTCGCAGCTCGGCCGCGAAGTAGATAACTCTTTTTAGTTCGTCCGCTCTTTTTGGTTTTTCCTTACCGCTACTAAAAGAGCGCTTTCTTTTGTTATGGAAGCTTTTTTTTATATGATGATCATTGTTGCCCAAGCGTGTGCTATTACCCGTATTTTTGGGCAATTAGACATCAAATACTTATGCAAATAAACAACTCATTTACACGAATGGGTGATACAATGGTATTGAAGTTGAATAATTCAACTACTTTACATACAGAGTACTCTTAGTATTTTATTTTTAAAATGAGTTTATTTCCTTAATAGGTCATTGAAGGAACATTACCTACAAAATATGATAAATGCGTGTATGAAACTACAGAACTGATCTGCAGCTCAGCTCGAAATGACTGTAACTGGCAGAAGGGATTCGCGCGATTCTGCGCGCTCTCGCGTCCTCTCGCTGTTCCCCGACAGTCTTCGGAGAAGGAGCGGACGAACTAAGAGGCGAGGGATCAGCGAACTAGTTCGCGTAGTTCGCCTGTGGGAGCACTCTTCCAAACTAGTTCGTCGTCGAATTACACAACTCTACCGCAGAGTGGTTTGATGCAGCTCTCCACGCTACCCTGTCCTGTGCAAGCCTCTCCGTCTCGGAATACGAACGACAACCTACATCCTTTTGAATGTGCATACTTTATTCGTCCCTCGGACCCCTTCTACGATTTTTACCCCACACACTTCCTTCTACTGCTAAGTTGACGATTCCTCGATGTCTCAGAATGTGTCCCACCTACCCATCCATTTTCTTAGAATATACCAGAAACTCCTTTCCTCCCCGATTCTATTGAGCACTTCATTATTTACGTGATCTACCCATCTAATCTTAATCATTCGTCTGTAGCACCACATTTTGAAAACTTCTATCATCTTTTTTTTCTGAACTCCATATCGACCACGTTTCATTCCCATAAATGCGACACTCAAAACAAATTCTTTCAGAAACGACTTCATAACATTTAAAATAATATAGCATGTCAACAAGTTTCGCTTCTTCAGATACGCTTTTCTTTCCATAGCCATTCTGCATTTTATATCTTCCTCACTTCGACCATAAGAAGTTATCTTGCTACCCAAATAACAAAACTCGTCTACTACTTAGTTGTCTTATTAACTAATCTAAGCCGGCCGCAGTGACCAGCGGTCTGCGGCGCGCCAGTCACAGTCTGCACGGCCACTACGGTCGGGGGTTCGAATCCCCCCTCGGGCATGGATATTTGTGCCGACCATAGTATTAGCTAGTTCATAAGTAGATTGTAAGTTTATGGACTGATGACCCCGTAGTTAAGTCCCATAAGCTCTACAAACATTTGAACATTTTTCGCCTAGGAAAACTATCTTTCTCCATTCTACACAGATGCAAGAAATTTTGTAATTTGTGTTGTGGGTTCAATTCAGAATCGAAAAAATAATACTTAAATGAGATGCGTAAGTAAACAATATTCGCTGAAGACCTATTTGTGTTTTTAAATTGTACAAATAGATATGCAGCTAACAGTTTTACTGTTGTCTTTTCCTATTTGCCCTTCAATCCATCCTGTCTTACACCACATGAGAACCGAACAAAAGGACCTTTTTAGAAATTTCAAGTCACTTCACTGGGAGAAGTAAAATAAATAAGCTTATTAATGTTCTTAAAACTGAACAAGGAATAAACTGGAATAAATAAAGAAAAGGAATAAAATTATTATTAAAGTATAAATGTGAAAAATGGTTATTAAAACGTTAAGGTCGTCACTGCCCCAGTGACAGTAAACGAATGGATGAACAAATTGTATGGGTCCAGATGAAATATGACCAAGCAGTAAAACAAAGCATTTCCGTGCCAAAAGAAAAAGAAAAGGAATCCGCCCAGCTTGTGGAAGGCGAGCATCCATCCAACTAAAACACTCCTGACAAGGGGGGGGGGGGGAGGAATTGAACCAAAACCAACTCTCCGACCCTTAGAGATCCACCACTCTCCTGGCGGTCAGTAACCGCTGAAACCCCACAGAATGTCGGAACCATTGAGGCAGCAATACTGAATGGCCGGCCAGAGCAACTGTGAGGCTTCTCTCGCAGAGCTGCACACTCAAAGAAGCGCGTACTCCAAACGATACCGTAGTGAAACGTCAACATCCTAACTGAAATAAACTCGCAGAGCCACTCTGGACGAATGTGGTGTCGCACTATCATGCTGCATTTGCCGAAGTTCGCCGGAATGCACAGTGGGCGTAAAGAACACCAGCTCCTACCATCGGATATCCGTAGTCTGTCATACAGACTGGTGAACAGCACCCAGGAGACGAATCAGAAACTCGCTGATACAAATCTTCTATCCCCTGGTAAACGTTCTGAATGTAAAGTCACGGACACCAGAGAACATAGCTTCCAGTGCCGCAGAATGGCCACAGTTGGGGAGCTCACACGTGGGAAGTGAGAAGACAGCCCTAGTGAATGGAGTGACTCCACAACATATCACAACGGATTGGTTCACAAAGTTAGATATGAAAATCATTCCCTATACGAGACATCGCACCACCGTTTGGTTAGCAAGGCACTCAGCCTTTGCCGTTCTAGAACTCCAGCTCGTTGATAGAGAGAATGGCCTACTTGTGGACTGCATATCAACGGACGAAGACTCTCAGGAGCTACGAGGAACCGTTCCGTAACTTTCTGACAGCAGCACTTCAAAACAAAAAAATAAATTCAGATGATCAGCCAGGATGCGTAACGTACGTGTCACCTGTAAGTAATCTTTACTTTCATTTCCGTCGATATAGTTATCCACAACAGTTTATCTATGCAATCAAAAGATCTAAATTTCTTCGATTTTTATACCTCAATAGCTTTACATATCGCCCAGCCACCCGTCGATGCGAAACGAGGAATGCAGAGAATACCAATATGACAGGTTACAGTAAATTTTATTTCTAACCTAATTCAAGTTATTGTGTTTCTTGAATGATAGATATAAACCGTCTGAGTACCGAAATTAATTACCTAAACACTGTTGACAATCGAGGACAGAAGTAATAGGTATTTGAGTATATCTGGTTTCTCTTCAACTATTATTTACACCACGTAACTCGCTCAGGATGTCAGAACTAGGGTTGCATCGTTTCAAAGAGCGATTAAGGAGTGATAAACTGTCAAGTTACCTGAACCGTGCGTTGGTACAAAAAGTGTCACGTCAACGTCGTACTAACTGAGGTTGTTGATAAAGTATCAATATATGGACATTTTCGAGGAAAATATGTATCGGCGATTACACCTTTAACGATATATTGATATCCAAATGCCAGTAACGAGGGACCGTATTATTTTGTAATTTTTCCGTAATTTTCGGTAAATACTGGTCCTTGAGCTTTCAACACGTCCAATGTTTCTCTTTGACTGTGTGAAGCGATTATATGTGGCGCAAATGAAGTCGGATTGCACTGAGGTGGTGGCGGTGGGAATGGAATAAGATTTCAAGTGGAAATACAGAGCGCAGCAGTTGCGTTAAAACAATTTTTAATGCAAGTGGTGCGCTATTTCTTCAGATATGAATTCTTACAGAAACAATACTGGAACACAGACTCGACAAACGGTGTCGGGGGACTGCGCAGACGTTCCCACCGCAGGTTCGAATCTTACTTCGGGCATGGGTGTGTGTTGTCCTTAACGCAAGCTGAAGTTACTTAAAGTAGTTCGTAAGTGTAGGGACCGATGACCACAGTTTGATCCCATAGGTTTACAAACATTTGAACCAAATGTTAAATGTTCTTGAAACCTGGTGTCGCTATGATGAACCGGCGAAGTTAAGTCTCTGATTCCAGAAATGAAGATACTCGATTGAACACTCGAAAGTTTTTTCTTAGAGAGATTGCGCTGTATATAATACTTGGAATTTTTCTACATCAGCGTCGGAAAAGGTTCAACATGTACCCAATGACAAATTAAAACATGTATCAGAAATGGAATGTGCACAGTTGTTAATTGACAAGTCAGCTAAAAATATTGAAATAAAAGGGTTTGTATATGCAAAAGGACATTATTACCTTACAAATTTTCACATCAAATGTTTTCCTTGAAATTCTTGCTGTAAGGCGATAACTTAGGCTGCTAGCCGGTCAGTGTGCGGAATATAGAATAACGAATTACTTCTTAAATATAGCCTACAGCTCTAAAAGCGTTAATATATTTACAATGTAAAGCCGATATTTTATAGACAGATTCATAGTTAGTTTTCAATGATGTATCGATATCTTTTTCGAAATGTTGGGCTCGATAATGATGTAAGTATCGATACTTCGAATTTCCGATATTAAATATCTCAACAGCTCTAATGCCAGCGTCTCCACAGTTTTAACAGCATCTGTGGAGCAACATTTACGTAGTGTAGTATCTTGTCACTTGTCTCGATCAGGGAAGTACTTCCAACACAGGCGAGGAAATCATAAGAAATTTGTATAGCCTAACGTTTAATTCCCCATGGTTGGTAGTGATTCGCTACTGATTAGGCTAATCTTATCACAGAGGGGAAGATAGAACAGAACATTGCAAAAGTTGCTGGACAGAGATGGCGAACAGAAATGCCTGTATTCTAAAGTCGTATTTGGGGAGAGGGGACGAGGCAGCTTCACTCGTTGATCACTGATATTTACCATCAATACTTCTTTTATCACCTTTGGTAGTGTGATGTCTTTGCTTACTTGTTCGTTGAGTGGTATCTTTACTGTTTTCAGTGTAAAACGAAGTATTAAATATCTATTGATAGTCCTTCCTCAATACTCACATTACGACTTATCTTAGAAAATAGGCTAAGGAAAGGGAAATCTACGTTTTTAGCGTTTGTCGATTTGGAGAAAGCTTTTGACAATGTCGACTGGAATACACGCATCCAAATTGTAAAGGTAGCAGGGGTAAAATATAGGGAGCGAAGAGTTATATTCAACCTATACAAAAACCAGACAGTGGTTATTAGAGTCGAAGGGCAAGAAAAGGACGCAGAGGTTGGGAAGGGAGTAAGACAGGGTTGTAGCCTTTCCCCAATGTTGTTCAATCTGTCCATTGAGCAGGCAGTGAGGGAATGGAAGGAGAAATTTGGAGAGGGCATTAAAAGTGCAGGGAGGAGAAATATAAACATTGCGGTTTGCCGATGACATAGTAATTCTCTCAGAGACCGCAAAAGATCAGGAAGAGCAATTGAATGGGATGGACAGTGTCTTGAAAGGAAGATATAAGATGAACGTGAACAAGAGTGAAACGAAGGTAATGGAATGCAATGTCAGAAAATCAGGCAATGCCGAAGGAATTAGATTAGGCAATGAGACAATAAAAGTAGTAGATGAATTTTGTTATTTAGGTAGCAAGAAAACTTCTGATGGCCGAAGTAATATAAAATGCAGTATAGCTATGGGAAGAAAAGCGTTTCTAAAGAAGCGAAACTTGTTAACATCCGATATTAATTTAAATGTTAGGAAGTTCTTTCAGAAAGCATTTGTCTGGAGTGTAGCATTGTATGGGAGTGAAACGTGGACGATAAGGAGATCAGATAAAAAGATGATAGAAGCTTTTGAAATGTGAAAATTAGATGAATGATGAAAATTAGATGGGTAGATCACGTGACTAAGGAGGAGGTGCTTAACCGAATTGGGGAGAAAAGGAGGTTCTGGCATATCATGACTAAGAGAAGGGCTAGATTGGTTGGACACATTCTGAGACATCAAGGAATTCTCAACTTAGCATTAGTAGGACGTGTGTGGGGTAAAAATCGTACGGGGAGACCGAGGGATGAATATAGTAAGCAGATTCAAAACGATGTAGGTTGCCGAACGTATTCTCAGATGAAGAGACTTGCACAGGACAGGGTAGCGTGGAGAGCTGCATCAAACCAGTCTGCGGACTGACGACCACAACAGTAGTCCTTCCTCCCTGCAGTTGCCTTGAAAATGGCTGGGTGTGCTCCTCTCTTAGAAGTGCAAGTATTTACTCGAAGTAGAACTGAGATGCAACTCGTGCGTTAAACTGATAAATGTTAGATGAAAAGGTAGACACGTAAGAAATGTCATCTACATTAATGAATGTAGTGAAAATGTACAGTGCTGTATATAGAAAGGCGCGAGTAAATGGAGCATTAGGAAAGCTGTCTGCAGGATCAAGGCGTCGGTTTTCTATGACTGTGAGCCATGCAGTATTCGCAGAAACTACTTCAGCAGTTAGCAGGCGTTAAGAACTGCCGACAGAACGTCTTTATACGGGTCTTGAGGTGCAAGTTTTAATTGAAAGCACCTCGTGGCATTAAATGCTTTAATGGAGTGAGCATAGCTCTGAAAAAGGCTTCAGCAGCTGCGTTTTGAGATTTAACTTAGCGCAACTGTGAAAAGGGAAATCTGAGTGCAGCCCAGCCTTTTAATCAGAGGAATTTTAAATTTGCTGCGCTCGCTAAAGGTGTCCTCAAGTTGGAATGGCGACGATATTTTACACCTCAGTTAAATCTTATTGCTGTGTCTCTTGTATATTCTCTTGAAGGAATGAGGTACTAATTCAAAGTAACAGTTAGGGGAGTCGAAAACATAGCCGTAGATGAAGACGAAAGAAGAAAATAAGTCTTAATATAGCGCAAATTATCCACTAAGGGGAGGGAGGAAGGAAGGATTAGGAAAGAAACGATTGACATTAAATACATTGGGGGCAATGAACCTATGAAATGGCGACAAGTGAAAATGTGAGCTGCACAGGAAATTGAACCCTGATCTCCCGCTTCGGGCCAGCGGTCGCCTTAACCATTGGCTGCCAACGCCCACTCCCCCCACCCCCCCAAATTCTCAAGTCGCACGCTATGTTTTTTGTAGCGCCCCCATCGTCCATGCCCTCTTACACTCGCCATTACGGAATCCCGTGCGAGGTGGACGTATGACCGCATCTGCGGTGAAGTAAATGAACCAAACGCCGTCTTAGCATGTAAATACTTACTACAGGGCACCTGCGTTAAAGAGCATCTATCCGGAAGTACACTGACGCAAAGGAGATGAATAATTTTAGCAAATGACATTCACTTCAATAATTAATGGACCATATTGTCTTCGTTATAAATTTGTTGCCGGCCGCGGTGGCCGAGGGGACTGAGGCGCTCCAGTCACGGTCTGCACGGCCACTACGGTCGGGGGGTTCGAATTCCCCCTCGGGCATGGATATTTGTGCCGTCCTTAGTGTTAGCTAGTTCGTAAGTATTTTGTAAGTTTAGGGACTGATGACCCCGTAGTTAAGTCCCATTGTGTAGATGACATTTTCAATGATCGTTTTGAAGTTTTGGAATTCAACAGCGACCTTGTTGTATTATTAAAATCAAAATAATCCAGATGTCAGACTTCCAATTTTATTTCCTGACCGAAACCGATACCGAAATAAAATTAGGAGTCTGTGTTCTGGCTGCCCAGGAATGGCTGCATGGTCTTAGACGCCATGCTGTTGATTACGCGGACGCTCCCCGTCGGAGGTTCGAGATCTCTCTCAGGCATGGGTATGTGCGTTGTCCTAGTATTCCGTACATTCTTTATTAAATTGTAATCACTTAATTGAATACGTATATTTTCAGTGTTTCGGTTTGAATGCTTGTTTCCAGTTGAAGTTTCACATTTCTCGAATACGTCCCACCTATACCCTTCCATCCTAGCCAGCCTTATATATATAATTTTAGTTATGATAATGTTCCAGGTTTCTAATATTTATTCCATCTTTCTTAGGTTTTGTGTAACCTTGTGTTTGGAACAACCTTTAAAACTTCAGTTTCTTGTTCAATTTTATTCGCTGTAGTCATTATTGCCATGAAATTGTTATGTAGGCACTGTTTCTCGAGGTACAGTGTTAATTTTTCCTTCTTTCACTACTTTTAATTCACAAACTTAAATATCTATTTACATTGTAACTGTTCCATCAAAGACGATAATTTCTCTGCAATTAACATCTCTCCCGGTCTGTTGACAACGCATGTTCCTTGACTAAACTTCAGTAAATGTCTGATGATGGCCTAAGAAGCTGAATATCGATTCTCAAAATAACAAAAAGCTGTAGAACAAACACAATGTTGTGCTCTTAGTTTTAATAATGAAATTTTTGTCTACCAAATAGCGACGGAGGTATCCGTTAACAGGAGTTTAAGAAGTTAGACTTAGTTAAGTCCCATAGAAACTCTTTCAAGTTCTGAAGCAAGCAGGAGTAAAATATAGAGAGCATAAGGTTATTTACAACTTGCACAAAAACCAGACAGCGGTTGTCAGAGTTGAAGGGCATGAAAGGGATCCAGTGGTTGGAAAGGGAGTAAGACAGGGTTGTAGTCTTTCTCCATTGTTATTCAATCTGTACATTGAGCAAGGTATAAAGGAAAGCAAGGAGAAATTTGGAGAAGGAATTAAAGTTCAGGGTGAAGAATTAAAAACATTGCGTTTTGCCGACGACATAGTAATTCTGTCAGATACAGCAAAGGACCTGGAAGAGCAATTGAACGGAATGGACAGTGTGCTGAAAGGTGCATATAAGATGAACATTAACAAGAGCAAAACTAGGGTAATGGAGTGCAGTGTAAGAAAATCAGGTGATGCTGAAGGAATTAGATTGGGAAACGAAGCAATAAAGGAGGTAGATGAGTTTTGTTACTTGGGCAGTAAAATAACAAATGATGGTCGCAGTACAGGGAAATAAAATGCAGAATGGCAATGGGTAGAAAAGCGTTCTTGAAAAAGAGAAATTTGTTAACATCGAATATTGATTTAAGCCTAAGGAAGTCCTTTCTGAAGGCATTTGTGTGGAGTGTTGCCTTGTATGGGAGTGAGACATGGACGATAAACAGTGCGGACAGGAAGAGGATTGAGGCTTTTGAAATATGGTGCTACAGAAGAATGCTGAAGATTAGGTGGGTGGATCGCGTAACTAATGAGGAGGTACTGAACAGAATTGGGGAGAAATTTCTGGCATACCTTGACTAAAAGAAGGTATAGATTGGTAGGACACATTCTTAGACATCAAGGAATTGTGAATTTAGCGTTGGAGGGAAGTGTATGGGGAAAAAATCGCAGGGGAAGACCAAGAAATGGATACAGTAAGCAGATTCAGACAGATGTAGGTTGTCGCTCTTATGTGGAGATGAAGAGGCTTGCTCAGGATAGGGTATTGTGGACAGTTGCATCAAACCAGTCTCCGGACTGAAGCCCACAACAACAACAACCACCACCACCCTTAGCTACACGCTTGGCGGCACTCCGTGTCGCAATCTGCGCATTTCTGAGTTTTGGCAGCTATAATGAGAGGTTTCAGGTTGAGCTTCCATGTATTTCCGCATGAAGTGTTTCCGCGTGATTCCAACATGACTCCGTGCCTCTGTGGTTTACAGCTACTTGCCCGCAAGCCCTTAACTGGGAACCAGCGTCGCTGCGCCACTGCGTGTATTTGTTTCTACTGTTTGCGGCACCCCGTACCGCTTGCGTGTGTTGGTGTTCTACAATTAAATTTATAATATTCGATAATGTAATTTTTTTACTGCTTCGTTGCTTTTTTAGTACTATACATTTACAAATGAATAATTATTATTACTTCTATTACGAAAATAAGCTAATTTGTCCTTGATTCATCTAATTGTTCTATTGACGTTCGTCGTTTCAAATGTTCAAATGTTTGTATAGTTTATGGGACTTAACTACGGGGTCATCAGTCCCTAAACTTACAAACTACTTATGAACTACATACGAACTAGGACGGCACAAATATCCATGCACGAGGGGGGATTCGAACCCCCGACCGTAGTGGCCGTGCAGAACGTGACTGGAGCGCCTCAGTCCCCTCGGCCACCGCGGCCGGCCGTTCGTCGTTTGCTTTACTCTTCCTGTCATTATTCCCTCATTTCTCAAATTTCAATTCTAGCCGTTATGCTTCGGCAGAAGACATTGTGGAGCTTCTAAGAGAGCTCTCTGATGAAGAGTGGGAAGACAGGTTCGAACAAGAGGATAATTCAGTTTTTTTAGACGAAAGTGAAGATGAACAGAGAATTATTGAAGATGACTATTCCAACGAGTGAGATCAGTCCGGGGAGAAAGGTCAATAAACTCTTGAACTGTCAAGTGAATTTCAAGTCATTTTCGGGTCGGCCTGTACACCACAGTCGAAATTACTTTTCATCACAGCAACTGAAACTAAATGATATATTCAAAAAACATTTTTTCTAAATATTTGTTCATCGCTATGTTTTTATGCAACCTTGTTCCTAGTCATAAGTAATGAGTTATATCTGAAATATTTAAATTCTTATTCTGGATGACAATACTTTCGTATAATTCAGTATGTCTTAAGGATGCATACTGTTTTTTACATCATACCTTATTCAAAAAAACCGCAGAGGGAGACCAAGAGACGCGTATAGTAAGCAGATTCAAGTGGATGTCGGTTGCCGTTCTTATGAGGAGATGAAAATGCTTGCTCAGGATAGAGTAGGGTGGAGAGCTGCATCAAACCAGTCTCCGGACTGAAGACCGTAACACAAACCTTATTCTAAGTCTATTTTTTATGTTTACTCCCTTAGGTAGTGTGTTTTTTTTACAAATTTCTAGTCAAATATTCACTAAAGTGTTGCTTTTGGCATCATGAGTCATTTGTGACAGTTGTACTAGTTTAATATTATTGTTCAATAAATATTTTACAAATACAATGTGGTACGATCGTCGGAAAAATGGAACTGCGGCACGGAGTGCCGCGCGAGTGTATTGGCGTAAGTTTCAGCGGCGCGTGTAGCTAAGGGTTAAGAAGTTAGACTTAGTTAAGTCCCATAGATTGCCAAACATTGAAACATGAAGTCTTTCGCCTAAGCTTTGTGTGTGGCTCACAAGGTAAGACGTGAGGCAGCTGCTCCCTCTGACGTCGGGTGTCAGGTTACGAGAGGAGAGAGCTGTGGGCGGTGGCTGATGTAACCATTAGACGGCCACGGCTCCCGGAGCCTCGTGCGGAAATAACAACTAGAAGCGTCTCCTTTTTACTCCTCCGCCATTCCCAGTGCCTTAAAGCTGCCGGCACAAATGCAGTCCTTGATACTACAAGGAGAGGCTCGGACATGTGCGGTCAGGGATTTCGATCTACATCTACGTGGGATACTCTGCGAATCACATTTAAATGTCTGACAGAGGGTTCATCGAACCACCATTTTATTATTTATCTCCCATTCCATTCTCGAATAGCGCGCTGGAAGAAAGAACATCTGTATCTCTCCGTTCGAGCTCTGATTTCTCGTATTTTATTCTAATGACCTTTTCAACATCTGTAAGTGGGAGTCAACAGTATATTTTCGCATTCGGAGGACAATGTTGCCGATTGGAGTTTCGTAAGTAGCCCACGCCGCAGCGATAAGCGCCGTTGTTGTAAACTTTCCCATCCCAGATCCTGTATCATTTCCGTAACGCCTTCTCCCCTGTATCGTGACAATACAAAACGAACTGCCCTTCTTTGGACTCTTTCGATCTCCTCCGTCAAACCCACCTGATAAGGATCCCACACTGGGCAGCAATAATCCAAAAAAGAACGGATAAGCGCAGTGTATGCAGTTTGTTTTGTACTTCTGTTGCATATTTTAAGGATTCTACCAATAAAACGAAGTCTCTGGTTCGCTTTTCTCACGACATTATCTACGTGTTCTTTCCAGTTTAAGTCTGAAGTAATAGTAAATCCCAGGTATTTTGGGTTTACGGCCTTCACTTTTTATTGATTTTATCTTGTAAACAAAATTTAACGGATTTCTTTTCGTACTCATGTGGACGACTTCACACTTCTGACAAATTTTGCATGGACGTTTCGGCTTTTTGTTATACACTTACTGGTTTTTGAAAAAAAATTGAGGTCAGAGGTGATGATGGACAATAGCGTTTTAATGTCGTACCTTGAAAGATCGTTTGAAGATAATCTTTTTAACTGATGAGTAATTAACTCATGATACAGGAGATATTGAAATTTATGCGTTGGTCCATAATTAGTTCTCCGCGCCTGTCTCCCAAGATTTGCTTTTATACTTTTTTTACGCATCGAAATTAATAAGTGATTAAGTCTCCAGCAATGTAAATCGGGTATGCTTTCCGGTATATCTCGAACAACTTATTAAATAAATATTTGTAGAACATATGGGACTTAACTACGGGGTCTTCAGTCCCTAAGCTTACAAACTACTTGTGAACTAGCTAAGACTATGGACGGCACAAATATCCATGCCCGAGGGGGGATTCGAACCCCCGACTGTAGTGGCCGTGCAGACCGTAACTGGAGCGACTCAGTCCCCTCGGCCACCGCGGCCGGCACAACTTATTAATGTGGCAATATGTCATTCTTGTGGTGTTAGAAATATTTGTTTTGATTGTTTGTATATATACTATTTTGCGAAAACTGACAAACAGAAGGCCTGTAATTGGAATTATAAAAGAATATACTTTAGAAGTTTTTTTCGTTTTTTTTTCGTTTTTTTTTTTCGTTTTTTTTTCGTTTTTTTTTCGTTTTTTTTCGTTTTTTTTTCGTTTTTTTTTTCGTTTTTTTTTTTCGTTTTTTTTCGTGTTTTTTTTTTCGTTTTTGTTTTTTTTTTTCGTTTTTTTTTCGTTTTTTTTTTTTTTTTCGTTTTTTTTTTTTTTTCGTTTTTTTTGTTTTTTTTTTTCGTTTTTTTTGTTTTTTTTTTTTCGTTTTTGTTTTTTTTTTCGTTTTTTTTTTTTTTTTTCGTTTTTTTTTTTTTTTCGTTTTTGTTTTTTTTTTCGTTTTTGTCCCTTTTTTCTCCTTCGTTTTTGTCCCTTTTTTCTCCTTCGTTTTTGTCCCTTTTTTCTCCTTCGTTTTTGTCCCTTTTTTCTCCTTCGTTTTTGTCCCTTTTTTCTCCTTCGTTTTTGTCCCTTTTTTCTCCTTCGTTTTTTCTTCGTTTTTATGTGTTTTTTTTTTTGTTTTTTTGTTTTTTGCACGGTATATCACAAGATGGCAATTATTGTTATACATATGGCAGAGAATTGAGGAAGTAGCTAGTAAGTACTACTCTTGAAATGAAGATGCTGGCTCACGATAGAGATTCGTGGCGAAGTGTATCAAACCAACGACTGATGACAAAAGAGTGCAGGAGAACATGCTAAACGTTGATTTGCGAATTGCGACCAAGACGGCGTCCTTCAAACTGGTCCTGATGTTGATAAATAAAATTACGGGTATTCTGCCGTACCTTGTATTTCTTTTGCTAATATTTCGGCAGTATATCGTTCAGACATCGGAACATCAGCAATGTGTTCCCGTCCACTTTTATACCGTGCAAGCGTAGCAAACCGATAGCAAAGATATGTAAACGAGTAGTGTCACAGTCTAACTCCACTGGTATTTGTTATACTGCACAACAGCAGCGCTCCAAAGCGGCTGGCGAGGTACATTACTGAATACTGTATCGGATGACTGTGCATAGTGTCGTTTAAATTGATTTCCATACTTTTTACAAGGAAGGTATTCAGTGCCATGAAAATAGGCAATAACCAGAAAATAACTCCACATTTGTTTTCGAGGTTTCCTAAGAACCATTAGAAGGTATGAAACGGTACTTTCCAGGATAGTTTATTTTAAATAATCTTGAAATCTACGACTTTTTGATAAAGAATTTCATTTCGGTTAAGAGCAAAAATTGCTAATAAACAAAAGACGACCCAACCTTCTACAGAAAGACGTCGGTTTTCTACGCAGAAACGTCAGGATTTCTTCACTAAAATTCAGCCAAAGCAGTGAGTGTTGAACATAAACTTATATGGAATGCATTACGGTACCTAAGTCATTAAATGTACCAAATCGGCCACTACACCTTTAGCTGAAGGAAAATCCTCACAAACGTGACAATAAAACGGCGAAAGCGAAAGTAGTTTCCCAATAAAGCAGAAACCAAATCCACAATTTTTACATCTGGAGCACAGACGGCAAAGAATCTTAGACATTTGTTTTATAATCAAAAGTAATATACTCAAAAGTATATGGGTTTATAACAAAGACGACTGAAGTGTAAAAAGTCCTTCACTTTCAGGGGAGTAGGCTACAAAATATACACATTCGTAATTATTTCCTTATTTGTATTTGTAGGTTTGAGAGAGAACGCGCAAGACGCCTGAGCCAGCGCGCTATTTGACTCCGTATGCCGCAATATTCGTCATACACTATCCTTCCGCAGCTGTTACACGCAGCGCGAAGAGAAATACTGGTCTGGTGCTGCAGTCGGTCTCAGCACATGAGTCGCCAGGCCTGACGTCACGTCTGCGCATGCGCAGTAGCGAAGAGACGACTGCGCCGCCTCTCTGCGCACGCACCAGCGCGGCTGAATCCCACTTCAGCACACGGAGTTGGTTTCCAGCTATCGCGCCGAGAGCGCTCCAGAATGCGTTTTTATCCTCATTAGTAGCATTCTAATACGCATTGGAAGGGAATTGGCATAATTTTATTGTGATGTCTGGCTCGTATTCCAAGAGAAATGATGTAATTTTACAGCGATTTCTCGCTTGCATTCGAAGAGAAATAGCATAATTTTAGTAATATATTTACAGTGTGCTGCAGCACATTAGCACCAGCCGCCAATGATCATATCATTGGTCTTGATGTTCTCTGGGGAGCGTACCATGTTTATCTACTTTCCTGTTCATACACTTTCAATTTTGTTTTCCCATGTGTTTTTGTGTTGGAACAGTGTTTTCTCACCTTTGAAAGTATTGTCAGCTTACCAACAACGTGTGCTTAAAGAAGTGTTTAGACACATCGGAAATCTGTAAGAAGTAATCTCGCCCGCTGTCTAATGCATATCGTGAGAATCTGTACGGAGATTATTTCTAGAGGTCTTGGAAATGTCAAAAATAAAGTTATCAAAGCAGTGGTACAACACTTGTGTAGAGAACATAGCGATTACATTTGCCGAGAAATTTTGCATTCTGTCATGCAAGTTTGTTTTTTTAGTGGTGGTGGTGGTGGTGGTGGTGGTGGTGGTGGTTGGTGGTGATGACAATTATGTACTTATGTTCATAATGAAGGTGTTTCAGGTGTAGTGAGGGGTATTTTGCGCCTCCCTCCACTCCACCGACACTAACGTAAACGAACCGTTATTTTTGCAGCAGACGGTTTGGTTTAACGTAGATGTTCCTGAATTCTTTTTTCGTTTACATCTGGTTTTAAAAAATAATTATTAAATCAAATGTTGCAACATTAATTTTACTAGAATTTC
The DNA here is from genome assembly GCA_026315105.1 of Locusta migratoria. Taxonomy (NCBI): domain Eukaryota; kingdom Metazoa; phylum Arthropoda; class Insecta; order Orthoptera; family Acrididae; genus Locusta; species Locusta migratoria. The sequence continues at coordinate 346,334,177 of CM048744.1, forward strand.
GCCCTTAGTCTCGGCATAATAGGCTGTCCTTCGGGAACGAAGTAAAAAGGAAAAAGACTAATATTACATGTTAGATATGAGATTGGTGTCTAACAAGGAAAGCACTTGGGCTCGAACAAACACATATACACCAAAATCATACGAGAGATAATGTACAGATCCCTTATTGCACTAGTGATACTCCCGCATCTGCAAAACTCTGCAGTCGTGTGTTAGAGGCCTCTGTGTGTGCGATGCCGCATTGCACTTTGACCTGTCGGTTCGCCAGTAGGGACGGTGCAGTGTGCTTCCAATGATGCGTTTTGTGACTTTGTGTGGTGAGCGTCAGATGGGGCGCCGATTGGTAATCAATCCTACTAATGTATTGCGATTGGTTGAGATGAAGTTACGAAGAACCCTCCTTCGTGAAGATGGTATTAGTGTAGAAGATGAATCATTCGCCTGCTTTCTCGTGTCTGTTATGCTACAGAAATATGAGCTCAAGTTAGATACTGTTGTAACACTAACACATAATGATGATAACAGGGATGATAATGAACAACTCATTGCAAGCGGTAGTGCTACGGTAAGTGCGGGAAGAGGCGATGGAAGCAGTGGCAGTGAATACCAACAGTCTTCCGAAAAGAAGGTTAAAGTTGCAACTATCATCACGGATTTTGATAATTCGCTACAGAACATGTACGATGACTCTTACATAAGTTATAGTTAAGATATCTGCATTACGTATGGCGTCTACAGTTACATCTACAGTGCTATCTAGAGCATGATCGCAGAGTTTTGCAGAAGAACGACACCCACCAGCACATTGAGTTGTACGTAGAGATCCTGCAAGCAAACGTTCATACAGATATATCTGTTCGAGCCCACGTAATTTCCTTGTAAGAAAAAAACTTTGACCTCGACCTAATCGCAAATATTTATCGATGAAACATTAACTGATATTTTCAAAGCTTAAAATCTCGCCGAAAATAATTTAGCATTATCCAGAATATTTTAGTATATGCGTATGATATTCTTCAAAATCCAGTATTCCGCGGTCTGATTTCCCAGCGCAATTGTCGATTGGTAATCACCGAAATATCACTCCTGAGTATTTCAGTGAATCTGAAACATTTTACACTGAATCTGTAGCAGAGTAAACCGTATCCACCTACTATCCATCGAACAAGAATGTGCCCAGTAACGTGAAGAGAGCATTGGTAGCATAAGTTATCCGCCAAACCCATCACCCAGTTTCAGTATCCCCGACATCAATTGGTTGTACCATCTTTGAACATATCCTAGGTTCACACGTATCGAGGTCTCTAACGTAACTGCCGGCCGCGGTGGCCGAGAGGACTGAGGCGCTCCAGTCACGGTCTGCACGGCCACTACGGTCGGGGGTTCGAATCCCCCCTCGGGCATGAATATTTGTGCCGTCCTTAGTTGTAGGTAGTTCATAAGTAGTTTGTAAGTTTAGGGACTAATGGCCCCGTAGTTAAGTCCCATAAGCTATACAAATATTTGAACATTTTTTTTTTTTTTTTTTTTTTTTTTTTTTTTTTGCATTACGTATGTTCAAAAATTTTCAAATGTTTGTATAGCTTATGGGACTTAACTACGGGGTCATCAGTCCCTAAATTTACAAACTACTTATGAACTAAGACTAAGGACGCCGCAGTGGCCGCGCAGATCGTGACTGGAGCGCCTCAGTCCCCTCGGCCGGTCATTACGTATGGCGTCTACAGTTACATCTACAGTGCTATCTAGAGCATAGTTGCAGAGCTTTGCAGAAAAAAGACACCCACCAGCACATTGAGGTATACGTACAGATCCTGTAATCAAACGTTCATACAGACATGTTTGTTAGAGCCCATGTACTTTCCTTGTAAGTACTGACACACCGAGAATCATGAGTTGTTATACGTTGCTTCTGTATCCCTATCTTCGAAGGTGACTAACATAGAATATCGTACTAAAACAATGATCGTTAGTCGTGAGTCGTGTCGGGGTAGCTCAGTGGTAGAGCGCTTGCCCGCGAAAGGCAAAGGTCCCAGGTTCGAGTCCCGGTTCCGGCACACAATTTTAATCTGCCAGGAAGTTTCATATCAGCACACACTCCGCTGCAGAGTGAAAAGTTTCATTCTATGATCGTTAGTATTTGCATGTCAATGATCAACATTGAAAGTCAGACGTTGGAGAAAGTGTTTTGTGCCAAAGGAAACAATTTATTGTAATGTTAAAAAAAGAAAACAAAAGACACCATCCTTCTGGAAGCACGTCAGGATCATGTGGGTTAAATGCCTACGGTAGGCTTCAGTAGGCAGAGGCCGGCGCCCCCATTCACCGCGCGGCGACCGAGCGGGCGAAACTGGAGCCTGAGGCGTCGCGTGGGTCTGGTAAACACGCTAACAGGCCGCGCAGGGCCTGTGAACCGCGCGCCGCCGCCGCGGCTCGGGTTGCAGTGGCGTAGTTATGGCACATGCCGCTACGCGGAGGCGCGCCGGAAGTGACGTGGCGCGGGAATGCGCAGGTGGCGCCGCGGCGCGCCGTCTGCGCGTGACGCAATACGCAGCAGGCGGCCGGCCACTGGAGCTGGATTTGAAATGACTCGAACTGTTCGAACAATTTGTCATAGTTCGGGAAATCTCGGGAAGTGTTCGAACATTCCGTCACAACGCTACCTAGCAACGTCTGGAGGTACTATCTCTACCATTTACAACAATGATATTCATATATCTTTTCTGTGCTGTGCAGTATACAAATTATAACGAAAATAGGTTGTCATTAATGTACCATGGGGAGTAATAAGTGTGAAATTCCGACTATAGTAGCTTCTACGGTGCAGGGCATAAGTAAAAACAGTAACAAATATAAGCTATAAGTAAACGATAGCAATCGCGATTTAAAATTGTAGTGCTGCGATCTAGCGGCGCCTGTTGATACTACGTACTAGAGTTGGGTAACACGATTGTGTTTTAGGAATAGATTCTTGCGATTCAATCCCACATTGTGAATCGATTCCTGCGATTCGTTCACGACTCTTTAGTCTGCATTGGCGCGATTCTTACTTCTACATCTTGCTCATAGATGACAATGCATGTCTCTGTCATGGATGTTGGAATCTTAACCTTTTGCATCTTTTCCTACGATTCGTTCACGATTCTTTCTCGTCTGCGACGGCACGATTCTTACAAAATGCCGAAAAGGTGACAATATGATATTTATGGTGCGTAAAGTTCAGGCTTAAAATAATAATGAGGCAAAGCCATTCGATTCAGCTCTCAAAATTCTCGTGTAAATAGTTTGAAGTTTTGCGAACGGTTATAAATACATATTACACTACCAACTATTTCTGTTGTCATCATAGCTCATTTAGTAGCGTTGTAGGTTTAGTAAACGTAGGTCACTTATTTCGAATCCTGCTGTGACCTTATAAATTATTTTTTCGTTCTGTTTGAATACTTCAGCCATTTAAACATACATTTAATTAAATCTATGGTAATTAACAGATGTCTAATCATTATAAAATACTTATGTAAAATCAATTAGTTTAAGGAAACACGAAATATACATTAAAAATAAAAATCCGTCTCTAAATATTAAATTTCTTTCGAGATGCAAGAAATTCACGTTTATTAAAATGTTTTTTGTAAAATCGGTTTCTTTTAGGAAAGCTGATAACGTAAAAACCAAGGTAAAAGATTTTTGAGGTGGCTTTAAAAACATTTAAAATGGCGTTTTTATATAAAGATAATATTTCTGTGAAATTGAATTTTTACAAAAACAACTACCTAGATGAACTCGAAAAGCTTAAACCTCTCTAAACACACAAAAGTATGAGGATTGCTCATTTAAATAAATTATGTAAACTGTATAAACGACGTATATTCGTATGTATTGGCAGCTGTGTGTTTCACTACGTTTTGTTTCTGTCATCTATAATTCGTGAATAGCCTAATAATTAACAGCTCACCATCTTCGTTCTGTGCTTCCCTTGTTCGCACACTTTCTGGATTTCGTAATTATTCGGCACGATTCGCCACTTGCTTTCGAATCATGAATCGTTGGATCTTGGAATCGTCACGAGACAGGCGATTCTTTTGAACGACGATTCGTCCGGGTCACGATTCGGTTCTCACGATTCTTTATTTGTATTCGTTCAAATGAACGACTCATTGACGAATCGCCACAAGTCTACTACCTACACAGCAGCTCGTGTACCGTTTATCCCAAGGTCGCAATTACAATTTATAGGGCTTATTTCCATTATTGGGTATTAAAATACTGAAGTTTTCCCTATTTCATCTCTCTTAATCTTGTTTTTAAGGCGATTACAAAGTCGTAACATTTTTATGTGTTACTGTACCGTATGAAAAGGTAATGGGATTGTCATTTGCAACGTATATCTTATAATCACATTAAATGTAATTTCTACTTTTGAAGGCTTCACATTTTTTTTTTTTTTTTTTTTTTTCCCTTTTGAATGTAATATGGGGCAATAGTTCTGTTACAGTAGCAGATACTTCATCAATGAATCATATCTTGCAGTGATATCAGACAAGTAACGTAAGCCCTGTTTTAAACAAAATACAGTTTTTCATAATGTTGATTTTTTACATGTACTTTTACTTCCTATGAAATTAGTTCTGAGCAAAGCTATAGCTCCGTAACTTCAATATTTCCCGCGTATCGTTTGGAGATATGCAGCGCGAGTATTTATTATGTCAGTGTTCGAATAGTTCGATACTGTATCGAGTTATCCGCTGTATCGGAAAATCCCGAGCATGTATGAACGCAAGTATCACTTGCCCAGCCCTACGAGCCACTAACCACGGCAGGAGGGACTTAGTACTGCCGAAGGTTCTAAAATATCTCAGTTCACGAGATATAGTGCACATCTGACGTGTTTGTGATGTCATACGCATTTACTAAAACAGCAGGAACTATTATTGACTGTCGTTTCATTGGCGGAACGGTTGGAAGATGCAACAGTGCTAATAAAGAAACAGCCTACACTACAGCCGTGCGTTTACTTTTGGAGTATTGCTGTGCATTGCGAAATCCCAACAATGTGGGAGTGACGGATGATATAAAGTTCAGAGAAGGGCAGCTCGTTTTGTATTATCGTGATACACGGGAGAAAGTGCCACAGAAATGATGCACGAGTTGGGGTGGAAATCATTAAAACAAAGGGGTTAATCGTTGCTGCGAGATCTCTTCGCGAAATTCTTTCACCAACTTTCTTCTGCGAATGCAAATATACGTTGTTACATCCCACCTACCACAGAAATAAATGATAATAATAAGACAAAATAGAACACGGAAAGATTTAGGTGTTCCTACTTCTCGCGCGCTATTGAGGAATGAAACGGTAGATAAATATTACGAATGCGGATCGATGAACCCTCTGCCATGCACTTAAATGTGATCTGCAGGGTAAAATTGTAGACCTGCTTAAGATGAGCGGTTCGTGTAGCGACTAGCCGAATAGCCAGAGATTAAGAAGCGTTCATGCAACCTACTGCAGTTAATTACCGAAGATACTCATCGCTTCATTGTGGTATTGCCTATTCAATACAGGCCTCACAGGAGTATCCTTCCGGGCGACCTAAAGTGCAATCGCCAATGTCGTATTTTGGGTATGCGACGCCCTTGTGCAGTAATTTATTTTACTCACCCTTGGCATCTGGGATTAAAAGAGTCTGGATACGCCACTGCTATCAACACAACCACCTGCATTTTAAAATTTATTGTTGTAGTCGAAACTAATAATAATAATTTCATGTGGCTCATTGGCCTGGTGCAACTCTTTCAATTGAACGCCACTTCGGCGACTTGTGTCTGTAGCCTACCCCAGTTAGCCAACCGGGGAAAGGGGACCTGGAGCTTTAGCGTGGAATCCGAACCACGTGTCGTTTCTGGCGACTGCTCGTGTCGTTGAGAGGTGAAGGATGGGTTAAAGTGAACTCTTAATAATGATTAAATTAATATTAAAATTTTTTCGATGGTAAAATTTTGCCGTTCGGAAAAATTGTCGCACATGTTACACCTTCCTAAATAAGGCCCTGGCAATCACCCCATAAAGCACGTAACAGGAAAAGTCAGGTTCATTGAAACACCTTAAGGCAATGTAATTCGTCATCGAAAGAAACACGACTGAATACAATTATATACTTTCGTCGGCATTACAGCGTTTATTTAATGAAATAAATCGCAATTAGCGATCAGTTATGGCATCATTGGTATTCCATCTAAATCTAGTACAAAGTGCGGCGAATGAAAGTTTGTGCCCGGCCGGGATTCGAGCCCGGGATCTCCAGCTTACTAGGCAGACGCGCTGACCACTCCGCCACCGAGGACACAGTGATCAACCGGACTGCAGAGGACTTTGTGGTATAGGAAAGAGAGAGCGTGGCGAATGGAGATTTGTGTGTAGCGGGAGACGTGCAGGGAAGAGTCTTCTGCAGGCGGGCTGGTCACCGTGTCCTCGGTGGCGGAGTGGTCAACGCGTAAGCAGGAGATCCCGGGTTCGAATCCCGGCCGGGCACAAATTTTTATTCGCCGCACTGTGGTATTCCATCTAAACCTAGTACAGTGAAGCCATAAATGATCGCAAATTGCGATTTATTGCATCGACTGAAAACACGTTTGACCGATTCGCGAAGAGAAAAACCATAAAAATTTGGAACCGATATGTAGGATTACCGTCAGCCATTCCACGAGATAAATGGTACCGTCCTAAGAGGAGGTCCGCAACAATAGTCCAAAGCAGGCTTTAGAATGGAACCCACAAGGAGCGAGGAAGCGGCAGACCAGGGTTGACCTGGCGGAGGACTGCTGAAGCGAAGGTAGCAGGCACTGGCCGCTCTTGGCGTAGCTTCAAGAAGGTGGCAACGAGCAAGCTCAGGTAGAGAGCTCTAATATGTGCCCGTGGTAACGTGACTTGGATTTACGATGTATCAAAAAAGAAATGCGGAACTTTCCACAAAATTATTCTACGCTTACGTTTGACTTGCTGTGCAGTGTGCAGGCTCTCCTTCAAAATGGTCTCCACAACTGATGAATGTCAATGTCGTTTCCACTTAAGGAAGTAGTCTTGGTGCGCATTTTGCTGGATTGCGAGAAGTGTAGTCTGCGAATTTTCTTTTATCTGTCATTGCAGATCCTCGTCCTACCATCTTTGGAAGTAAAGGTCCGCATGTGTCAGGTCTGGAGAGTTTAAATGTTCGTTAAGCTTATGGGACTTAACTGCGGGGTCATCAGTCCCTATTCTTTTAAACTACTTATAAACTAACTTATACTAAAGACAGCACAAACATCCATGCCCGAGGGGGTTTCGAACCCCCGACGGGGAGCGGCCTCGCGCGTCGGAGCAAGCGCCTCAATGCGCTCGGCCACTCCGCCGCAGCGGTCTGGAGAGTACCGAAAGTGAGGAAGCGCGGTGGATTGCGTTTCTTGTGCGATAGGCGATGTCTTTATGGTTTTGATTCGTGCGCCGTGTGCTAACATGGCGTCAACGCGATGCATGACATGATTCAAATGAAATGTTTCGTTCTTCTGCATTCTCTCGGACTGTCTTCGACTGACACGCTCAGGTTCCTGACATGTGCGTCGTCGGTAAAGGTCAAAGGGAGTTATGAACTAGAATCATCTTTAATTCCCGTCCAGCCATTTTTAAAGCGCCTGAACCATTCGTAACAGCGAGTTCAGTTCTAGCACTCATCACCGCAGGCTTCCCGCACTATGGTGTCTGCAAATTCTTTCCTACGTTTTACGCAGACGCGTTGCTCCTTTAACTCTGCCGTCTTGACATTCACAAACGGCGCGACACAACTTTCTACTCAGTGGGTCGTATGAATAAGGAAGAGCACATGTTCCGGAGAAGATTTTCGGATCAAACGAGCTTTCTCTGAATTTCAAATTTTCTTATGAATAAAAACTTCAAAGCACGTGCTTTGAAGTTCTTTCTCACTACCTACGCTCGTCCGTAAAGTTCTCGGGGTGTCATGTCCGGCATAGAAAAGTTGTTTAATCATATATTTCTTTCAACTAACTCAATCCAGCAAATTATTCAGTGTACAAACATGGAGTACGCAGCTACGTGTTCAGGAAGAGTTCTGCTGTGTTTAGATATTATTTTTTGTACAGCAAAAAATTATGTACACTAAATATGAACAGTTCAAGGAAACAAATTTTCTGATGATGTTACCTAATTTTCCACATGCGGGAAACTTGACGTTAGCTTAAAACAGTATGTGAACGAAAATTGAAGAATACATAAGATTTTCGCCTGTTTCAACCTGGATCTCTGTCATTTTCAACACGAGATACTTTAGTTTCAATATGATGATCAATGGTCTACTCTTGCATTGAAACTGAAAGGCTGCACGATTTTGTTACAAGAAACTGACCCTAGGTTTGTAATTAATCCGTTATTAATCTTTGTCGCGTCTATTTACTCTCAATATAATAGAAATTAAGATTTACATTGTCAGAAAACTCATCTTAATCAGTTCAACCGTTTTTATAGAATAAAAAAAAAACAGTACTGTAGGAGCATTTATTTGGTGGTACAGACATTGTATTTTGACATGCAGTTCATTTGGAATTAACGTCATAAGGTCTTATTAATAGGGTCTATTTCGAAAGATACAACATAAATTTCTAATGAAGCTATTTAAAATTAACACTCAGAATTAATCCAGTTGTTTCATTTCTATGTCAATAATGAAAAACTCCACAGCGATAAGTGTTACCGCTATGTAAAATACTTGAGTGGCACTGCAATGTTTACTGTGAAGCGAACTACTCTGTAACAAAATAGTGTTTTCGTTATTTTAGTTTTATCAATTCCTTCAGGTCGGCTCCTGTTCCTTCAGAAATGCTTTAATTTTTTGTAAATCACAGTAAAACGTAACCTCAATAAATGTTCAAATGTTTGCTAAGCTTATGGGACTTAACTACGGGGTCATCAGTCCCTAAACTTACAAACTACTTATGAACTACTTACAAACTACTTACGAACTAGGACGACACAAATATCCATGCCCGCGGGGGGATTCGAACCCCCGCCCGTAGTGGCCGTGCTGACCGTGACTGGAGCGCCTCAGTCACCTCGGCCACCGCGGCCGGCTAACCTCAATAGACGTTACTCAGCTCGAAGTATGCTAAAATGCTCATTTTACAAAACGGTGATTGTTTTCCTTTTGTGACACACTTCTCTAGTTTTCGTCGTATGAAATTTAAAAATGTTCTTTGCGTTGAGCAACTTCCTCCACCCTGTTACTCAAGCTGAGTACATTCTCACGTGAAGTATATTCTCAGACTCCCTTTATTCGTACGAATCTTAGATTACATTACCCACTTTACTCATACAACCCAATACAACACTGAATAGTATATAACAGGCATGCAATAATGAAACCTCCTGCTGTTACACGTTCAACACAAGCGTGACTGGAAATCACATATCTTTATTGGAATACTACCTGAAAACCCGGCGTTGCCCGGGTATTTATTTATTTATTTATTTATTCGAGCCCTGAGTTAGTACATTTCCTATCCACTCTCTCTCTCTCTCTGTCCATCTCCTTTTTTCTAAAAACATGTTACATTTATCAGAGAATATATATAAGAAATAAGAAATCACACGTAAAAATACACTCGTTTCGAAGAATCCAATCACGAAATTCAACAATAATGATTGTAATAATATCACAGATCGATCACTTGATGTAATGCGCGAAAGGTCAAATCGATTTTTTAAAGATAAGTATTAAAAGAATTTTCTTTTTACTGATTTATTTATTTTTATATTTCCTTATTCGTATGCTTATCCTTACTGAGAAAGCTGAAGACATTGTAGCACGCATAGGCCAAAGATATGGTCTTATGCATCACGTTTCGCTCTATGTAACCTCCTTGCTATAGAGTCGCAAACGACATCGCTGGCCTTCAGTCCGAATTTTTTAAATAATTTGACGACTCTCAACCACCATATATTCCACCCCCTTATAGCTATCGGCATGGAAGTGCTATGGTGTACAACGGAAGACTTCGGATAACAATTACACACGTTTGCGTTCTGTAGTTTTCGCTGCAGAGCGAAATATTACACACACACACACACACACACACACACACACACACACACACACACACACACGTAGAATTTTATACACACTGATAACTTTCCATCCTAATATACTCCACCCTTTTATCATTATCAACCCTCAAGCAACAATGCAACCAATGAAACCATATTCAAAGAGTAAATATTACTTTCAAACAGTAATTATTGTTCAGCATTTCGCGTTATATTCTTCAAATTACTAAATATGTATCTGATCGCCATAAAACCGTGCCTAAAGCCTTCCCCCGGGTAGACAATAGTAACTGTACAAATTTTTAGCTCTTTGTGTCTTGTGGTTCAGACGTGATAAACGTACACCGAACAGACATTCACATTTATAGATATAGATGTAGCAATGAGTACAGTAAGACATTTCAGACCAAAACAATCTTATCAGTTTTTTTTTTTTTTTTTTTTTTGTAAATAGTAAGCGAACACTGGATTTTAATTGATTGAATCTCTACATGATGCAAAACACAGTTCTTGAAGTTTCTTAATGTGAGCGATGACTTTTCGTTCATTCTCAATACCCAGTATAGGCTGAGGCCCCATACTACCGTTAGAATAATTTTTTGCCTGCAGTCTTCTTTTCAATGTAGTTTTAGGTATACCAAAAGCTTTAGCTGCAGCATTGACACGCATGATGATATCCCGCACAGCATGTATAGTCTTCATCAATCCATCTTCGGTCCATTAGCCTCGCTCAAAAGATCCGCTCCTTTTGTAATTAGTTGGCATTTTTCTGAAAGAGAAAAATACCAACTATGCAAAAATATTATTCGATATTTTTTTAAAAATATTAATGTAATTTGCATAGTCACTTAAGATATATTTGTGGGCCATCTATCCCCAGTTAAAATGTATGGTCCATCAATGTTGTTTGGTGTTTCAGGGGGACAAAACTGCGAAGATCGTCCGTGCCTCGGTCCATCACTCACAAATAGACCTGGTCCATCTATCCCGATTGTCTCGGAGAGATGGACCACCCCGATTTCAGTTTTTAGTTTTAGAGCTTGGTGGTTATTTTAGGTTAGGTACATGCCAACACATTTTTCAAGCTTTTATTAATAAAACTGCAGGAATAGTGGGCAAACTGTGCCATAATACTAAAAGAACTTAATTACATGATAACTTCTCGCCTTACCAAAAGAGGAAATGTGATTTTTCTCCTGAACTAAGACAATAACAACACCACCACTTAAACGACGTTAGGCCGGTATTACACTATCAAATTATTTGTCAAAGAATTGGACAAAGAAAAATTGGACGTAGTTTAATGGGAACGTCGTCCAATATTTCATCCAATCTAGGCCTCGGCCTAGATTTGATCAAAGAAATCGCTCGTCTTCTGTTTCCTGCAGTGAGAAATGTGACCGCTTGGAGTGCTAGTAGTATACAGTTTCCTTGCCACCACAGCTGTTTTATTTGGAGGTTAAATATGTGACAACAAGTCACTGCAAACAAGTCACTTATGGAAAATTGGTTTTCCTGTCTTGTTTCTGCAGGGTATGCATATATACGCTCCATACCTTCGATAAGGAAGGGATGTTCAGGACGGCCTTGTTTACCTCCTGCACCAGTAGATCGCGACAAGGAGTGCAGTTTTACGTAGCAATGTTTGTGGTACTTACCCTCAGTAGCAACAAGTTCACATGAAAGACGCCGAAGAATGAGTTGCCCCCATTCACTATCTTGTCTAGCTTTTTCCACAATCGATTCTTTCACTTCCAGTGTTTTCCTTTGATGGAGTTCATCCTGTAGATATTTGGGCAATTTTATCTGCTTCTCGAAATATTCATTGGAGAATTTTTCACCACAAAGGAAACAATAATATCCAATGATGTGACGCCTTGAATCCGATGCACTTTTCAGCCTTTCCCCACACGAAGACGATGGTTGAGCAAATCAAACATCTCCTCCTCGCTGGACAAATGCTTACACATTACTTTCCACAGTGTACCTCTTCCTGCATACGTCGTGTACGGTCACTTCATTTAAACTGCACAAAAAACCTCATGTTCCTTTCAAGCCCACGTTTCTGACTCATTTTTATCAGCGTCTAAATTCCGCGTTTTTTCACTGTCACTGTTCCCTCTGCAAGCACTTACCGACGACCCCGAAAGAAACATGCGACGGGGGTAGCTCCGACATATTGTAAAACAGAAAGTACTTAAAATGCCACCAAGATCAAGATTTAGACGATTTTTGTTTGAAACGTTCTTCACGAATCCGAATACGACTAAGGGCAGACTGGGTGTAGTGGGGAAGGCCTCGGAGGCAAGAAGTTTGGGAGGGAGGGCAGAACACCCGCTAAGTCACGACTCTGACTAAGGGGGACGGGAGGGGGATTGATACTTTGCCGGCCGCGGTGGCCGAGGCGCTCCAGTCACGGTCAGCACGGCCACTACGGTCGGTGGTTCGAATCCCCCCTCGGGCATGGATATTTGTGTCGCCCTAGTTCGTAAGCAGTTCATAAGTAGTTTGTAAGTTTAGGGACTGATGACCCCGTAGTTAAGTCCCATAGACTATACAAGCATTTTTGATTGATACTTTCGTACAACAAAAGACCTCGCTACGAACGAAAGACCCAATCCCTTAATGGTTGACCAATACCTAAAAACGGAGAGGCTTTCGTCTTTTTTTACAGCAATACCTACTTTCACAAATATATTTATATGCACTAACACATAATTACACCTATTTATATACAATACGTAAATAATCATCGTCAATGAGTAATTCTTCCTTTTTCTTTACCATACACAGGATAAGAGGACTGCAATTCGTCTGGGTCAATTTATTGAATACTCCGATTTTTCCATGTTTTCGTTTTTTAACGATAAATAGAAATCTATTGGGCCTATGGACTTTGTTCAGTACTTAGATTAAAGTTAAATAACTGCTCTATAATTTTGTTTTGTATGACATTCCCCGTGGGATGATCATTAGAGCCAATATTCTAGCCGAAAGATGACTAAAATCGAAAATTTGAACTTTTTGGAGAAATAAGTCAATTTTTGAAGTCCAATATCTCGAACTATTGGACTTACAGAGCTGCGGTTGGTCTTAAATTTTAGAATATTTTATCTACATTAATAGAGGTGTGAGTGACTTTTCGTCAAAAAACCACCCTTCACGAGTTATAAGCCAAAACCAGAAGAAAGTCCGAAAATTTCGAGGTTTTTCTGACTCTTAAAAGTTACGCAAAAGGATTTCGAAGCTGCAAACTTGGTTTTATACTACTCTAATATGTCCTAACAACATACCAAAAATTCAGCTTCCTGCAATTTTTTTGGACCTAAACATACCTGACGACTGGCCTATAAGGGAGTCAGAGCAGATGGCATAAAAGGGATGGCGGCGACGGCGGATGTACAAAACAGCCTGGTGGAGGGCAAAAAACTCAACCGTGAAATTCGAGCACCGGTCAGTGAGCTTGTATTGGAACAGGTCGTCCCCGACGACGAAGGCAGATCCGACACCGTCAGTGCTCTTGGAACCATCAGTGTAGATAAATATGGTATTATCGAACCGCGAACGGAGTTCGACAAGCCTCGAGCGATATACCAAACCCGGGGTGCTCTCCTTGGGAAGCGAACTAAGTTCAAGGTGGATTAACCCAGTTCACCCTATGATCCTTTCAGAAGGATCGTATGCATATGAATATAAGTATGTAACTACCATTGTTGGAGTTCCAGAACATTTTTTGCAACAATGAAACATACGTTTGAGGACCATTGTTGACATAGTTCAGCTAAACAGAGTAATATTACTGCCACAGTCGTCTGTGTTGTGCATCAAAAATCACTTTTCTGTAGCAATGGATGAACTGACCGATTTGGTTTTGCATGGGCGAGTTAACTTTATTATAAATGTTAATTATTGACATTGTCTTTATGTCAATAATATCTAAAAATTTTAATTTTGTATGTAGTCATAAAAATATTACTTATGATAATTTTGTAGGTAGATTTTAGTGTCTTATTTGTCGATATCCTTCCAGAAGGATCGTAGGATTATGTGACATCCTTCCTACTTATTTGCAGGAAAATGATTACACTAAGTGAACTGTATGAAATTCTGGACAGCAATGATGATTTTCCAAATAATGGTGTAGATTGGTCCATCATATTTTGGGCTTGCACCTGGATCACGTTAACGTCTAGCCACGATATTTCAGCTGACAAACATGCAGCCATCTTCAGGTGAGTACGAGACTCAAGATTACTAACGCCCGTCGTTCAGCCGAAATATAGTGGCAAGACGTCAACGTGATCCGGCTGCAAGCCCGAAATATGATGGACCAATCAATACGCCAGGAAAACTTCCAGATACAATGGTGTAGATGTTACCCTAACTCCTCTGAATGCCACCGATGACATTTCTGATGAAGATTCAGGTGCTGAGGATAATCCTTGTATAGACAATTTACCTGGAAGTCAGCTAAATGCGAACATATGTATTACTGACCTACAAATTTGAGCTGTGACTCAAGATTCGCTGAGAAAGAACAAGAATCTTTTTTATCATCAGTGTGCAGTATGATCAAGGATAACATTGATAGTAATCAACAAAGAACTCAGGCTGCTGCTCCTCCCTCAAAAACAAAAATACAAAAGGGATTCTGTTTCAAAGGGCAGTTCAAAAGAGAAAAGGAAGTTTTAACTGGACAGAAGACAGCAGACCTGAATCAACAGTAGAATGGTCTAACGTATACTGTAAGACGGACCAGTGACGTATTTCGGGAATGCGCCGCTAGAGAACAGCACCGTACACTTGTAAGCTTTTCGTTGAACTAAGGCCGGTATTACACTATCAAATTATTGGACAAAGAATTGAACGCAAAAATTGGATGAAATATTGGTCATATTTTTTGACAAAGAAATTGGATGAAACGCAAAACGGGGTATTACACTATCATCCAATATTTTGTCAAATTTGCTTCAAAATGGCGGTGTAATGCTCAGCTATTGTTTATACTACAGTTGCGTTGTCTCTGAATTTAGAAGAGAAGAAGGAAAAAAAGAAAAGGAAACGCACTTGGATGAAACCGTGGGTGTCAGAGCGAGATAAATAAAATTTGTTACGGGATCGCGAGGATTTTCCTTTTTTATGCCATCGGCAGAACAGCCAGGCTGTTCACTGCTAATTATTTTGTCGCTCTTCATCCTTCACAGTTTGCAATAGAGTAAAAAAAAGGCTGACTCAAACAGTGTATACGAATAAGATTGTTAAGTTGATAAAGCAAGTTTCATTAAATAACGTTTTAAATGGAAAATGTGAGCACTGACAAAGAGGATAATCTAAATTGTTTATGACGTTATTAACAATGTAAAGGGGGAAACATTGCTGATAAAGTAAATAGGCTCTATTTATTTCCTTACAAAAATTGGCTAACGTATTTATATGTACATAGGTTCGCTTGCAAACAGATGTCGATGTTTTGAAAGTTGTTTCATTTCCGAGAACTTTGCACACCACATTACCAAAATCATACATTCTAAAATTTGCTTCGGCCGTATTAAGATTTAGGGGTATTACTTCTTCAATTCCGATAGTACATAATGACTTTTTTACATTACGGATTGTAACTCAACCCCACTTTTGCCGCAGGGTATTGGGCTACGCGAATTGACGTGACGGACAGTGAGAATTGGCCTTGTCACTTGTTATACAACGCCCCATATGATTTTTTTTTTTTAATTTTGTTGTTGCAAGAAAACACTACACAAACATTCCAGTACTAGCCATGTTTACGAATACGAACGTTATGTCCAAGTAATGTCAGATATTTAACCTCCAAATAAAACAGCTGTGGTGGCAAGGAAACTGTATACTACTAGCACTCCAAGCGGTCACATGTGATTACAAACCAGCAGTTGCAAGTGTTCAAGCTCATCTAAAAAAGCGACATGGCGGAAAAATTATTTTTGCGCAGGTTGGTCCGTATTACAGCCCAGTCTTGATGTTGACAGACATTGGACAAAACATCATTTATGAAAGGTGGTACAATCAAAGACTTAGCGATCCTGCTGAAGAGCGGCTTAGAGTTGTCAAAGCTGCAGCAGAGATTATCCTGCGAGACATTCGTTCCCAAACATTTGACACTACTCAGTATCCCCCGTCAGATGCTTTTTTAAAAGACGCAGAGGAATCCTTCTCTTGAACAGTGGAAAAAGAAGTGCATAGGATTTGCTCATGCAATCATGGCTGCAACGAGGCCCAAATATTTCCTATCCTCAATTGTAATAAGCTTTGGAAGCTATTTGTATAGAAAATTTGAATCAAAGCACCTTGTTGAACTTTGCCACTGTATGGGAATTTCTTGTACATATACAGAGGCTATCCTTCGTGGAGAAGTGGCCCAACCAGTCGACAAAGGAGCTTTTATGCATTTTGTCTTCGACAATGCAGATGTGAACGTTAACACAATTGATGGAGAAAATACGTTCCATGAAATGGGTGGTACAATGATTATGACCCCTCACTCATCCGTTCAACCAGACTTAAACAAACCACGTTTGAAGTCTGTATGTGCCGCGTCTATCAGGTTCACACACTGGCACACACATTAAACATTCTTCTATTAGAAAGAAATTTGGCTTGTTAGCCATTTCAATTAACGAAGTGAAAATCGCTGAAGTCATTTTACCAAAATCCCCAGACCTGCTGTGGTTGCTTGGAAAAGCAACTAACATGCCAGGCATCCCAGGATGGAATGGATTCATGGAGCAAGTGACAGAAGATCTTCCTTACAAACGTTCAAAGATTGTATATCTCCCTTTTATCCATGCTCCCCCAACCGACTACGACACTGTTTTAACATCACTTTTAGAAGCCAGTTAAAGAATAAGCATTTACGGTCAGAAAACATGTTTTGTGACCTACGATCAACCACTGACTGTACTTGAAAGTCCGAGACATTGTGGAGAGCCACCAGCATCCTCAGCTTGTCAACATAGGGGTGAGACTTAGAGATTTTCACCACCTCATGTTATTCATGGGCGCCGTCGGTGCCATAATGGCAGGAAGTGACTCAAGGAACTTCTCTGTTCAATATTTGCGGAAAACAGTGTTGAAAAAATCCTTTTTATATACGATGCGTTAATAATCATCGTCAATGAGTAATTCTTCCTTTTTCTTCAACATACACAGGAGAAGAGGACTGCAATTCGTCTGGGTCAATTTATTGACTACTCCAATTTTTACAAGTTTTCGTTTTTTAACGATAAATAGAAATCTATTGGGCCTATGGACTTCGTTCAGTACTTAGATTAAAGTTAAATAATTGCTCTACAACTTTTGTTTGTATGACATTCCGCCGTGGGATGATCATTAGAGCCAATATTCTAGCCGAAAGATGACTAAAATCGAAAATTTGTACTTTTTGGAGAAATAAGTCAATTTTTGAAGTCCAATATGTCGAACTATTGGACTTACAGAGCTGCGGTTGGTCTTAAATTTTAGAATATTTTATCTACATTAATAGAGGTGTGAGTGACTTTTCGTCAAAAAACCACCCTTCACGAGTTATAAGCCAAAACCAGAAAAAAGACCGAAAATTTCGAGGTTTTTTGGCTCTTAAAAGTTACGCAAAAGGATTTCAAAGCTGCAAACTTGGTTTAATACTACTCTAACATGTCCTAACAACATACCAAAAATTCAGCTTCCTGCAATTTTTTTGGACCTAAGGCCATTTTTTTTGTCTACGACGACTGGCCTATTAGTGCCATGCAGAGTCTTAGGGACCCTCTCTCGACCCATCCTGTCGTGTATCGAATCCAACGCTCCCTTCAGTTGCTAGCAGATAACGGTTGTCACGTTTGTTTTCTGTAGACCCCTGGCCACGTGGGTGTGCCCGGGAATGAGACTGCCGACATTGCGGCCAAGGCCGCAGCTCTTTTGCCTCGCATGGCTACCTTCTGCGTCCCTTCAACGGGCTCTTCGCCGGTGTATTGTGTCGTCCTGGCACAATTCGTGGTTCTCACTCCACGACAATAAATTGAGAACCGTAAAACCGATCCCGACCGCTTGGAGGACCTCTTCACGCCCCTCTCGGCGAAAGGTGGTCATCCCGCCCGGTTGCGGATAGGTCACTGCCGATTCAGCCACCGTCATTTGCTAACCGCTGACCCTGCGCCGCTGTGCTCCTGTGGTGAATTGCTGACGGTGCGACATGTTTTACTGTCTTGTCCTAATTTTAATCATCTCCGTGTAGCCCTTAATTTGCCGTCTACTCTGGTGGAACTTTTAACTGATGACATACGAGCAGCTGCTCGAGTTTTGCGTTTTATCAACATGGCCAATTTATCAAAGGATATTTAACCCTTCTATATGATAATTTTTATCCTTGTTTTAGCTTTCCATTGATTCTCTCCTTTCTGGCAATTATCAATTTTTTCGAGATCTAGCGAATCTCTGTTCCGATCTGGGCGCTAATGACCTGAGAAGTTGTGCGCCCTAAAACCATAAAAAACCTGGGTTAATAGATAATACATTTCCTTGAGACAGTGGCGTTTGTCGCCCTTGGCCAGCTCAGAGAACACTGATGCACAGTGTACCGACGTTTCGTTTATCACCTACTTATTCGGTCTCACCGAGCGAGCTGGTTAGCACAATACTCGCATTCGGAAAGACGGTGGTTCAAATCTGCCTCTGGCCCTCCTAAATTGCTAAAGACAAATTGCGGGCTGAATTCTTTAATAGGACACAGCAGATTTACTTCTCTTTCCTTGTTAAAACAGCTTTTGTGCTCAGTTTCTAACGACGGCATTGTAGTAGGAATGTCAATCACTAATCTTCCTTCCATACTTACTCGGTCACTGATTTAAACCTTGCGCAACGTATTTAACTCTGTGATAACCGTGTTCTAGATTCAATGTGATGCAGACGAGTAAGTTCATGAACGTTAATAAACACAAATTTTTCAAGCTTGTCCAGATATCGCGAGTGGCAGCTGGCACTGACCTAAAATTGAGAGGGGTCAGAATGGTCTCGAGATATTTAATTAACAGTATTTGCTGTCTGCCTTTCCCCCTATCAGTAACACCCTCGTCGGTCAGCACGGTTCCTTTTGGATTCGTACCTCACAGCAGAAGCATTTCCCTCTTGTTCTGTCACCATTGTGAGTACAAAAAGATGGAGCTCACGGCGTGAATACCTGGAACTGGACAAAAAGCGAAATTCAGCCCGAGATGAGTCACAGGACACCGCTGTTTCTCGCCAAGAAACGTCGTCGTAATGTTTTATGTGGAAAGTCGTTCGGTATGACCAGACGGTCAGAGAAGTTTTTCACGTGGCGTAATGCAAGTTTATGCATCGTCTAAAAACGTTAGAATGATCTATACTCAACATTTCGATAAGTCCTAAATGTTACCCGTACATGTGATAATGGTCTGTCGATGGTGGTATATTGAAGGTAAGAGTTCTTTCGTAATTTGTTGTGGTACGCTAAAACGTCTATAGTCTAAGTTGTTGGAACGTTGTCAAGAGTAAAATAATTAGATTTGCTAATGACGTGTTGTATTGTAAGTCATGTGTTCAAAACGATATAAGATGCACGCTAGTCATTTATCGAGATTGTTGTGCTTAAGCTCTTCCATTGATTGTGCAATCGGTAAAACACACAACGACTGTACTCACCAGGGTTATCGTAGCTATGGTGTCTGTATTTCGTTGAACGATATGACTATTCACATTTCAAAAATGATTTACCTCACTGTTCTGTTTTCCCTGTGTCAGATACTTCATTACTGCGTAATATAGGGTCGTAACGTCAACATAGCAGCAACCTAATCTCAACACGACTGAGATAAGAAACATTTTTTTTAAATAAAGACAAAAGCACACTGTTATTTGCAACACAATTATGCACTTAGTCTTACTGATTTCTATACCTGTGAAAATTAGACGTATCCAACTCGTACATAATCACTACGTTTACATGCAACACATCTTCCGGAAGACGAAATCAGAGTTTCGTAAACCGTTTTTCGCTGTCGTGTTTACATGGCACATCCTAAATCGGATTTCCTAGCTCACTTAACATGGCGGCTGGTAAACAGCTGGTTCAGTTCCTTATTTAGTCTTCACAATCGCTATTGTTTTATTTAAATACACAGATTTATGATCATTCTAATATTTATACTTTTATTTCACATTAGAAAATATCACTCTTTCCCTATGTGCCGAAAATTCTTAACAAGGAAACACAATCCGACAAGCCAATAACGCTTCAGAAACGGTTGTGTTTACATGGGCACGAAAATCGATTGTGGAACTGGAAAATCGCTTTAGAGAAGCGGATTTCCAGAATCGATTTTGGAGTGTTTACGTGACCAACCAAAAGCGCAATTGGGAAACCTGTCAACGAAATCCGGTTTTGGGAGCCCATGTAAACGGGGTGAATAACAGAGATATTCAACAATGGCTATTCATGCTTCCTGGACGTCATGTATAGCCTAACACTCTATCAGCTTATCGCTAATACATCTACATCTGAAGTTACAGGGTACATTGCAATCTTTAGACAAAAAGCTGTTACTACTTGTAGGACATTGGGTTTCGACCTTTACATTCTGACGACAGGCAGTAAACTACAGTTTTCTATACGGGTTCGTTACTTTGTAGTGTTAGTTTCGCTTACACGACGTTATTCTCAACATTCTACCCCGCGAGACGTCAACAGTATCATGCAGGCGATAGAAAATAGTTGATGCATAATTTGTCGCATATAAATGCAAACGATGTTAAGTTTTGACTTCTCTCTACTTTTTTACACTATGGAATAGGGTTATATGTAGACACTACTGAATACCTTAAAAAAGAAAATTTGTGGCAGTGAACTATGAAACTACAGCTGAGCTGCATCTCAGCTCGAAATGACAACTTGCAGAAGGGAATCACGCGATTCTGCGCGCTCTCGCGTCCTCTCGCTTTACCCGTCAGTCTTCGGAAAAGGAGCGGACGAACTAAGAGGCGAGGGACCTGCGAACTAGTTCGCGTAGTTCGCCTGTGGGAGCGCTCTTCCGAAATAGTTCGTTCGCGAACTACACAAGACTACTCCCTGGCGTTGCTCTCTCGCAGCTAAAATGCAGCAGAGGCCATTTGCGTCTGATATGTACCTCTTCGAATTTTACACCAGAGTTAGACTACTACGTCTTCGATTTTACTTACTACACATTTTACCGTCACCTTTAACATAGACAGTTGGCAAGATGGCGCATGTTTAGCAATGATGACTTTCATTACAATTTATTGCTGTACTATGTGTTGATCTTCTTTACACACATTGTTAAAGAAGTAATTTTATACCAGTTCCCGCCGAAGTTAAAATACTTCACGACGGAAGCAGTATCTGTTTCAAACGTGAGCTAAAATTGAGAAACTGCGTTGGTTTGTCAGATTTGTTCTTTTGTATGCACGGGTCTGACAATGGTGTTTCACCGGAAATGGCCCCCATATCTCTCTCTCTCTCTCTCTCTCTCTCTCTCTCTCTCTCTCTCTCTCTCTCTCTTATTTATATTCATGTTTGCCGTGAAGCAGTTCTCAGAACAAAAGTGTTACAAAAAAAAACAATTCTTTGGATTGATGATAATTGTAAACAGGATAGTAAAGTGCCGACTACACAGTTGTTAATAGTAGCTCACTTTATAGAGCCAGGAGTATTTTGATAAGTCAGCACAATGTCACGAATTTCGCGTAATAAGTTTTTTTTAATCTGTTTTGGACATTGTAGTCCATTTGGAAATAAACTTGTTTTTAGACTCAAAGCTGTTACATTTTTCTATATACAGTACGGCATTCCAAGACTATAGGTAAGTTAACAAATTGCTATTTCCATATCAAATTAACCATGTGGCCAACCATGATATTTTTGGGCCTAATTGGATATGTAAAGAGCAATTTTGTCAACTTACTGTAGTCTGTAAGTGTATTACTGTATGGAAACGAAAAACAGAAATTTGAATTTTTTCCTAACAGGTTTATCTGCAGATGGACTAAAATGTCAGAAATCGCTAATCGATATTAAAAATAAAACTTGGTTCTGTGACACTTCGAATGGTAATAGTAGAAAGTTAGTCAAATAATCAAGTAGCTGCCTTCATCACCCAGTTGGAAATAGGTAGTTACGTTAGAAATGTTCAAATGTTTGTTAAGCTTAAGGGACTTAACTACGGGGTCATCAGTCCCTAAACTTACAAACTACTTATGAACTACCTACAACTAAGGACGGCACAAATATCCATGCCCGAGGGGGGATTCGAACCCCCGACCGTAGTGACCGTGCAGACCGTGACTGAAGCGTCTGTCCCCTCGGCCACCGCGGCTGGCAGTTACGTTAGAGACCTCGATACGTGTGAACCTAGGATATGTTCAAAGATGGTACAACCAATTGATATCGGGGATACTGAAACTGGGTGATGGGTTTGGCGGATAACTTATGCTACCAATGCTCTCTTCACGTTACTGGGCACATTCTTGTTCGATGGATAGTAGGTGGATACGGTTTACTCTGCTACAGATTCAGTGTAAAATGTTAGAGATTCACTGAAATACTCAGGAGTGATATTTCGGTGATTACCAATCGACAATTGTGCTGGGAAATCAGACCGCGGAATACTGGATTTTGAAGAATACTAAAATATTCTGGATAATGCTAAATTATTTTCGGCGAGATTTTAAGCTTTGAAAATATCAGTTAATGTTTCATCGATAAATATTTGCGATTAGGTCGAGGTCAAAGTTTTTTTCTTACAAGGAAATTACGTGGGCTCGAACAGATATATCTGTATGAACGTTTGCTTGCAGGATCTCTACGTACAACTCAATGTGCTGGTGGGTGTCGTTCTTCTGCAAAACTCTGCGATCATGCTCTAGATAGCACTGTAGATGTAACTGTAGACGCCATACGTAATGCAGATATCTTAACTATAACTTATGTAAGAGTCATCGTACATGTTCTGTAGCGAATTATCAAAATCCGTGATGATAGTTGCAACTTTAACCTTCTTTTCGGAAGACTGTTGGTATTCACTGCCACTGCTTCCATCGCCTCTTCCCGCACTTACCGTAGCACTACCGCTTGCAATGAGTTGTTCATTATCATCCCTGTTATCATTATATGTTAGTGTTACAACAGTATCTAACTTGAGCTCATATTTCTGTAGCATAACAGACACGAGAAAGCAGGCGAATGATTCATCTTTTACACTAATACCATCTTCACGAAGGAGGGTTCTTCGTAACTTCATCTCAACCAATCGCAATACATTAGTAGGATTGATTACCAATCGGCGCCCCATCTGACGCTCACCACACAGTCACAAAACGCATCATTGGAAGCACACTGCACCGTCCCTACTGGCGAACCGACAGGTCAAAGTGCAATGTGACAAGCACACACAGAGGCCTCTAAAGGACGACTGCAGAGTTTTGCAGATGAGCGAGTACCGCTAGAGCAATAAAGGATCTTTATATTCTCTCTGATTAGTTTTTGATGTATATGTTTGTTCGAGCCCAAGTACTTTCGTTGTTAGTTACCGAAAAAGATTTTGGTAGTGGAACTGGTCGACAACTAGATTATGTTCTTACCAATTGTGACAGCTCAATATAGTACTAAAGTGTAATGGAGGGGATGCTTACAGTTATCTGCAACTGGAAAGAATCCTACGCATATTATAGTACACCGAAAGTGCTACGGGCACCAAAGACTTGATCCACGCAACCAACTGCACTTCTGAAGTTCTCGGGTGTGTTTGACTTTCATGTAAGGGAAATAAAGCTGCCATCTGGAGACGAGCGTATTGCACAAAAGGCCTTGCTGTCATGTGCGGTATTTACTCTGTTCTCGAGGACACAAAAAACACGTTGGAATTTAAGACTCGGACAGGCATTTACTACAGTATTCCAGCTCTCGACCACGTAGTCGGCGCAACCTTGCGTGTGTACACGTCATATACGTGACGCAAAAGGCCACGTCACGCGCCGATGGAGCAGCACTTGTCTCGGAAACCGACAGTTGCCAACAGCTTCTCGGTATCGCCACAGATGTCATCAGCAACATGTAGCAGAGAGTAGCAGGCATTTTATAGGTCAGCGGTGCCAAAACTTTCTTCGTCATGGAACATTCCAGATGACTTTCTCCGCGGAGCCCTTACTTGGTCTTTTATTTTTACTACTGTTCGTTCCTCGTTCAACTTACTACTGTCTCCAGTGTGTTTTCCATGATGTAGTAGATATGGAAATAAAAGGAAAACATTTAAATATACAAAATATTGAATATAAGTAAAAACGTTCATCTTGGTACAACGAAGAGCGTATGTAACCGCAAATTTTTATCTTAGTGCAAAATAAATGAGTAAATAAATAAAGGATATAGTCACAAACTTGCCTTGGATAGCAGGCGCCGGGCTGTGGCAGAACGACTTCCGTCGGCGACTGGGTGTTCCTCTAAACAACTTCTCTCGCCACATCCGCTTCGGAGATAAGAAACATGTGACGGATTCATTTCTTTGTCTGTTCTTCGGATGCCAACTGTACCAACCCCTGCGGGTCTTTTAGGTGCACAATACAACCTAAGTTCGCCGAGAGGTGGATTAAGTGAATTTTATTTTTTATTATTTTTGCTTATGCAACTTTGTGTAGCACAAAGTTTTTAGTGTCACTGCGCAGCTCACGGCGACATTTAATCACACAACGAACCTACCGCGAAGCCTTCTGAAGTATAACGTAGTATGAAGTATTGCCGGTCTCAGTTGTTTAACTGGAACGTCCTTCCCATCTTTGCCGGTATCTGAACCCTGTGACAAGTCTCATATCTTTATTGGTTTAATAATACACAGTTTTCGTATCTTAATCATCATCATTAGAGACTGATTATGCCGTTCAGCGTTCAGTACGTCTAATAAAATACTTCATGAGCCCTTATTCAATGCTAACATTGATGCCTCGTCTGATGTTATGCCTTTTACTTCAAAATCCATTCTGCACCGAATCTAAGTACTTTCTTATTGGTCTACCTCGACTCCTCTTACCCTCTGCTGCCGAGCTCATGAGTCTCTTAGGTAACCTTGTTTCTCCCATGCGTGTTACATGACCCCACCATCTCAGTCTGTTCGCTCTATCTGCTTCCTCTATGGTGTTCATTCCCAGTTTTTCTTTGATTTCCTCATTATGGATACCCTCCTGCCACTGTTCCTATCTATCAGTACATGCAATCATTCTTGCTACTTTCATATCTGTAACCTCTACCTTATGAATAAGGTAACCTGTATGCACCCAACTTTCACTCCCATACAACAAAGTTGGTCGAAATATAGAGCACTGCTAACTTAGTCTTGGTACTGACTTCCTTCTTGCAGAAAAGAGTAGATCTTAGCTGAGCACTCACTGCATTAGCTTTGCTGCACCTCGATTGCAGTTATTTCCCTATTTTGCCATCCTGTGAGAAAATACATCCCAGGTACTTGAAACTGTCTACCTTGTCATTGTTCCTATTTGGCACTCAGCCTGTTCGAATCTCTTTCCCACAGACATTACTTTTGCTTTGGAGATTCCATTGAATAGCGTCTCGCAGCAGTGTCGCCACTATTTACATCTACATGGGATACTCTGCAAATCACTTTTAAGTGCCTGGCAGAGGGTTCATCGAACCACCGTTACACTATTTATCTCCCATTCCATTCTCGAATAGCGCGTGGGAAGAAAGAATACCTGAATCTCTCTGTTCGAGCTCTGATTTATTTTATTCTGATGATCATTTCTACCTATGTACGTGGGAGTCAACAATATATTTTCGCATTCGGAGGAGAATGTTGGCGATTGGAGTTTCGCAAGTAGCCCACGCCGCAGCGATAAGCGCCGTTCTTATAATGATTCCCATCCCAGATCCTGTATCATTTCCGTAACGCTGTCTCCCCTGTATCGTGACAATACGAAACGAGCTGCCCTTCTCTGGACTCGTTCGATGTCCTCCGTCAAACCTATCTGATAAGGATCCCACACTGGGCAGCAATACTCCAAAAATGGACGGACAAGCGTAGTGTATGCAGTTTGTTTTGTAGTTCTGTTGCATCTTTTAAGGGTTCTACCAATAAAACGCAGTCTCTTGTTCGCCTTTCCCACGATATTATTTACGTGCTCTTTCCAATTTAAATCTGACGTAATAGTGATTCCTAGGTATTTTGTGGAGTTTACGGCCTTCACATTTGATTGATTTATGTTGTAAACAAAGTTTAACGGATTTCTTTTCGTACTCATGTGGACGACTTCACACTTCTCATTATTTAGAGTCAATTGCCAATTTTTACACCATACTGCTATCTTATTCAGATCGTTCTGCAGTTGGTTTTGATCTTCAGATGATTTTACTAGACGGCAAATGACGGCGTCATCTGCAAGCAACCTAAGAGAGCTACTTAGATTTTCCCCTAAATCGTTTATGTGAATAAGGAATAGCAGAGGACCAATAACACTACCCTGTGGAACGCCCGATATCACCTCTCTTTTAGTCGATGCCTTACCATCGATTACTACGAACTGTGTCCTCTCTGAGAGGAAATCCCCTATCCAGTCGCAAATTTGGGGTGATATACCATAACCGCGCAATTTGATTTAAACGCTGTGAGGTACGCTGTCAAAAGCCTTCTGGAAAAAAAGAAATACGGAATCGATTTGCGAACCCTTGTCGATAGCACCCATCACTTCGCGGGAGTAAAGAGCTAGTTGTGTTTCGCATGAACGATATTTTCTAAATCCGTGTTGACCTTGGATCAATAGATCATTCTGTCAGAGATAATTCATAATATTTGAATACAGGATATGATCCAAAATCCTGCTGGAACTGGACGTCAATGAAATAGGCCTGTAGTTTAGTGGGTTACTCCTACTGCCTTTCTTCAATATAGGTGTGACCTGTACAACTTTCCAATCTTTTGGTACAGATCCTTCCATGAAAGAGCGGTTGTATATGGCTGTTAGGTAAGGGGCTATCGCTTCCGCATAATCAGATAGAAATCTAATGGGTATACAATCCGGACGAGAGGACTTGTTCTTGTTAAGTGATTTTAGTGGCTGCACTACACCGATGATATCAACTACGTTACTCATTACGGCATCTGTTCGTAATTCGAAATCTGGAATATTGGTTTCGTCTTCTTTGGTGAATGAGTTTCTAAAAGCTATGTTTAGTAACTCTGCTTTAGTAGCGCTGTCATCGGCAGGATCGCCATTACTGTCACGTAGTGAGGGTATTGTTTGTGTTTTACTCCTAGTATACTTAACATATGACCGAAATCTCTTAGGGTTTTCACTCAAATTTCGAGAAACAGTATCGTTGTGATAAGTATTTTAGGCATCTCGCATTGAAATCCTCGCTAAATTTCGAGCTTCTGAGTACGATCGCAAATCCTGGGGATTTCGTGTTCGTATGCCTTTGCTTTTGCAACAGTGTCCTGACCTGTTTTGTGTACCAAGGGGGATCGCCTCCTTCTTTTATTAATTTATTAGGTATAAAACTTTCAATTGCTGTCGATACCACTTCTTTGAATTTGATCCACATCTGGTCTACACCTACGTTTAGTGTTAGAAACGAGTGGAAGCTGTCTTTCAAGAAGCAATGTATTTTGTTTCTATCTGCTTTCCTGAACAAATATACTTTGCGTTTATTTTTGGTAACTTTGGGACTTTCGATATTCAGTTTCGCTACGACAGCTCTGTGTTCACTAATACCTGTATCCGTTTTGATGCTCGTTATGAGCTCAGGATTATTTGTTGCTAAGAGATCAAGTGTGTTTTCACATCAATTTACAATTCTAGTTGGCTCATGAACTAATTGTTCGAAGTAATTCTCAGAGAATGCGTTGAGTACAATTTCGGACGATGTTTTATGCCTACCTGCTGATGAAGTAGCTCGTCCCTCGTGTATGTTATATTCGCCACTGCCTAGTGCCATAGGATAGTAGTCAAAATCCATCTAGGTTTCCCGTAGTTCGTCTACATTGCTGAAGACAAATGCCACGTCTCTGAATGCACGTTCCAAGAATAACTGGCCGGCCTGTCATTTTCTCTCGGTACATATCTCGAAATGATCCCAGCGAGAAAATAGGAAATTAAAGCTCCTGCGGAGGATTGTGGACAGTAGATTTTCGCACCAACCATTCGGAGCGGAAGAAGGGAAAGAAGAAGGAAAAAAAAAGAAAAAAAAAAAAAAAAACCACCACCCGCACTGACGTGTTTTACGGCCCACTTTGCAAAAACTTATGAAACTACAAATGTAAACCATTTTGGACCAAAATAATAAAAAATTAATAAGTGTGCCTGAAACCCTTTTAGAAAAAAAAATAATAATTAGGTAGTGGCAGGTTCCGAACCACCGACCTTTACCGTCGTAATCTATCGCCTTGCCCAATACTCTAGGCTATCAATCGAAGAATGAGTCCTTTAATCTCATTCTATTGATGGCCGTTGTTAACTGATGCTAATATGCCATTTGTTGACACTAGATTATCATTTATCGTAAGAAGAACTATGTGATTTTGTTAATTCTTCAGTGCGCCATTGCTTCGAAATGACAATGTCTAAGAAAATCATCAAATACTCAACGCAAAATGGCGTATTCCAGAGTGTTCAGGGCGAGGAATGTCACGTGACATCTCCGAACGGCTGGTTTTCGTTAATTCAATGGAGGGTGTCAAATCTCCGTTATTTTTGCAAATATGTCTCAAAGGATACGAGATAAGAAAAAAAAACCGTAAGGTGAGTTAAGCTGTAGAGAATTCTCTCCTCTACCAATTAGTTTATTCAATTTTCGTGTCAGACGAACGGTTCGTTTGCAATTATAATTATATTACAAACGGGTTTTTTGGTATTACTACCGTATTTTTTGTCCGAAAAATTTGAAAAATGGAGGTTCTGGTCTCTGGCGGCCTAAAATCATGTCTGTAACATTTGGTGCTGATCGGTTGAACGTTTCGTCTTAAAACAGGGAACATATTACGGACAGACATACAGACATTCCAAAATCGCCGTTATTTTTGCAATTATCTTTGAAACGCTACGAGATATAAAAAAACATAAGAGAGCAAAGGTATAGAGAATTTTCTCCTCCACAAATTCGGTTATTGAATTTTCGTGTCAGATGAATAGTTAAGCCGTTATTTTCATTTAAATTTCGAGCTGTCAAAAGACGATCGCAAAGGCCCACTTTTAGTGTTATTACCGTAACCTAAAGTGGGCCAAAAAACGATAGCGAAAGTTGCCTCCGTACTCCCTGCCAGTTGCTCAGCCACACGTAACACGTAACGAATCTGGGGGATTTGTCCCGAGACAAGGTACGGAGCTGTGTGGCCTTCAGGTTCCTGGTTCGCGGCGGTTGCAGGCGGATTGGAGTCCGCCTGCTGACCTTGAACCATTGACAATCCCCGCGAGGGTGCCGCGGCTACCTTTCACACAGGGGGGTATAGTATCGGTGCAAAGCAATTAGTTCATCCGTGACTCCTGCTTGCTTAGCAAGTCTAAGGTGCATATGCTGCTTCTGCGAGGAACGCACTTCGAGGGACAGATTAAGTTATGTACAAAACATTTTTCTTGTTTCCTGTGCTTTCCCTAAAGCACAGTGAATCCCACGAAAAATGAAATGTAAACGAATGCAGGTCTCGCAACGCAGTCCCACCACTGCAGCAAGTTCTGAGAGCTCATGTAGCACTAATGCCGTTATTTTAGTGTCTACGGGAGCACCTACACCACAACTTCTTCACAATTTATCAAATAAATTATTGAAAAAATTCCGTGTTGTAACACTTGTTTATTTATCAAATACGAATATAAACCGTGTGTCTTTTTTGTTACCTGTACTGTCTGACAATTTTAACTTCTCTAGATTCAGTACAAAAAATAAGGGGGAGGGGGGGGGGGGGAAAGCAGTCAACAATCCAAACATAGGTTTGAACCTGTTTGGAGGTGGTATTCCGTTGCCTCCATCCGACCATCGAACTGACTTACCCAGCCTGTTATAAGAGGACCTACAGTTTAAAGTGGGTTCCGAACCACGGTTCTACTCGGCATTTTTTTCATTTCAGCAACATTGCTAGAGGTGAAAGAAGTGGAAAGTGACATATAAAAATCATAGGACCTGGCGGGGATCGAACCTGAGACCTTTGTATTCGTAGTCTGGCACTTTACCAGAGCTTCTGTAGTTATTGGAAATTTAAAATATGTATAACGGGTGGTTAGGTGTGTGAGAGAGGGCCCGAATGCCCTAATCTTGCCAGGTTAAATAAATGGGTAATTAAATCAATTACTTATTTATACACGTTAATAGTGACCTTATCAATTTTATAGTTTTATTTCTATAATGAATACGGCTTGGCAGTTGCACTGCACCATACTCTACTATTTAAAATACTCATTGGTATTTTATACTTCTATGTGGTGATAGGGTATTGTGGACTCCTGAGCTTTAATGATAAAGAAACTCTACGTTGATTACTTGCGACCCGTCAGACTAGTCACTTCGAAAAGTCCTATGTATGCTTGAGAACGTGTCAAATAGATTCCGTATTTCTAGATTTCCGGAAGGCTCTTCCAACTGTACCTCACGAGCGTCTTCTATTCCAGTTGCGTGCTTACAGAATATCGCCACAGTTGTGCAGTTGGATTCTCGATTTCCTGTCAGAAAGGATATAATTTATTACGTTGTAAATGGCGGTAAGTCATCAAGTAGAACAGAAGTGATATCTGGCGTTCCACAGGTAAAATGTCCCCTACTGCTCCTTACACGGACATACATTACTAGACTGGCAAATTTGCCTCTGTGACTGAAGCCATCTTGCCTCACCTCACGTCAAAAAGTTCCCGTATCATACTACTATGATCTTCTAGCGCGAAATGGCGCTGTACGCTTCACCAGTTGCTTTAAACAGGCTCTACGTTTGACCTAATACTTCCGTAGTAGATGTATTTAACACTTTTATCGCAAAATCGTGTTAAGAGATCATCATCTCTCTACTTAAGACGCATTTGTTGTCTGTCTGTTCTCTTGTAACTCAAGATCAAGACAACCAAATAAAGTGAAATTTGGTACACGTACACAAAATTACATGGGGAAGGTTCTCAAACAGGTTCCGAACCTTTTTTTTTGGAAAACCAACCGGAAAATTTGAGAAAAAGTGAAAGTGCGTTTTCAATGTGCCCGTGTAAATCTATATCTTCGCACTGAACTTGATGAAATTTCGCATAACTGACCTTCAAAACAAGAGGAAGGGCAGTGTCTACATAAAATTTCGTTCAGTGCATGGTGGAGGGTACTTATGGATCCAGTTTTGCTCCGATCTTGATGAAATGTTTCACACTTGACCTTGAAAAAAAGATGGTTACTGTCTCCAGAAAATTTCGTTCGGTGCATGGGAGAGAGTATTTACTTACAGACTTCGATTGCAATCTCTATACATATAAGACGCATAAACATAAACGTACCCTTTTATTACGTGCAAATAAACGGTTTAGTTCGCTTCTACAGAAAACCTTATTTTAAACCCGGGAAAAGTCGGGTACTTGCAGCTCGTGTTACATACGTTGAAGCAGACTGTTGTTATCGGAAACACGCAAAAATTAAGATGTGTGTGATCCATAAAACCTAGAACAGTGTATTGGTCATACTATTGAAAGAAAAGCCGAAGTTAATCGAAGCTGGTAACAGATCAATAAAAACAGCAAGTAACGTGACTCATTGATGTATGTGTCCAAGCACAATGTATATTTCGTAAGAACACTCAAAAGAATAAAGATTATTCACTATAGTCAGCACTTTCATTACGATCATACAACTGCAATAAAAGCCGAAGTTTTTGAAATCGATAACAAATGAATAAAAACATGAAATCAATGCAACTCACTGCTGTATCCATTTTACGTTTGCTGTACAAAAAAAGTACAGCCACGCACAACTCACTAAATGACAATTACGTCAAAACTATAAAGACGGCGTATTTACGTCAGTTGATCCGTATTTTTAAGTCTATTTACTGAAATAATGCACACGACTGCTTACACGTTTGTAGTACAGAAATATGGCGGCGAAACTTCAGTGACACCAATGGTACTGTGTACGGCATTGCCAGTCTAGTGATATGTCTGTGGTTCCTTATTTTCATAAACGATTTAGGAGACAATCTGAATAGCTCTCTCAAGACTGTTCGCGGATGAGGCTTTCATTTATCGGTTAGTAAAGTCAACAGAAGATCAAAACCAACTACAAAATTATTTAGATATGTGCATGGTGCAAAAATTGGCAATTCACTCTTAACAATAAGCGTGTGGTCATCCATATTAAAATTAATTCTACTAAATTCCTAAGAGTAACAATTACGAACAAGTTAAATTGGAAAGAACACACACAAAATACTGTAAGGAAGGCGAACGAAACATTTACAGAAAACTTAGAAGTTGCAATAGTTCACTAAAGAAAGTGCCTGCACTACACTTTTGCGTCTTATTTTGGAGTAATGCTGTGCGTTGTGGGATCCACACCAAGTGGGACTAACGGGGCATTTAGAGAAAGTTCAGAGTAGCGCGGCTCGTTTTGTATTATCGCGATATAGTGGGGAGAGAATGTCACGGAAATAATGCACGAGTTGGGTTAGAAATCATTAAAATAAAGGCGTTATTTGTTGCAACGAGATCTATTTGCGACATTTCTTTCACCAACTTTCCTCTCTTCAGAATGGGAAAATATTGTTAGCACCCACCTACATAGGAAGACATGATCATAATAATAAAATAAATCAGATCGAAAACTGAAAGATTTAGTTGTCTTTTTTTCCCGCGAGGTTTTAGAGAATTGAACTATAGAGGAAATATTACAAAAGGGGTTAGATGAACCCTCTACCATGCACTTCAGTGTGACTTACGGAGTTTCCATGTAGAAGTAGATGAAAGTGATTAGTGGTACACGAAGTACTGCCCGCCGACCGTGAAATGGCTTCAGGAGTGTAGACGTGCATCTCTATGTGGATGAAGTCAGGCGAATAAGTAGACTCAAGTAGCACGGGATTGTTTTTATGGCACACTGAAATTGATGTGACAAAACTCAGTACCGTGATGCAACATTCAGTTGTCTTTTATGCTTGGTCTAATACGCATGACTCTTTTGCGTATCTTTGAAGAACCTTCGGGTAATAGTGTTCATTAGTGCCATTGGCCTGAAACTCTTCATGAAAAGATAAGCTATCAACAAATTGTATCACCATATGGTCATCATTTTACCTTTTCTTTGTTGGCCTTGGATGTTTGAAAACGACTGCAAATAAAGGGCCACAATAAAGTATAGCACGTTATAAGTCTACTCACTGTCAATACAACGTGCCAGAAAATGACGACCATTTTCATTTGATTCCAGTAACTTTCCGTGAGTCTTCTGTGAACTAGATTTGAGCAGATCATTCATATCCACAAGTAACTGGCCAGTACCTAATGACCAGCGGCGTTATTAAACTTTATTTCTGCTAAAATTAATCAATCGAGAGCCCAGGACTCTTTCAACATATGCATCAGTTCT
Source organism: Locusta migratoria (assembly GCA_026315105.1). NCBI lineage: Eukaryota > Metazoa > Arthropoda > Insecta > Orthoptera > Acrididae > Locusta > Locusta migratoria. The sequence continues at coordinate 346,367,845 of CM048744.1, forward strand.
TGAAACTGCCTCCACAGCAACAGTTGAGTGTTGACTTCTTATTTCTGCGATTGCGTTAAACACTTAAAACACCTGGGCACATGTCTAAACTTTCTCTCTGTAGGACTGCGAAGTTTGGCAAACATTTCTGTTGGACTTTATCCAACTCTGAAACAAAATAACAACGCACACCGTTGTTAGAAATTCATTCACTTTCAGAACGCACTCGCCAAACCGATTTACAAGAAACCGATCGTGACAGCGTGTTCCGATAGCATATCGGATGTTTGATAGCGACCCCCCCCCCCTCCCAATATTCCGACGTCACCAGCATTAACGGAGCGATTAGTCTGATAACATCATTTACGCACCTCGTATAGTGCACTCTCGGATCCTAAACATATCAATCAACTTTGCTGGAACTGAAACTAACGCATAGATAGCCAACAAATTTTGCGTTTCCACGGTGCTTCAAACAACGACACTCAAAGAGAAAAAGAACCCTACTAGCAATGCTGCATCAATTTTATGGCGCTGTAAAATGTAATTGCATATCAAGCGGTTAGGTATAAATAAAAAGTATTTAATATGTGTCTGTGCTGCAGTTTTGCTGTGCCTTTTTCCCGCTTGTTGTCTCCTTTCCAAAGAGAATTAATTTGACATTACGCGCAGATAGGATTGTCGGTGAAAGACGATCGTGATCGTGATACCCACATTGCAATCACGCTTGTTATTCTTTAAATCAATGTTGAAATGTTTGTAAATCTATGGGACTTAACTGCTTGGTTATTAGTCCCTAGGCTTAAAAAATACTTAAACCAAGTGCGACTAAGGACAACACACACAGCCATGCCTGAGGGGGGACTCGAACCTCCACGGCCAACGGCCGCGCGCACCGCAGCACGGCGCCTCAGTGCGCACGGCTGTTCCGCTGCGACTTTTCTTAAACGTCAACAGCTTTTTACAGCGACTCTTTAATGTTTTTACAAACGAAATACTGAAATTGTACTCCTCTCTGATATTTTTTTTATACTTCGTATATTTCGTTTTCTTCAGCGGCTGTTGTGGTGATTCTAATCCTAACTTCCTTTCTCAAAAGCACTTCGTAGTGTTTGATATTTTTAGTCAACAAATAACGCTACTACTTGACTAATGCCCGGTTTCTGGAAAACTACAATTACCTTGCAGTTAGCTACCGTCGTCTTATAATTTAACATGCCAGATAATTTCCTTGGGTTTCCCGTAGCTGATTTCAAAGACCGTTAGTTAACTATGAGAACTGCTCCTTCTGTCGATGCTAATAGTTCGTCTCAACAGATAACAGATGCCACTACTAACGAAACTCGCAATTACTCGAATTTTATCGATTATTAAGGGAAAATCGAAGACGCATAACAGTTTGTATAGCTGTCAAGAGTTTTCTGCTTCTGTTCTGAAACGCAATGGGCGACAAACGAGGAAAAATTTTTACTTTATTTGAGAAAAAAACCCTTTGAACGACCTAGTTTTAGAAAGAAAATCAGTTATAGAAAATATAAAGACAGATGGCTCGACTATTTTTTAAAAGTAACACGCCTTGGAAGAAGTCACAAAACTGTAAAATTCCTTAAATCAGGAGAGAGAACGCTAAGGCATTCTGTTTGAAAAGAAAAGCCAGGACAAACAACAAAGATAGGGTTAGTAAAAAAAATCATATTTATTACTTCTGTTGGCAACATCTATTTTTATGAATTTAAGTCTTCCTATTATGTGAATGTAACAATACTTTTTACACTACCAGCTGGTCAATTTACGTCCACCCATCTACCTTCCCGAGCCCCATGTTTTAATGAAAAACACTAATCACTTGAAACATTGATCGATCGTAATGGCAATTGCATGACAGGACACTAGTGCAAAGCGAAGTACCTTTATGGTTAATTGAAAGCTTTAATATAAGAGCATGGTTTTGTGATTCGGAATTTGATAAAATTTTACATCCAGATCAGCGATCGCGAGAGATAATGTTGGCCACTGTTGCTCAGTGTCGAGATGATGCTTGACAATCACGAGGGAGTTGCAGCTAATGCATAGCCGAGTACAGCTAAGTTTTCCTCTTTTGAAGACCTGTCTTGTGGCATTAAAAAAAAAAAAAAAAAAAATAGTTCAAATGTTTGTAGAGCTTATGGGACTTAATTACGGGGTCACCAGTCCCTAAACTTACAAATTGCTTATGGACTAGCTAATACTGAAGACGGCACAAATATCCATGCCCGAGGGGGGGGATTCGAACCCCCGACCGTAGTGGCCGTGCAGAACGTGACTGACGCGCCGCAGACCGCTCTGCCACTGCGGCCGGCTAGCATAGAGAGAGAGAGAGAGAGAGAGAGAGAGAGAGAGAGAGAGAGAGAGAGAGAGAGAGAGAGAGAGAGAAAGGAGGAGGAGGAAGAAGAAGTCGGTTATGACGACGGTAGAATTTCAATTCTTCAGCTTCAAAACTTCTAAAATTTTGCAAAAATTACACAGAAACCAGTCATAAAAACAAATAACAATTGTTAAACAATTGATGAACTTGAGTTTGGAAGCCACTAGCGCTACTTAGCGGATATAGTTAAAACTAACGTTAACGTGTAGGTAACCCCAGGGGAACGCGCATTTATCTTTAACGGACAGGTAACTACGGCTGTGACCGCAACTGTTGTCTCGGAAACCCATTTTCTACTTAACGTTCAGGTAACCCACAGATAACTATGACGGGACAGGTAACTACTGTTTCGGAAACCGGCAATAAAAGTAGCTATTTATTGTCACATCCACAGAAATGCCGTTAATTGCGTCTTTCGAGATCGATTCAGAATTCACCGATTAAGAACAGTTGACTACCGGGTCTGTAGATTATCCTGCATAGAGGTCGCTGATCGTGTCGGATATAAGCAAGCATCTATGATGCGGATATGTAAATTACTGGATGCAGGAGGTAACGACGAACCGGCGGGACTAATTGTACCCATCTGGTTCGACCACTACGCACGAGGACAGGCATATCGTGCTCGTGGCAGTTTTGGATCGCTCTGCCGCATCGCCAACGATATCTCAAAATATCTGTGAATTGTCCACAAGACCTCAGTTACTGACTAGGAGGGCCAGTCGTAAGTAACTGAGAGACTGAGTCGAAATTTCGCGGGGTGAAAGAAGGGTGAAAATGATGAGAAATGTGTTTTAACTCGAGTCACCATTCAGTACTTCTGGAGGAAATGGCGAACGAAGTTGTTGCGCTGGAGCGGCCAGAGATGATAGTCACATGTGCTTGAGTCACGGCTTGAGTTATGTCTGAGCCAGCGATCTCTATACAAACTGGATGTATAATTCTGGTCTCTGAATATAGAACAGCAGCGTGCCTGCACAATCGTATGTTTTGTTCTCGATTTGCCGACCGCAGTGGCCGAGCGGTCTGCGGCGCTCCAGCCAGTCTGCACCGCCGCTACGGTCGGAGGTTCGAATCCCCCCCCCTCGGGTATATATATTTGTGCCGTCTTCAGTATTAGCTAGTTCATAAGTAGTTTGCAACTTTAGGGACTGATGACACCGCAGTTAAGTCCCTTAAGCTTAACAAACATTTGAACATTTTGTTCTCTATTTCGCGTTGTTCGCCATGTTTATATTTGACAAACGATTTTCCATCAGTTATTACGTGGCAAATAACTGCTTGCTTACCCTTTGATTTGAAAATCATAGCAATATATGTTTAATAAGCTAATATTGGAGGGGAATTGAAACGTATTTCCTTTACGTATCCCCGTCATACTTCATAGCGGCCATATTTGAATTTAGCAAGGAACGAAATATGAACATCTATGGTTGGCACGATCAGACAGCTGAAGTTCAACATCCAGGTAGTGTAGGGATCAGTAGTCTGAGCGATAGGGTGAGTGTATCTGTTATTTCTTCAGACGAAGGAAATGGTCGACAATTTAAGTTGTGTCAATGTGGTTGTCTATTTTGTAAATGGTTCAGGGAGTGTCTTTACTGTGAGTTGCTTTCTAATCTCTATTATTCGCTTTCCTACAAGGATTAGACGCTATATAGTTGTGTGTGTGTGTGTGTGTGTGTGTGTGTGTGTGTGTTTCTCTCCATAGAAAAATGGTATTATAGAAATTACATGGTAAATTTAATTTACTACAACATTATAATGATGGGGGACGTTAAACACGGCAGCAGCCCTGAGTCACAGAGGTGACTCCGTTTAGATAACAGTTTACCATCCGCTCGGTTCATCCATCAACATCGGCGATTTATATGGTATTTAAATATTCTATTTGCAGTTAGCGGACTTTGTATGAGCCACTAAACTACCCCTAAAGACAATGCTGTACAATAGCAAATAAGAAATTCTTTGCTCTTGTTCTTTTAACCAAATTAAGGCTGTAAAATGAGTAGTCAACTTATCCATTTCCAGTATTGGACGTTTCTCAGTACAGACCGACCTTATCTACTGGTAGCTCTGTCGTACTGCTCGGCTGTCAGCTGATAAATAAAGCTTTGTATCTGCAGGGCTTTACTGTTAAAGATGGCGGTTGTGCTTCACAGGACCAACGGCGTTAGACCAACGAAGTGATTCGTTTTCTATGGAGCAAGGGACGAGCGCCAATCGGGATCTCCAGGAAAATGGGGTGGAAACGTCCAGGTTCACTGGTGAGAGAAAAATCTGTTCAGCGTCTTCTGTTGGGGGAAATCCTCTCATTCCATGTTCTAATTCTTATCTTTCCTTCTTCCATTGTCCATTTCATCCTTTCAAAAATGTCTTTCAAATACGTCTGTTGTTGTTGGTCTTCAGTCCGGAGACTGGTTTGATGCAGCTCTCCACAATGCCCTATCCTGAGCAAGCCTCTTCATCTCCACATAATAACGGCAACCTACATCTGTCTGAATCTGCTTACTGTATCCATCTCTTGGTCTTACTCTGCGATTTTTTCCCCACGCACTTCCCTCCAACGCTAAATTTACAATTCCTTGATGTCTAAGAATGTGTCCTACCGATCTATCCCTCCTTTTAGTCAAGGTATGCCAGAAATTTCTTTTCTCCCCAATTCTGTTCAGTACCTCCTCATTAGTTACGCGATCCACCCACCTAATCTTCAGCATTCTTCTGTAGCACCATATTTCAAAAGCCTCAATCCTCTTCCTGTCCGCACTGTTTATCGTCCATGTCTCACTCCCATACAAGGCAACACTCCATACAAATGCCTTCAGGAAAGACTTCCTTAGGCTTAAATCAATATTCGATGTTAACAAATTTCTCTTTTTCAAGAATGCTTTCCTGCCCATTGCCATTCTGCGTTTTATATCCTCTGTACTGGGACCATCATTTGTTATTTTACTGCCCAAATAACAAAACTCATCTACCTCCTTTATTGCTTCGTTTCCCAATCTAATTCCTTCAGCATCACCTGATTTCCTTACACTGCACTCCATTACCCTAGTTTTGCTCTTGTTAATGTTCATCATATATGCGCCTTTCAGCACACTGTCCATTCCGTTCAATTGCTCTTCCAGGTCCTTTGCTGTATCTGACAGAATTACTATGTCGTCGGCAAAACGCAATGTTTTTAATTCTTCACCCTGAACTTTAATTCCTTCACCAAATATCTCCTTGCTTTCCTTTATAGCTTGCTCAATGTACATATTGAATAACAATGGAGAAAGACTACAACCCTGTCTTACTCCCTTTCCAACCACTGCATCCCTTTCATGCCCTTCAACTCTGATAACCGCTGTCTGGTTTTTGTAGAAGCTGTAAATAACCTTACGTTCCCTATATTTTACTCCTACTTGCTTCAGAACTTGAAAGAGTTTATTCCAATCAACATTGTCAAAAGCCTTCTCCAAATCCACAAAAGCTAGAAATGTAGGTTTGCCTTTTCTTAATCTATCTTCTAGGATAAGCCGTAAAGTGAGTATTGCCTCTATGTCTCTCGAAATATGTCTGAGAGGAAGAAGGCGAAACAAGATGATAGACGGCATAAAGGGAAGAGGAAATTATGAGGACCTGAAGAGGATGGCACAAGACCTGACAGCCTGGAGAACTGCCAAGTGAAAACATGTCATTTGGCAGGACACATGATGATGATGATGGGAAAATAATGAAAATGTGAAACGCTCCTCCATGTTCCATGCTGTCATGTCTGAGCGCTGCTATCAGGCGAAAAGCGCCGACGGATCTCGATGTGGAAAACGTGATACTGCTCCATGACAATGCGAGACCACGAGTGGCAGTCAGGAATAACAAAAAGCTCAGGGCATTTCAATGGGACATGTTACACTCAGTGATGTATGCACTTTTGGACCGCTAGAGAAGTTCCTTGGGTTGAGAGCGATTCACAGGCGATGAACCCAAGACTGCAGTACGACGGTGGATCCATAGTCAGCCGGACGAATTCTACCGCAGAAACATTTCAATTTCTGTGCTGCGATGTGACAAACGTGTGAACCGGTGTGAGGACTACTTGGAAAAATAGTATATGTTACGTAGAATTCGTGTTTTGTAATTACCTGGAGGCATCCTATTTTGGTTAATAAAAAAATATGGACAAAGACTTTCTGACTTGCCGCCGTAACAAATTCCAGAAATTGTTAGTGTATGCTTTAGTTGCCGTAATCAATGATTACCGAAATTTTCTGAAAATAGCGAATACTTGCATGTATTCATATTGCTATCACGTGATTTTCATGTAGAGAATATTAAATCTAAGATTGCGAATTAAAATTTTCCTTAAATGTTCAGACAATTTTCTCCGTACTTCAAATTTCTGTGGATAGGCGAACGAATTTGAATGAATACTGAGGACTTGGGTAGCGAACCGCACTATTTGCCGTACGTTTCAGACCTTGAATCTCAGGTTTCATCCTGCTGCACACCTTCCTCCGGCAGACGTCTTTCTGCGAAGCGAAGCACCTCGTCAAACATGGACCCATCGTCCGCCCACTCGCTGGCGAACCGTGCAATCGATAAAGCTAGCGCGCCGGTACAGCTGTCAGCGCGAGGTCGAGGAGAGAGAGAGAGAGAGAGAGAGAGAGAGAGAGAGAGAGAGAGAGAGAGAGAGAGGGGGGGGGGGGGGGAGCGGTGAGATGTCACACCTTCCTCGCCGCGACCTGGTTTGTATTCAGAAGACGCTGAGTAGTAGGGAGTGAACTCTGGGAACCCCCACACGTAGCGTGGCGTGTCAGCCAAAGATGTTACGTCACATCTCACCAAGCTCAACCGTTGCATCTGACGCAATAACTCTTTACGGGAGTGCTTTTTTTATGAATAGAAGGGTAAAGCAGGGGTCAGGTTCTGTATACGGATTGAATTTTTCTCGCTGCCTTCGTAAATGCATGTTCCGACATTTACTTTTGCAGTATTTTTTGCCATAGTTCGTCTCCCTTAGTAGGCCTACACGCTCGATTATTTTTCATGAATTCTATTAATCAATCATCAATAGTGCAGACCTCCCAAGTCTTCTGGTTTTTCCGGAAGATTTCCGGATTTTGGGTTAGTTTTCCGGATGAACATAGTTTCTTTTCCGGATTTTCAACTCCCGGGCTTGTTCCCGCCTTCTGCATTCATATCGCATTTCACTTTTGACTTTCGATAATAGCTGCTATTTTGAAATGAGAGTGTTTGAAATTCGACCGAAAGTCGACCGATAATATCCATCATCCATAATTCCTTCTCGCAGAATATCTACGCTTTTGTCATTAACTCTGTGTGTTTGAAACTCCAACGAAAGTCGATCGAACATTCTATCAATAAACACATCTCATAGACTCCTTGTACATCGACTGCATGTTAGCGGGAAAGCTTAGTTTACGCTTGCTGTTAAACGGTGTTGGCTGTGGTTCTGGTAGTCGTGTAATTGTGTGATGAATTTTTGAATGATTTCGTGTTTTCGTGATGAGTTTAAATAATTAAGGATGTTGTCAGTCTTTCAGGGTTCATTTTTTTCTGAATTTCCGTGTATCATGCGATCGCGGAAAGGTGAAACATTCAAATTGTGATCCACGTGTTCGTGTGAAGCAAACATTGCTTACGAAGGAAGAACTGAATTAATAAATCATATTAAATCCGGCAAACACGTCTCCAACACGAAAATGAGGGATAACAGTAGGAAAATATTCATGTTTACTACTTTTGGTCCTGATATTGATGTAATAAGAGCAGAATGTTTGTTCACTTAGTTTCTGATTGATGATAATATTCCGTTAGCTGCTGCTGATCATGCTTGTGCTGTGTTTGAAGGTCTTGTGACGTATACATGCGTTAAACTATTGCTATTTGGGATCTTCTGGATTTCTGTTTTTGAAAGGTGGCAGGTATGATAGTGTGTACTCTTACTTACCGCAATACTTCACATTTCTTAACGCTTTATCGTCTCCACCAAACCTCTTTCCTCTAAAGATTTTTCTGCATGTCATTGTTGTTTCATAGTGGTTCAGCTTTCATATGTGCCTGAACAGCCCACGGGTAATTCAGCTCAATATGTCATTCATATACAAGTTTAGTACATGTATTTTTATTTATTTATAACAATTCCATGAATGTGTGAAAAGTTTTGAGGGACTACCATGTTAGTATGTATTATACAGGATACTAAATATAAATTTATAAATAGATCAGTTAATGACACATGAAGAAAAATTGTTAGGTAGTGCTCTGAACAACTGCGAGGAACGTCACAGTAGGATAGTCATTCAGAAGTGTTGGGCCGCGAAGCCTTTTGAAAATGTGACCTGTTGAGCATTTCACGTTTCTGTGCATTGCTCAAAGCAGGACGTGAAAGTGTTGCTGAACGTGGAGCTAATGCCGCCACGTCGTGGAATGCGTGATCCATTAGACTGCGGAGCTAGAAAGGAATGGTCTGCGCTGTGGGGAAGAATGTGGGCGATTCCGTGGTACATCGTGTTCGTGTTACTGTCACAACCAGGGACTTGTCATACTGCGAGGAGCTGAAATCCTTATTTTGTGGTTTTTATGTTGTAGCGTCTGTTGTATAAGTCGGTTCAGATCACCAGCACATGACGGTCTCTGGAAAAGACATCGTGACTGTTATAAAAAAGAAACAATTGTCGTCAAAGCTTCCTGTATTTAACACTTTTCTTGTTAGAACTTGCAAGCTAAGGACGTAACAATATCAAACTGACACAGAGATGGTTTAATGAATGGGCACAATTGGCTCCAGGAGAATCCTTAGATGTGCCATGCATTACACGGAAGGTACCTGGCTTTGAACAACCTCGGAAAGTATGGTGGACGTTAAACTGGATCCGATCTAACCCTGGTTGTGTGCAAACTGTAAAGCACATCACACAAGAATGCCCACTGGGACGTTTCAACGCAAAAGCAAGTGAACTTTCCCTGGCGACGGCATAGGCGATTACCTATGTAAATAATGCACATATCGTGTGTATGTCATACGATAAATAAGTACATGCTACTGACGTACACTGCTCCAGTGCTGTATCACAATGGTGGTGTATCAAAAAGTCCGTAGTTTTGGTACTATTCGTCAAAGTGGCTCGGTGGCAGACTGCGAAATTACGAATCCAGCCCAAAATTTATCACTTGTCACTCCTTTCTCCTCAGCCAATGTTGCTCTTGTGAAAAACATATGGCTCTGAAACCACGTTAAACTGTAGGTTCCTCTGAACTGGCTGGGTAAAACAGTTCGAAGGTTGGAGAAAGGCAACGGCATACCACTTCCAAACAGGACTATGCTTAGTAAAGCATGGTGGTCTTCAAACCAATCGTCGAATTGAGACTGTTTTTTTATCTAAATATCAATGTCGTATATATGTACAATCTTTACAAATTATTTGTAATATAAGTTTCTGTCTGTCATGTCTAAGTACGTCGACGTTTTTCAATTTTTGTTTGCTAAGTAACTCTAAAGTACATACTGCAAAATTTCAGATTCATTGTTGAAGTAGTTTTCGAGATTTCGTGTTTAGTCAGTGAGTGAATCCCTTTAGTTTACATACATAGTTGGTACGATTCTGAGTACGTTGTTGCTACAATAGTTCCTTTTTTGGGACGTGACGATTGGGTTATCCGTCAACGCACGTGATCAGATCCCACAACCCAAAGTTTGGGAGTCACTGATCTGTTGACGGGGGTCACCTCAAGAAAAGTGAATTTGGGTCATTTTACGAGTTTTTTTTTGTTAATAAATCGGAGGATGTATTACCGATATTAATTCACCATAGTATAAAATAAAGTAGAACCTTTGCTGGCTGGGTGATTTTTGTGTGGGTACAAATAGCTATCTCATAGTTTCATGCAGAGTGAAATTTCTCGCACACATAAGAGTACGTAGTGTAACTTTATAATCTTGATTTATTTCTGTGTGGATTTATATCAGAATGACGAATGTTTCTCTTTTAATCCATTACCCTGAAAACTTTGAACAAGAACATGACCATTATCTTTTTCTATGTTTCAGGTAAGTTGCGGAAAACTATCTTTGACGTTAAGCCATGGCGGCAGGACAGTGGTGAGTAGTGCTTTTACTTCCTGTTTTCAAAGGCAAGTAGTGTTTTTTCCCTCTTTCGTTAAGTCATGGTCACCATACGCTGGTAACAGGCCTGTCTTCATTAGGAAAAAGACTTACCTTATAGCGTAATTATCAGTTTCATCATTAACTGTCCATATTTCCGGTAACAACCAGAGAAATTGCAATATTTAGAGTTGTAGTACTTCATCATAAGACGTTCTGATAGTGTGAATGTCTGGTGGATATTGTATTGCACATTGCTGCAAATGAAATGTGGCGAAAACATTAATTTATTCTGTTAACTTCAAGAACACCATTATGAATATGGGAAGGGCGTGATGAGGCCTTTCTAGACAGAGAAAATGCGTATGATAGTGTGTAGGGAAAAGGTTTGGGAAGCACTTGAAATTAGGGTAGTGGAAAAAGAGGCGGTAAGCAAAGTGAAGGAGATGTATTGTGGAAGTATGATTTGTGTGAAAATGGGAGAGGGAAGAACAGATTGGTTCAAACAAGTGTGTGGGCTGAAGCAGGGCAGTGCATTGTCACCCCTTCTCTTCATTGTGGTTATGGATGACATAATGACAAAGGTTACGGGGAAACTTGAGGAAAGAAGGATGAAAGCTATGGTGTTTGCAGACGATCTCATGATCTGGGGCAACAAGGAAGAGGAAATCCAGTAGCAGCTAGATGCTTGGGAAGAAACAGTGGGAGAATACGGATTGAAATTCAACAACATCCGTAAATGTGAGTTCATGGTAACGAGCAGGAAAAAGGATAGACCAGTGAAGGGAATAACATTTTGAGGTGAAAAGCTGAAGGTAGAAAGCTTCAATTACCTGGGAAGTGTGATTGAGGAGAATGGGAAAAATGACAAGGAGATTATAGAATGTGTCAGACAAGCAGAAGCATTTCTGAGAAGTGTTCGGAGTTTAGTGTGGAGTAAGGATGTACCACAGAGAAGTAAAGGAGTGCTATACCAAAATTAATAAGTTCTGATATTGACATATGCATCGGAAACTTGGGTGACAAAAGAGATAGGAGCAAAATACAAGTAGGGGAAATGAAATTTCTACGATGCAGAATAGGGATAACAAGAAGACAAGATGAGGAATAAGATGATGAGGGATATAGTAAGAGAGGAGCCCTTAAAGGATAGGATCGAGAGATCAAGACTGCAGTGGTATGGAGGAGAAGAGGATCCCCAGGAGGATACACGAAATACAGATACAGAAGAAACCCAGAGGAAGACCGAGGATATATGGCTGAAAGAAGTGGACTGTGTCAAGAATAGAGGACTGAGCCCGAGTGAAAACAGATATGGTGGTAAGACAGGACGAAGTGGCGAGGCTTGTCCCCCAAACAGACCCAGTCTTTGTGGCTGGAAACTGTGCAGGATGACACTCTATTCTGTCGTGACACTTACCTACACGTTAGTGGTACCTGGCAATGCATGAGTCTGAGCTACCCCGTACTGCAGATGAATGGTGACGAGTGCAAGTAACTCAAGAGATGGCAACATTTGGTCAGTAAAGCCTTTTACGGAAGGTATCATCATCATCATCATCATCATCATCATCATCATAAGTCGTTGTGCTCATTGCTGAGCGTCGTGACCGCATGAACCAAGCGTCTCCATCCCGGTCGGTTGTCAGCTTCTCTCAATGCCTGCTGAAGAGGCAGACCGGAGATCTTCTTGATTTGGTCTATCCATCTGCTCGCTGCTCTTCCTCTTGGTCTTGTGCCCTCGATCTTTCCTTGTAAGATTATTTTTTCTACGTTTTCTCCGTCTCTTCTCACAATATGGCCAAAGAACTGAGAATTTTTTCGTCGATTCGAGAAGATAGACGTCTGGGGATATTCAGTTGTTCAATAATGTACACATTTGTTCTTCTTTCGGTCGCTTTTATGCGTAGCATCCTCCGCCAGCACCAAAGCTCAAACGCATCAATGCGTTGTTTGTCTCTGGCCTTTAGTGTCCATGATTCACAGCCATAAAAGAAGACAGAAAAACACGATTGTTTCAACTAGCCGGATCTTTGTGCTGTTTGCTATTGCTCTGCTCTGCCAGATCTTCGTGAGCTTCTTCATAGCCACTCGTCCTAGCGTGATCCGTCTTCTTATCTCCTCTTCACAACTATCTGTGCTGCAGATGGTTGACCCAAGATAGGTGAAGGACTGCACGATTCCAGTTCCTTTAATTGACCTGTGAGCTGGATCTGTTGTTCTCGATCAGTTAACATGAGTTTGGACTTACTGAGGTTGATGTATAGTCCATATGCTAGACTGTCTTTTATTCTAGTTAGTAGCTCAGCAAGTTCATCTTCGCTGTTGGCTAAAAGTACAGTGTCATCAGCAAAACGGAGATTGTTGACATTTCTACCGCCAATTCAGATGCCTTTGGTCCAACCATCAAGAGCTTTCCTAATGACGTGTTCTGCATAGATGTTGTACAGTTGTGGGGATAGAACGGGAGGTATACGAGGTGCATTCAAGTTCTAAGGCCTCCGATTTTTTTCCTAATTAACTACTCACCCGAAATCGATGAAACTGGCGTTACTTCTCGACGTAATCGCCCTGCAGACGTACACATTTTTCACAACGCTGGCGCCATGATCCCATGGCAGCGGCGAAGGCTTCTTTAGGAGACTGTTTTGACCACTGGAAAATCGCCGAGGCAATAGCAGCACGGCTGGTGAATGTGCGGCCACGGAGTGTGTCTTTCATTGATGGAAAAAGCCAAAAGTCACTAGGAGCCAGGTCAGGTGAGTAGGGAACATGAGGGAATCACTTCAAAGTTATCACGAAGAAACTGTTGCGTAACGTTAGCTCGTTGTCTTGGTGAAACAGCACACGCGCAGCCCTTCCCGGACGTTCTTGTTGCAGTGCAGGAAGGAATTTGTTCTCCAAAAGATTTTCGTAGGTTGCACCTGTTACCGTAGTGCCCTTTGGAACGCAATAGGTAAGGATTACGCCCTCGCTGTCCCAGAACATGGACACAATTTTTTCAGCACTGGCGGTTACCCGAAAATTTTTTGTTGGCGGTGAATCTGTGTGCTTGTATTGAGCTGACTGGTGCTTTGTTTCTGGACTGAAAAATGGCATCCACCTCTCATCCATTGTCACAACCGACGAAAAGAAAGTCCCATTCATGCTGTAGTTGCGCGACAACATTGCTTGGAAACATGCCACACGGGCAGCCTTGTGGTAGTCCGTCAGCATTCGTGGCACCCATCTGGATGACACTTTTAGAATTTTCAGGTCGTCATGCAGGATTGTGTGCACAGAACCCACAGAAATGCCAACTCGGGAGGCGATCTGTTCAACAGTCATTCGGCGATCCCCCAAAACAATTCTCTCCACTCTCTCAATCATATCATCAGACCGGCTTGTGCGAGCCCGAGGTTTTTTTCGGTTTGTTATCACACGATGTTCTCCCTTCATTAAACTGTCGCAACCACGAACGCACTTTCGACACATCCATAACTCCATCACCAACATGTCTCCTTCAACTGTCGATGAATTTCAATTGGTGTCACACCACGCAAATTCAGAAAACGAATGATTGCACGATGTTCAAGTAAGGATAACGTCGCCATTTTAAGTATCTAAAACAGTTATCATTCTCGCAGCTGGCGGTAAAATTCCATCTGCCGTACGGTGCTGCCATCTCTGGGACGTATTGTCAATGAACGCTGCCTCATTTTAAAACAATTCGCATTTTTCTATCTCTTTTCAGTCCGGAGAAAAAAAATCGGAGGCCTTAGAACTTAAATGCACCTCGTATTTTAGTCCAGTCAATGAGTACTCAAAAGATGGGAGGGGGGAGGGGGGTGAGCTAAAGCGGGGAGGGGGGTTGAAAGGTACCATGTTTTGGTTTTCTGCTTATATCTCGAAAACGGTCGGGTTTAGAAAAAAAATTGTTCCGAATAAAAATGAAAGACAATTGAATTTGCTATAAAATTGTTTCTGTATATATATATATATATATATATATATATATATATATATATATATATATATATATATATCGAATTCCCAATGGTTTTCGAGATATACGTTATTGAAAAATCGACACTTTCGGAAAAAATCATCTTTACCTCACTAATTTTGTCAAACATTTACTTCTAGTGACTCAATCATCTTTCAATTTTATTTGGAACATTTTTTTCCTAAAGCCGACCGTTTTCAAGATACAAGCAGAAATCCAAAAAATGGTACCTTTCAACCCCCCTCCCCGCTTTAGCTCACCCCCCAGGGGCGGGGAGTTTTAGTATGTTCACCTCCCAACTATCCTTAACAAAGTCCTGAATTAAAAAATTCTCGCATATTCCATGCACTCTAGAATGCATTCATTGACTGGACTATTTGGAGCATAACTCGGTCCACGCTGGGGCTAGTGTTAGGTTCCCTAGCTTCGCCTTCGCGCCAGCTCGGAGCTCTGTCGGTTGGCCGTCAAGTCGATAAGATGGACAGCGGCAAGCGTCGACCAGCCAATATTGGCGGCAGACGCGACTGTCACAGGCGCTGCCATCGATCTGGCCAGCCTCTTTTGTGTCGCCATTAAGCCATTCACATGTCGCGAGATGCGCAGCGCTCAACTGCCTGCTCTTGTTCCCTCGGTACATCGGAGTTACGTGGTAGTCTGCGAACAAAGCAAGCTGTCATCCCCTGTGTCACTCGGCGTTATTGGCAGTCAAGAAAATAAATTACGAGCGTTACTCTCCCTCGTGGTTGTACCCCTTACTTTCAGCAACGGGAAGGAAATAAATCTGCCTACGCTATAGACTGACATTGATCACCAGCAGAAACATTCACGAAACTGAATATTTTTATTCTCTTAAAGGTCTCTGACCGAGAAGTGGTGAGCCTCCTTCATCAATCGCCGTTCATCCTCCCTCACGAAAAATGTTGGCATCACGAAACCAGGAAAGCTGTGAAATTCTGTTCAATCTTGGTGGCAATTATTTCCATGTGGTTATCATTTCGGTACTTTCTGTTACCCTTAAATGTGTTTGGTTACTTATATTAGTGTGTTTCATCGCCAGTGTCCTTGGGAATGGTTTTTGTGTTTTTTACTCGTAGTAGGGAAGCTTAATGCGTGTATATTGTACAATTGGAGGAGGGGGTAGGACGAGAAAATGGGGTAAATTTTCCGTGTCTATTTTGCACATCTTCGTTTTTTTTTTTTTCAAAGGAGTTTCCAAATCTGGAACTGAAAAAATCCGTAGGTGTCTGGAATGTAGAGTACATAGGCTGAGGAAGCAGAATGAGCTCTTACACAGATTATATTAATTTGCCATTAGGTGGAATTTTGATGTCCTTTATTTTGTATGCGACAGAACTTTTTATACTGAATTTAGTGTTGAACGTATATAATTTTGAAAGTAATCTGTTCAGCTTATTACTAATAAGTGTGACAGTCGACACAGTTAATTACTGAGTATGTGGCTTTGGTGGTCAAAGTAGTTGCGTTATTTTGGGATTCCTTACACTAGTTTTTTTCTTCTTCTCGAAATCTGTAAGGATATGAACCTAGCTTTTTATTACCTTTTTGTTTTGGCCATATATTTTTATATTTGGTAGGGTCTCTGGGGATTTCTCTTACACTATTAGTGGTAAGAACGTCATGTACTTGTTTATATAAATCATTTTGATAGATTATGACAAGGCTGTTTCCTTTGTCTGCTTTGGTTGCAGTTGCTTGATTTATAGTGAGTTTATTGATGCTAGGCGTTGGTGTTTCTGCTCTTGACTCATGAGCTGTGGGACTAACTTGGCGGCTACTCGATGCCTTCAGAGATGCTGTGTCAGCATTTCAAGACGTGATCCATCTGCATTTGAAATGTTACATTCTTTCATTGTCACGTATAATTTCGTTGACATTCCTGTCATGAGCGTCGGGGTAGAAGTCGAACGGCGTCATGAACTATGCTCTTCTTTAACTTCGGTCCAGCTATTTTTAAACCGCACGAACCATTTTAACAAAGAGTACGCCTTACGCACTCATCACTGCAAATTTCCTGCATGATTTGGTATTACTCTTTTGTCTTGAGTTGCAAGTAAAACTTGATGCAAGCGCCTCCTCAAACCCTGCCTTGTCGAAATTTACAAACTGAGCGGGACAACGTGCTAGTCATACAGCACTGACAGGCATACAGTACCAAAGCTTGCGGCGGTTACACGTTTCAACACAGGCGAGTACAGGGATGACAGATGCATTTCGTCCAACACTCCATAGCTGCGAAATTACGAATGTTCCAGAATTTTTTGAACAAACATCGTGCAAGATGGAATTTAGCGTTCAGGCTTGTAAGCACAGTTCATGTCCATAGCAGGCATCAGATCTTACAGTGCTGAGGTGAAATCTAATGGCGGCACATACTTATTCATCTCCAAACCACTAAGGGGAGCCGTTCGATCCCTGTCAGCGGTATCACAATACCCTCTCTTCATGAGAGATTTCAGGGGAGATGAAAATTTCGATCCAGGAGATATTTCCGGTGAGTGATGATCAGGAGATTCACCCTAGCGCTTGAAAATTTGTTACACCACCAGGATTCCAACCGGTTACTGGCAGACCGCGCCACGCGGGAATAGCTGTGTGGTCTGGAGCTCCAAGTACAGGATCGCGTGGGCTCCCTTGGAATGTGTGTGTGTGACTTATCCTTAGATTAGTTTAACTTAAAGTAGTTCGTAAGTCTAGGGACTAACAACCACAGTAGTTTGGTCGCATAGAATTACAACATACATTTGGGTTTGACAGATCGCGCAGACGCGCCTTAGCCACCTAATGTATATTTGGTATTGTGTGGTGACGAGAAAGAGAGCAATAAAATAAAAATTAGGAAAACAAAAAAAGCATGACATTCACTGCCGTAATAGGAAACATGTCGAAAATTACTATTCGAAACTATACACCATCACATGAAGACAACCGAAAATAAGGACATACCGTCGCTATAGCTACTGCAAGGAAACCTATATCATGTCAATTTAGCATAACTGGAAGAGCATGAACTAGTTGCAGAATTGAAATGTAACTATATACTGTCAATAGAAACAGTTTAAAAAAACTGCTAAAAGGAATCGCATATCTCAATTAAGATATATTTCAATACGTGAAAATACATTTTAGACCATTATAGGTGCCTAGTCTGAATCATCATCAGTGTTCTGCCCTAAGGCAGGTCTTCACATGCAGTCCTGTCGTTTGCTACCCCTCTTTGTTTTCTCGTAACTGTTTCCTATCTTTATACTGTCAACCATCTGGTTTCTTCTTCTTTTTCTTCCTCCTCCTCCATTCACTGCTCCCTCCATTAGCATCCATCAGCAGACAATCTCTTCTCATCCAATGTCCAACCCAATTCCGTTTCCTCTTTCTGATTACCTTAAGAATTTCTCTCTCTTCACCCACTCTTCTCAACACGTTCTCATTCCTCACTTTGTCTACCCACTCTATCGCTTCCATTCTCCTCAGTCCACATCTCGAATGCTTCTAATCTTCTTTCGTCCTCTTTTCTCAACGTCCATGTCTAAGAGCCATATAGTGCCACACACCATGTAAAACATTTTGTCAGTCTCTTCCTCATATTCCTGTCCGTACGGCCGCATAGAAGCCGCCGCCTCATATTAAATGCCTCCCTGGCAATTGCTATGCGAGTTTTCACTTCCTTGTGGCATCTCATATCTTCTGTAATTCTGCTTCCCAGGCATTTGAAAGCGCTAACTTGCTCTATTACTTCCTGGCCTACTCTTATGGTGTTCCTCCTTTTCTTGCGTTTATAGCCATACTTTTTGTCTTTTTCTTATATTTTTTCATTCCAAATTCCTCGCATGTCTGACTGAAATCATTTAACATTTCATAGTTCTTTCGCTCTCTGCCAGTAATAACATAACATCGGCGATACGAATACCTTCTATTCTCCTACCATCGACCCGTACACCTCTCAAATGTTCAAATGTTTGTATAGTCTATGGGACATAACTACTGGGTCATCAGTCCCTAAACTTACAAACTACTTATGAACTACTTACGAACTAAGACGGCACAAATATCCACGCCCGAGGGGGGATTCGAACCCCCGACCGTAGTGGCCGTGCAGACCGTGTCTGGAGCGCCTTAGTCTCCTCGGCCACCGCGGCCGGCCGTACACCTCTGTTTTGTTTCATATATTTCTGCATAATGTGTTCCTGGTATATGTTAAACAGCCTGACTAGGCGAAACATGTATGGTGCTGATGAATAAAAAAGAAATTTCAGAATGAAACTTTCACTCTGCAGCGGAGTGTGCGCTGATATGAAACTTCCTGGTAGATTAAAATTGTGTGCCGGAATCGGGACTCAACCTGGGACTTTTGCCTTTCGCGGGCAAGCGCACTACCGACTGTGCTATCCCGACACGACTCACGATGCCGCCCCACAACTTTACTTCCGCCAGTACCTCGCCTCCTACTTTCCAAACTTCACAGACGTTCTCCTGGAAACATCCCTTAGGCTGTGGCTAAGCCATGTCTCCACCATATCCTTTCTTCCGGGAGTTCTAGTCTTGCAAGTTTCGCAGGAGAGCTTCTGTGAAGTTTGGAAAGTAGGAGGCGAGGTACTGGCGGAAGTAAAGTTGTGGGGCGGCATCATGAGTCGTGTCGGGATAGCGCAGTCGGTAGTGCGCTTGCCCGCGAAAGGCAAACGTCCCAGGTTCGAGTCCCGGTTCCGGCACACAATTTTAATCTGCCAGGAGGTTTCAAAAAAGAAATTTAGTTGCAAAGTACAGAAATTGTCATTAAACAAACGTATATGACTGAAAGAGCAAAAAATATTTTCAGGTACTGATTGTCTTTCATGCCTACGGCATGAGGTAATAATCTAGAAATTCCAATCGTAGAGGTATTAGTGTGTTGCCGCTGGTGAGCCCGATCAAGGGTAAATACTGACTGTTAGTAAGAACATGTGTAGCAGCGTGGCCTTGTGAAAGCCTTTGCTGTGCCTATGACGGCGATGACGACACTTTCTGACTCGCCCGTCCATTTCCGTACGGACAGCTGTCTTTTCCCAGCATTCGCGTCACCGTCCACTCTACTAAGCATACAATTGTCTCCTGAAGCCTGCGATTTCTCACGGTTTGTCTCTTGGCGCCTCGTGAGCCTCTTAACGAACACTTTGTTGTGTTACCCATGATTTCGCACCTGCCTGAGCTACTTTTCAAAACCATGATAACCGTAACTCAGCTGTTGCCTGATACAGATAGAAAATGATAGTCCGGCCTGGAAACAAAGAGAACAAAATTATGGAAGGCCTTGGACAGGCTGACATACTCAGAGGCTAAACGCAAGTACCTTCAGCTCCACCCAGTAAGCAAGCTCATTTCATATGCTACAGCCACTTCGTCACTACCTATGGCGACAAGGCCGCAAACTGTTTATTCAGTTGTAGTGGGCCAACAGACACTACATCTACATGGGATACTCTGAAAATCACATTTAAGTGCCTGGCAGAGGGTTCATCGAACCACCATCATACTATTTATCTCCCATTCCATTCTCGGATAGCGCGCGGGAAGAAAGAACACCTGAATCTCTCTGTTCGAGCTCTGATTTCTCGTATTTTATTCTGATGATCATTTCTACCTATGTAAGTGGGAGTCAACAATATATTTTCGCATTCGGAGGAGAATGTTGGCGATTGGAGTTTCGCAAGTAGCCCACGCCGCAGCGATAAGCGCCGTTGTTGTAATGATTCCCATCCCAGATCCTGTATCATTTCCGTAACGCTGTCTCCCTGTATCGTGACAATACGAAACGAGCTGTCCTTCTTTGGACTCTTTCGATGTCCTCCGTCGAACCCACCTGATGAGGATCCCACACTGGGCAGCAATACTAAAAAAAGAGCCGGCCGCGGTGGTCGAGGGCACTGAGGCGATCCAGTCAAGGTCTGCACGGCCACTACGGTCGGGGGTTCGAATCCCCCCTCGGGCATGGATATTTGTGCCGTCCTTAGGATAAACTAGTTGATAAGTAGTTTGTAAGTTCAGGGACTGATGACCCCGTAGTTAAGTCCAATAAGCTAAAAAATAAATAAATAAATAAATAAATAAATAAATAAATAAATAAAATAAAATGGACGGACAAGCGTAGTGTAAGCAGTTTCTTTTGTAGGTCTGTTGCATGTTTTAAGGGTTCTACCAATAAAACGCAGTCTCTGGTTCGCCTTTCCCACGATATTATCTACGTGTTCTTTCCAATTTAAGTCTGAAGTAATAGTAATTCCTAGGTATTTTGTGGAGTTTACGGCCTTCACTTTTGATTTATCTTGTCCCGTCTTCACCCGCCCCTCAGATGATTGGGGGGCACCTTTTCCTTTTTTTGCTCCCAAAACAACAACATTGAGAGCCAATGTATTGGAGCTTCTTGCCGTTTTTGGTTCATCTGTATCAGCAATTGTGGTTGTTCTTTGATGGAAAACGGTCTGATTACTTTTGCGGTTTTATTGCCACTTCTGTGTCGTTTATCCTTCAGTTATAGCTGTGGTTGACTTATTTGACACGTTAAGTACTGATATTATTTTATTCTGTATACGTTCCCTACGTTTCACCCTCGCCGATTTTACTGGAATTGCAGCGAAGAAACCGTAATGTTCCTGATTAGAAAAGCGACGTCTTTCTGCCAAATGTGTTTTCTAGCGATTTTCAATAGAAAATGAAATTATTCAGTAAAAGCATGTAGGTTACAAGATAGTTGTAAATAAACTGTCATTTCGTATCTTGTCAGGGACCTTAAGAAATTCAAGAAAAAGTGCAGCTATTTTTAAGTTATTTTTTTTATGGCACTACAAACGTTCCCCACTTAAAAAAAAGTATCTTAAAATCAGTATAAACGATACAATTCGCACTCGTCCAATATCGTATTCAGAAATGTAGCTTGCCGACCGCTTGGAGCGTTGCTGTCGTAATGTATAAAAAACAATCAGTGGGAGTGTCGCGACAGTATGTGTTAGACCGTGCCAGTACTCTGTGATTAAAGACCAAACAAGCTGGACTTGAAATGGTTGATCCTAGTGCAAGGATTTACCATGTCTTAATTCAAATGAATCATTAGCATATGAGGGAACTTAACCGCGAGGATTTGCTATGCAACATTGTCGAAAGAGTCAGCAGGATCCACTTTCGTGACCAGTCATGACTTTGTGATAATACTGGGAGTTTTTGTACCACGCATTTTCTTTACGGGTGCTCTCAAACGAAGCTGCGGGGTCGGTGTTTACGAGATACGTGATGAATCGACGGCGCACGGTATTGCTGAAACTGTGTAGTTGATAGTGTATGAATGGTGGGCTGCCGTTACTGCTGTCGCCGAATTTCAGTGGAGGTCAGCAGCGAGGCGGGGCCGCCCCGAATAGCTTCCGCATTGGCCCTCTGAAAGGGTGCAAACGAAGTTTCCCTCTCATCTTGAAGGGACGTTGAGCATGGCCTATGGGAACTGCCACACTACGGCAAACTGTCTCCAACGTTATACAATCGCCCAGCGGCATTTTATGAAGGTCGACGTGGCCAAAGCTTGTATGAGAACAAAGGAACCACATGTTCGGTATTCGTGTAGCATTTTAAACGGAAATCGTATACACGTGTAAAATGCCTTTTTCATCAAACAAAAGCGACAGACACACACACACACACACACACACACACAGAGAGAGAGAGAGAGAGAGAGAGAGAGAGAGAGAGAGAGAGAGAGAGAGAGAGAGAGAGAGAGAGAGTTCAAACGTATTCTAACATTACAATTTCTTTCCTGTTATTATCGTGCTCTGATACCACCATGACGTCCTATTTAAACACACATGAACTGCTCTGTTGTTTGAATAACCAGACTTTGAGCTTTCATCGAGTTTTCGATAATAGGGAGCACTGCATACAGAATAACTACATTGTCCCTAGTGCAACACTGCAACATACTAATACGTCAGGATACACTTACTGTGAGAGATGAACAGTTTAGTACTACACCACAGAACCAATACATGGCGCTGTTATTATTATTATATTACTTCTCATCTCAACAATAGTATGTTTTCAAAAGTGTACGCCATACAAACAATTACACACATGAACATAACCTACCAGTGAATTTACATTGTTTTGGGGGTATGGACTTTAATTTTACTTTTTCTATGAAAAGCTTTATGAACATTCACCTTTTGGACGATGACTTTTACTTAAATTCGACATCTTGGCTAGGAGAACTGAGTTTATTGACAGAGCGATCCATCAAAGATTCTGTTTTCGCTGACCTAGATCCGGAACCCTAAAAACCCATGTATACCCAGGTCCATATCTAAAAACTGTTGCGAAGCACCGGCATGTAAGCTAGTACCTAATATACTAGTTGAAAACCCGGAGTTACTCGGGTTTGTATTCATTCCACAATCTTCTCCTCCCCCTCCCCCCCTCCTCTCTCTCTCTCTCTCTCTCTCTCTCTCTCTCTCTCTCTCTCTCTGTTCATCTTCTCCTCCCCTCCTCTTTTCTGTTTCTTGCGGCTTTTGCCGCTTGCATATGTTCCACGTGGTTGTCCATGGAGTTAACATGGTTAATTTTAAGGGGTGGCCGGATGCAATTCCTCTGTCGTCTCTTCCTCTGGCTCTCTGAAAAATCATATGTATCTAACAACTTTCCTACCGAACGGTGAGTGTGAAATTTATTGCAATGCATCGTTCAAATGTTCAAATGTTTGTATAGCTTATGGGACTTAACTACGGGGTCATCAGTCC
Source organism: Locusta migratoria (assembly GCA_026315105.1). NCBI lineage: Eukaryota > Metazoa > Arthropoda > Insecta > Orthoptera > Acrididae > Locusta > Locusta migratoria. The sequence continues at coordinate 346,391,085 of CM048744.1, forward strand.
CTAAACTTAGAAATTACTTATGAACTAGCTAACACTAAGGACGGCACAAATATCCATGCCCTAGGGGGATTCGAACCCCCGACCGTAGTGGCCGTTCAGTCCGTGACTGGCGCGCCTCAGTCTCCTCGGCCACCGCGGCCGGCACAATGCATCGTCTCCCATGCTCCATACGGTAGCTTGTTGAAGGTAAAGTGTACAGAATTTCACCAAAATCGGAATAGAAAAGTAGATATCCGGGAACTCTGCAAGTAAAGTATTCTCCCGCCATACTCCACACGAAATTTTACAGTGAGCTTCCTCTTGAAGGTAAAGTGTACAAAATTTCATTGAGAATGGAGCAAAACTGTGGATTTTGTCGAAATTGTTTCAAATTTCATCCAGGTAGGAACAGAAAAACAGAATTCTATGCAATAGAAACACACAGTGCGTTTTCAATGCGTCCATCTGTTTTTCTGAGATTGTCCAATTTTCCGGTAAATCTCCCAAAATTTTTTGTTTTGTACACATTGTCTTGAGAATTACGAATACAACACGAGAAAGATCCGACAAATCGATGGTGCCGATCTCGAGTTACGACGTGACGTCTCCAATTGGCCGGTTGATCAATGAACTGAAAAAGTGGAATCTTCACGAACATTCAAAAATGTCATCTCGTCGACTGAAAGAAGGTAAAGTCAGCACATAATTTTTCTTCTACCTTCTCGTCAAAGGCAGCATACTCTGTTTAAAAATTGAATTTACGGAGATCCGTACGCGAGACTTAGATTTCAAAATGTTCAAATGTTTGTTAAGCTTATGGGACTTAACTACGGGGTCATTAGTCCCTAAACTTACAAACTACTTATGAACTACTTACGAACTAGGACGGCACAAATATCCATGCCCGAGGGGGGATTCGAACCCCCGACCGTAGTGGCCGTGCTGACCGTGACTGGAGCGCCTCAGTCACCTCGGCCACCGCGGCCGGCTGCTTAGATTTCATGTGCCTTTCCGCTGGAGTAAGAAAGGATGCATGATATGACAGTGTTCTGCTCGCAGGAGTAGTGAAGTTTAACTACATCCCATTAAAAACATAAAATGTAAGAAAATGAAAGTCTCGCATCGAATTCTTCCACCATAAAAAGTCGTGTGATCTCATGGGAAACCAAGTCGGTTATTTTAGGTAGTGTTCACTTATTTGTTATCTAATTAGGAGTCTACGAACAATTATAGCGACTATATTAGTATTATAAATCTTTTTTGTATAATACATATAATGTCGTAATTGCACCCTAATATGACATCAGAATACATACAATGATTGGGCAATTTCACAACATGTAAAAATAATTTATATACCACTATAACCAAACGTTATCACGTAGGAATGAAATACCTAACATTTGCATAAAGTATTTTAAATATTAGTTTACGTTGCCATGCGATTGCCAAGTCGTCATATTTATTATAGAAATAAAGATGTATAATTTTGATATAGTCATTACAAATGTTTGTAGACAATTAAAAGCCGGCCGCGGTGGCCGAGGGGACTGAGGCGCGCCAGTCAGTCTGCACGGCCACTACGGTCGGGGGTTCGAATCCCCCCTCGGGCATGGATATTTGTGCCGTCCTTAGTGTTAGCTAGTTCATAAGTAGTTTGTAAGTTTAGGGACTGATGACCGCATAGTTAAGTCCCATAAGCTATACAAACATTTGATTTGATTTTGACAGTTAAAAAATTGAAAATTATGAAAAGGTGTTGAATAGGTGGGTTCATGAACACTAACAACCGATATGGTTTCCTATGAGATCTCACGACTTTTTATGGTGGAAAGAATTCGTCGCGAGACTTGCATTTTTGTACATTTTATATTTTTGATGGGATATATCTTTTTGTAGGCTGTCATTTGCTGTAAAATACTCCCACTTTCTGCAAACATACGATAGTTAACATTAGGTACGTAAGAGATGAGTTTTTGAACTTCAAGCACATAAACTAAAATTATGCAATCATCATCAAAATCGCTAGCAACTAATATCAGTAAACAAATAAGTCTTGCAATCATCAAACTACTCGTAATAACAGTGTTTCACCAATATTGCACTAATCTCCTCGACACGTTCGTCTAATATTCTTTGATAAAGAATCTTTAACGTGAAGCCAAGGCCGATTCGCAGACATACAACTCATAGACCATCACAGATTTACAGTTAATATAATGTCCGTGGCACATCGATGGTATGAAATCCTCGGACTATCGATATTTTCCTACTGAAGATTAAGATGATCTAAAAAAAATTTTGTTATGCCTAAGATGCCAAACCACAAACGAGATAGGTAAGTGTAAAATTCTGTTTTGGTAATACCACAGTCTAACATATACAGTCGCGACACTCACTGCTGTGAAAGTTGTTACCAACTGACAGTTGCTGCGACACTAGCGCTCCTAGCGGTGGGTAAGCTGCCGAAGGAGCAATGTTTGTTTATCATCATTTGTGTGTGTAATTAACAAAATAGATAGTATAATTTTTGAGTTACAAACATTAATAAAATATCAACAGACATACATAATACGGAAACTAATGTAAAAACAGCCGAATTTAACTGATTGAGTGGTATAACAAAGAACTTCGTCATGAACCAATACTTACGAATACGTGTATATTTGCAGCCTTTTCCGCTGAAAGTAAGTAGAATATAAATATAAGAAACATAAATTCCATTTACGTTGTGTTCTTCCTATGACAAAATGCTTTTTGACATGTGTCATTTCAGTATGTCTAATGATTCGCACATTTGTAGGCTTCACTCGTCTTTCTTATACGCGCATATTCTTTTGAGTGTGATTACTTTAGCTTAAGAAGACAATGTCTTGAATTTCTTGCCGTTTGTGGTTCAATTGTAGCAACAATTGTAAAATTGGGTTCTTCTTTGTTGACAACAGTTTGATTGCTTTTTTCGTTTTCTTGTCAGGTCTGTGACTATCTTTCAGCTACAGTTGTGGCGACTGATTTATTATGTTAAATACTGTAGTTATTACATTCTGTATTCGTTTCCTACGTTCCACCCTCATCGATTTTACTGAAATTGTAGTGGGGAAGTGTTGACGTTCTTGAGTAAAAAGCGACGTCTTTCTGCCAAAGTGCAGGTCTTCTGGTGTTTTCTAGCCATTTTTCTAATTTTAATACTAATTGAGATTATTCAGTAAAAGCTTGTAGGTTACAAGATAATAGTAAATAAACTGTGCTGTAATGTACCGTTTCGTACCGTATCAGGGATCTTAGGAAACCTAAGAAAGACAAAGGTGGAGCTATTTTTAAATTATTGCCTATTTTTATGACACTACATACGTTTCCTGATGTAAAAAGTATGTTAAAATCAATATAAACGATACTATTGGCACTCATGCAATATCGTATTCAGAAACGTAGCTTTCCGGCCGCTTGGAGCGCTGCTGTCGCAGTGTATAACAAAAGTCTGCGGGAGTGTCGTGACTGTATATGTTAGACTGTGGTAATACCCAAGAAAGCTTGCAATCGAAGTGGCTCGGCCTGAAACGATACATATCGAACATGCGAATCTAAATCGATTACGCTCACGTTGACAGCGGGATGACAACATATGAATGTGTACGAATGTATAATTACGTACAAATAATTTTCATGAGTGGTACTCCAAATCTGCGCCGACATGAATATTTTGGTTAGTTGGAAGAAGCACTAACAACATTTTTGTAAGTGAATCTGGACACATTCGTAGGAAGTGGCTCAATGTTTTTTTGACGAATTTCGGTGTAAATGTCATTCCTCAAACTGTCACTGACGTGAATTGAATGTGTGGTTGTACGTATATATGTAACAACACGTTCGGAAATCGTAACATTTTCGTAGAAAATAGTTCACTGTTTCTGATTAGATGCATTGTAATGTAATTTGGAATAAGTGTTAGGTATCCATAGATTAGAGATAAGACTTTCATCGCGTAGTAAGTTGCTACATAATATCTTCAGAAAAGAACATCGACAACCAGTCACTAGGGTGTGATGTTTCATTTTATTCCTAAGGCTGGGCAAATGATACTCGCGTTCGAACATGCTCGGGATTCCCCGATACAGCGGAGAACTCGATACAGTATCGAACTGTTCGAACACTCGGGTAATAAATGACTCACGCTGCATATCTGCGCACGACACGCTGGAAATTTTTAAGTAACCGGGCTATCGCTTTGCTCAGAACTAATTTCGTAGGAAGAAAAAGTACATGAAAAGAAAAGAAGGGCATCACTATGAAAATCTATAAATATGAAAAAAGGATACGTGCCCTCTCTGGCATCACTGCAAGATATGATCCACCGATAAAATATGTTATTATGACAGAACTACTGCATCACATGACGGAAGGCTAGCATTCAAAGGAAAAAATGTGAATCTTTCAGAACTAGAAATTATATTTGATTATAAGAGATGTGTTGCAAATGACTATTCCATACGGTACAGTAACAGATAAAAATGTTGCCACCTTTTAACCGCCTTGAAAACAAGATTAAAAGAGATGAAATAGGAAAAAAAAATAGAAATTTAATACCCAATAACGGAAATAAGTCATATAAAAATAAATTGTAATCGCGACCTCGGAATAAACGGTGCACGAGCTGCTGTGTGCGTAGTATTAACATTTAACAGGCGTCGCTAGATCGCAGCACTAGAATTTTATAACCGATTGCTATCGTTTACGTATAGCCTCTTTTCGTTACTGCTTTTACTGTACTTATGACCTGCACCCTAGAAGGTACTACAGTCGAAATATCGCACTTATTAATCCCCATAGTACATTGACACCCTATCTTCGTCATAAATCGTATACTGCACAACACAGAAACTATTTATGAATATCGTCGTTCTGAATCGTAGATATAGTACCTCCTGACATTGCTAGATAGCGTCGTGATAGTGTTCCAACATTCCCGAAATGTCCCGAACTGTGACGTAAATTGTTCGAACTGTTAGTCATGTTCAAACCCAGCTCTATTTATTCCTTTACAAAACTGTAACTGCAGAGCCTTTTAAATCACTCCGTAACTCACGACAACAGAAACTAATAAAATACGTTCCTGTGACTACGAACAAACAACAATTCATAAGTCGCGCGTCGATAGGCGCGTAATCGATATGTGTTTCATGCTAAGCAACTTCGATTGCAAGCATTCTTGGCAGTTACCTCTGTTTTGTATATCTTTGTCTAGTACACGACAGAATTTTACTTAAGGCAGTGGTGGCGTAGTGTGCTGAAGTTGGCAGCGACCGACGAATGAATCACTTCGGAAAAACAGTCACGTAGAATGAAGAGCAAAGTCTTTCGTATTGACCATGAGGTATATTATTCTGTTCCTGCTCTGTACCTGACATGTACTTGCATGTACCCATCAGAAAGCGAACATTTCCTTGCTACCATTTGCACACTACACCACCGCCGTAAGTAAAATTTAGCCTTACGTCAAAATTATAAATATGGCCAAAAATAATGTATAATTTTAGCCCTATTTCTTAAGACTGTTATTTCCGTGCACAAATAATTGTTGATACATTGTTTAATATGACAGGGAGACCAATAATACCGTATTCGGTAGTGCCAGCCCCGAAAAGTCAGTAGATTTGCCACGGATTGTGTTGGCAACCAAAACATTTATTTTATTTGGCCTTGGGCAGCTGACGGCCAATTAGCCAGCTTAATACACACATTTCACATTCAGTACATTCTTGTAATGGAGGAACATAATTAACCGTAAATGCATTTTGATCAACATTACACTTAGAAGTAAATTATTTTACAACTGGTTGTCATTTTGATATGAGAACTATGTATCTACAATATAATATATTAGTGATTGAAAAATTGAAGTCACAAAAATAAAAAAAAACATATAATTAAACAAATGTGTCCATTATGCGGCGTGCAAATGTTATAAGGTAGTTTTATACAAACAATTGTTCTTGTGCCACCAGATGGCAGGGAATGAAGCGAATAGAAACACTAGACATAAAATTGCTCAGAGCCCGTTCGAAATATTTATACAAGTAAGGTAAATTGTAATATTATAAAATGATGGATAACAGTACAGTTATACGACACAGATATCTTGGCAGCTTGTAAGAATTTAAAAAGCTGTGTAGTAAATGCCGGATTACTGAAAGAGAGTAGAATGGTGGCACTCGTAGGAAGCTCTACTTGCAAACGGTGTAGTTGATGCAAAAACGACTGTCTGTACGTCTCCCATTTTGAGCAGTTCAAGAGTATATGATTGCACAAACACTACAGAAGGTAACATCAGTCACAGAATGGGGTTGGAGTGTTTACAATACGATGGATGTGTGTCGGAAAACTTCCATGGTTGAATCGCATACGGCATACAGTAGTTATCAGTAATCGCGGTAAGCGAACGTCATGAAACCAAGGTCTTCGTGGAATTATAGGCTTCACACAGACATAATGTTATCCCCTAAAGGACTGAGATAGAATCCAATCTTCTTGCCATTCTTGAAAAGCATTCTGCATGGCCAGGCAATAAAATTCAGAAGGAGAAAGTTTAAGGTCGATGAAGATTCCAGATTTTGTGGCTTCTTTAGCAAAAATATCGACTACTTCATTGTAGGCGATGCCGCAGTGAGATTTGATCCACAAGAATTCTATCGTCTTCCCCTGGATTTCACACTGAAGGCATAACCAAATGATTTCCAATATCAGGTTATTAGATTCTGATTTCCACTTGTTATGCTTCAGAGGTTATAAAACCGACATAGAATCAATCAGGACCTTGGAGGCCTGAGTAGAGCGGACATATTTTAAGGCTTCCAGGATAGCTACAGTTTCTGCAGAAAATACTTAAGTTTCCTTGGGCAGTTGGTACATTTTCGAGACATTTATTTGTGGGCAGATGCACATCCTGCGTTTCCTCCTTCTTTCAATCGGTATATATGTATGAGTCTGGCCATTTCTGATAAAGCAGCCACTTTAAATCTTGATGTTTGAGCTGACTGCCCATTAGAGATTTAGCATCTAAATGTACATGTACATTGTGCATGTTGATAGGAATCGAGCTTGTGCTGGGGATTTTTGTTAGTAGGTTACCCCCATCTTCGACGGCTAGATACTAAGGCAGGAAGAGTAGCTCTATGACGAGTCTTCCGGATATGAAAGTCAAGGCTCTCCAATTTCGAATGTAGTGGATGAGTAGAAATGGACATGCTGTTAATTAGAAATTTGTCTGCTAGCAGCTGCCTTCTGAGATGTAGGGGCATTTCATGGACTTCAATGAAGAGTGCATTTGTAGGGGTAGAGCTCATAGCTCCTAAGCACTGTCGTATACATCTAAACTGAAATTTATCTAGTTTCTTAAGACTATTCTTGCGCTCATTATGGAATGCCACACTACCATAATGTCTTGATCGGATTAAGGTTTTATACAATGGCAATAAATCAGTGGGATGAGATCCCACCAAACACGAGATACTGATCGGATAATATTTAATGCCTTTTCACAGTTGATTATTACATGGTTAATGTGAGGAACCCATGACAACCGAGAGTCAAAGATGATGCCCAAGAAGCGAGCCTGCTATGATACACAGGGTAGTAGTCAGAATCTAGGATCATTCTGTCAGGAAACTGAGAGGAATGTCTGGAAAATAAAACAAGGTGTGACTTATCTGTTGAAAATTCCATGCCGTGAATACGTAGTCAATTTTTGACACGGGACATGGAAAACGAAAGAGCAGCTTCACATTCCGTATAAGAAGTGCCGTGAGTATACAAATATTATCTGCGTATTGCAGTATTGTGGTTGATGGAGGAATAGCTCCTTCCAGGTCCATGGTGTATAGAGCATATAGTAGTGGACTGAGAATAGCTCCTTGTGGGAGGGCAGATGGAACAATGCGTGGCCCAATCATTTTACCCTGGTACTTGATGATCTTCCTTTCCAAGAGCTTACATCCTAGCCCGCATAACATTTTTTTTCTGGTACACCTAGAGTACCTAGTTTGTGGAGCAAAATATCTGTTATCATATGCTCCTTTGATATCTAGGAACAAAGCGGAGGACTTTTCGTTCTTCGCAAAGGCTATTAGAATATGTTGACAAAAGAGCGATGGGAAGTAGCCAAGAGATTGTGTGATTCCAGCCACCACTCAAGTCGTTGTTTAACTAGCCTTTCCAGAGTTTTTCCAATGCAAGAGGAGAGTGCCGTGGGTCGGTATGAAGATGACTGACAGTTATCTCTCCCTCATTTCAACACCGCTACAATTGTGTGTTCTCCAAACTTCGACGAGGTCGTCAGAACCCCAAAGTCGGTTGTATATCTGCAAGAGTAGAAGTAGCGCATTGGATGGCATGTTGCGTATCAAAGCGTAGCTTGTGTTATCAATGACTGGGGAGCTGTCCGTGGTCAAACTGATGGCCCGCTTCAGTTCAACAAAAGTGAATGGAGAGACCAAGCAGTCATCAACGTGGAAGCAGTCTCGCGGGTGCAATAGAGGTCGCGTACTTACTGAAGGAGGAGAGATTCGATCAGCGAATTCTTCTAACCAAGGAGCTTCCATCAGAGGCTTGTGGCCAGATCGCCTGTTCCTGAATTTATTGATTTGGAGCCATAAGTCTTTGATGCTTGTATCCTTAGTTAATGCCGAGCAAATGTTATCCAGCTTTGCTTATTTTCACGCTTAAGGATTCTCTTGACCAGCGCCTCTGTTCTCTTGTAATTCAGGAAATTGTCTAGAGTTCGTATCTTGCGATAAGTACTTAATGCAAGGCGGCGTCGCGCCACTGCCTGAGAGCAGGTAGAGTTCCACCAAACTGGAGACGGCTTCTTGACAACAATAAAATCTTTCTTTCTGGGAATGGCAGCACGAGCTGCTTCATTAATGGCATCAAGAAGCATCTTGTAGGCTATTTGCGGTGGTAGAGAATAGCTGATGTGTTGAACATACTCTTCTAGTATCGATGCGAAAAGTTGCCAGTTTGCCTGTCCTGTTTTCCATGGGGAGGATGGAAAGAGTATATGCGTGCAATTTAGATGGCATGTGATTGTTTTCTTAATTGGAAAGTGATTGGACCCCAATGTGTCCGGTTTAACGTACCATTTGTCAAAAAGCACTGAAGTCACCTGAACAAAGTGAGATGTCAATGGCAGATCTGTTTTGATGAGGAGCTGGGACTATTATGGGTGTTCCATCATTTAAAATAGTCAAGCTGTTGTCATCTATGACCTGCATCAATTCTTCCCCATTCGCATCCACAGTTATGCATACCCAGGCTTGATGATGAGCATTGAAGTCATCAGACACTAAGAACGGAGATGGAAGTCGTTTAAATAAATTGTTCTATTTACTGCTTTGGACTCTATAACCGGGAGGCTTGTATACCGACGCAATGCAGAGTTCGGTAGTAGCAGTCTTAATTTAAATCGCTATAACTTGTCCGATGAAGGTACATTTAAAGGCACTTGCTGAAAAGGGATTGCAGAGTTTATTAAAAGTGCGACGCCACCATAACCATCCTGTCGATCCTGTCGTACTATCTCATAGTCTCGAAGGTTAATATTAACTTGAGGTTTGAGCCATGTTTCATTCAAAGCAACTGCAAAATATCTGTTCTGGGAAAGTTCTCTCAAAAGCTTCTCGATTGGCTATGACAGAGCGAGAATTCCACTGGAGAATCTTAGTAGCCATTGAGATTGAATATTTGAAAGGTTACAAATTATGTTTCATATTTCCAAACTTTCCTTGTTTTTGAGAGGCTTTTCTACCGTTCTGTGAATGACTAATAACTAATGTCAGCATTCATTATGTTGCCTAGCATATGCTGGATATCAGCCAGGTCAATTGGTGCTCCTACTTTCGGTTGTTCGACAATTCCTATGATGATGCTGACAAGTTTCTCAATGATTGAACTGGAGTTATAAATTTACGGAATGTTGTTGCATGACATGTCATGTCGTTCTAGTATGCTAGACGTAGCTTGTGGGCAGAATTGTCTCTTTGATAGATTTGGGTTGCCTGTTATGTTACTAAGTGAGCTGAGCTCTTGGCTATCGGCATAGGGGCTGGATTGTTGGACCTTGGACCAAATCGGTTGACTTGGGCCTTGGTAGCTGTATAGACATTTCTGTAGGTTAGGAAAACTGCTTTGTCGTGTGCATGTCCGATTGTAGTTCACCTTTGACCGTGGAGCACTGATTATCTTGTGTCTGGTTGTGGTATGACTCTTATGGTCCTCCCTTTGGTTGCCATCAACAAGAGGTACTCGGCTTGCAGGAGGGTTTTCCAAAGCAGGTCCTTTAGCTGATGGCAATACACGCGCATATGTGTGTTCATACACAGGGGGTGGTTGGGGCGTGAGACCCTGGTAAACGCGTTCTCGCCTGAGAGAAGAAAGACGTTGGTGTTCGGGGCATTTTCTGTCTGTTGACAAGCGCATTTCTTGGCAAAACAGGCAGCACGGTTCATTCTGTGAAGTACATTCACTTAATAAGTGCTGACCAGAGCATTTAGCACCTTTAGGCTGACCACGACACTGTGGTTGAATTGCAAACAATTGAAACACTGAATTTGAGGGGCGACATATGGTTCCACTTGGCATCGGACACCATATAAACAAACTTGGTCTTGCAGCCTCTGGGATTTAAATGTTATAGCGCAAACTGGTTGTTGCAAGATTTGTTCTGACCCATTAATGCTGACTTTTTTAGTGTATCGCCTAACGTTTAATACCTCTTTGTCACGGGTAATTTCCTGCTGTATTTCTTCGTCAGTTAAAGAGACATCAACATTCTCAATAACTCCTTGCTTGGTAGCCATGAAACGGGGAATATAAGCCTCCATTTGATTTTCTGGGAAAAGCTGTAGATCCACTAAACTATTTGCAGCTGACCCCGAACGCATTTCCACCTTAATTTTATTTCTTCCTGCATTACGTATCTTTCTTCATAGGAACACTTTCACGGTATAGCAGTTTGCCAAGGGTGTAATCTCCCAATGTTAGCATTACAGCTTTCTACAAACACATAGTAAGGTCCTTCATCTGTCTCTGAATATTTGTTTCCCTTGCCCAGGTTCTCATTACGCTTTAGAACATTTATCCTAGAAGCTGAAGCTAGAGCACTAACTTCAACAGTGTTAATAACATTTTGATAAGGAGCTAGTGCGCTACTTACAGTCTGAGGTTGCGGCGATGATACGGTAGGAACATCTCTTGCTTCCTGAGCGTTGTGGAGCTCAGTGGATTCCCGTCTTGGTTTCTTGACTGTATTTCTAGCCTCTGACGTTGCCGAAGATGTTCGTTGCCGTTGTTTTGCAGTGTTGTTGTTGTTGTTCACGGATGTCGCAGGACGTGTGGGATCTTGAGGATGTATCTCCGTCGTTTCCTGATCTTGTGGTTGGTTTGTTCGTGAGAAATTGGGAGAAGGTGCATTCCCTGCCACCTGACCAGTATCCGGTGGTTCGCCTAAAACCATGTCCATGTCAACACCGAGCTTTCGCTCAGTTACAGTTACAAATTCTACTTACCAGAGCAATGCACTTAATCACTGACGCTAGTAAGAGATTTTGCACCAAAATACCGTTGAAAAAGATGTAGTTCCGCTATTTAACTTAAAAACGCCCGCGCTTGAAATGAGCTTGACAGCTAAGTACACCAAAGATCACTCTGAACCAAAACATAGATATGTTATTCTCGGAAGTCGATATATTTAGTTAGATTTCATCGTACATCGATTTCTATGAATTGATGTTAACATTGATATTACCAACGATGGTTTTCTAATATCGATCATCCATAGGGCAGTAGTTGGTAGCACTTCAATTTTTTACGTTGGACTTTTTATTAGTGTTAGAGAATTTAAATCGTGATCCGAGCTATAGATTTGAAAACACCTACTTCGTTCTACCATTCTTAACGGCTATGTACCCTAATTATTATTGTACTGTGCACATCTACAGCAAACCATCTTTCGAATTATATATGTTTCATTAGCCTCCTGATAAAAATCGTAGAAAATCGGCACTTCAATTTTCAAGTTCGCGTATCATCACGTGACAATCTCGGATTAATCACAGTCTAACATACAGAGTCGGTCAGTCGTTTTATTTTCCAAACATTCCTTTCTAACGGTTTTGCCATGCGTCATGTGAAGGAATTTTCCACATTACGTGCAACAGTTTTCTTATTTATAGCTGAAATCAAACTTGAATGTAGGTGTCATTAGTACTGTTTCCATTTTCAACAATTTAAGCTGTATCTGTGCGGCTCGTTAGCACAGTGGTAGAGGGCCGGACTACAAATGCAAAAGTGGCGGGTTCGATTCCCGCCAGGTCCCAGGATTATCTGTCCCGGTAATTTACGAGAAAGCTTTCAATCGAAGTAGCCGCGCACCTATCGATATATCGACGTGCGCGATGGTCGATGATGACGTCCAGCGAATTTTGAAACGTTTACTTGTGATGCGCGAGAAGCATCCTCTCAGTCTGTGTTGTTGAATGTGACTGATGCTACTGACGTGTTTACTAGTGTCATTGATATGAATTCGACTCATAAAATTTCAGCGGGTGAACGCTTAACGTGGAAGTGTTCAATTCCTTCTTTGTCGACGGTGCACAAAAGTCTGGAATTTTGTAGAAAGTACGGCTCATTACCTAATGACAGACTTCGAATTTGCATTAATTGCGAAGGTGTTCAGACAGTCAGAGTAGGAGTTGGCTAAAGTCTCGATCAGCGGTGCGTCCGTAGCAGCGTTAGGTTGGCATTGTAGTTCATTTCGAGCAGCCAATGGCGTGTAACTTTGATTTTACGAATACGTCAAGATTTTAAAGGTTGTGGTTATACAGGAACCTAAGAGTACAGTTCAAATTGTTGTGAGTGAACAAGCGAAATGTTATGATTTTTTACGAGTATGTCATGATATTAAAGGATTTGGTTAAGCAGGAACCTGAGAGTACAGCTTCAATTATTGTGAGCGAATGTTATGATTTTTACGAAACATGTCATGATTGTAACGGATCTGGTTAGGCAGGATCCAAAGAGTACACATTAAATTGCTGCAAGAGTTCTACCAAATTATGAACATTGAAAAAATTGTAGTAATTCGTATCATTTGAGAGACACACACGTATTTCAATTTACGTAACAATAAAGTGTTACAACTGAACAGAAGGACAGTGCATGTGGAGAAACATAGTTTTATAGTGCGCGATGTTCTACATTCGAATGCTGTGCTTCATTTCGAAAATAAAATCATTGAAACGTGATAACACATTTATTTTCACATCTTGTAAACATTGTGTGCCGCCAATCATCCCAGCATCAACAGCGACTGTTGCCAACACTGCCGCACCACATCACGTAAGTACATTAGGCCATGCTGCTGATGGAGACTTTTACCGTAAGAGTTACATCAGCAGATAAGGAAATTCTTTTCCTGTTGGTTTGCAACAAATGTGGGAAGGAACCAACGATAAGAAGAAACACACAGTTTGAGGTTATTGCCAATGGCTTACACCTCAAATGGCTTCGTTCCTGGCGAAAACGCCACTCAGAAATAAAGTACACTATATATTTGTGTTGTCTTGTGACAGTAGTTAATGACGTAACACATGCCGTTACCATCGCCGAACAGTCACCTCACATTCGATATACCGATAGGTGCGCGGCTATTTCGATGGAAAGCTTTCTTGTAAATTACCTCTGTCCCTTTCCACGTCTTTCACCTCTGGCAGTGTTATTGATGTGAAAAATAAAGAGTAGCACCGTGGTTCGGAACCCACGTTAAACTATAGGTCGAATTGTTCACTGCTTTACCTTAAGCTATATCTTACCAGTCATTCTTCATTCTCTAATTAGGTGACACCTGTCATTTCTGACAACTCTTCACTTAGTAGAAAGGTGACGGCTATGTAAAAATGAAAAGTAAAATTACCGCACCACGAATCGAAGCCGTGATCTCCCGGACGTGAACACAGACCGTTACCACAAAACCATTAGCGATATAACGCACGCTCAACGCAAATATTGCAGATACTCTTTCGTCAAGCGAATATGTTTCCGAATTAATATTTACAGATATTTGAATTTTTCCTTTCATTACAGGCTAAACACCGTCTAAATACAAAATTTGACGTTTGTGTTTCTGCTAGAAGTACCTTAGAATTTTGATGATCGGTGAGTCTGTGAGTGAATTAGCGATTTTCGACTGCTAATATTTCGTAAAATATAAGGCGTAGAATAGTATAAATTGAAAATGTAGCAGATTGTAGTAGATATTCTTTGTAAGCGAAAATTCAGGCTCCTATATTTATTCACAACGGAGACACGGTGGTTAGAAAGTGCCGTGAACCTGCTTCGAGAAAAGGATGGTATGGCCAGCGCTCGACTTAGCGGATACTTCGCGACAGTGACCGGTAAGAGTTCCGCCATGGTCGGAGACCTGTCTTCAGCGATGTCAATTTATTGTGCTTGATCGCCAGCTACAACTCATCACGTAATGACGTGGCTGCTTGACTACACAGGGGAATGGCCCATTGTGCCATGTGGTATTCTCTGAAGACATCCTCGACTGCAACGTCGCGATGCGCGTTTCCCTGTATTACCACATAGAATTACACAACCGATTGGTTCATCTGTTATATGCACTGTTAACAGTGTTCAGCTTTCTGGGCAGACCTGTTATCGCTACATTTTAATCATTTCCTTCCACATCACGAACCGTTCCTGCAAGCCATGCATGTACAGAAACAGTATAGATAACACGCTGCTGTTAATTTCTCCCGCTTCGCGTATTATTTTAAACCTTCAGTAAGGCACCTACAAAAATTGTGGTTTTTCTTAACTCTACAAAAATAAAATTAACTAATTTGTCAATGTAAATAGGATGTAGAAAAGTAGTCATTCTCTGCAGTCATCTTTCTGTCGAAAAAAATGGGTTGAATGACAATTCGTAGACAGACGACTAGATGATCACTTATTTTACTTCTGATTCTTTAGGACAGTCCTGATAACGGAAAATGTGTAAAATAAATAATGAGATCTCTCTGCAAACAGATTTTGACGTTTCTACAAGTGAAACATAGTTTTGCTTCTTGGATCATTTGATAGCCATTTGTGCCTTAGAGCCCTTGATTTATGAAGCGCGCAGTGTCTACATTTCCACGTGCTACATTTGAAAAACATCAAATAATAGGTTTCCATAATAATGCACGTAAGATTTTTTTTTTTTTTTTTTTTTTTTTTTTTTTGTGAGAGTAAATGACGGATTCTAAATCATTTAAGCTCATTGCAAGTTTACGGTTGCAAGTGCGCTCATCCTTAAACTAAGAACTGTAGCTTCTACTTCTATATTTGTCATTTGCCTATTGAAAGGGATTAAAAATTTAAAGACTGTGAAAGTGGTCCTTTCTAAATTCTTATAAGACCTATCGAGCCTAGATACAAGTATTTTGCCAGCAACGCCGTTGTTGGGGATTGGAGAGGGAAACTGGAGGAATTTAGTAGTGACGTGAAGCTCTGAAAAATATAGTAGTTGGCAGCTCATTTTTCAGTTTTGGAGCGCATTCTTCTTTTGTAACGAACACACACACACACACACACACACACACACACACACACACACACACACACTACAAAAATAAAACTAACTATTCTACACTTACACTGTTACTATGCGTACGGCATGCTCACGGAAAGGCTGGAATTGTATTCGGGAGAATGGCGGTTAGTATCCATGACCTGCTATCCAAATGTAGGCTTACTAGACTTTCCATCAGCCATTAAAAGCGAATGTCGATTTTCTTCCTCTGACCATCTCTAATGACCTCGCCGTGAATGGAACATCTTTCTTTCTATTACCCGATTACACTGCTTCTTGTCGATTACTGTCATAATTAAAACACACAATGCGTTGGCTCGCGTAGCATTGCGTTATCGTTACACAATAAAAAACTGAATGTCTGAAAACGTTTGTATTTGTGAATCATAGTTGTAATTTATTTGTGATACGTCTGAAAGACAATGATCAGGTCGTTTATATTTTTAATAGTTTCC
The DNA here is from genome assembly GCA_026315105.1 of Locusta migratoria. Classification (NCBI taxonomy): domain Eukaryota; kingdom Metazoa; phylum Arthropoda; class Insecta; order Orthoptera; family Acrididae; genus Locusta; species Locusta migratoria. The sequence continues at coordinate 346,407,147 of CM048744.1, forward strand.
TCTCAAGTAAGATGCCACTCCTTGTAGAACAGCGCATATTCTCAATATTTAACGGTGCAAGTCTTCGCTTTTACTCTCTGGTTAATTCAGAGATATTAGCCCTTGTAGGTGTGTTTACGTCTGCGCATTATGTTCAGTCGCAGATTAACATTTTTCGAATTCAAGAAATTATGTTCAGTCGCGGATTAACATTTTTCGAATTCAAGAAATTTATGGGTGTAAGAAATTATGGTGCTGTGTGTCTATGTCTAATAGTGAGCGCGATCTTCGTAGGTAGGTACGTATGTCAGTGGTTTTAAAGTGCTTGCTTAATGACATGGTTTCCCTGTACATCTGTGTTTTTTGTCTTAAATATGGTAGTTGACAGTGTAATGTGGTGGTAGTTCAGGTAAAATTTTACTTGGCAGCGGCGGCTTAGTTTTTATATGTTGGCAACGATCGTGTGATACTCTTTGAAAATTTAGGCACAGTCTAAAACAAGCTTTAAAAAATAAAGGGTATAATCTTTTGCGTTGACCATTAAATAAAAATTAATGCTGTTCCTGCACTATAGTTGGCCGCTTCTTGTATGTCAGTAAATTAATTATACTTATAAAGTGAGCATTTCGTTGCCAACATCATTGCACCACGCCACCGTTGCCGTAAGTAAAATTTAACCGCAGTTTATGCAGTATCTGCAACTACACGACTACGAGTCGTGGGGTGTTATCGTGAAGTCCATTGAATTATGAAATCTTCTGACATAGTCGGTAGAAGAAAACGTTAAGAATAAAGTTTGCAGTAGTCGATACAAAAGGCGCATACCTGAAAGTATCTTATTTAAAATAAATCACTTCAGGAATTGTTAATTTCACGAGATCAGGACGGCATAAGTGTTGGAACTCAAGATCCAAGCATTCTGTTTAAATTGCACTTTACGGGTTGGCGGCTTCTGCTTAACAAGTGGATATTTATAACGGCCCGATGAAGGGAAGGCTCTCAGACAGTTAGTAAGAACTTCTTCGTCTTACACTTTGAAAACAGTTCAGCGTCGTGGACGTATTTCATACAGCTAACGTATTGCAAAATCGTAACATATACGCAGAAAATAACAATGTTTTTATTGATTTACAGAGTCAATCTTATTGCTGCTTGTTTCACTCACAGAAATTAAAGCTGTCCTCTTAGGTACCTGCGTCACAACACATTCGAAAGTCGTGACATATTCGTCGAAAATAGCTTAAGCTTTTTAACGATCTAGAATATGACGTAATTTGGGCGAAGCTTTGCTTATCAAGGCGCGGCTCCAAACGGTACATACTGTATATCTGACAAGACCAACGACAAAAGACTAGTAGTTCGAAATATATAAGGAAATAAAAATGTTGTTTCACTGGAGAAATCGATGATTACCGTGTGACCTACTGCTATATGAAATAGATTACAATTTACATTAATTAAAAAAAAAGTTACACCCCTGTTGTGACAGAATACATTCGTTCGATTTGCTTTATGTCGCCACTCTTTCTGTGGCTACTGCGCATGCGCGGCCGCCGCCAGTTATAACTGCAAACGGTAGATGAATTATGAACTACAGTTACCTTACTGTCCTTCGAAATAGTCACCTCCCGTAACTTTGCATCGCTGAGCTCTGCAATACGTGTCCTGGAAACTTTGCACGAAGTCTTCATTTGGGACAGTGTTGAAAAGCCTAGTCACTTGTCGTTCGATGTCAGGAATATCGTCAAATCTCTGTCCTCTCAAAGCGAGTACTAGTCGATGGAACGGGGAGAAGCCTGGACGATTAAGATTCGCGAGTATGGTAGAGGTTCAAGTGGCACCACAATTTTGTCCCCGGATCTGTTTGATATTGGCTGTGTGTGGGAGAACACTGTCGTGCAACTTGAACATCCACCATACTCGACGAATCACAATCTTGCAAACTTCCTATTCCCTCAATTCAAATTCTAGTATCAGACGAATAGTGACAAGGCTTTTGAACACCATCCCAAAGGAAGACTGCGTGCGAAGGTTTCAGAGACTTCAGCCATGAAAAGTTATGGGAGGTGACTTTCTAATGAAATAGTTGATCTACGTTAATGTTACAGGACTATTCACCGAACGTTGTTAGAAGTTGTATATATAAGGTGCGACTGTGACAGAGCGATACATCAAGTAATCTAGAATCGTAGTCAAACATAAGTGTAATATTTAGGACGTTTAGAAGAGCGATTCTCGAGATACAAAATTTCACTTCACGTGGATGATTAATTTTCTGATCAGACAAGAGTACATAGAAAACCTATCAACCATAGAGAAGGGTCATCATAAATTGTTTCACGTTAAACACAAAAGAGTCGCGCTATTTGAAAACCCATTCACACAAGATAAGGGGAATAATTTTCTGTGTTGATTGCAACAAATAATTAATGCTGCTCCTGCTCTACTGTAATTATTACAGGTATAATGCAATATCGGTACTAATGCCTGCAAAACATGCAGTAGCATTAACAGCATTTGCATTACACTCAGAACAGCAGTTTGTAACAAATGACTCTAGACTTTACCAATTATCTTCATTAAATTTTTACATGCTAAATTATTTCACTTACCTTACTCACTTCTGCAGGCAATTAAAGGTCTTTAGGTAGACTGTCAGGCAGCAGTTAGAGTAGATGGCAAATTAAGCTCATGGTTGAGGGTAGTTTCAGGGGTAAGACAAGGGTGTAACCTGTCACCATTGTTGTTCATACTATTCATGGATCATATGTTGAAAACAGTAGACTGGCAGGGCGGGATTAAAATAGGTGAAAACAAAATAAGAAGTCTCGCATATGTGGACGACTTAGTTGTAATGGCCGATTCAATTAAAAGGCTGCAAACTAATGTTTCAGAGCTCGATCAGAGGTGCAAGGATTATGATATGAAGGTCAGCATCTCGAAAACGAAAGTAATGTCTGTGGGAAAGAGATTCAAACAGATTGACTGCCAAATAGGAGGAGCAAAGTTAGAACAGGTAGACAGTTTGAAGTACCTAGGATGTATTTTCTCACAGGATGGCAACATAATGAAAGAACTGGATCGAGGTGCAGCAAAGCTAATGCAGTGAGTGCTCAGCTAAGATCTACTCTCTTCTGCAAGAAGGAAGTAAGTTCCAAGACTAAGTTAGCAGTGCACCGCTCTGTCTTTCGACCAACTTTGTTGTATGGGAGTGAAAGTTGGGTGGATACAGGTTACCTTATTCATAAGGTAGAGGTTACAGATATGAAAGTAGCAAGAATGATTGCAGGCACTAATAGATGGGAACAATGGCAGGAGGGTGTCCATAATGAGGAAATCAAGGAAAAACTGGGAATGAACACCATAGATGGAGCAGTTAGAGTGAACAGACTGAGATGGCAGGTCATGTTACACGCATGGGAGAAGCAAGGTTACCTAAGAGACTCATGAGCTCGTCAGTGGAGGGTAGGAGGAGTCGAGGTAGACCAAGAAGAAAGTACTTAGATTTAGTGCAGAATGATTTTGAAGTAAAAGGCATAACATCAGACGAGGCATCAATGTTAGCATTGAAGAGGGGATCATGGAGGAATTTTATTAGAGGTGCTATGCTCCAGATTGAACGCTGAAAGGCATAATCAGTCTATGATGATGATGATGATGATGATGATGACTTTACTCACCAGTTCGTTGCTCTCTCTCCTGGTCGGCCTTCTTTTTTTATGGAGGACTTTAAAGATTTTCACAAACGCTCGATGTTCTGAGTGTAGGGGTGGATCGTCGGTTGATGGGAATACCAGGGAGTGATTCACAAACTCGTGGTAAAGTCCTTCGTTTTTGAGGGTGTTATGCGACTGAGTCATCTATTATCATCTTTGTTCCGGACAGTTTAGAATGCTTAATTAAAGGCACCAATGTATCTTTTGTCCTAGACTTTACTTTAACGGCGAAGCATTTTTTAATCTTTTATTCTCTTTCCATCCCTCCGAATATCCAGGAACCTTCCTCTACCAAATTTACACCTTCTTAAACAGGATTCATCTATTTCCCCAGTTTTGCTTTCATCACCAATTGAAGTTGTTTAATTTGTCACTATCGCATAACATACTTCTCCACAAAACCTGAAGTATTCATTAACTATTTTCGTACGCAATACTGCTTCAGGAGCCCTATTCTGAAATGTATAGTTCCTAAACCAGCAAGAAATGAGAATCACACTCTGCTGAATTTTGTTGTTCTTCCACGGCACTTTGAACATTACAATTCAAATGGAAAATCACAATCAAAATTGTTTGCACGTAGTTTTATACTTAACTGGCCATTACATTCGATACAATTTTTCCTCTTTATTTGGTAATAAATTGTAGTTCCAGCAAAACTCGGTACTCCTTTCTACTGTACTTAATTTCGGAATTAAATAACACAACGGTAGGGCGATGTTTCTTGCGCATGAAGATTACAACTAACATTGTCTTCGAAGTATCAAACTTAAAATCTTCCTTTCATGATGTCAACGCTTGATTTTCATACATAGCTCCGTCAAGTTGCATCTTCATATATATACACTAGCTTAACGCCCACTGCGTCGCATGCGTAGGCTGGTTGGTCTGCACCAGTTATTTCTCCCTCCTAGTATAAATTTTCATAGATATAGCTTCAGTACTATCGTAATGAAATGAGTGTATGGCTTTCTTGGCCGGGAGATCCCTTGCGGGATTGTTCGACCGCCTTAGTGTAAGTCATTTTAGTTGACGCCGTGTGGGCGACTTACGAGCCTATGATGATATGATGATGATGATGATGATGATGATGATGATTAGGACTACACACAACACCCAGTCCTCTGCCGGGAATGGAACCCGGGCCCCCTGCGTAATTGTAGCCGCGGCAGAATGGCCGTGCGTATTGAGGCGACATGCTGCGGTGCACTCTGCTGTTCGCCGTCGGGGGTTTGATTCGCCCCTCGGGCATGGGTGTTTGTGTTGTCTTTAGCATAAGTTAGTCGAAGTTAAATTAATTTGTAAGCCTTAGAGACTGATGACCCCGTAGTTCAGTCTCTTAAGATTTACAAACATTTGATTTTACTACTTAAAACCCCATGGCACCCCTTAGTTGTTGAATTTCGAAAAATACCCCAACATGTGTCTTTTGAATTCCAACTAAGTATGCAAATGTCAGTTTTGTAATTCTGCGTTCAAAATCGGCTTGGTAGCAAAAAATGTTTCATCCCCTACTTCACCCCCTAAATGATTAACATTCTGAAAATTTCGAAACACGTGTCCTTTTTAATTCGAACCCCGAATCCAAATCCGAAAATTTGTAGCTGTAACTTAAAAATTGCCTAATAGCTACAGATTTTCGAAAAACACCCCCGCTCCAATTTAACCCCCCTTTATTGTTTAATTTCCAAAAATACCGAAACGCGTATTTTTTAAATTCTAACCAACAATACAAATATAAATTTTTGCAGCTCTAGTTCAAAATTGTCTTAATAGCAACGTTTTTTCAAAAAACTTTCTTCCCCTATTTTACCCTCTTACTTGTTGAATTTCCAAAAATACTGAAACTCGTGGTTTTTTAATCCTGACCAAGATTCCATATCCGAAGTTTCGAAGATGTAGCTTAAAATTGGAGTTACAATTAACATATTTTTGAAAATCAATTTTTTGCGTCCCCTATTTTACGGATGAATTTCAAAAAATGCCGAAACACGTGTCTTTTAAATTCGAACCCTGAATTAAAATCCGAAATTTTGTAGTTCTAGTTTCAAAATTGCCTAAATAGCAACGTATTTTCAAAAATTGTTTCACCTATTTCACCCCACTTGCGGGACGGAATATAGGAAAATCTCTACTTAAATGACGCCTACAGAGTAAGATAAACACCCTCTACAAATTTCAAGTCTCTATCTTCAGTGGTTTGGGCTGGGCAATCAATCAATCAATCAGTCAGTCAATCAGTCGGGACATTGCTTTATATATAATGTGTGTGTGTGTGTGTGTGTGTGTGTGTGTGTGTGTGTGTGTGTGTGTGTGTGTAATACTTCTTTTTAATTTTTTAATCATGATTCGTATTACAGCTATAAGAGACCCGTGTTTTATATTACAAGATTTCACTTAGAAGTCATTCCCGCTTAAAATGTTCTTTCTCTAGAGTTTTGATCTAAGGACCTGCAAAGAGTGATTCTTTGTCTTCACGCAGAGCAGGAAATTTACTGCCGAGATATTTAAAACATTCTCCCCTCCCCCTGACTACTTTCATTTCTCCTTTTAACTTGATTTTAATTCACGTATTTCCAACGTTTATCTCACGGAGTGTTGTCCCACTCGCACAGTAACAAGTATATTTTAATGATGCTGATATAACAGAACGTCATTCACAGAGGGATGACATTTCCGACTCGACCGGGAATCGAACCTCCGTCCCCTATACGACAGTCAGCAGCGCTGATAGCTCAGCTCTGGAGGCGAACTTTCCATCATGGAAGTACGAAATGCATAAGTTCTAACACCGCCGATTTTTTTCTCGGGACTGGATACTGATAGAAACATGTGGTTTGTTTTAAAATACACACGTACTCACTGTGAATGCGCGATAGGGCAACGCTCAAATACAATTCTGGCGGTAACTGTTACTGATACTAAAAATGGCGACCTCAATACAAGAACATAGTGGAATCATCCATTTCCTCCATCTGCGTGGTGTGCCGCCGATTTAAATTCATCTCTCGTTGGGTGAGACAGGTGGTGAAGGTGTCACTGTCACGGATGTGTCCAGTGTTCGTTCGAGGTGCGACAGTTCAGAGTGCAGAACGTCATGTGACCAAGACAATCTCGGCCTTGCACCAGCTGGTCGTGGGTCGTGGGATTGGAGGAAACTGTCGCTGAAGGGTTGAAACATATCGCTCCAAAGTTGGCATTTTCGTGGTATCTGTGAATAAAAATCTTGCCTGAGGACCTGAAAATTTGAAGTGTCCTCCATGTAGGTGCCGTGAATGCTGACGGATGACCACACAAGGCTGGCCGAACACGATCCCAGCTGGGCTCTAATGGCCAAAAGTGCCGCACGAAATCACCAACACAGGTCTATGCCTCAATTCTTTCGTGACAACAATTTGGAAGTAATCTTTCTCGCTCTTTACTCACCTGATATGGCTACAAGAGACTTTTTCCTACGATTTTATTTCTTATTCGATCTGCCAGATACAGTGGCCTATTGGCGTGGTATTGTGGGGGACTGAGGTCAATCCGAACTGACTTGACTTTCTGAAAAGAAGGGTCGTCGGTCGCCTTGCAGTATTACGCCTTTCTTTTTTGCCTAAACATGGTCTGGGTGGCTTCAAGGAGGGTCTGGGGGGTTGCAGCATCATGGTCTGAGGAGGGTTCGAAGAGGGTCTGGAGTGAGGCTGAAGCCCAAGAGCCCCCCCCCCCCCCCCCGCCCCCGGATACGCCACTGGCCAGATACATTGTGCAAATGACAGATGAGATTAATATCAACCAAGATGAACGTTTGGAACTTCCAATATGGAAAGAAATTAAGTTATTACGTTACAGTTATGACAGAGGAACTAAATTATTACATTAAATGGAACAAGAATCTTAACTGAAAGATATTAATTACACAGTGACATTATGGAGTCATTTCCTGACATTCTGTTAACTTGTGGAGTGACATTAGTGAACCGTCTCTGAAACCACGAATGTTACAAACAAGGTGTTCCATTGTTTGTACCTCGCCAAGCGCAACACGGATTGTCTGTATAGCCCCATTCGGTTATTTGCTGCCTTCATCGTCCAACTCCAGTTCGAAACCTGTTTAGTGCCGACGAGTGTTTCCCGTTGAGGTCGAGGCCTTCAACTCTTTTGCTTGGCTCGAGGGTTAAGTGATGGTTCTTAACGACGTTTCTTCTCAGACCCTGCCATACAGTCCTCCACCCAACAGGGGTTGGCGTGAGAATGCCGGTGACGGTTTTTCCCGCGATGAAACAGCTCTTCATCGTTGCAAATTCACTAGTCGTGTTGCAATTACATAGGCGATTTTCCAGTGGTCAAAGCAGATTTCTAAAGGAAACGTACGAAGTCGCCGTATAATATTGACCTCGTCGTTGTGAAAAATGTTCACAACTACAGCAGATTACGTCGAATAGTGACAAAAGTTTCTCAGTTTGTGTTATGAGCTTGTGAGGAGGGGAAAAAAATTGGAGGTGTTAAAACTTAAATGCATCTCATACTGCAGAATACTTTTTCCTCGGTTCGTGTAGAAAGGAACTGATATTTTATCTGCGAATGAATTTTCCAGTAGTATGTAAACAAATGTTTCAACTCCATCCTTGGAATTGTTAAAACCTTCTTATATCGTTTTGCTCGGCACGTAACAATAGGTTTGTCGGGTTTAAAGTTGCGGGAATTAAGTCATCGTACAAATGTGATATTATTAGTGGCTGCGTCTGAAAAAGTTATGTTGGTGGCTTAGGTTTACAGTAGCATCAGTCCCGTGTGCCCATTTCTGTTCTTAGGCTTAAAACCCTTCACATGGTATGCATAAAAGTTAAAATCACTATCATTTTGAGGTTGACGCCATAAAATTGGTAAAGCAGATCTTGGTGATACATTTTATTCCTCTTTTTCGTTTCGTAGCCGGCCGCAGTGGCCGAGCGTTCTGCGGCGCGCCTGTCACAGTCTGCACGGCCACTACGGTCGGGGGTTCGAATACCCCCTCGGGCATGAATATTTGTGCCGTCCTTAGTGTTAGCTAGTTCATAAGTAGTTTGTAAGTTTAGGGACTGATGACCCCGTAGTTAAGTCCCATAAGCTCTACAAACATTTCAACCAGTTTCATAAGTGTTCAACAGACTAGATACAGTATGAACAACCAAAGTCCTGAATTGATTCCAAAGTACGTCTTCTAAGTTGTTGTTGCAAATGAAATTCTTTTCTTTCGGCTTCTTCACAAAACTACTACAGTTAAAGAAAATTAGTTTAGAATATTTAGACATTGCCTCTTTTACCTCACTGTAATTACATAATTACGTAAGGAAAAGTTAAAGTGTGTTATAAATATATTTATTTCTTGTTTCACAGAACAACTGTTACGGTATCTACAGATAAATTCACAATAGAAAATGGTGTAAGCATCTATCTGTTTTTAAACAGTCACCTAGTTCCTTCAAGTAGCTTTATTGCAATAAATGGAGTTGTTGCAATTAACAAAACTATGATTTTAATCTTGAAAGGAGTCTTATATTATTAAACATGTCTATGGGGTCATCATCTTCAGAATCAGGACACACAAATTTCTATAAGAAGTACTCAAAATCTCAAACAGCAAATTCGCTGTGTAGTGAACACCTTACAACAGGATCGGGAACTGTAGCCATTTCTCCTGAAACGACACTCAGAAAATGGTCAACCATATGACAACTTCTTTTAACCATAGAAAAATAAAATGTCCTGTGGTGAAAGACTCTCAATATTTCTTGATATTGTTCTCATTTAAACTGTGACTATGGTAATATCACTACAGCACAATATTGTATAATTTTCGATGCCGTGCTGCGTAAGCTGCGAACTTGGAAAAAAGTCGCTATCGGTGTGGCACAGACTGGATTAGAGCGGCTTTGTTATCTGTGAGTGAGCGCCGTTATCACAGCCAGATGGCTGCGTAAAAGAATTCTGCGAACGAGAATCAGTGTCCGCCCACAATACGCACCGTCAGTGAACAATATAACTGCTTCGATGGTGGCATAATGTACTTCCAATCAATGATCTCAGTACATGGAACTGTGTATCTTGAGGGACGAACTTTAAAAAATCCATTCGAGAAAATGTTTCAGATTTCTGAATTCTGATACGTATGGGAAATTATTCAATCCTTGGCCTCAAAGGGCGAAGCAGAGAACAGAATCTTTAAACTAAGAAAATGGTATAGATATAAAACTTGGCCGTTGCAAGAAATTTTTAATAATTTTTCTACAGTTTTAACAGTGCACATGGCATTTAAGCAAAAGCAAGGCATGCGCCATATATATATATATATATATATATATATATATATATATATATATATATATATATATGTTGTTGTTGTTATGGTCTTCAGTCCGGAGACTGGTTTGATGCAGCTCTCCACCCTACTCTATCCTGAGCAAGCCTTTTCATCTCCTCATAAGAACGGCAACCCATATCCACTTGAATCTGCTTACTATACGCGTCTCTTGGCCTCCCTCTGCGATTTTTACCCCACACACTTCCCTCCAATGCTAAATTTACGATTCCTCGATGTCTAAGAATGTGTCCTACCAACCGATCCCTTCTTTTAGTTAGGGTATGCCAAAAATTCCTTTTCTCACCAATTCTGTTCAGTACCTCTTCATTAGTTACGCGATCTACCCACCTAATCTTCAGCATTCTTCTGTAGCACCACATTTCAAAAGCCTCTATTCTCTTCCTGTCCGCACTGTTTATCGTCCATGTCTCACTCCCATACAAGGCAACACTCCACACAAATGCCTTCAGAAAAGACTTCCTTACACTTAAATTAATATTCGATGTTAGCAAATTTCTCTTTTTCAAAAATGCTTTTCTTCCCATTGCCATTCTGCATTTTATATCCTCTGTACTGCGACCATCGCATGTTATTTTACTACCTAAGTAACAAAACTCATCTACCACCTTCATTGTTTCGTTATCTAATCTAATTCCTTCAGCATCGCCTGATTTTCTAAGATCGCATTCCATTATTTTTGTTTTGCTCTTGTTAATGTTCATTTTGTACGCTCTCTTCAACACACTGTCCATTCCATTCAACTGCTCTTCCAGGTCGTTCGGTGTCTCTGACAGAATTACAATGTCATCAGCAAAACGCAATGTTTTTATTTCTTCCCCCTGAACTTTAATCCCTATTCCAAAATTTTCCTTGCTTTCCTTCATCGCCTGCTCAATGTACAAATTGAATAACACCGGAGAAAGGCTACAACCCTGTCTTACTCCCTTCCCAACTGATGCTTCCCTTTCATGCCCTTCGAGTCTAATAACTGCGGTCTGGCTTTTGTACAAGTTGTAGATAACTCTCCTTTCCCTGTATTGTACCCCTGCTGACTTCAGAATTTGAAAGAGTGTAGTCCAGTCAACATTGTCAAACGCTTTCTCCAAATCTACAAAGGCTAAAAATGTAGATTTGCCTTTCCTTAATCTATCTTCTAAGATAAGACGTAAAGTGAGTATTGCCTCCCGGGTTCCTACGTTCCTCCTGAATCCAAACTGATCTTCCCCTAGGTCAGCTTCTACCAGCTTTTCCATTCTCCTGTAGATAATTCGTGTTAAAATTTTGCAACCATGACTTATCAAACTGATGGTTCTGTAATTTTCACACCTGTCTGCACCTGATTTCTTTGGAATGGGGATTATTACATTTTTCTTAAAGTCTGAGGGCATTTCGCCTGTCTCATATATCCTACACACCAGTTCAAATAGTCTTGTCATGGCTGGCTCTCCCAGAGATTTTAGTAGCTCTGAGGGTATATCATCTACTCCTGGGGCCTTGTTCCGGCCTAGGTCTTTCAAGGCTCTGTCAAATTCATCTCTGAGTATAGTATCTCCTATTTCATCTTGATCTACTTCCTCTTCCCTTCCTACAACATCGTCTCTAAGTTCATTTCCTTTGTAGAGCTGCTCTATGTACTCTTTCCATCTTTCAGCTTTCCCTTCTTTGCTGAGAACTGGTTTCCCATCTGAGTCCTTGATATTCGTGGAATTGCTTTTCTTGTCCCCAAATGTCTCTTTGATTTTCCTGTAGGCGGTATCTACTTTTCCCCTTGTTATACATTCTTCTACAGATTTGCATTTGGCTTCTAGCCACTCCTGCTTAGCCATTTTGCACTTCCTATCAATCTCATTTCTTAGTCGTCTGTACTCCATTTTGCCTGTTTCATTTACTGCATTTTTATATTTTCTCCTTTCATCAATTAAATTTAGTATCTCCTGTGTTATCCAAGGATTTTTTGCAGGTCTTGCCTTTCTACCTATTTTGTCCTCTGCTGCCTTCACTATTTCATCTCTCAATGCTACCCATTCCTCTTCTACTGTTTTATTTCCCCCTGTTTCTGTCAATTGTTGCCTAAATCTCCCTCTGAAATTCACCAGAACTTCACGTTCCTTCAATTTATCTAGGTCCCATCTCCTTATTTTCCTACCTTTCTGCAGTTTTTTCAGTTTCAGCCTACAGTTCATGACTAACAAGTTATGGTCAGAGTCTATATCTGCCCCTGGGTATGTCTTGCAGTTTATAACCTGATTCCGGAATCTATATTTTACCATTATAAAATCTATCTGATACCTTCCAGTGTCTCCTGGTCTCTTCCAAGTATACAACCTTCTTTTGTGATTCTTAAACCACGTGTTTGTTATGATTAAATTATGTTCCGTGCAAAATTCTACCAGGCGACTTCCTCTTTCATTCCTTCTGCCCAGTCCCTATTCACCTACTATTTTTCCTTCTCTTCCTTTTCCTACTACCGAATTCCAGTCTCCCATCACAATTAAGTTTTCCTCTCCCTTAACGGTCTGAATAATTTCCTTTAGCTCCTCATATATTTCTTCTATATCCTCATCATCGGCAGAGCTAGTTGGCATATAAACCTGTACTACTGTTGTCGGTGTTGGCTTCGTATCTATCTTGACAATGATAATGCGATCACTGTGCTGCTCATAGTAGTTTACCCGCATTCCTATTTTCTTATTCATTATCAGTCCTACTCCTGTGATACCCCCAACTGATTTTGTATTTATAATCCTGTACTCACCTGACCAGAAATCCTGTTCATCCTGCCACCGAACTTCACTAATCCCCACTATATCCAACTTCAACCTATCCATTTCTCTTTTTAAATTTTCTAACTTTCCTACTCGATTAAGGGATCTAACATTCCACGCTCCGACCCGTAGAATGCCAGTATTGTCTTTCCTGATGATCACATCCTCCTGAGTAGTCCCCGCCCGGAGATCCGAATGGGGGACTATTTTACCTCCGGAATATTTTACCCGAGAGGATGCCATCATCATATTTTCATACAGTAGAGCTGCATGTCCTCGGGAAAAGTAACGGCTGTAGTTTCCCCTTGCTTTCAGCCGTTCGCAGTAACCGTGTGGCAAAGCCACATTAGCTGATGTTACAAGGCCAGCTCAGTCAATCATCCAGACTGTTGCCCCTGTAACTACTGAAAAGGCTGCTGCCCCTCTTCAGGAACCACACGTTTGTCTGGCCTCTCCACAGATACGCCTCCGTTGTGGTTGCACCTACGGTACGGCTATCTGCATCGTTGAGGCACGCAAGCCACCCCACCTCGGCAATGTCTGTGGTTCATGGGGGTGGATATATATATATATATATATATATATATATATATATATATATATATATATATATATAATGAATTGCTGTTCGTTAGTCTCGCTAAAACTCGAGAACGACTGAACCGATTTGACTCATTTTAGTCTTGAAATATTCTTGTAGTTCCAGGGAAGGTTTAAACGGTGATAAAATATGGAAAAGTTGAACAGAAAAAGAGGAAAATCTGGAAAAGTGAAACAGCTTTTTCCAGTGAGTATCAATCCCGTTCGCCCAATTGTGATAAAATGTTGTACATTTCATGCTGAAAGCAAGGGGAAAATTCGCAGCAAATAAGAATTGGGAAAAGTCACCCGGAAGTAGTAAAGTTTAGGATAAACCTAAAGCGATTTTTTCTATGAATAATACATTGCCACAGATTGTAAGAGCATCACTTGAGTACGGCTTGACAGGACAAGGTTTGTATGAAATATTTTTGGAACATCTACCGGAAAATTTGAGAAAAACTGAAAGTGCGTTTTCAATATGTTTTTGATTGAATTCAGCACTGTGACTGACTATTCGCACGATGGAGATGGGTGATTCTTTTTTGTTTTGTTCATTATGGTCTTTTCAGTAAAAAGAAAAAAAAAATAGGGACACTTACAAAGGAAAGTCGAAAAATTCGAACAAAGTTCCTTTTCAATGTGTTTAAATGTACTTAACACTATAAGTTGATAACCGTTCATTCGATTGAGATAAAATTTTGATTATTTGACGTTCAACGGAAGGTGAACGTTCTTATGAACTGAAAATTTAGGAAAGTTACTCGGAAAATTTGAAAATTCGCGAGAAAGTGAAAGAACTTTTTTTTTTCTTAATGGGATGTCCATATCATTCGTCTCATTGCGATAAAGTTTGCATATTTGACGTTTGAAGCAAGAGTACCGTTCTTATGAAATAATAATTTGGAAAAGTATCTCCGAAAATTGGAATATTCTATATCAGTACCATTCATCTGATTACTAATGGGACATAACATTATCCTGGACTTGTGAGCGTGATGTGCCCACTCTTTCCGCCAGCTATCGAACCGATACTTAAACTATCTGATGATGCATTTATAAAGCTACTGGATTTAAATTAATACGGTTTATTTTAAGAGGTGATACGAAGTTCACCAGATCGTCTAGTTCTATTAATACAAATGATTTGCCACATGTATGAAAGCGCATCACTTGAGAATGGCTTCACCGATTTGGCTGAGGTTTTCTTTCTTCTGGCTGTAATTCTCAGGACAAGGTTTATACGAAAGAAAATTTTTGGAAAATCCACCCTAAAAGATCAGAACTTGAGAAAAACTGAAAGTACGCTTCCAGCTGGGATAATTTCTTGATTCTCCAACAATCAGCTTCATTCATTCGCTACTCGCCAGCGACCAAATACGCTGTAACAGAGCGACCAAATACGCCAAGGAGGTTAGAATAAAGGGAGATGGCGTCATGCACTCAAGCTTAAAACAGCCAGACAGATTTAACATGAAACGTTCTTTCTTCAAAAGCCTCTCCGTATTATTCTCACTTCCACTTATCGGTGGTTTTCATATGTTTGGAGCGCTGCAAAGATAGGACTGATGTCACTTTGTGGTATTTTTGAGTGTTACGAACAAATGGAGTACATATATTTTTAGAACAATGCCTCTATTGCGACGGCATAATATTGGCCGGCGTACGCGCAACCCAATCGTACTACGTGATCGTAGAAGTAAATGAGACAAACGGTCGTACATAGTGCTTGGAGGTAAATCGAAAAGTAGTTCTCCAGCGCGATGACTCTGGAACAACGGGTACAGTCGAGTTCGATTCGCTCAGTTGCAGCTTACGTACCAAATAAATTCGATCGTCGACTAAAGAGGGTCGCGTGTGACGATTAGAACTGAAAGTTTGGCGTTCAGATTCGATCCAGCAGTCGATTACGCAGCGGATGCATCAGTTGGTTTCGGAACAAACTGCCTTCATCTAAAATTTCATTGGCTGTCCCAGTCTTTGCTACGATTGGCGAGCTTCATTCCCACGATCTAACTGTTGTTGCCAACATAGCTATACCACTAATGTGTCGTGGATTGTAAAATGTTACCGGTATGTAACAATGTTGTTAATCGTTTTTCAGTTTGATTCCTAATAAGAAAAGAAATCAACGCATAACAAAGACTTTCGAAACGTTGTATTTCCAGTCCAATTATTTTATTTCAATTAATTGTTTTGTTTCATATGGAATTTCTATCATTAAAGTATGATCATGCTACAATTATTTTGTATTCAATCAAAAAAACTCGCAATAAGATATAAACATATATAAAATTCTTATTCTTCTCGCTGCAAGAGCCGCGGTGGAGTACCCGAGCGGTCTAAGGCACATCGCTGCGGAGCGCGTGGTTGCTCGCCGTCGGAGGTGCGAGTCCTCCCTAGTTTTTATGCGTACATTTATAATAATACCTGTTCGTACAATGCAACCATTAAAAGTACGGCCTTTAAACCTACTAACCTCACACATAGAGCAACTCGAAAGATCTCTCTATTAACTCGTTTCCATTTGATTTACCCTTCAATTGTAACATCTATTTCCAATCAATGTCGTGATTGCAATAACAATAAATCAGATCAGATAGCGGGGAAGGAGGAAATGAACAATAGTGAAATGAAATGGATTTAAAACCTGGGGATGTTATAGACGTTTAGAGGAGGAGGAAGGAGATTGATATGGTATGGGGTAAGAGGGAGTGGTGTGAGATAGGATAGACATAGGGAGAAGAAGAGATTAGCGTCTATATCCCAAACACATGAGATACTTCTAAGCGTTGTTGGGTTTGCCAGGCTGTACGAGCACTCATGGGTGTTAGACAATCTGTGGCGTAGGATGGTTTGGATCGATCCGAGGGGCGTGTACGGATTTAGTAAGGCTTAAGGCGACCGCTCGTGAAAATCGGGAAATTCTGGTTAGAGTTCCGGTTCGGCACAAATTATGGAGTCATCAGTAAACGAGACACCTGATGCTGATTAATATTCGCAGTGGCGAGTATATTCCTAGCAGTTAATTTGACGGCTATAGTAGCCGCAGTGTCCGTTCCTTCAGATACGGATGCATGTCTGAAGGACAATCGTGTGGTTTCGTCAATAAACAAGGGACTACACATCTACATCTACATGGGATACTCTGCAAATCACGTTTAAGTAACCTGGCAGACGCTTCATCGAACCACCTTTAAACTATCTCCCATTCTCGAATACCGTGCGGGAAGAAAGAACATCTGAATCTCTCCGTTCGAGCTCTAATTTCTTGTAGTTTATTCTGATGATCATTTCTACCTATGTAGGTGGGAGTCAATAATATATCTTTGTGTTTGGAGGAGAATGTTGGCGATTTGAGTTTCGTAAGTAGCCCACGTTGCAGTGATAAGCACCGTTGCTGCAATGATTCCCATCCCAGATCCTGTATCATTTCCGTGACGCTGCCTCCCCTGTGTCGTGACAATAAAAAACGGGCTGTCCTCCTTTTGGACTCCTTCGATGGCTTCGGTTAAACCCACTTGATAAGGATCCCACACTGGGCAGCAATATTCCAACGAAGGACGGACAAGTGTAGTGTATGCAGTCTCTTTAGTTCTGTCGCATCTTTTAAGGGTTCTGCCAATAAAACGCAGGCTCTGGTTCGCCTTTCCACCACATTATCTACGTGTTCTTTCCAGCTTAGGTCTGATGTAATACTAATTCCTAGGTATTTAGTGGAGTTTACGTCCTTCACTTTTGATTGATTTATCATGTAAACAAAATTCAACGGATTTCATTTAGTACTTATGTGGACAACGTCACACTTCCCATTATTTAAAGTCAATTGCGAAATTTACACCATAG
This sequence comes from Locusta migratoria, assembly GCA_026315105.1. Taxonomy (NCBI): domain Eukaryota; kingdom Metazoa; phylum Arthropoda; class Insecta; order Orthoptera; family Acrididae; genus Locusta; species Locusta migratoria. Next base: position 346,424,357 of record CM048744.1, read on the forward strand.
TGATATCTTATTCAGATCGTTCTGCAGTTGGTTTTGATTTTCAGATGATTTTACTAGACGGTAAATGACGGCGTCATCTGCAAACAACCTAAGAGAGCTACTTAGATTTTCTCTCAAATCGTGTGTTTAGATAAGGAACAATAGAGGACCAATAACAGTACTCTGTGGGACGCCGGATATTACTTCTGTTGTAGTCAATGCCTTACCATCAATTACTACAAACGGTATCATCTGACTGGAAATCCCTATCCCGTCATTAATATGGGGTGATATTCCATAACCACGCAATTTTATTACAAGCCTTTAGCGAGGTATGGTGTCAAAAGCCTTCTGGAAATCTAGAAATACGGAATGAATCTGAGAGCCTTTGTCGATAGCACATAGTGTTATGTAAAGGCTATAGGGCTATACAGATAAAAATATCATATTGAACTATGACAAAGTGAATAAAAAATATGCGTTGTTGTTAGATCATCTCTGTGCCGCAGCACTCAAACCATACAGATTTGTAGCAATATTTAGTTCCTGTGTTTTTTGTTACGAATGGTACCCAACGACGCATTTTCGAGATATCCTTAATCTGTTAATGCTTTGGAACAGCTTATACCACGTGATCTAAAATGGATGAATCCATAAATTCCGTACAGTATGACTGCTCCGATGTTCTGCTTCTGACTTACGAACCAAGTCGTATCATTAGCCACATTAGAGAGTAATAGAAAACTCAGACACGTCAATTCTTGGAATTGTGGATGGAACATGAAATTCCACGCTGTGCCGACCCACATTCTTCGCTCATGCGCGCTTACACGTCCCGTGAAAGAACGTCTGTAGTGCGCTGAAGGATCGTTCCAACTGCTCGCCACACACTTTCTGCGCAAACTGCGGAACACTGTGGCCGAATGTTCCACTCGGACGCACCAAACGGCTGTGGTTGTGTGTGTGTGTGTGTGTGTGTGTGTGTGTGTGTGTGTGTGTGTGTGTGTGTGTCGAGGGCCTGGTAATTGCTGCCTGGGTCGCCTGCCCAGGCACGCCTGGCGACTGTAATGAAACTGAAACACCGCCGTCTGCAAAAGCAGCCGCAACACTGTCAAAGCGCGCGCCAACGTTTCCACTAGCTGGCCAGCGGTCGCAGTTAACAGCGGGGGGTTGTGGCTCTGTGCTGTTTACACCACCTTCCCAAGTTTAGGCCAGGATATTTGTAAATACGAAACGTACTGCTACGAAATATGGTATATGCACTTTCCCAGCTGTATATTGTTAGAGGGGTAATAATACAATTTCAGTTATGACCTAGAAATGGAACACATTTCTTTTGTTCGCTTCGAAATCTCCATCTCCGCTGACGGCTATAAATAAGTGGATTGGAAATAAGACTTTAGAGACGTTGTTATGCTTTGATTTCTTGTCTTATTATGAATCAAACAAACACGATTAACAACATTGCTACATACCGGTAAAATTTTACAATCCATGACACATGCGTGGTAGAGCTATTTTGGCAACAGCTGTTGGATCGTGGGAATGAAGTCCACCAATCATGGCAAACCTTCGGATAGCCAATGAAATTTAAGATGGTGGCAGTTTGTTCCGAAACCAACTGATGCATCCATTGCGTAATCGACTGCCGGATCGTATCTAAACGCCAAACTTTCAGTTTTAATCGTCACATGCGACCCTCTTTAGTCGACGATCGAATTTATTTGGTACGTAAGCTGCAACTGAGCAAATCGAACTCGACTGTACCCGTTGTTCCAGAGTCATAACGGATCGCGCTGGAGAATTTCTTTTCGATTTACCTCCAAGCGCTGTGTACGATCTTCGTTGATCTCATTGAATTCTATGATCACGTAGTAAGATTGGGTTGCGCGTACGCCGACCAATATTATGCCGCCGCAATGGAGGCATTGTTCTAAAAATATTTGTACTACATTTGTTTGTAACACTCAAAATTACCATAAACTGACATCAGGTCTATCTTTGCACCGCTCCAAACATGCCGTGAAAGGATGCGAAACAAAATGTCTCCAGAATGGTATTTGCGCTCTTCTGTGGAGTGTGCAATGATACACACACACTGCGCCGGACCAGAATTCGAACCCGGGACTTAGCGTTTACCGCGAAAGCGCTATTCAGACTGAACTACCTGTGCACGTCTCAGCTTTAATTCCATTACCTCGCCTTGTACCTTCCAAATTTCAGAGGTTCTGCTATTTATCTTGCATGATTACCACATCTGGAAGAAAGGATAAGGTGGAGACACGGCTTACACACAGCCTATGGAATACTTCCAAAATGGTTCTGGAGACATTACCTCTGAACAACAAACACTTCAGCAAACTACTTTATGGAAGCACACTCCATTCGGGCCCAGTTTTGGATTTCCCTTACCTCTGGTACAATGCACTCAACTACACAGGACACTGCTCTGATCAATGGGTTAACACAATGGACTTGCCCATCCTCATTTACGTATTCATCGATTTCCTAAAGTTCTTTAGCCAAATCCCGTGGTGGTTCCTTGCAAAGGGCACGGCTGATACTCTTCCCCTTCCCCATCCCTCACAGAAACGATCCTAACGTGTGCTGCGTCTCTAATGACGACGAGATATTAAACGCTAACCGAGACGCCCAACGTACGCAGTTTTCTGTAATGACTCACTTGACGCTCTCTTCGCCGTGCGCCCGTCTGCTCTGCTACCACCGGGAGTACGCTTGGCCAGCTCGGCGTTACAATGCCTGCTATCTTCTCGACTGGAGAGAGCACCTCTCCACCGTGGCTAGGCCCCGAAGTCCGTGTCAACTTGGACCTTCATCCTCTTCCTAAGGACTCCACACCTAGTTTCGTTTACCGGAGAGAATTTATCGCACTCCGCTTCAAATTTGATGACAATTTGTTCATCTACACTGATGGGTCAAAGACAGACCAGGGTGTTGGGTGTGCCTTTGTACTTGACGTCTCTTTTAAATATCGTCTTCCTGAGTGGAGTTCCATTTTTACAGCTGAGCTGTATGCATTATATCAAGCCACCCAATACGTCCGGAGAAACTCGCTCAATACGACTGTCATTTGCTCGGACTCTGAGTGCTCTGTTGAGCCTTCGCACGCTATATCCTGTCTATCCCCTGGTACAAAGCATCCGCAATTGCCTTACTTCTCTTTCAACGAGCGGAACTACGTTTCTACGTTTCTGTGGGTCCCTGGCCACGTGGCACGTGGGAGTGTTGGGAATGAGTCTGCGGATACGGCTGCCAAGGAGGCAGTTCTCCTTCCTCGGCTATCTACCTTTTCTACTAGCTCTGATGACCTTCGCGCTGGTGTCTCCCGGCGTATCATCTCCGTTGGTTTTTACATTGGTCATCCCTGTCAGGGAACAAATTGCGGGCCATTAAACCTGTGCCTGATCTCTGGTCAACGTCATCTCGACCCTCTCGTCGAGAGGAGATTGTCCTGGCCCGGCTTCGTATTGGCCACTGCCGTTATAGCCACCAGTATTTACTACGTGGTGGTCCTGCTCTCTTATGTGAGCACTGTGATGAACCTTTTACTGTGAACCATCTTTTAGTGCAATGTCCGTTTTTTAATCGTCTCCGTCATGATCTATGTTTACCATTTGAAATGGCTGATATTTTTAGCTAATGACCCGCATTCTGTTTTACTTTTTATACATCGTGCAAATATGGCGAAAAGCATTTAAGTTCTAACCCCGGTTCGATTTTACTATGGGCAGTGTTTGGCGCTAATGACATCAGTAGTTGCGCGCCCTAAAACCACAAAATAAAAAATTAAAAAATAAAAAACGTAACCGTCCTTCCTTCCGCTGTGACCACTCGCACGTACTGAGAGCATTTCTAGAGGTGCTGTTCGCGGTCAGATGCATCAACCTGCAGGCTAGCCCAGCACCTACATTCATGTTCAAGCATGCATTACTCGTGGTGTTTCTGTGTGTTCCTGCAATTCCTCTATTTGAGGTCATTTACTAAGGCCTCGTGAACGTCCTAGCGTGTCAGCTTAAGTTGAGAATGGGAGTGTTTGACTGCCGGCAGTTGGTCAGAGCGCGTTATCGTAGTTTAGAGAATTATTTCTTGCCTGCTGTTTATTAATTTATTACTCTTTGTAATGTGTGCTTATACAGTTTTGTTAAGCAGTAGTGCGCCGCAAATGAATAATTACCCCCCTTTGCCATTAATATAAATAGTTCAGTATTCAGTGGTATCACAGGTGACTCACTGCCCAAATATCTTATTTTGCCAAAATTGCAACATTACAAAACTTTTCAAGTGAAAATTGTCTTTAGTCAGGCATTAAGTCTTATTAACACATGAAAATGAAGAATTTAATAACAATTATTATACTTAGAGATATACTAAATATGTAATTTTCTATGGTCATAGGGTGCATTCACACCACATTATACGCAAGCTATTTTCACTGTCCTGTCTTTATCTGTTAGACCTTAAACATATCGTGCTTGTTTCTGCAGTTCAGTAGGTTTCTGTTATTTTTTGAGCGTCCTCTGTTCTTTGCGAAAGTTAGCAGCGTTGGGAATATTCACAATGTTTCGACTTTGGGCTTTGTCTTCCGTAGGCGGGTCTTCAGATCATAAAAATTCATTCTTATTTTCGATGGGGTTTGTCGACGATGTCGCCTCCTCATCCGCCTCCTTATCATCATATTCTGAAGTTGCACCTTCAGGCTCTCTACGTTAAGATAGTTCTTGCTAAATAATCTGTCTCACTTCAGAAAGGCCACGTTCACTGTTATCGTCGCCAATCTTCTGAGAAGACTGAAAAGAAAACCTTCACAAATTCCTCAAACCTTGCATCATTAAAAAAAAATCAAATGTTTGTAAATCTATCGGACTTCTTGGTCATTAGTCCGTCGCTTACAAACTACTTAAACTAAGTAACCCGCCACAGCCGATCATTAACATTTACAGATTCTATACGTTAAAAGCATGTGTACGATAGCAAACGAATTTCAACGACATAAGCATATTTTCTGCAACAGATTATATTGTAATAAAAGAAATCTGTGCAGCTTTTACATAAACTGCAAGATTTATTTTGGCTGCACAAGAGCACAAAGCGTATTGTTGTGAAATTGCTTAAACGATAAGCTGTTTCCTGTACTTAAGACTATAAGTGCCACTTCGTTTCGCTTTCCTAATGCCGGTTCTCCACGTTTTAATTGAAACTGTTCTTCTGATGGAAATGATTTCGAGGCAGTTACCGCGGCAGTAAATTCACAAGAATGAACGATAAAAGCGAACCTGCGCTATCTCTGAAATAGCAAACATCAGCATCTGTTGTCTTTACAGCAGTCTGTTCAAATAAGCTATCTGAACAAGATGCCGAAGAAAAGGAAATTTCCTGATGTGCGTAACCAAGAATTAGAACAAGAGCATGATTCACAGTTCACGTAACGCAACAATGTCAACAGAAAAAACATTCACATGTTTAATGGCCGGAGTTAGTTTTAAACGTGGTGCTTAATGTTAGATTGTACTTTTCGTTGTCTAAAGTGTATGTAGAAGAATGTGTACCAGGAATTCTTGCACCGGTCGCATTATTTGAAGAGCTTGCCGTGACAATGAATTGGAAGAATTGTCCATCGTTAAAGCTTTAAATATTTTCCATGCAAAGTATTAGTATAAAGTCAGTCGATGAAAGTGAAAGAGAAGCTGAGGACAATATGAAGTTAGTAATAACAACTCTACCAGTGATACAAACTGAAAAATAAAGTATATTTTGTTAGGGGACAGCTATGGCCTGTCTAAGAAACAAACTGTGCCAAAGCCATTCGAGGCAACTCTCAACGATTTTTTTTAAATAATAGACTTTGAAGTTTTGCAAGTAAACCGAAGTACCAATTATTAATTGAATTGCAGTAACAATAATAATAGTAATAATAGTAATAATAATAATAATAATAGTAATAATAGTAATAGTAATAGTAATAATAATAATAGTAATAGTAATAGTAATAATAGTAATAGTAATAGTAATAATAGCGTTCTGGCCTTACAACCGTAGGGTTGGTGGTTCGAATCCTGTAGTGACAATTTTTTCACTTACCAATTTTAATATCTAATGGTAATTGTTACGTAAACTGCACGTATATTTGTTAATTCATAATTTCCTATATTTTGCCGCGGTGGAGTGGCCGAGCTGTGTAAAGCGGCATGCCTGCGGAACGCGCGGTTGCTCGCCGTCGGAGGTTAGAGTCCTCCCTCGGGCATGGGTATCTGTGTTGTCTTTAGGTTTAAGTAGTTTGTAAGCTTAGGGACTGAGAACCACGGACGTTGGTTGTTATGAATGATGGTTTTAATGGGAAAAAGGGAAAAAACTGTAAGTTCCATTTTTTACAGTATTGGCTTAACTATTAGTTAACGACGGTAGTCATGGATTAGTTAGTGAAGAGCTGCAAAATGTCATCACCATAGCTGCTAATGGCTTTGCAAGCAGCTAACTACTCAACCATCGTTTTACGTGACAGTGTTCAGCTCGTCTACATGTACATAAAAACTGACAACACGTGAGATGAGAGATTCCAAAATGTTTTATATAACTGAATTCGAAAATGAAAAAGTATTTGTCACAGTGGGATTCGAACCACCGCCTCTATGGTTGTGAGGGGCGAACGCTACCACCTAAGCTACAGCGACAGATGATGCAACTGTTTCAAATATTGGTAGTTAAGTGCACTTTCCTAACCTAAAAAGCTGTCACATCACAACGTAAATAAGTCATCAGAAATATTGCAATAATTCAAAGCAATAAATAAATGACTGACAGCAATAAACCATCGATGTATATGGATGTCAGGACCAACAGACATCACCTGACGATTGCGCTAAAAGCCGAAATAGGCCTATTGTGAAATAAAATAAATATATTTAAAGCAGCATTTAGGATTTATTGCATAATGTCTTTAAATGACATTTATTGTGCTGCAGGCCCAAGAGAAACCATTTTTTTTTTTTTTTTTTTTAGAGTTGCGTCGAATGGCTTTGGCTGAATGTTGAGTTCTGAACTTGACGTACCATAAATATAAATAACAAAATCCGATACCCGTGCGGTCTCCTTGTCAGAAAAGAATCGTTGCGGGGTTAAGAACCATCTGCGACGCATAGTATAAGAAATATGACGTCATAAATGAAAACTGCCCTATCATGCGATGTGTGAATATTTAATCACTTGATGAGAATAAGAGTACTTAGCGACTTGCAAATAACTTCACATACAATTTCAAACCTTCTCGGACATTTGCTCGCCGACAACCGCAACAGAGATAAAACGAAATAAGTTTATGGTTTACTACTTTTCCACTATTCATGCAGTAAAACTATGGCTTTTTGCATGACGGTACAATTTATTACTTATATTCTGCGAATTTCATTCTCAACATAATTGAGTTTATCAATTTTCCACTGTACGTACGTGGAAAAATTACATTTTCATATGACAAATTGTTCTGGAAAAATGACGTCATAAGGGCTGCGCTGCATGAAAACGAAAATGAAATGGATAAATAGTGTTGAAGTTAAAGGCGATACACTGAAGGATGAGGGGCTGGACTAACAAAAGATTGGGATACATTTACACCTCGTAAAAAGCCGGCAACTAACGCAAATTCACGAAGAAAGAACTAAATTCAACGTATGCAATGTAAACCAGCTCAACAACTGGACAAGTAATAGAAATTACATACGCATTTGAAGTTACAATTATTTCACTTTGATACTACCATACCGACTAAACAATTGCAATTTCTGAATGTAATTTGTAGTTACGATATAAAAGAAAAAAATTTCAGTAGAGATTACTTTGCATTAAAATAACGTATTTAGTTAAAAATTTCAAAGCTCATGCTCAGCAAAGTGCAGCCATGTGTTACAGTCAGCAGTAGACCGAGTCTGGTTCGCGATGTAACTGACATTCCACCCAAGCCGGTAGTTTAAGATGCCACACAGTTAGTTACAGTCCCAGAACATACAAACGTTTTTGTACTGAATACTGTTTCTGGGCGCACAAACGATCCGGCAGTAAGTAATTATTGTAGTTATTCCTCTTAAAGCCCACTGCCTTTAATGACTATACAGTTCGTGAAAAAATCCTTCGGCCTATTAGTTCATACAGGGTGTCCAGAAAAGAACTCCCTGATTTCAAAATTAAATATCTCGAAAACAAAGATCGATAGAGGAATGCAGTCAACGGTAAGTTTTTGAAAGGTGTAAGAAGTTTATACATCAGTTTGAAATAATTGTTACAAAAGCTGCTAACAGATGGCGCTGTACGCTGTACAGCTCATTATCAGCACACATAAGTGAAATAATCGTATGAAAAAACTCTTTGCAAACAATCACATCACAATGTTTTCAAAATGTTCACCATTGGCACTACAGAGGTGGCGCAAACGAAGAATGAAATTCGCCATCACGTATCGTAGTGTCTCAGCCGAAATGGATTCACATGCCACAGAGATCGCCGATTCAAGCTCGTCCAGCGTGGCGGGATGCTTCGGGTACACCATGTCTTTCACTGTGCCCTACACACACACACACACACACACACACACACACACACACACACACACACACACACAGTCACATGGAGTCAAATCCGGCGAATATGGCGGCCAATCCATGCCTGCACCAGTAAATTTGGGATATTCCAAAGCAATGACTCGATTCCCGAAGTATTCCTCAAGAAAGCAAAACACGTGTTCGGTCCGATGTGGTCGGACTCAATCTTGTATAAACCATTCAGTACCTGGTCGATCCTCTAACGCTTGCTGTGTGGCGACAGATTGTTCCAAAATTGCAACGTAACGTGCACCAGTGACCGTTTCTCGAATGAAAAAAGGGCCAATAATGCCTCTGCTGAATACTGCAGCCCACACAGTAACTTTAGGGAGAATACAGGGGTTTCGCTTCACACCGATATGGCTTTTCGGAACCCCAAAATCGCCAATTCTGCTTATTCACGTATCCATTCAGGTGGAAGTGTGCTTCATCTGTAAACCAGATGCAGCCAACATTAAATCCTTCACTATCAATCATTGTGAGCATCTGATTAGCAAAGACAACCCATTGTTGCACAGCTAGTACGGGTATGGCCTGGTGCGTTTGAACTTTGAATGGACACGTGTGGGCTCTCTCTCAGTATTTTCTGCGTGCTGGAACGCTTCAAACCAGTTTCAGATGCAATTCTACGGACGGATGACATTGGATTTCGGTGAATAATTCCAGAAACTGTGGCGATATTTTCAGGCGTTACTGCGGTTTGCTTGCGGTCAACATGCCCCATTAGATCAACAGTTACGCTGCCTGTTCGTTGAAATTTTGCGAAGAGCGCACTAATGGTTTTCGCATCGGGTCCTTTTGGAACATTAAATCGTGCTTGAAAACTGTCAAGATCAATAGCTAAAATCTGGTTTTATATTTCTTAGTTGAGGAATTTTATTTTAGTACGAAGCACAACACAAACATCTTTCTGTCAAAAGGCAACTTTATTTTTTGTAACCACTGTTTGTTTGTTTGTTTTTCTTCCACAGCAAATAGCTCACACTACCAACATAACACAACAAATATAGTAATGCCAACTGTGGCTTTCATTAAAAAGAAACATATTGTCTTTGATTACTGAACTTTGTCTTTAAATATCAACACACTCCCTTAAACAAAACAATATGTTAATAAAAAAATATTCAAAATTCAAACAGTCTCTTTATATGTATCTGTCAAACATCAACTTTTTCTTTAGTCTTTTGAAAGTAATACTTTGTAGAGGTTTAGTTAGTATGTCTGCAAGTTGTTCTTGAGTTTCACAGTACTGTATCTTGAACCAGCCATGATTCAGTTCATCACTTATGAAATGGTACTTTACATCAATGTGCTTGCTTCTTCTTGACATTTGACCTGATTTTATCATTGCTATTGCACTTTGTTTATCCACACACAGTGTCATTTTGATGTTTTCACTCAGCAACTGTTCTAGAAAAGTCTTAAAAACCTTCATTTCTTGACAACATTGTGCTGCAGAAATGTATTCTGCTTCAGTTGTAGATAATGCAACCACACACTGTTTCTTGCAACACCAAGAGATTGGAGCATTATTGTACAGAAATACATACCCTGTAGTGCTTTTTCTGTCTCTCCTGTCACCTGCAAAATCTGCATCACAGTAAGCTACTATTTCTTGATTTTGTTTTCTTGATGGATAGAATATTCCACTCCCTGTTGTTGAATTCAGGTACCTCAATGTTCTCTTCAGATTTTGAATGTCGGAATGATTTGGATTACTCATTGATCTGCTTTCATAATTTACTGCATATGCTAAATCCAATCTTGTTTTGCATGCTAAATACAATAGACTGCCTATTGCTTCACGATATGGGAAATCTGACTTTGTACCATTGGCTTCTTCAATGTCTCCTTGTGATGAAATTGGAGTTGTCACACTTTTTGAATTTTCCATTTGATACCTTTTCACTACTTCTATAGCATATTTTTCTTGATGGATATAAATACCTTCTTTTGTTCTTTCAATTTCTATTCCAAGATATACTGTTGGATCTTCATCAACTGTAATGTCAAAATTTTTCTTCAGTTTTTTTAGAAGATTTTTCATTTGACAGATGTCTTCTCCAAATAGAATCCCGTCATCAACATGTACAGCTAGATACAATTTTTTTCCAGTATTAGCTTTATACACACATTGGTCAGATTTCAGTTGGATGAGATTTTCATGTTTAAGAAATTCATTCAGTTTCTTATTCCACTGCAAAGGAGCTTGTTTTAATCCGTACAGTGCCTTTTTTAACAGACAAATTTTCCCAGGTGCGTTGTATCCTCCTGGAACTTCCATGAAAATTTCTTCTTTCAGTTCACCATTAAGAAAGGCTGTTTTGACATCAAATGTCATAATTGTCAAATCATCATGTGCAGCAAGTGCAAATAGGTATCTCAGTGAATTAGTTTGTACAACAGAACTAAAAATATCTTTAAAATCCAGTTTTCCTTGATCCTGTTGACATCCTCTTGCAACTAGCCTAGCTTTGTACTTTCCATTGTCCTTTTTCTTGAAAATCCATTTTCCTGTAACTATTTCTTTTCCATGAGCCATTTCTTTATCCACCAGAGTCCATGTTTCATTTTTCTTCAGTGATTCTTTCTCTTCATTTATAGCCTTCATCCACTTTTCTTTGTCTTCATTTTCAGTGCACTCCTTGTATGTGAGCATGACATAATCATCATATCTCTTTGGCAAATGTATCTGACGTCTTGGTCTCTGATATATTTCTGTATCTTCTTCTGGATCTCCTCTTGTTTCTTCATCTGGGTCATCTCTTCTTTCTTCATCTCCATCACCAAAATCTTCTGGTATTTCTTCTTCTTCGGTTAGATTTATTCTTTCATCTTTGCTTTCCTCTTCTCTGTCTTCATACTGATGAGTAAATTCAACATCTCTTGCTTCAGTGAATTTTCCTGTCTTACGGTTCCATATGACATAGCCAATGTCTGTATATCCTACAAGAACACCTCTTTCACCTCTTACACTCAGTTTTTTTAAATATCCAAGACATTTTGTGAACACCACAGATCCAAAAATACCCAGTCTAGACAAATTTGGTCTTCTTCCATACCACATTTGAGCAGGAGTCACATCAACAGCAGTAGTAGGACTTCTGTTCATAAGATAAGCTGCTGTCTGAACTGCATAGCCCCACATTTTATTTCCAATTCTTGAATCAAACAACATGGCCCTTACTTTGTTCATGATAGTAAGATTAATTCTCTCTGCTTTGCCATTCAGTTGAGGAGACTCTTTAATAGTATAGTCTATTACTATCCCCATCTTTTTACACCATTCTTTAAAATTAGCACTTCTGTACTCTCCTCCTCTGTCACATCTTATTTTTTCAGTCTTCAGATTGAAATGAGCTTCACTTTCACTTACATATTCCTTGATGTAATTTTCTGTTTCATCTTTAGTATGCAAAAGATACACTTTCAAGAAATGTGTGTAATCATCAAGACATGTTAAAAAATACTCTTCATTATGGTAAGTTGATGGACTTATTTTACCACATACATCAGTGTGAATAATTTGCAGAGGTCTTGTTGCTCTATACCGCACTGTGTTGAATGGTTTTCTTACCTGCTTTGCCATGACACAAGTTTCACAAAAAAGGCATTTCTTCTTCTAACACAATCTTGTCCACTCCATCACACAGTTCTGGTATTTTCTTTAGATAATTGTAGTTCAGGTGTCCTAGTTTTTTGTGCCACTGAATGTTTTTCTTCTTCTGTGTCAGCAGTACTTCTTTTATAGGGTCCACTTTGATATTGATGATATACAGTCCATTTTCTGTTTTATTGCCTTCTAAAATAACATTTCCATCTTTCACAATCTTCACTTTTTCCTTGTCAAATATTGCCACTCCCCCTTTTTCAGTAATGGCATTTACTGACAAAAAGTTTCTTGACAGTTCCGGAGCATGTATTACATTTGTCAACATCACCTGCTGTGATTCAACTGTGCCAACAAGATTCGAATATATAAAATTTCCATCTGCAATCTTAATTTTTGTACCTTCACAGCTCTTCACATTTGACATAATTTTCATTTCGTGTGACATATGCTCATTACTCCCACTGTCTACAACAAACTCTGTATCTACTTTATTAATTTCCTTTTCTTGATTTTCTGTCACAAGGGCTTCTGTGAGAAAAACTGTCTTTGGTGCTTTCTTCATCTTCTCATGGTCTTCTTTAAAGAAGCATTTTTCTGCTGGATGATTTGTTTTTTCGCAGTATTTGCATGGAGGCAGTTCCTGTTTCGCCCAACACTCTCCCACATGATGTTTTCCACATGTAGAACACTGTATTTTCTTATTGTTATCAATAAGTTTCTTTTTACATTCACTTACAAAGTGACCTGAACCACCACATCCAAAACACTTCACTGTTTTCTTACCTTTTTTATTCTGGTTTTTCTTCTTGAAAACTGCAGCCTTAAAAGCAACACGTATTTCTTCATTTTTCTTTATTTTATCCTCTTCAGATTGAAGTCTTGATTTCAGGTTTTCGAGTGTTTTTTCCTTAATACAAGTAGAGTCCCAAGCACTTCCAAAATGTTTATATTCATCCGGCAATTTCGTCATTATTCTAGTAATTAGCGCTGTTTCGTCAACATTTTGCCCTAGGCGGTTCAATCTGAAAGCTAGGGTTTGCACTTTAGCAATATTGGACATTACATCTTGATTTCTGTCATATTCATAATTGTAGAACTCGCCAAGTAATTGCGTCTTCTGTTGATCTGTATTTTTCTGATATATCTTACTAAGTGTATCATACATCTGTTTTGACGTTTCACAGGTAAGGATGTGTGTTTTTACGTTGACATCTATTGTTCTCAAAATGAAATATTTTGCAAGTGCGTCTTTTTGTTCCCATGCGGATACTTTTTCTGTTTCGGGTTTCACGATTGCGCCACTGACGTAACCACTGAGGCCTTTTGCCATGAACATCACATTTATTTCTAATTCCCATAGCGGAAAACTTGTAGCATCTTTTAATTTTGGAATGTTGTTTAATGTTGTATCATCTACTGATGAAGCCATTTTTTAAACACAACACTCAAGCCGTTTTCACAGAAAGACACAGTCTATTAACACTCGTAAATTTTCACCGTATTTTTTTTTCTCCAGATTTGTAGCACGTCCTGGGCCCATAACCTGTCAAGATCAATAGCTAAAATCTGGTTTTATATTTCTTAGTTGAGGAATTTTATTTTAGTACGAAGCACAACACAAACATATTTCTGTCAAAAGGCAACTTTATTTTTTGTAACCACTGTTTGTTTGTTTTTCTTCCACAGCAAATAGCTCACACTACCAACATAACACAACAAATATAGTAATGCCAACTGTGGCTTTCATTAAAAAGAAACATATTGTCTTTGATTACTGAACTTTGTCTTTAAATATCAACAAAAACCTCACCTTGTTGCCATAGGACTCTCTTCTAACCTGTGGTACTCTAGCACCAGAAAAACGCGTTGTTCAATGGAGTACACGGCTTTAATCTCTTCCTTAGGTACGCTAACCTCCTTTCACGTTTCAATAGTGGCACAGAACACCATAAATAACAGAAGTGTAAAGACCATGTTATCACATGGAAACACTGAACGACAGCAGCGCTACTAGCAGCCTGGCAGTGAACTTTCAATCCGAAAAATGTGGCGCGAAAATCCATATGTTTACTTCTAAATACACGAATGAGAAAACGTTATATTGGTGTTAGATGACAATATTTTTCATTTATTCTTTGAGGGTGGACATCATAAAAAGGTTTTTGAGACTTTGGAAAGTAATATATTCGAGAAATTTAAATAAAAAACTAACATTAATTGCTTGTGGTTGTTGTTTACAGTGGGCCAAACTTCGTAAATGATGTCACGGTAATTTTTTTGACGTAAAACTCGGCACTGAGATTTTCGCCGTGTGGCGTTATAACATGGAAATAAATGTGATTTTGCGCATGTCAGACTAAAAATCATCTGATATTGCATGCATCTATGTAAATGATTTTTCAGTTTTCACATATGCTAAGGTAGAATTATATCGACTCATGTCAACAAAAGAGGAATAGTAGGTTGTACAAATAAATAATTTTACAGCCATGTACACTGTCCTGCAAACAAGAATGTAGGCCTGCTGTAATGTCTACAAAAACTAATTTATTTTTATTTCTGTTGATTACTACTTATGCATCTTCAGTCATATGAAATGGAACTTCTGTACAGTTCAAATAAATGAAATTTATGAAACTCACAAAATGCACACAGAAGATCGCAATTAGGAAGACGTTGCTATAGAACCTCAGCACAGAACACCACTTACGAATCAAAACAAATGTGGAGGACTGTAAAGCGTAAATCATCCAATAGGAAAGCAAGATGGAAAATCGCAACGCTCGCAGCGCTCTGGTAGCGAACCAACGTCGTGTTACCGGAAATCCCTATACGAGTTTCTCCCCTCTGAATAGTGGAACTGATCGCTCTGGGCTTCGGATCACTATTTATACTAGGCATTACGTATGGCGATTACAGCGCCATCTGTTATCAGCTTTTGTAACCATTATTTCAAACTGCTGTATAAAAGTTGTTCCAGCTTTCACAATAAACATACCGTTTACTGCATTCCTCTATCGATCTTTGTTTTCGAGATATTTAATTTTGAAATCAGGGAGTCCTTTTATGGACACCCTGTATGTGAAAGGGAAATGGAGGACCTGACTCACATAACTAAAGACTTTATATTTTAGCTCCGTTTCACTGGCGTTAGTGTGAGGCAGACAGTGCGTCCGGAAATACCGTACTGACCAGCGGCAGCCTGTTGGAAGCAGTTCGAGGCACTCGCTTCCTGTCGCTCCTCGCCTGCTATATTTATAGGCACTGGGGCCACCAGCTCCGTGCAGTCGGCCCACTACTAAAAGCGGATCACGCAGAAGTAGGCCGATCGTCTTCGTTACGCGAGGACTCTTAAAAATGACCTCATTTCACGCTTTATTCACGTAAAAAGCTAAAGCAGTGAACAATCCGGAGATTGGTTTGAACACCACAGTGCTTTACTTAGGCATGGTCCTATTTGGAGGTGGTATGCCGTTGCCTTCCTCCGACCTTCGAATTGACTTACCCAGCCAGTTACAGGGGGACCTACAGTTTAACTTGGGTTCCGAACCACGAGCTACTCGGTATTTTTCACATGAGCGATACTGCCAGAGGTGAAAGCAGTGGAAAGTGACAGATAAAAGTCCTAGGACCTGTCGGGGATCGAACCCGGGACCTTTGGACTTGTAGTCTGACACTCTACCACTGTGCAACTGAGGCGCAGGTAATGAATGCTTAAATGGTTTACGGGTTCACGAAGATTGTATCGAATGGTATTGTGAAAATATGTAAGTGGAAATATTGTTTTGTTTTCGTTCCTCCAACCGTTGTAATGTTTGTGAACCATTCAGTTTTTCATCATTGTTGGCTTATCTGATCTCTTTCGTCGTACAACATTGATGCGATCAAATGTACTATTCTAACGTACTGTAATTTAAGTAACACCTTGAACCACAATAGGTTACTGACTGAAGGGTATAAAATGCTAACCACAACTTTCGTCATACGACAGTTCATCAGCTATCATAATACGACGTATGTCCACAAAGAAAGTTCCGTTAGGTTATATAAAACGTGTACAGATACAGAAAAAATATTTATTGTTCAAAAATCTACTTTCATACAAAGCTTACCAAATTTTGTAGGCCCTTGTCATACCGTGGCACAAGATTTTGTATGCCTTCTTCATAGAAGTTTGCCGCCTGTGTATTCAATCATGTGGTAGCATGTTTGTTCAGCTCGTCGTCATTAACGTCACTAAACCTAAACTTACGGTTATGCTTAATGTTCTCTTTTATCGTGTGAACCAGTTCATCAGTAACCAGAGACGGGCGTCCACTTCGTCCTTCGCCGTGCACTTGATCACGTCCTTCACTGAACAGTCTGTGACCCATCTTCTAACCATTGAGTCACTCGGACCAATTTCTCCGTAAACTTAGCAGTTTTGCAGATGAATTTCGTTTGGTTTCACTTTCTTTGCATTTATAAAACTAATCACAGATCTGATTTCATACGCGGCAGCATTTTCAATTATGCCTGACATTATAAAGAAGCAAGTCGGCAGTAGCGATTTGCAAATATGTCTTCTCCTTGCGTCAGAGTAACTGCCGCGCATGCTCGGAACTGCGATCGTAGGGATGTCGCAGAAAGAAATAGAACGGAACTTAGCTTGTGGACGACCTCGTACATTGTGTTTGGTAAATTGGAGCCACACTCCGGTATTAGCAGCGACAGTTATGGGCAGTGTTGCCAGGTGTCCC
The DNA here is from genome assembly GCA_026315105.1 of Locusta migratoria. Lineage (NCBI taxonomy): Eukaryota > Metazoa > Arthropoda > Insecta > Orthoptera > Acrididae > Locusta > Locusta migratoria. Next base: position 346,441,297 of record CM048744.1, read on the forward strand.
GATTTTCAGGGCTCTGTTGAAACGTCCCGATTTAACCTCGATCGGAAAACGGAATATCCCAATTTTGGGTCAATCAATAATTATGTAAGTTCCGAAGCCAGAGCGATGGTTGAATACTGATAACTGCTATTGTCCGGAAATCAACGTAAAGTGTACTTTCGAAGTACTTTTCTCTCTGTCTTATAGGTTGTATTTGGTCTTCTTAACGTTCTCTCCCTCTCTCTCTTTTTTTTTTTTACACGTACGGTACATTTAAGGTTAGCCAATATAACCGAAGCAGTCAATTTTATGTAAGGAAGAAGGTAATAATGGACGTTCGTGTCGGAGTGTTTGCTGATTGAGGATAACTAACGGAGGGTGACGACTGCGATGAAATTGGGAAAGGAACAAAAGTAATAGAGGTTCCTAATTTGAAGAAATTGTTTCATGGTATCCATAGCTGTTTCAAATCCTGGAGCAAAGAATTTTTTTCAGGTAGACATAGTTTGGTCTGAGAAAAACGAATCGATTAGCCTACATCTTGTACACGAAAAAGCAGAGATACAAATGAATTCCATCTTTAAAGTGCCAGACTTAGAAATGTATAATAATAAAAAAGCACTGCATAAGGCTGCTAAATGTTATTGAAAATAAAATTTTCTAAAAAATGGTTCTCTCATAAGCAAACTACTGTTATTATAAAAAGTACGATGATTTTTTACGTTTAATGACTCATTCTTTATATTTATAAAAAAAATTGGTTACAGCATTTTAATAATCAGCATTTCTTGTGATGAAAACGTTAAGTCAATGATAATTAAATAGGTACTAAAACTTCAACTACCGTAACGCAGTTGCCAGCGTCTGATGACACAAATAAATACCGATTTATAAAAGGAATATTCTCAACCTGGAGACACTAGCTCGGGGACTCTATTGCGAATCTCTTGAGGAAAGAGGAAAACTGTTGAAATTTGGGGGGCCGGCATATAAAACTGCCATAAACTTTTGTGCAACAACCGCAAAGATAAATTAGGACTCATATGGAGCCATGCAAGCAATGGTATTTAGCTCGCTTTGTTTCGGAGTGGAACAGGTAGGCAGATGATTGGAAATGACAAGTACTGTGGCTTGCGGAATATGAATGTACATGTAACGTTACTCTAGATACTTCTCAGCGACTGAGAGAGTTTTTTTACCCTCACGTTCTGTGATGTGATTGTGCAGCATCTTGTCTTTTACTTGAAAGTTCGCTATGCAATTACTTCACGGTAGTACAACAACATGCAACAAATTTCGGTGTTTCAGAAATGTGAGTTACGAGAGGCTACAGCATAATAACGTACCCTTTGCCAAAACCGATTACCTCGCTGAACTTCTCCATTTTCGGTTGTATCGGCGTAAGAATGATTACCCATTGGTTACCCGTTCCGATTTTAGCGTCTCTCTCTCTCTCTCTCTCTCTCTCTCTCTCTCTCTCTCTCTCTCTCTCTCTCTCTCTCTCTCTCTCTCTACATACTTACTCCAGATTCCATCGTAAGGTACGTAGCGAGGGGTACCTGATGCCACTACTAGTCGTCGTCTTATCTATTCTGAAAGGAATGTCTCTTTACGAGCTCTAATTTCCCTCGTATTTGTGAACTGTGCAGGAAATGTAAGTTGGCGGCAGAAGAATCGCTCTGCAGTCAGCTTCAAATTGCTTCAACAGTGTTTTCCGAAAAAGAACATCGCGCACCCTTCAGCGATTCCCATTTGAGTTCCCGAAGCATCTCTGTAACGCTCGCGTATTGATCGAATCTGATAGTGACAAACTTAACAGCCCGCCTCTGACTTGCTTCTGTCTTCCTTTAAAACAATCTGTTACTGCCCTCAAGCGTTTTACTGGCAGTCTCCTTTACAGATGAACCACATCTTAACAAACTTATTTCCAATAAACCGAAGTCAATTACCTGCCTTCTGCACGACTTTAAGGTTAGACTGCCAGGTTTTTAATCGAAGCGATACTTCCTAGTCATCCTCATTACCTTTTTATATTGCTACATCTATAGCTAACTGTCATTCCTCACACCAACCAGAAATTTTGTCTAAGTCAACATGCTAGTCAATGAATGATAACTTCCGGCCGCGGCGAAATAGCCGTGAGCACCGAGGCGCCATGCTATGGTGCGCGCGGAGGAGATATATGCAATTTCGTTTGTACAGAGTGTAACTGGAGTTGACCCAAAGAAAGAAAATATCGCTTTCCTGCGATGCCAAAGGTAACAGACGGTTTGTTTCAAATCAAATGTTCAAATGTTTGTAAATCTATCGGACCAAACTGCGTGGTCATCAGTCCGCAGCTTACAAACTACTTAAACCTAGGTAAACTAACCTACGGACAAACACACACACCCATGCCCCAGGGAGGACTCGAACCTCCACGGCGAGCAACCGCGCGCTCCGCAGCGAGGCTACTCCACCGCGGCACTGTTTGTTTCCCGTTACAAACAAAATTGTTAAAAAATGTTTGTAACAGGTAATAGGGATGCGCTGATAAACAGCATTAGTCTGGCTGACTGTTGCTACACACTGCATAAAAAGAAATTCGGTAATATCTCCCAAAACAGCAGAGAAAATGCGCCTGAAGATTTTCCGGAGAAACACACTGTATTGGTGAAGTCGGCCGGGAATACACCCAGTGGGAAGAAACTTATAAGATGGGAATATTGCCAGGAATATTTCCTTGGCCCAGGAATATTGCAAACAATTGGAAATTTGTGAATTTTTTTTATATTTTGAAACTTGTAACACTTTTAACACTTAAAGGTCCTTATAACTATGTTAAATACGTAAATTGATACATTTTAATCCAAGATTTATAGATCTTTGCATTAATTTCCTTGTTAATTCCAACGCAGAACTTCATTAACTTTAAGTCTGAAGGAAAAAATATTCTCTAGGGCTAAACCTAAACTTAAAAAATAATTCTCTGGAGGTGTAATTCTCAACCCGCCGACATCTGTAGTATTTTTTAATTTTTCCAATCAAATTATTTTTCACTTTCACAATTCTAAGACTCGTCAAATTCCTGCGATGAATTATGATTTATAAAAAGTTTTTTTTCTAAAATATCTATCGATTTCAGTTTTACAGTCTTTGGTTAATGTTTTACAATGTTCTATGTTCATAAAATCACTTGTATTTTCGAGTAAATCATAAATCTCTGCCGGTTTATTTGCATAATTTTCCCCGAAACGCTATTTTCATTGATTGTTTATAAATTTCGAACCAGTTTAAACTTTATAGCCTAAAATATGAATAACATCGACAGAAAACTTCGTGAGTAAACAAATCTCCCTGTGTATTTTAGTATTTTTTTAGTTAGTCACTAGGTGGGATATGAGTATTATAAATTGGGTGTTTCGAAAGGTTGATTATTTCGAGGTTTGCACTTGTAGGAAACGTAAGAATCGTAAGTTGCGATACTTGGTAGTTCTTGGTAGTTGTTAATTAAAATATTGAAAACGGGAAAATGTATTTAAAACAGGAGGGTTAAGTCCAGATCCATATAAACCTAAACCTATCCAAAGGGTGTTAGTGTTTGTTTTAATAAAACAATTGGCACATACATCTATTAATTTGAGCGATTTAGTTTTCAAAATTATAAATTACCATGAAATTTATTTAATTACATTTGTTCTTAAAATATATTTCAGTTTTGTATTTAAGTATTTACTGCCTTAAACCGCGAAGTTTTATTGAGCTATCTGGCTAATCTATATGTATAAATGTGAATGTCTGTTCGGTGTACGTTTATCACGTCTGAACCAAAAGACATAAAGAGCTAAAAATTTGTACAGTTACTAATGTCTACCCGGGGAAGGCTTTAGGCACTGTTTTATGGCGCTCGGATAGCTATTTATCTATATATATTAATGTGGATGTCTGTTCGGTGTACGCTTATCACGTCCGAACGACAAGACGCAGAGACTTAAATATTTGTAGTTACTAATTTATACCTAAGGAAGGTTTTAGGCAAGGTTTTATAGCGATCTGATAGATATTTAGTAATTTGAAGAATATAACGCGAAATGCGGAACAATAATTACTCATTGAAAATTACAGTTGCTCTTTGAAAAATGGTTTTATTGGTTGCATTGTTGCTTGAGGGATGATAATGATAAAATAGTGGAGTTTATTGGATGGAAAGTTATCGGCGTATATAAAATTGTGCGTGTGTGTGTGTGTGTGTGTGTGTGTGTGTGTGTGTGTGTGTGTGTGTGTTTTAATTTCTCCCTGCAGCGAAAACTACAGAACGCAAACGAACGAATGGACTGTGAGTAATTGTTATCCGAAGTCTCCCGTTGTACACCATAGCAGTTCCATGCCGATAGCTATAAGAGGGTGGAAGATATGGTGGTTGAAAGTCGTCAAACTATTAAAAAAAAAAATTGGACTGAAGCCAGCGATGACGTTTGCGATTCTATAAGCAAGGAGGTTACATACAGCGAAACGTGATGCCACAGACCATATCTTTGGTCTATGCATGCTACAATGTCTTCAGATCTTTGTCTATAAGGATAAGCATACGAATAAGGAAATATAAGAATGAATAAATCAATAAAGCAGCAAAAAAGAAATTTCTGTTGAAAAAATCGATTTGACGTTTCGCGCATTATCTATCATCTACGAACACGTGAGCGGAGCCGCGGGTTTAAGCTAGTCATAAATTCCTGGGAATTAATAAATTTTTGGGAATATTGCCGGCAATATTCCATGGGAATACTTCCTCGATTTTTATTCCCGGGAATTTCACTACAGTACCTGTATACTTCCTTGAAGGCGTCAGTGCAGCACAGTAGTACAGAACGAAAGTAGGACACGCATGGGCGTGTGCTATATTGCTGACTCACTGAGTTCGATTTGACGGCAACTGTCATCAGTACCCCGGGACACGCCAAGACGAATGGAAAGTGCAGAGCGCGTGGCGGGCGCCTGGACGGCCGCTGCCCGCTCTGCAGCGCGCTGCGTGTTGTTTACGCTGGCTCGTTACAGCTGCCCGCACACTCGGCTCGCCCAATTTGTCTCAAGCGGAATGCTGGCCGGCGGTTGACCGGGCGAGTATGCGGCGCCATTCAACTGGGCCCCTGCTGCGTACGCAATGCCGCGGACGGTGCTGGCTTCTTAACGGCGACTCTTGGCTGCCGTATCGGCAGTACATGAGTCGTAAGTCATTTACGACTGTGAATGGGAATAGTTACAAAATGCTGCTATCTGCAGAGTAAGGCCGGTAACGCACTAGGCAGCCAGGCTGCGGCAGGCAATGAAACAACGGTGGGGAGGGGTGGGCAAGTTTTAAGCCCTTACTCTTACGGAAATTAGTTAAACTAAGAGTTTGAGTACTATGGGCAGGGCGAAACTGGGAATTTGTATCTGACGGGAGGCGTGCATGGGTAGTCGTTGCAGGTGCGGTGGTCACTGTGTCCCCAGTGGTGTAGGGGTCAGCGCAACTGCCTAGAAAGCAGGAGACCCGGGTACGAATCCCGGCTGGGTGCACATTTTCAGCTTTGCCCAATCGGAGTTGATGTCATATGTTCTGTGAATATTAAATAATAACAGCTGCAGGATCAGAAGTGAAGTCTGTTCTTTCGGAACAGACGCCACATGTATATATAAACAGTGTTGGTATACGGCAGGCCGCTACAGGCACTGGGCAGCCAGGAATTGGTGGCTGCGGCTGCGGCAGCCATCAAAACGCGGCCTACTGCACGGCAGTGGCAGCACAGAGCAGCTGGCTGCGGGCAGCCAGTAGCGAACAGCGAGCCTCGCAGTGGACGCGTGTGGCTGCCAGAAAGCTCCGCGCATTTCACGAAGCAGCCACACTTTGTTTACAAGTTGTCTTGACGTTCGACACACAGAAATTTATTCATGAAAGTCAGAGACGAAGAGATACGTGGGATGTGTCTTGTGAGCAGTATCGTGATCGTGATGTGAAGAGAAGGAGGTGGGAGGAAATCGCAAATGTAATTGCCATATTACCCCCTGCCCAATTATTTTCAAATGTTATTAACAAACAATTATCATATTTGTTTCCGACTCACCTGAGAGTAATCAACAGTTTCTCTTCCGGCATTATACAAGCTCGCATACGAGTATCAGTACCCTTAATGGAATTTATTATATTTTCCAGAAGATTATCAAAAGATTCGACTGACATCCTTGTATAGTTAAAAAAGCGATCTGGGTAGTATCGAAGATCCTTGAAGTAATTTTTAAATAAACCCTTCGAGCGCCGCTCCGCAAGCAGAGGATGATTCCAGTATCTCTTATTTGCTTTGCATTCCTCTTGGTTCAAAAGGTGGACGATTATCACATCTTCCATATCGCTCTGCCAATTGGTCACAGCTGGCCGCCAGCTGGCTGCCACCAACTGGCTGCTCAATATTTTGGCTGCCGCAGCCTGGCTGCCTAGTGCGTTACCGGCCTAATGTATGCTTTCAATCCGAGAAGCTTGTAATAGTTTCCTCAACGAAACCCTGTTACGTAATTTTGTAGAGAATCCTAAGAAATTTCTTGTCGTATGTAAAGTGTACTAGCGGTACAACAAAATACCTTCACTACGCGATAATAATTGTGATCACACTGATGATAGTTGTACTAAATCAGACTTGCTTAACACAGCCTTCCAGAATTCGTATCAAGAACAGCTGCCAGATAAATTTAGTGATAGATATCCTTAGTGTATTAAAGCAACTAAAAAACAGTGTCTCCCAGTCCCGATTGTATACCAGTTAGGTTCCTTTGATAATGCAGATACAATAACCGCATACCTAGCTAGCTATCGCTCACAAACGTTTGTTCCGCGAACGTTGCTTCCCCACTGTCTGGAAAGTTGTGCAGGTCACCTCGGTATCCAAGAGAGGCAATAGGAGTGATCCTTAAAATTACAGGCCTGTATTCATATTCCATCTATATCTATATCAGTCGGTTTGCAGCAGGATTTTAGAACATATACTTTCCTCAAATATTATGAAATACCTCGAGGAATACGACCTACTGACCCATAGTCCACAGGGATTCAGAAAGTATCGTTTTTGTGAAACACAGTTAGCCATTGACTCACATGATGTGATGAGTATTGCCGCTGTGGAGTAGCCGAACGGTCTAAAGCGTCTCGCTGCGGAGCGCGCGGTTGCTCGCCGTGGAGGTTCGAGTCCTCCCTGGGGCATGGGTGTGTGTGTGTTGTCCTTAGGTTAGTTTACCTAGGTTTAAGTAGTTTGTAAGCTACGGACTGATGACCACGCAGTTTGGTCCGATAGATTTACAAACGTTTTGTGATGAGTATTATCGACAAAAGATAGGAAATAGATTGCGTGTTTCTAGGTTTCCGGAAGGCTTTCGACACTACCTCACAAACGTCTTCTAATTAAATTGCCTGCTTATGGAATATCGCCACAGTTGTGCGATTGGATTCGTCATTGCCTGTCAAAAAGGACACAGTATATTTTAATTGTCGGTAAGTCATGGAGTAGAACAGAAATTATACCTGACGTTCACAGGCAAGTTTTATAGGACCCTTACTGCTCCTTATTTTCTTAAACGACTTGGGAGTCAATCTGAGTAGCTCCCTTAGGCTGTTAGCGGATCATGCTGTCATTTATCGTTTAGCAAACTCACCAGAAGATCACAACCAACTGCAAAATGATTTAGATATCTACATGGTGCGAAAATTGGCAATAATATTGGCCCTTAGTAATATGTGTGAAGCCATTAAAAGAAATCCGTTGAATTTCATTTCCACAATAAATCGATCAAAACTACAGACCGTTAACTAAATACTTAGGAGTAACTTAAATTCAAAAGGACAGAAAGAAAATGTTGTAGGCAAAGCGAACGGAAGACTACACTTAAGATGCAACAGTTCTGCTAAAGAAACTGCCTAACCACACTTGTGCGTCCTATTTTGAAGTATTTCTACGGATTGCAGGATTCTCACCATGGGACTGACAGACGATTTAGAGAAAGTTCAGAGAAGAGCAGCTCGTTTTGTACTATCGACTATAGGGCGGGGAGGGGGAGTTGAGTCACGCAAATGATGCACGAGTTGGGGTGTAATCCATTAAAAGCTTTACTCTTGCGGCTAGATCTATTTGAGAAATTTCTTTAACCAACTGTCTGTCCCGAATTCAAACAAATTTTGTTAGCACCCACCTATATAGGAAGACATGATCATGGAAATAAAAGAAATCAGATCGGAAACGGAAAGATTTACGTGTTCCTTTTTTCCGCGAGCTATTAGAGAAAGAAACCGTAGAGAAATACCAAAAAAGCTGTTCAATGAACCCTCTGTCATGCACTTCGATGTAACTTGGAGAATATTTATGTAGGTTTACATTTGGTACATCAGACGTTTGTACCCGGTGAAAACTAGAATGGACATGAAATAAAGAATATTTAAATTGATCATATACAACCAAGCCCGGGTAGGAGACTTTAAATGGAGGTCGTGCGCCTGTTACAGTCTGCGCGTACACTGTTTGGCGCAAAATGTCTAACATTTTGTGCCGAATTTGGTATGAAGCGCGAAAAATAAAACATTAATAGTACCATCAAATTAGGACATCATAGGGCCTGCTGTCAGACTCGTGCAGGCAGTGCCACGACATCATTGTTAGACCATTTCAATTTACAATTTTTTTTAACACTCTTCTCCGTGGACGCACGGTTTATATCATAACGGGGGCTTGTCATGTTGGGAATTGATTATTCATTCAGTGAGAAGTGATAGAAAAGGAAATTGATGATAAACTCTCTTGATCCGTGCCTGTTCATCCAGAAACGTTGCAATCTAATATATAAAGCAGAGTGTCCGTATGTTTGTACGTGTTGCATACAGATCTGAAGTTTTCTTCCAATCTTTATGAAATTTTGTACACGTAAGCTTCAATCCATGAGGACGGTCGCCGTAAGTGTAAGAATCACACGATATATAGTTCAGGAGATGCGCGAAAAACTGCTGCATTTTGCGACAATGCTGCTCATTTTCTCCTAAATCATTGGACCGATTTCAACCAAATTTGGTGCACACATTCCTTACCGTGAGGTAACAATTGCTGCGTGGTTAAGAATCACATACGGAACATGGTTCAGAAGATATTACGTCATAACCAATAGAAATCGCAAAAAATGCCATATAATTCGGCGAGACTTTCGAAATACACTGTATGAGAATGACAGTACTTAGTGACTTGCAACCAACTTTAAACATAATTTCAAACCTTTATTAAACTTTTTCTCGCTGGCAACCATAGTAAAATGATGAAAGCAAAAATGTTTTTTCCCTTACTACTTTTCCGCTGTTTATGGAGTAAAACTACGGCATCCGGTATGACGTTACAATTTATAATTTGAACATTACAAACTGTAGCTACAGGAAATTTTACAGACAGTATACACATATATAGTTGAAAATAACTTATACGTTATGTCACAGTATGACACGTAGTTTACGAGATATGAGCACATAAACAGAAACGTTCATGGAAAACCGCCACATCACGCCCCAAGTTTTAATCTACTACTTCTTTAGTACTGATTGTATTCCTAAGAGAGTTTAAAGACATACAGCCCATATACAAATGAATATATAACTGAAAAAATGGCAGGTCTAAATAAATATACACCCGAGCAACGGCGGGTTTTCAGCTAGTCTCTTATGTTTGAAACATTTTTTTGGAAGTTGTAGGTTGGGTAACATGGTTTTGATGGAGCGTAATTGGTTGTAGGATCTCCCTGGAAATGTTGTTCAAACGTGTCGCGTAGAGTTGGTGTAGCGGAGGCCCAGGCGTGGTGAATAAGGTAGCGCTGCGTTAGGTGATAATGGCGTTGCGTGGGCGGCCGTAATGGCGGGCGCGCGTCGCCGCTAACTCGCCAGTTAGCCGGCTTAGCTGCTGCGTGCCCGCACCAGGGGAGCCGGGCCACACCACACCATGGGTATTCCATTATACCGGTTCTTTTGGTCTCCAGTTTAACCTGAACGTTAAACACGCTCAAAGTCAACAGTTAAAAAAAACTTCTCTATTGTTAGAGATAATTCACGGCATTTCCCTGTTATTAATTCCATTTTTTCAATCTTTAGTCCATCTCCTCCTCCCTCTGTGTACGTCGCCTTCTGCCCCGTTCTCTGTCCCATTCAATTTCGTTTCCATGCAGCGCGTTCCTTGCGACGTCATAGTTCCTGAATGCGATGTACCTACAGTAATACAGTTTTCCGGGTATGTAGAGTAAGTAATTTGGTCAACATTGTCAAAGGAGAAAAAACGGCGTTCTTTTATAGAGATATTTCTGTTGAAAAACAGTCTAGATAGCAGAAGTTCTATTTAACAGGTTTCGACTTTGTCCAGTCATCTTCGGGAACATTTGTACAGCCCATGTGGCTAGGGCTGACTTCTCCAGTGCTGCCATGCTTACACAATGTGGCTGCTCGTTGGTAACTGCGGTAACAACCAGACAAATGGGCTGTACAAATGTTCCTGAAAATGACCGAACACGAGGTCGAAACCGGTTAAATAAATTAATCTTCTGCGATCTAGGCTGGTTTTTCAACAGAACAACGTATTTGTTGCGAATAGAGCCGGTAGTAAATACGTAATAAATGAAAATCTTATGCGTCTTGGGGTGGCTATCATACATATCTGAGTTTAACGTATCACCTAAACTATGTGATATTTCAGAAGTACATTCCGTAGTATATGTGGGTACTTATATGCAAACTACATTAGGAACAGAGTTAGAAGTAAACAGGCAGTATACCGAAAGTCCATACCTGATGGGACGCCTTTCCATAAACGTTGTTTATCTGCTGACATATCACGAACTGTTATACTATAATTTAGTAAGGTCTCAGTGAGGCAATACTCACATTACGACTTATCTTAGAAGATAGGCTAAGGAATGGGAAACCTACGTTTTTAGCGTTTGTCGATTTGAAGAAAGCTTTTGACAATGTCGTCTGGAATACACTCTTCCAAATTCTGCAGGTAGCAGGGGTAAAATATAGGGAGCGAAGAGTTATATTCAACCTATATAAAAACCAGAAAGCGGTTATTAGAGTCGAAGGGCAAGAAAGGAACGCAGAGGTTGAGAAGGGAGTAAGACTGGGTTGTAGCCTTTCCCCAATGTTGTTCAATCTGTGCATTGAACAGGCAGTGAAGGAATGGAAGAAGAAATTTGGAGAGGGCATTAAATTGCAGGGAGAAGAAATAAAAACATTGCGGTTTGCTGATGACATAGTAATTTTGTCAGAGACTGCAAAAGATCTGGAAGAGCAATTGAATGGAATGGACAGTATCTTGAAAGGAAGATATATGATGAACATTAACAAGAGTAAAACGAAGGTAATGGAATGCAATGTCAGAAAATCTGGCGATGCTGAAGGAATTAGATTAGGTAATGAGACAATAAAAGTAGTAGATGAATTTTGTTATTTAGGTAGCAAGATAACTTCTGATGGCCGAAGTAAAGAAGATATGAAATGCAGAATGGTTATGGGAAGAAAACGTTTCTAAAGCGAAACTTGTAAACATCCAATATTAATTTAAATGTTATGAAGTCCTTTCTGAAAGCATTTGTCTGGAGTATAGCATTGTATGGGAGAGAAACGTGGACGATAAGGAGTTCAGATAAAAAGATGATAGAAGCTTTTGAAATGTGGTGCTACAGACGAATGATGAAAATTACATGGGTAGATCACGTAACTAATGAGGTGCTTAACCGAATCGGGGAGAAAAGGAGTTTCTGGCATATCCTGACTAAGAGAATGGATAGATTGGTTGGACACATTCTGAGACATCAAGGAATTGTCAACTTAGCATTAGAAGAAAGCGTGTGGGGTAAAAATCGTAGAGGGAGACCGAGGGACAAATACAGTAAGCAGTTTCAAAAGGATGTAGGTTGCCGAACGTATTCTCAGATGAAGAGACTTGCACAGGACAGGGTAGAATGGAGACCTGCATCACACCAGCCTGCGGACTGAAGACAACAACAACAACAACAACAACGTTTTCAGAAAGAAGGAAATGGACAGAGTGAAAGCATAGGAGAAGTACTAACTCAAGGCAGGAACAAATAAATAAGTACCCGGGCAACGCCGGGTTTTCAGCTAGTACGTAATAAATGAAAACCTTATTCGTCTTGGGGTGGTTATTATACATGTCTTAGTTTATGGCGTCATATCACCTAAACTCTGTGACGTACTAAGATATTTCAGAAGTACATCGTAATATATGTGGGTACTATATGGAAACTACATTAGGATCAGAGTTAGAAGTAAACAGGCAGTATACCGAAAGTCCAACCGTGATGGGACGCCTTTCCATAAACGTTGTTTGTCTGCTGACATATCAGGAACTGTCGTACTATAATTTAGTAAAGTCTGAGTTTCGCAGCGGCTGTATGTGGATATGAAAAGTTTGTATCTATAAGTAGAGGAATGCCGTAAAAGTTCTGAATTCCAATAATGCGTGTGCAGATGAGAATGTGTTTTTTGTAAAACACTTCAGCAGGTATTTCGTCACGATATGGAAACACGGACGATAAGTTGTTCGTCTGCTCTCCGTCAATTATGAGCCTTGTGGCTGCGGAACTTGTCATGGTTGTGCCTGATCGTGTAGCGTGCGTGAGTTCAGTAGGATGTCGGCGAGCCGCTACACGTGATGAGCAGCGGCGGCGCTGCAAGCCGCCAGTGGAGAGCTGTGCTAGGGTTTGGGCGCGGCCTTTGCCGGCGGTGCCCTCGCCAAGGGCCGAGCCTCGCCCTTTGAGCGGCCCTTCAAAGGGCACCGCCAGCCGGCGTGTGCGCGGATACCGGCCGAAAGAGATAGATAATGGCGCCATAGTGGAAGCCAGTTGGGAAGGTTGCCGCCATCTTTGAGAACGTCAGTGTCACGCCACGTGATGCTGGGCGTCTGCTAACTGAATCATAGGTTTTATATTAATCATTGCCAGTCTCAATTTTTTCCTTAATTTATGGGCGACGCATTTCGGAAAGTAATTCCCGCTTCGAATAGCATTTCTCGTTTACTTCTGTATCCTCAGTGTAATGTTTACTGTCGTCGAACTGCTGCATTATTTGATGTTAGTATAATGTCAGTAATCGTTTGTATTTGCCGACATATCTTCCCTATAAATACAGGCCAATTTCTTCAAAATCTTTAATTACCTTTATTCCGCCTGTGATTCAAATGATGTTTCATGCTTTGAAGTACATTACGTATTTATTAAGCTCTCCACAATTGCCGGCCGCGGTGGCCGAGGTGACTGAGGCGCTCCAGTCACGGTCAGCACGGCCACTGCGGTCGGGGGTTCGAATCCCCCCTCGGGCATGGATATTTGTGCCGTCCTAGATCGTAAGTAGTTCATAAGTAGTTTGTAAGTTTAGGGACTGATGACCCCGTAGTTAAGTTCCATAAGCTTAACAAACATTTAAACATTTTGAACATCTCCACAATTTGACGTTTCCTTGGTTTCTTTTGGTTTCTGTAGGTGCTTAGGACATCCAATCTGGGATACTCTGCAAATCACGTTTAAGTGCTTGGCAGAGGTTTCATCGAACCACAATTATACTATTTATCTCCCATTCCATTCTCGAATAGCGCGCGGGAAGAACGAACACCTGAATCTCTCTGTTCGAGCTCTGATTTCTCGTATTTTATTCTGATGATCATTTCTACCTATGTAAGTGGGAGGCAACAATACATTTTTGCATTCTGAGGAGAATATTGGCGATTGGAGTTTCGCAAGTAGCCCACGCCGCATCGATAAGCGCCGTTGTTGTAATGATTCCCATTCCAGATCCTGTATCATTTCCGTAACGCTGTCTCCCCTGTACCGTGACAATACGAAATGAGCTGCCCTTCTTTGGACTCTTTCGACGTCCTCCGTCAAACCCACCTGATAAGGATCCCACACTGGGCAGCAATACTCCAAAAATGGACGAACAACCATACTGTATGCATTTTCTTTTGTAATTCTGTTGCATGTTTTAAGGGTTCTGCAAATAAAACGCAGTCTCTGGTTCGCCTTTCCCACGATACTATCTACGTGTTCTTTCCGATTTAAGTCTGAAGTAATAGTAATTCCTAAAATATTGTTCGAATGGCATTTGCCGGTAGCCACTTTCGATTGGTGGTAGCATAGATGAACTTTTCTTCAAACTGACAAGACCATATGTAACTATACTTTGTAGGCTGCCACTTATCACACCTCATACTGGTTACCCATTGAGTTAGCAACTCCTTGTTTTTCAAAGGAAATCTGTATAAAAATAATTTACTGTTATATGCTTAGGCTACTTGCTCAGTGGTTAATACGCTTTTGTACACTATATAAACAACTGTCATTACATTAAAACACACCAAATACAACAGTCTTCTGCCTAGCTTTTTGATGGTTGTGAAGTAAACATAATTTTGTAACTTGACAAATGCGAAAGTATAATGAATGTTGATAGGCAAATACACGCTGATACACAACGACTTATATAATTACATATCTTTTCCTTTATGTATGATGTTCCAACAGTTTTATCACTGCGGTCGCTGAAATTGTACGCCGAACACACACTGGGCATGATTTACCACTAATAACAGCGCTGACACGTTAGTTTAGATTACAAACAGAAGCGTCTGCTCACGCTGCTGCTTCAAACTGACGTTCTCAAATATGGCGCCCAGAGTTGCTTAGTGCTGCCACCCAGAGCGCTGTAACTTGCCTGTAGCTTCTCTGTTGTTTATATACCTCTTTGAGGTAGAGCCCTGTATTGGGAGAGTACCGCCAACCGGGCGAGCGCCGCCATTGTAGGCCTATCTCGCAATAGCAGCGCTATGCGCGGAGCTGTTAAATTAACATTTATGATGAAGGGAACGGGTCTGTACCTACAGAACCATATAATTCGAGGTTAGCAATTGTGGGAGAAAAAATAAAACTTTTATTCAGATGCGCGGCAGTTGTATTTCCTACACCGGCAAAATTTTACCTCCCACTCCGGCGGCCTCAAGTGGTTATGTTGTCAACAACACGATAGAAAATCATTGCCATGGTGTTTATATTCTTAGAAATCCTAATAGAATGACTTGATTTGTGTTTAGTACAGTTCGTGACGTAAATAATGCCGTTCCTGCTCTGTGGTTGACAGGTTCTTGTAAGCACCCTTGTTCGCTCAGTGAAAGAACTTGTACTCGTACAACGAAGATTTCATGACAAAACATTTGTATTGTAACACGATTGGCTAATTCCAACGACACGATTGCCAACATTATCACGCGAGGCCGCCAGGACGATAAGTAAAATTTAAACCCTGTACCAAATGCATTGCTTTTGCAAAAGTGACGTTCCTGCTTTCAAATTAGCTAAGAACTGACGTTTTTATCCCTGATACATTGGTTTTTATCAAAGTAGATGTAATTAATACATGTTGCTTTCAATTAATCTAGTGTCTAATGTTGATATGTGTTGTGTGCTAACCTACATGTGATATTATCACATAACATTAACTGAGCTGATTCTTCAGTTTCTCCCGGCATATTTGATAATCAAAATATCCACGGGTGTACTGCCGGCTGTAGTGTCCAACGGACACTATAGACCGGCAGTACAACCGTGGATATTTTGATTATTAACTGAGCTACCATTTTGGAAAGGTTTAAGTTTATACACATTGTTATCGGACTGATGGGTACTTCA
The DNA here is from genome assembly GCA_026315105.1 of Locusta migratoria. Classification (NCBI taxonomy): domain Eukaryota; kingdom Metazoa; phylum Arthropoda; class Insecta; order Orthoptera; family Acrididae; genus Locusta; species Locusta migratoria. The sequence goes on from CM048744.1 coordinate 346,456,993, forward strand.
GTAAAATAAACTTTATCTTAAAATTCGAGTTTTGGACATCTATTTAACGGGCGGTTTTATATACCGTCCAAACTTTCGTAATATGCAGGCTAAGTATAAATACGAAATTCGTCAAATACGGCACATTATGTTAGATTTTCATGTATTTATATCTTTTAAAAATATCTTTTCTCTTACGTGTTTGTCCGTCAAACATTGCTCGCAAGAAACTTGGATGAACAGATAAACATAGAAGTTTACTCGATATTTCAATACAAATTTACTTACTTCGCAAAATTTTGCATTCCCGTATGGAAATGCATATTTTCTTCCAATCAGTTTATCCACAATTCGCGTCTTTTCGCATCTCTCTCGCACTGTGGAATGCGTAAAACTTGCCACCTCGGACTGTCTTAGTATAACAATTCACTGCCAACACTGCGGCATTTTTCACCATATAAAAATGGAATATGCTGTGTTAAGCTCTTAATTTAATACACAATGAGTCTACACATTCCCAACGCCTCTAAATGATAAAATAACAGCTAGTTAAGTGAAATATGCCATTTACGCTGATGGATTGCCTAGGCCTAAAATGGCGGACGTGCCCCACCCGCGCTCAACTGACCAATAGCAGCCGGCGGTTGTCGGCAAGCAACACATAAAAGGTTGGCGCTACTCTCCCAATACAGGGCTCTACTTTGAGACAGACAGTAGCGCCCTCTAGGAGCGACCCGTAGCTGCGCGCCCGTTCCTCCAAGCGACTGCCGGGCGCCGTGGCTCAGCGCGCCCGGTCAGAGGGCTCAACGCCCTCTGTAATAAAATAGCTGAGCCAAGAACTCATCGAACTAAAACGAACATACACGATCAGCGTCCGCAATGAATAGAACCAACCATAGGAGGAGAAAAAAAAAAAAAAGCGACCGCATCGAAGCTGCTGCTGCTCCGTACTTGGCGTCCCTGCCGCCGCTGCGGTACTGCGACGAAGTCGACGGCCAGAGGACGCGAGCAGGCCAACACGCGCGGTCTGTAGCCTTGCGAGCGCGGAACAGGCACCCGGCGCTCGTAAAAACTACATGGCTTCATTGTTTCACACCTTCGCGTTGTTCACTCCTTTCACACTTGGCAATTGCCCACACAAAAATCTAAAGTCTCCACCTGGAGATCCACATGCCGACTGATGCAGAGCGACACCGCCCGGCCAGCTACCCCACTTGCTCCCGACTCGTCACTTCCTGCCCTCGCACGCGCGCCCAAAGCCCAACTGCCCGGGTTTTCTTCCCACGTCATCAACTTCCCCATGTGAGCTGTTCTAACTGACTTCCAACGTACAGCGCTCAGCCAATACATTTCTAAAACTTTACTTAAAATCAAAATAATTACACTACACATTAAACAAATTTCTTATGTTTTTATATTGGTATACACATCCTTTGCACTATATATTACAATCGTGCAATTTCTTATATCACAGATAAGTGATTTAACTGAATATTTCAAGATAAAATACACAAGATTAATTGAAAATAAAATGAGAAATAGTTAATATATTATTTTTATAAACAAACATTGTCATGCTAGTTGTGTAACTGTCTTGTATTCATTGGTAATTTATTACTTTTCATTGTCAATTAAACATATTACGTCAGATGTGACTATATCAGCTAAAGTATTGTTTGTCAACAGGCTTTTTTGTAATTAGGGCCTTAAAGGTTCCTAACTGCATCGTATTATTTCAAATGCAAGTAGTATTAGAATATTTTATTTCACGCTGTGCACTGCACTGCACCTGGCACTCGCCATTGTCCCTCTCTCCCCTCACCGGAAACGAATCTGGAAAATCCTAAGCTGGAACAAGCTACCAACGTCGGCCTGCTCGCTGGCCTCCCATCAGCTACAAGCACACAGCAAATCTCAACGTGGAGAATTTCTACCTTTGACCTAACTATAAATTTTGTCACCCAACTGCGTACATACATTGCTACCATAATCAATGTTTGCAGTGAACTTCATACTGTTTAATTATCAAATGCTATTAATTACCAGTATTTTTATTGGGCGGTAATCTCACAAACCAGAATGGAAAAAATTCTTCTATCGCAGTACAACAGAAAGGGTGACTATTTTCCAGCCAGAGACAGAGATGTAAAAGACGAGATCAAACTTGTCGACCCAATTGGCAGCTTGAAAAACGTTAAAATAAAAATGTTCACATTCGCGCTTTCTTGAGCGTTAACCGTAATTCCTGAGCGCCATTAGCTCTTTGAGGCTGCAACTGTGTGGTGTTCGCGTAACACCGTGCAAAAATTTAACGGCTTGACAGACGGTTGCTCCATTTGAGATAGGCAGTGTGAGAAACCAGCTTAAGGAGATAGAAACATTCTAAAGTTCAATGACCTGCGCTGTCATATTGCATGACATGCGAAATATCAGGAGTGAAATGTCAGCGCCAAGTTTACGACTGTAGATTCTGAAATGTCACTTTACATATGCGGAAATATGTCAAGGATTTTTTTAAGCTGCCAGATAAGTGGAGAAGATAGTTCGCCTCTTTCACTTCTTGAACTCTGGCCAGGACATATTCATCTTTCGTTGTTTACCCCCCCCCCCCCCCCCGTTTTTTTTTTTTTTTTTTTTTTTTTTTTTTTTTTTTTTTTTTTTTTCCCTTTCTTTCTTAAGGGACCACACTGCAGAGGCCATCGGTCGCTAGGCTTACAAACTACTTTAACTTACGCTAAGCACAACGTACGCACACGCGAGAGCGCGTCCCAGGGAGGACTCGAACCTCTGGCGCCTACAGACGCGCAATTCGTGACATGGCGTCTCAAACCGCGCGGCGATCCAAACACGGCTTTCCTGCTGCGATAGCATTTGTCATTCTGGTCAAAATATTTAGTAGAACGCATATTTTGCAGGCTAAATTCTTTGCTGATGGGCTATAACCCCAAAAGATTCTCTGAATGGGTGTCTTTCATCTGCCTTCTGTGGTTAATCCAATTCAAATCACACTTAATGCATAGTCCCAGAAATTTATTAATAATCATTTTAATAATAAAGGCTCCATATTTCTATGTAATCGCTGTACGTTACATTTATTAGTGTGAAGGGTCGATTATTACTACCTGCGCGCGTCGATACGTAGCAGATAATCCTGCATTTTGCTGCAATATCCTAAAAAAGACAAATAACGCCCGTCACACACAAGAGTCGCGTTCTCGTGAAGGCAAGAACAACTTTTTCCGCATTTATTCATGGACAGGTGGATGAAAAAGTTAACCATCTAAATAGACACCGAATCAACTCAAGTTTTTGGCATGTTTTTCTCCTACATATGTATTATGACACACCCAAATATGTTTAGTAACAGACAGAGTTGAGAAAGTGAGAGGAAAAGTCTTCGCATCCTAGGACACCAGCAGGCGTAAGAAAACTCGTAAACAACACGTTGGCGACAGTATTTGTGAAGTTGGATAGATTAGCTGATGGTTGAAACAGAAATGCTGTTTAGAGTAATTCCAGACAAGTTATGCAGTCTTGTGGCTGCTTCCTCCTGGTTGTCATAAACGTACAAGAACTCCGAAAACTCGATTTTATGCAATTAAGTTACCATTAATCCACAATCACAAGAAAACTCTGTATACAAATGACACATCTACATCTACATGGTATACTCTGCAAATCACTTTGAAGTGCCTGGCAGAGAGTTCATCGGACCACAATTACACTATTTATCTCCCATTCCATTCTCGAATAGCGCGCGGGAAGAAAGAACACCTGATCTCTCCGTTCGAGCTCTGATTTCTCGTATTTTATTCTGATGATCATTTCTACCTATGTAAGTGGGAATCAGCAATATATTTTCTCATTCGGAGGAGAATGTTGGCGATTGGAGTTACGCAAGTAGTCCACGCCGCAGCGATAAGCGCCGCTGTTGTAATGATTCCCATCCCAGATCCTGTATCATTTCCGTAACGCTGTCTCCCCTGTATCGTGACAATACGAAACGAGCTGCCCTTCTTTGGACTCTTTCGATCTGCTCCGTCAAACTAACCTGATAAGGATCCCACACTGGTCAGCAATATTCCATAAAAGGACGGACAAGCGTAGTGAATGCAGTTTCTTTTGTAGTTCTGTTGCATCTTTTAAGGGTTCTGCCAATAAAACGCAGTCTCTGGTTCGCCTTTCCCACGACGTTATCTACTTGTTATTACCCGTTTAAGTCTGAAGTAATAGTAATTCCTAGGTATTTAGTGGAATTTACGGCTTTCACTTTTGATGGATTTTATCTTGTCTACAAAGTTAAACGTATTTATTTTCGTACTCATGTGGACGACTTCACACTTCTCATTATTTAGACTCAATTGCCAATATTTACACCTTAGTGATATCTTATTCAGATCATTCTGCAGTTGGTTTTGATTTTTAGATGATTTTACTAGACGGTAAATGACGTCATCTGCAAACAGCCTAAGAGAGCTACCTAGATTTTCCCCTAAATCGTTTATGTAAAAAGGAACAGCAGACGACCAATGACGCTACCCCGTGGAACGCCCGATATGTTTTACTCGATGACTTACCATCGATTACTACGAACTGTGTCCTCTGACAGGAAATCCCCAATCCAATTGCAAATTTGGGGCGATATACCATAAGCACGCAATTTTACTAAAAGCCGTTTGTGAGGTACGGTGTCAAAAGCCTTCTGGAAATCAAGAAATACGGAATCGATTTGCGAACCCTTGTCGATAGCGCCCATTACTTCGTGTGAATAAAGAGCTAGTTGTGTTTCGCATGAACGATATTTTCTAAATCCGTGTTGACCTTGTGTCAATAGATCATTCTGTTCGAGGTAATTCATAATATTTGAATACAGGATATGTTCAAAACCCTGCTGCAAATGAAATAGGCCTGTAGTTTAGTGGGTTACTCCTACTGCCTTTCTTCATCTACATCTACATAGATACTCTGCAAATCACATTTAAGTGCCTGGAAGAGGGTTCATTAATCACTTTCATAATTTTTCTCTACCGTTCCATTCTCTAATAGCGCGCGAGAAGAAAGAACACACAAATCGTTCCGATTTCGATCTGATTTCTCTTATTTTATTGGGATGGTCATGTATCCCTAAGTAGGTGGGTGTTAGCAAAATATTTTCACATTCATAAATAAAAGTCGGTGATTTTTCCGTGACGCTTTCCCCCCGTATCGTGATAAAACAAAACGAGCTACCCCTCTCTGAACCTTCTCAATGTCTTCCGTCAGTCCCACCTGGTGAGGGTCCCACAAGGGGCAACAGTACTCCAGGAGAGGACGCACAAGTGTGATGTAGGCAGTCTCTTTGGTGGAGCTGGTGCATCTTCGAAGCGTTCTGCCAATGAAACGTAATATTTGATTCGCCTTCCCCAAAGTATTTTCTCCAGTCAAAGTTGTTCGTAATTGTAACTCCTATGTATTTGGTAGAATTTGCACTGAATGCACTGAAGTATTTTTTCCTTTTTCGACTCCTCTCCAGTTATTTCCTGGGCTGGTATTATTCCTGGTGGACGATTCATTCTTAAAAATTTTATTTTTCTGATATTCCACAATGCTGGTAGCGATTTATGCATTGCTGTGCACCCTCATAGAAATGCTCTTTCACGTTGAACTCCTTTTCAAACTAACTACAATAACTGAAACAAATAAATAACTTAAGATTACCAAAATCTGCAGAACGTGAGAAAATGGTAAGGATATAATCTATTCTGCCCACAGAAAGGACGATATTTCAAGGTGGCACAATGTATTTCGAAAATTGATCTACTCATCAATATTCTGCTACCTGTTATACCCACTTATTATACGTTCAATATTATTGCGCATCCTGAAATGTCACGCAGTAATATTGACCGTCTAGGGGTCGCTTCAGGTTATTAACCGAGTTTGTGACGTATACGTGTCTAGAAACGTGTATCGCGGTAAGTGTTCATCAGTGCTGTTCGTTATCTGTATCTGCACTAATAATTAGACTGTAAAACCGTCCTACTGTTCAGTTCAGTCATTCAAAATAATGTAACTAATTTAGCTTGGAATTTCACACGTAACTTCAGCGTATCTAGAAGCAACATACAAAATTAATTTCATCAAAATTAGATGAAGGAAAGAAATTGTCATTGAAATTTGAGGTTTTGGGAGTCTGCTCTGCTTTGTAATTAAATTTTCTCACTAGTGACGTAATCATCACGTCCTAATATCGCGAAGTAATCAATTAATCATGAGGATAAAATCAGAAAGATTAGAGCCCACGCAGAGGCATCCCGACAATCTTTCTTTTCGCGAACAATACGAGACGGGAATAGGAAGAACTGATGGTGGTACTAAAGTTGCCCTCCGCCACACACCGTATGCGGAGTATGCATGTAAATGACACATTTACGTTTTATTCTATTTTTTATTCTTAACCTCAGTTTAAAGTATCTTCGGAAGGACGCATAGTGACAGAATTATGCGCTCGAAACAAGTGACGTGTACAAAGAACTTTAACTTTCCGTGTGAAGCATGGGCGTACGGTTAGTACACGGATAGGTGAATTACGCAGACAGACATGAAATAATTTTAACTCGCAGTGACGTAACAGAAGCGAGATATACAGCTACTGATGCCCGAGAGCGCCGACGTGTTAAGACGTGAATTAAAACTGAATACGGAGTGGCAGTTTCAGCTGGACGCATGCCACATCCGGTTTCGGAAATATTTAGGGCATTCAATATTCGGACGTTCGCAGTCAAGAGTGTGCCGAGGATACCATATCTCACGCATTGCTTCTCACCATGGATAATATAGTGGCCGACGGCCTGCAATTAATGACAGAGCAACAGCGACTGCGTAGAGTAGTCAGCGCCAACAAACGATCAACAATGTGGGAAATTACTGCACAAAGTAACGACGAACGTGTCGTTTGTGACGGCGGCGCAATTTGATGGCCTATGACAGCAGACGGCAAGCTCATGTGTTTTCGCTAACATCACATTACCTGCAGCGACTCTGTTCGATCTTACAAGTAGAGGGCGCCTACTCATCTTGGTCCAGTAAGTCCGTATTTATGGTACATGTAGGACGTGGTGAAACACGAGTGTCCCAAGTGGAAACTCCAGATGGCCAAGCGGTTACCAAATAAAGCGAATATGATGATTCCTTTTATCAACTGTCCCTGTAAGAATGTGTTCAGGAAGCGGTATTTGGCTCAGTGGTAAGAGATCCCATTCTTCTTGAACGGGTCGCGGGTTTGACTCAGCCCGGCAGCAAGTATTTTTGTGCTCCTTGCCAATGCATACGCTACTGACGTCACAATTAACCGCAACGTTATATCGGTTATTTTGTATTTATGTGTGTACAGTATCAGCATGGGACATTATTATTTAAAACTGACGCACTATCTTGCAAACTGAGCCTTTCAGGCAAACTATTGTTACATGTTTACAGCCGGCCGCGGTGGCCGAATGGACTGCGGCGCGCCAGTCACGGTCTGCACGGCCACTACGGTCGGGGGTTCGAATCCCCCCCTCGGGCATTGATATTTATGCCGTCCTTAGTGTTAGCTAGCTCATAAGTAGTTCGTAAGTTAGGCACTGATGACCCTGTAGTTAAGTCCCATAAGCTATACAAACATTTTCTTCACATGTTTACATGTGCCTGTCTCGTAAGGACCGAGCGTTAAAAATCAGTAGATTAGTACGCGACAAAATATGCAAAGGTTATCACTTCTTCAAAATCTAGTAAACTGACATCAGACTTGTACAAAAATAATTAACTGATATGATGAAGTCCTAAGCGCAAGAGAATAAATGCCTTTATGTCGAATGACTCGTGGGGAGGAAAAACAAATCGACAAATTTAGGACGAACTGTTCCAGGCTGGAGACGGATTGCGAACGTACACAATCAAAGTAATTCCTCCCCAAATTTACGCCACTAGTGAAACCCTGCGATGTATATTGTTATCATAGGGTAAACATGTAAAAAACTGCACTTAGCTCATTGGGAAAGAAGAAGAAATATCTTGCCAAGAAGCTTGCTTCAAAGTGCATCCCATTATACATCATCACCTATCCTCGCAAGTATTCAGCGGCATGCTACCTTACGCCTAGTTCGCTGCTGGACTGTTGGGATAAGAGAAGCTGTGATCAGAATGTCAAAGTTTGTTTTTCCATGTAGACATTAAAAAAGATGTGGTAGCAAAAAGGCGGCGTTTATCACGTGCGCAAGATGCGGTCAAAATTGTTTCCCCTCTCTCTTCGAAGAATATCACCCCGCTACATGTAATTGATAAATTACAAAATAATGCAACTATAGATTTATGTACACGACCTTCCCGTGTACGAATTAACTACAGTCCAGTTTTAAAATTTTCGTCCTGTGCCTAGACTTCTGTGCTTATTAATTTATGTAAAATAACCTAGATGACGTTGCGATTGTGACGTCTTTAGTGTACGAATTGCCAAGGAGTAAAAAAAAAAAAAAAAAATTGCCTCCTGGCGGAGTCTAACCCGCGACCCATCCAATACGAATCCGTCTTTTAACGCTGAGGTAAGCACCGCATCCTGAACACAATGTCGCAGGGACAACTGATAAGGGGCATATGGTGATAGATCCGTATCAAAATTCCTTTTATCTCCTAAATGTCTGACCATATGTAGTTTCCATTTGGGGCACTTTCGCGTCTCACCACGCCCTATATGTACCTTAAATTTGGACGAATAGGCGTCCTCTCCTTGTTGGACGATTTTAATACCTTACCTTGATTAGATGTATCCCGATTTCAGTTAATGTGGTGGATGATACCGTTAGAGTAAGGCACGGGCGCCCCCCCCCCCCCCCCCCATGAAGCCACGAACAGAATTTCTTAATATGGCACTATACACGCTCGTGGTGGTGGTGGTGGTGGTGGTGGTGACGGCGTCGGCGGCATCTGCATAAATACTTTGCAAGTCACATTGAACTGTATGGCACAGGGTTCATCGAACCGCTTTTATAATCCAATACAGTTCCATTCTCTAATAGCTCACGGTACGAAGGTACACCTAAATGCTTCAATTTTCAATCTGATTTCTCATACATTGTTATGGTGATCGTGTCTCCCTTTGTAGGTACGTGGTAACAAATTATGTTCGCATTCGGAAGAGAAAGTTTGTGGAAGAAATTTCCCAAATACATCTTGTCGCAGTGAATAACGCCTTTCTTTTATTTATTTACACCCCAACTCGTGCGTACCTTCTGTGACACTCTCCTCTCTCCCCCCCCCCCCTTTCCCTATGAGGGGTTAAAGCCAAAGTGGTGTAAGTCACGTTTCATGCATTTTGAGAATCAGAAGGTTTTGTGAGAAGCATTATAATAAATTCCACAAGAAATCAATACCACTTTTTTTGTGTTTTACATCACAGGAAGGTGTCATTGTTTCAACGTGTGCATAATTGAAAACGGTTTAATAAAAATTGTCTCTTTTGAAGGGCCCAAATGACTTACACCATTTTGCCTTTAACCAATCTTGTATTTACAGTAAATTTAAATAAAAACAAATGGTATTTTAATGACAAATGATATATTTCAGAAATAACTAAGAGCAGTACAACGAAATATTCTTTCTTAGCTATGGCAATGTTCAGTCACGTTCAGTATCAACAACATCCAGCGGGCCTGAATCATCTACTGTTGCTTCAGCTGTTGTTAAGTCCCTCGAAGTAAGCATGGTTGATGGGTGGAATGTATGGTAGCAGATCTAGCGTGCCTCTTTTCTTTTCCTTGGTTACAGGTCTTGGTCCATGGTATAGGTTTTCCATTGCAATACGTCCAAGTGAAACTGGCCTTCCTGGTTTGGCTGGCTTTAGATATAGAGCGGAGAATGGAAAATCCTCATTAAGAGTCTCCTTGTAATAGAGCATAAAAGGTTCGTTCTTCAGTAAACGAATCCACTACATATTAAGCCACGACACTGGTTTTTTAGCGACATTTTGTTTTCTCCTTGTAATAGCTTGTTCAAGATTCTTCGTAGACTTGAAGTGTTCACGTGACATTTGCGCAACAATAAAAGCTTTCTTTCTTCTTGATTTTGCGATTATCGAGCACCAATCAGCGGTAACATAGTTTTACCTCTCGCATAGGATTCTATAGATCCAAAATCTGAATCATTAGGGAGGTAGGAGTGGCCACTAACCATAAATTTATGGTCCATAATGTCGATGTTAACACTGGTGTGAAGCAATTTCATGAGACACAATGCAAATTTCAAATTACCATTTTGCCCCGTATAAGTGTCACTATACATGACAACATGTTTTGAAGCTGAAGCTCTTGTAGTAATGTGTTTTGTAACACAAGAACCTATTTCTTGTGACCCACGTGAGGCCATTGTCTCGTCCCATGTGTACATAAAGCCCATATCAGTTGACAGCTCATGACTGCCAAGATTGTATAAGTACGTGTTTCTTTTATAATAGGCCACAGAAGTGGTCAATTTGGGGACTGGTAGAGCTTTCAGCAAGTCAAAAGTGAAGGCATAATACAATTTATCTTTCTGTGACTTTTCTTTATCTAATTTCATGGATGTTCTAGCAGCCTTCGCCTTTCGAAGATGAAGTTCGTGTTGTACTTCAAAGTTCTTTCTTTCTATTGCATCTTCTAAAGTGGACATCTGTATTTTGTACTTGGCACACTTCACACAAGTATCTTTACGTGGAGCATGAAAGTGTAAGTTGAAGTCATGACTGAAACATCTGCGATAATTGGGCTCTTAAACTGGTAAGATTTTTTTTCTTTGGAGTATTCTCTGTATAAGTAATACAAAAGACGTACATTAAGGTCAGGGGATAAATATTTTCTGTTAGGATTTTGAGCTCTTGTATAATGAGACTGGTATGAGGGGAATTATGAAATATGCTTCCTCTGCAACCAAACAAAGACGCATAATTATTTTCCGCATGTTATGCTACGACGTTTTGAGGTTGTGTATCAAGACTATTATTTTTACGAATATTTTGCAGAAATTATGCTACATCGTTTAGCTCGCGCATCACGTTTGCTATTCTTTTCAGTGAAATTACATTTATAGGCCAGTCGTTGTTAAACTTCAGAGACATGATAATGTGTTACTAACGTAATTGGCCAAATGATGACTACGTGAGTTAAACTTACCTGAAGAACCAAACATTTCATTCTCTGAAGGATCATAATCATCACTAGATCCTGCATTTTGCAATATACTGGGTTCACTACTTGTCTTCATCAAATTGAGGACCCATCTTCACCAAAACACGTAAACTAAACAGTACGAAAGCACACCTTAGAAGCACTTAGAGTAGTAATGGCGTAAGTCAACCGCAATGCCTGTAAACAAAGCGACCGTTTCACTCACAAGTGAAACTGCTAACGTCATCTATGGGGGTAAGAACAAAACTGTTTTACACCATTCTTCCATTTAACAGATCTATATTTCAAAATTGTATTGCAGGACTTGAGTCAATAATTTTAAAAACGTGACTTACACCACTTCAGCTTTAACCCCGTTATCGTGATAATACAAAACGAGCTGCCGTTCTCTGACCATTCTTCATAATTGCTTATTTTTAAATGGAATTGTTCGGTCTTCCAGTCAAATTGAAGCGATCATTGACTGGAAATGGTTCTGTTCGGCTACTTAACCATTTGCAGCCATTCTTGAACTTCGTTCCCAAAGAACGATGCAATTTTTATTCACGACCAATACGCCTTGTCACCAGGAAAATGTTGTTCTCGTTTAGTTCGAAGTACTTTATGAACAACCTCAGCGAAGGATTTGGCGATAAAGTTCGACAGATATAAATCTGATACAACATTCATGGGACGCAAGCGAGGGGAGAGTTCGCACAAAGTCCTCCACTGGCTACATTTAGGAAATTATGAATGCCTTTATAGGCAGCATGGCTCAATATTAGTGCAGGGAACTCTAAAACAGTTGTTGAATACGAGGCGCGTCCAGAAAGTAAGTTCCGTATGGTAATAAAATGAAATTGTGCACAGATATAGAAGAAATTTTTATTGCACAAAATTCTACAACTCTTAAACTACGTTTCCACATAACTGCCGAAATTTTTCAGGCATTTGTTATAACGTGGCACCAGGTTTTGTATACCTTCTTCATACAAATCTGCCGCCTGTGTCTTCAACCAGTTGGAAACAGTTTCTTTCAGCTCGTCGTCATTGGTGAAGTGATGACCGCCAAGGAAAGACTTGAGATGTAAGAACACATGAAAATCGCTATGAGCGAGGTCAGGGCTGTTCGGAGGATGGTCAAACACGTCCCAGCAAAATCCCTGTAAGAGGTTTTTAGTCACATTTGCAGTGTGTGGTCGTGCGTTGTCGTGAAGCAAAACACCACCTTTTCACAGCAGTCCCCGGCGCTTATTCTGAATTACATGGCGCAATTTCCGAAGTGTCTCGCAATAAGCATCTGCTTTGATTGAACACGCGGTAAGAAGTCAATGAGTAGGATGCCTTTCCAGTCCCAGAACACTGTGCACATTTTCCGAGGTGTCATGATTTGCTTCTGCTTTACCTTTGTTGGGGATGAAGTGTGGCTCCATTCCATTGATTGCCGCTTACTCTCAGGGGTGTCGTAAGAAACCCACGTTTCATCTCCTGTGACTATCCGTCTCAGAAATTCTTCGCCGCTTTCAGCATAACGAGTCAAAAACTCAAGTGCACTGCCCATCCGTTGTGTTTTGTGTTGCTCAGTGAGAATCTTTGGTACCCAACGTGAGCAAAGTTTACGGAATTTCAATTGTTTAGTAACAATTTCATGCATCAGTGATCGTGAAATGTGGGGGAAGTCCATATCGAGAGCACTAATTGTAAACCTACGGTTTTCCTGGATCTTGTCATCAATCTCGTGAACCAGTTCTTCTGTAACCAAAGGTGGACGCCCACTTCGTTCATCGTACACATCACTACGCCCGCCATTGAACTGTCGGACCCATCTTCTCACCATCGAATCACCCATCCCATTTGGTCCGTAAACATCGTAAATTTGCTGATAAATTTCACTTGGTTTCACTTTCCTCGCATTCAGAAACCGAATCACCGACCTGATTTCACAGGCGGCGGGATTTTCAATCAACGCCGACATTTCAAACAAGCACAAAAAAGCGTACGTAACTGACAGCGATCTCCAAATGGCGCACGTTCTTCTCCTTGATTCACATCGTCTACAGCGCATGTGCGGAACTGCAGTCGCAGCGCTGAAGCGGAGATAAATTGAAACGGAACTTACTTTCTGGACGCGCCTCGTACATGCCACTTGATGCACTTCGCTGGGCAGACTGATCTCAGACACGATTTTAGAAGGTATCCGACGACTTATATCACTAAAGTCTAATGTTCGACGTGACCTACAGTCACTTCAACTTTTGCACCACATTTCTTCAGTAAGGTTGCCCACGCCCTTGCCGGAAGTCCTGTTTCGCGTGCTGCCGACGGCGTCGGGAAAGCAAGTGCGTCGTAGCGCCGGAAGGTCACGGTCAGCAGAAGCAAGTACTTCCCCTCAGGTTGCGCAGTTGGCGGCTCGGCCGCACTACGTACGCAGCTTCCTAGTGACGCCTTCCGCGTTCCTAGCCCCGAGTCACCCCCGTGGGCGGGGCTTCTTTGTTCTTTCTGCGCCAAACGCGACACACATCCGCCTGGAAGAACGTTCGCTGCTACAGGTCTCGACGGAAGCTCAGGAAGTAAGTTGCACTTCCACCTTACGACCATTTACAAAACCACCTGTACAAAAGCAACGCCGGCCGCCGTGGCCCAGGGGACTGAGGCGCTCCAGTCACGGTCTGCACGGCCACTACGGTTGGGGGTTCGAATCCCCCCTCGGGCATGGATATTTGTGCCGTCCTTAGGACAAGCAGTTTGTAAGTTTAGGGACTAATGACCCCTTAGTTAAGTCCCATAAGCTGTACATACATTTGAACATTTGAACAAAAGCAACGACCGAGCGAGGTGGCGCAGTGGTAACACACTGGACTTGCATTCGGAAGGATGGTGGTTCAAATCCACCTCCGGCCATCCTCATTTAGGTTTCCCGTGATTTCCCTAAATTACTCCAGGCAAATGCCGAGATGGTTCCTTTCAAAGGGCACGGCCGATTTCCTTCCATATCCTCACCCAAACATTCCGACCGTAAGCTCCGTCTCTAATGGCTACGCTGTCGACGCAACGTTAAACTCCAAGCTTGCTTTCTTGCTTGCTTCCTTCCTTGATTGCTTCCTTCCTTCCTTGCTTACAAAAGCAACGTGACTATGGTAACAAACAATGTAACTTCACTCTTTCACATAGTCTCCCAGAGACTGTAAACATTCCTCGGAATGGTCAACCAACTTTTCTATTCCGGATGCATAGAAATCTCCTCCAGCGCTTTGTAACCACACGGAGGCAGCTGCTTTCACCTCCTCATTGTTCCCAAATCGTTGTCCACAGAGATTCGTTTTTAGCTTACCGAAAAGGCGAAAGTCGCACCTCACAAGGCTCGCTAAAGGCGCGAACTGCTGCAGCGATTCATTTGGAGGTATGGCAACATTCTCCATACAATCCACACTTAGCCCCATAAGACTTTAATCTTTCCGGTAAGCTCAAAACGGATCTCAAAACGAAAGCGGCTGTCTGCGTGTGGTTACAAAGCGCTGGAGGAGATGCCTATGCATCCGGAACAGAAATGTTGGTTGACCGTTTCGCCGTGTTTTCTAGGCGGTGTTAGTCGAACTTTGAGGCCTTGCCGTTGGCTGGACAGTCAACAGCGGCCTTTCAAAAATGTTCAAATGTTTTTATAGCTTATGGGACTTAACTACGGGGTCATCAGTCCCTAAAAACTACTTATGAACTAGCTAATACTAAGGACGCCACAAATATCCATGCCCGAGGGAGGATTCGAACCCCCCACCGTAGTGGCCGTGCAGACTGGAGCGCCTCAGTCCCCTCGGCCACCGCGGCCGGCACAGCGGCCTTTAGGACGGACTGGTTGCATACAGTACGGCGTAACGCACCCAGCATAATACAGTGTACCACAGCCGGCAGATTTGGCGCAGTTTATTTTTTCTAGAGCTCTCTATTCCAGATACCATAAAACTGTTTATTGATACTGTTTTAAAATCAAATGCTGAACAATATGGCACATTTTATTCCATTTAAAAATGCATTTTGTAGACAAAAGATTAAAAGTACACGAAATATACCTAAAATGTACATGAAATTTATCAGACTGAAACTTTATATTAACTCTACAGCGGAGTGTGCGCTGAAATGAAACTGGCATATTAAAATTGTGTGCCGGAAATTTAAATTCTAAAAATACTGCATAAATGTCACATCAATAGAGACAATAATGCTTTCATTTTGTAATTTATTTGAAAATTTTACTGTGAATAGTTTCCGAGTTATAGGTGTCATGATGGAGTAATTTTATGAAATTAGGTTTCTTTCGTTCCTAAAACAACATTCGGACACGTTTACGTATCACAACTGAGAGTTTCTAAAAGATATTAAGGTCTACTTTAAACAACAGAAAAATTAAACCATACATAAGTGCAGGAATGCCTGCTGTCAGATTTCAAATGGAATGGTCCACACGTGGGCGAACATTATCGAATAAATGACCTCTCAGGTGACTGAGGTAGGGTTTTGTTCATTTTTCTTCGCAGGTTTTGCATGAACATAGGATAATAATGTTAAGGACTTGTAGAATCTGAAGCTTTCCACCTACTGGACTGTGATTTCAACTCCAGTTCAAAGTTGGTAATGGACGTTTCAAGAATAGCAACATTGCGACACTAGAATCATTCATCTCCACGGTCAGGTTCCTTGTTGGAACAGAGCACAGAGCGAGGTGGCCCAGAGGTAACGCACAGGACTCGCATTCGTGCCTCCGGCCGTCACGATATAGCTTCTCCGTGATTTGCCAAGTAACTCCAGGCAATGCCAGGGATGGTGCCTTTCAAAGGACAAGGCCGTTATCCTTCCCTGTCCTTAGCTGAAAAATCAATCAATCCCAGAGTGTGCTCCGTCGACAGGACGTCAAACTTCCTTCAAAGGTGCAATATTAGGCTTGTAGCAGCCAGCTCGCAGAAATTTTATCTTCTTCAATCATCTGTCAATACTTACTAATACTGTTGTAGAAATATCTGCTGCTTCAGATGCTTCTTCACAGGTCGCATTAAGACTTTCCAAAGTATGTCACAACTTTTACACTTTGTTCATCTGCGTAAGTTTTTGGACTTTGGTGGATTGGATGTTTAAGGGCGACAATTGACTTTGGTGTCTCGTATTATCGTCTACGCTCATAATACCAGCACGATAACAATTAATTCCATGTGAAGCTGTATAACGGTTCACTCTATACTCCCACCAAAATCTGCACTTAATATATTGTTGGTTACTCTGAGGTTTCCACCGCGTAAACTATTGATCCCTATGTACAATCTTGCAGTTTTAAACACACAGTACCTGAAAATACTGGCGGATTGATTTCTATCTCTCGCAAATTTTATGTTAGAGTATATGACAAGAAAACAAGTGATTTTTCTTCAAGCTCCCAACTACATCTGAATTTTCATTACTGTTGACTCAAACAATCTTCATAAATACCAATCTGTGCGTTATTTATGAAATGTCCCTTGACATTGCCAATGTTACCTTCTGGTATGCTTCTTGCGGAAAAAGTTAGATAGATAGATAAATAGATAGATAGATCTCTCTCTTGACATTCTTGTGCATAAGAATACACACTTGGGATATACAAATAGACTCCCTCAAGTCTGAGCATAAGGACAGCACCTTTCACATACAGCCTCTGTCTCCCTTATGATTTACTCCATGACCAACTTTTAAACTCATTGATATGATGGAGAGCAGCAAATATACCAGGTTGAGATGAGCGGACATGGTCTGCAAACGATCGAGTCAGAAATTGGCCACCCAAACTGGTTGTAGGTGAACCCGGTGCTATACACAGGGCACCGTCCAAGTACAGACAGGTAGGTAGCGAAAAACTAATAGGAAACGCAACGTAGAAATAAAGTTTCAACTCGGGGAGTTTCCCTATCCAACGTGTTCCTACGAGGGTTGCCCAGAAAGTAATTCACCACATTTTTTTCTTCTTTTTTTCCCTTTACTCAGCCGGAAACAAAGTTGAGGATGCGCAATGTTGCGTCTACGTTATTTTAGGTTTCTTGAGTGCGCGCGTAAAATTTCTGACGTCAACAGTGAGAGGCAAGACCGGCCCGTATAATAATCGTGAATACAAGAACAAAGCACTGAGCATACCAAGTTGAGAAGTTCCCAAATCTGGAACTCTGTGCAACTTCAGCTAGGTGTTTCCATCGTCAAATGGAAGAAATATAATAGTTAGGATACGATATATGTTGAGCTTCGTTGTAATTTAACATTAATACCAAAACAATAATGAGGTCGCGTTTAATGAAGTATTCGCCAGATGATGATGAGAACGAAGCTCATCGAAACGTTGCGACAAGACGACGCCATCACTCCGGCTGATTACCGGAGAAGACTTCATTAATGGAATACGCTGAGAAAGTCTGCAATCGCCTAGGTCGCGTTTAAGCAGTGTAAGCTCCAAACATGGACTTCTACGTCGTCGTAGCTATGTATGCACTGTAATGCCCGATTCCTCGCATTTGAAAGAAGCTTTCTGGTAGCTCCTTAAATAGGGTTACCAGATTTTGGAATCCAAAATTAGACTTTCCATATTTTAGCATGAAAAATGAGGACACTTTTCACATTTAAAATTTATTACGAAAGGAACAAAGGAGCGCACACTCCGCTGCAGAGTGAAGTTTCATTCTGGAAACATCCCTCAGGCTGTGGCTAAGCCATGTCTCCGCCATATCCTTTCTTCCAGGAGTGCTAGTCTTGCGTGTTTGCAGGAGAGCTTCTGTGAAGTTTGGAAAGTAGGAGGCGAGGTACTGGCGGAAGTAAAGTTGTGAGGCGGCATCGTGAGTCGTGTCGGGATAGCACAGTCGGTAGTGCGCTTGCCCGCGAAAGACAAAGGTCCCAGGTTCGAGTCCCGGTTCCGGCACACAATTATAATCTGCCAGGAAGTTTCATGAACGTATATATGTTTGTATTTTATGTGCGGCTGTACCATTCATTCGGTTGCAATGAAACATTGCCAAGTTATTGCTTGCAGTAACGTGACAGATATTAACATAATAAGTGCTGTAAGACACATAGTTAAGGAGATAAGACATAATACGCAATGACATGTGCGGTATATTGTTGTATCATGCGACAAGATTGAAAAGTTTTTCGGTCGCGGTTGTCTTCAGATTAGGTGGAACTTAAGGAAATTTTGCATCTGTATTTGTATTTAAATAAGTAATTATGCTACTTTGTCCTGTCTCGCAGAAATGTTTTAGTAAATTTGTAGTTCAACTTTTGTGTCCAGTGTAAAAATAAGTTTTTTACATGCAAAACAGGCCACTATATTGTTGATCTTTTCCTTGCTCACAAATAAGTTTTAAAGTTTTTTTCCAGATTGACGATTTCAGTTTGATTTCCTTCACTAATGTCAAATCACCTCTTTTCACTGTA
This sequence comes from Locusta migratoria, assembly GCA_026315105.1. NCBI lineage: Eukaryota > Metazoa > Arthropoda > Insecta > Orthoptera > Acrididae > Locusta > Locusta migratoria. The sequence continues at coordinate 346,475,565 of CM048744.1, forward strand.
CACGATGTAGTATCCATTGATGTGTTCTTTTTAAGAAAGAACTTTTATTGTATTCACTACGATGGACAATGCTACTCGGTCACTACGAACCTCTAACTGTGAAGGCAGCGGAAAATGGGCATGGCGTCTCTGGCGGGCAGTGGCACAGAGTAACACATACAGAGGAAAAGCGCCCCCCCCCCCCAAACCACTGTCCTACGCTCCCCCCTCATTTTTATTTATTTTGTTGTTTTTCCAAATCTAGCAGGTGTCAGGCGGTTCCCCGGCTTAGTACCGGTAGACGACTCTAGAGGCACTGCTGAGGGTGCCTCTCGCACATCAGAGGGTAGCGTGGAGGGGAGGCTGAGGGGAGAGCTCGTGCCGCCTGCCACGATGTCACAGCTGTGTCCGGCTTGCTGGCGTTTGAGGGGAGGTGGTGGTGGGGGCAGCCGCTACCTGCCGCCTGCTTCTGACCGCAGCGCCATCATGGGACATCTTACGGAACTGCTTCAGAACCCCCCCGCCCCGCACCCCTGAGCGTAGGACCGGGCCCTTACGGAGGTTTCCCGTTTGTACATATTTGTCTTTGCTTCGGGTCTACCTGCGCCCCACAAGGATTCCAACAATGTCCACAGGCTTGAGGTTTTCAGATAACATTTCGACAGACGTAATGGGCACATACGTCGCTTTATATTCGCGTATAAAGGCCATTCCACACTACACAGGGCGTGCGTGTCCGGACCTACGCTAGCTACTTTTAAAAATATCGCTTCCCTTGTTATCAAATGAGATTGTTTACACGGCAGGCCATGGCACGTGCTACGCCAGCTAGGCTGGACACACGTGGCTTAAGTTTGCTCCCTGAGCGATCTTTCCAAACGTGGCGGACACGGTTTCAGTTTCTGGTATGCGGAGAGCGAAGGTTAGACCTCGTGCAAGCCGAGCCTCGTGCACTACAGAGCGGGTCATCTTTATTGTCTGAGCTGTTGTGTTTATTGTGGATCACTTCCAAGTAGTTGGTGTGAGATTGTGCTTTTCAGTAACCTTTGTGGGTACAAAATGGAACAATTAATTGAAGTACGTACTCACCCAGTGATTTGGGTCGCTACATTAGAAGTCTACATAGATATTATGTTGAAGGAAATAGGATGGGATGAAATTGTCAAAGCGTTATCAAAAGACAATACATACATGCATATTCTGCGGTAATATTATTAAATATCTTAGGAATAAATTTGTATATTCATTTATTAAAACGTGAAGTATTGATAAATGTAGTGTCCTGTCACCATAATTGTTCACCATATTTGTATTTATATATATTTTTATTATTTATGTTATTATATTTTGACAGAAACAAATATTTCAATAAACTGAAATAATCAGAAGAAAATTTTAAAATTAGTTACTGTTATATTCTGTTCAAATAATAGCAGAGAAAATGCAATAATTATAAATCAAATGCTCACGAAAATCCAGACTGACACTACGGAACCGTCGGAGTTGACATTTCTGCATAATGGCTGAGATGTAATATGCAAACTATAGAGCTAAGTGTTTACTACATCATCACCCAAATAACTAATTAAACAAATTATTTTATTAGAACCTCAACAGTTAAATGTCAGTTTGAGATCTCAGAGTGTAATATAAGAAACATGATTTCTAGGTAAAGTAATGGTTAAGAGAAGATACATACATTGCTAGGAAGACAGACAAATAACATTTCATCATGAAATAGGAAAATAAACAAGAGCACATGGCCATGAAACTAAAACCTGCTAATATGCTCTTTAGGAAAACATAAAGTGAAATAGTATGCTAGGAGATATATTCTATTGTATATTTGAGTACGAAGTGGTCATGAAAACACAAATATAATAAATGTTTCGAATATAAACTTGCCAGCATGGGCAGCATTGTAGATTAAGTAAGCCTATATGAAATATTCCCGTTTTCTTGAATACAGCAAAACAACTGATACTTTATTTCATTATTCTGTACATATATGAAAGCAGGATTATTATGAAACGATGTAAATTAATAATTACCTTAATTTTGAATGTAAAGCTGGTATTATCTTGCCATAACATGGCAAAACTAATTGTTTTTCATATTTTTTATAGTTGTAACAATGTATGGTATTATATGCCAGACTATAAAAGGAGGCCACCAAAGATCGAAATATGCGTCTTGTAACAGTTTTCCAAGCCGCCACTCTGCCAGTTTGGGCACCAATGTACATATTTTTGTAATGCATTCATTGTAAGGTAAAAGTGGTGAAATTAATCCGCTTTTCAGATACCTGGCGTTTGCTCTGAGTTCTTGCCTTAATTTTGATGCACACATAAAATAGAGAACATTTGTGTAGTTGCACGTATTCTGAATGAATTCTAGAGATTCCTGTAAGCTGGTTATGTTGATTCTGTGTTATAAGATTCTACATCCACGAGATATCAAAGTAACTTTAATATTCACAGAATATATGACATCAACTGCGATTGGGCAAAGCTGAAAATGTGTACCCAGCCGGGATTCGAACTCGGGCCTCCTGCTTTCTAGGCAGTTGCGCTGACCCCTACACCACTGTGGACACAGTAATCACCGCACCTGCAAGAACTACCTAAGCACGCCTCCCGGCAGATACAAATTCCCAGCTTCGCCCTGCCCACAGTACTCAAACTCGTAGTTGGTTCTTTCGGAACAGACGCCACATGTGTGTGTATATATATAATATGCCGGTGATGGGCAATGATCCTATCGTTAGTGGGGAGGGGTGAAGTTTGAAGCCCTTAGTCTTACGGGAATTAGTTTCATAACTACGAGTTTGAGTACTGTGGGCAGGGCGAAGCTGGGAATTTGTATCTGACGGGAGGCGTGCTTAGGTAGTCCTTGCAGGTGCGGTGATCACTGTGTCCCCAGTGGTGTAGGGGTCAGCGCAACTGCCTAGAAAGCAGGAGACCCGGGTTCGAATCCCGGCTGGGTACACATTTTCAGTTTTGCCCAATCGCAGTTGATGTCATATATTGTATGAATATTAAATAATAACAACTGCAGGATCGTGACGTCTGTTCTTTCGGAACAGACGCCACATGTATATATATATCAAGGTAACTGTCCTGAACTTTGATGCTGTGGAGATTTATTAAGACGTGAAGACCACAATCACAGAGTCGGTGAACAGAACACTGTAAGGTGGTTACGTTTTATGGCATAAAATGTGGGTGATATAGCATCACAACTGTCGGCGCTGTGTGAATTGTTGCATGGCTGGCGTGGCGTACATCCAGGTACGCACGCCACGTACAGTGTGAAATGGCCTTACCCATGGCCCCCACAAGGGTGGGGCTGGGTGGACCCATGTGTCCAGGGCCCGGTGCTGAAGGGGGCCCGAGCCCAGTCCTAAATGGTTGTTTTTTGGTTACTGAAATTAAAAACAAGAAAAAACATGTTGAATATTTTTCGCCAGCGAAATTTTAGTAGATTCTACAGCCAATTGTAGTTGATATCTTTGATAAACCGCCTATCTTAAACGATTACTTTGATTGAAGCTCGTAGTTATTGCCATTGATTGGTATTGTGTGTATTAAATAAGTGACCAACCGTACCGAATTTTTCGAGACATGATATTTGTGTCTGGCCCAATTTTTTTCAAAGGTAATTCGGTACACCTATTTGTCCTGGATTTAACAATTATGTTCAGATTTAGAGATTTATGTCGCCTCCTCCCCCAGGAAAGCTTAACTATTCCTCTAATTCCTGATAAAGTAATTCAAAAGTACGCTGAAGTCTCTCCTTCAAGATTTGTATTGAATAAGATTTAATATTGTCCCTATTAAAATACATCTGCGCCTTTAGTTCAGCTTATGTTGTATATTCTAACTTGTGAAGCTTTACGTCAATAATTGTCTAATGCCGCCCTCAATTTTAAGTAAAATTTATAAATGAAGCTTACCGTATCAACTTTATACGTTGCTATACAAAGTTAAATTCTAAAAACAGCATGATTAAGATATAAACCTGCAGTTACAATCTACTGCACACAACAGTAAAAAATGACAGGGGGTTGGCCCGAGGAGGGGGAGGCCGTCTCTGATTCCGGGTCCATGGCCCGCAATCGAATGTGGGGGGCCATGGCCTTACCACGCGGATATCCGCGTCCCGCATAATATTAACCGCAAAGTAAGAAATACTGCGGATATCGGCATCTAATTGTAGTGTTATGGCGTTGCAGATGGGTGTCGCGGCGGCAGCGGCGGAACGCCAGCCTGGCCGAGTCGCGCCTGCCGCCGGCGCCGGCGCCGCCCCCGCAGGAGGTGCGCGTGCGCGCGGGCGGCGACGTGGAGCCGGCGTCGGTGGTGTCGCTGCGCGTCGAGGCGGACGAGGTGCTGGTGGAGGACGGGCGCATGCAGGTGCTGGCCGAGACGCGCGTGCGCCTGCGACTGTTCGGCGTGGCCCTGCGCGCCGGCACCAACATGACCTTCACCAGGGTGGCCGCCGCCCGCGGCGCCGCCTGCAGCTTCCCCCAGCCCGAGATCTTCAAGGTCAGTGCTGCAGCGAGCCGCCTCAACTCCTCGTAAGAATTTTAACAAGAGTTACCTGCATAAGGATGGAAAAACGGCTAGAAGCCAACATAGGGGAAGATCAGTTTGGGTGCAGGGGCAATTTAGGAACTCGGGACGTAAAGGCCGTTTCACACCGCGGTCACACTGTCACGTGACAGACGTGCAATTCACACCGCCACTGACGCCTGTGAACTATTTGGACATCGTTCCTGCTCTGTTCAGTTCAGTTGAAACAGGTAACATGGCAGGTGGTTCGTGGTGAGACAGCGCGTTTACTAAAGGTGTGCCAGCCGCGGTGGCCGAGGGGACTGAGGCGCTCCAGTCATGGTCTGCACGGCCACTACGGTCGGAGGTTCGAATCCTCCCTCGGGCATGGATATTTGTGCCGTCCTTAGTCTTAGTTACTTCATAAGTAGTTTGTAAGTGTAGGTACTGATGATCCCGTAGTTACGTCCCAAAAGCCAAAAAAACTAAAAGTGTGCCTTGCTTGGGTGATGGCGAAAGTTAGAGTAGTGATGAGGAAGACATGCTGTTGTGCATATGTTCAAATGTTTGAAGAGCTTATCGGACTTAACTACAGGGTCATCAGTCCCTAAACTTACAAACTACTTATGAACTAGCTAATACCACAGACAAATATTGTACAGACGGGAAACCTCCGTAAGGGGCCAGTCCCACGCTCAGGGGTGCGGGGAGGGAAGGTTCCATAAGATGTCCCGAGATGGTGCCGCGGTCAGAAGCAGCCCTTTAAAACTGGCCAGAGCAGCCGGCAGGTAGCAGCTGCCCCCACCACCACCTCCCCTCAAACGCCGCCATGCCGGAACACAGAGTAACATATACAGAGAAGCAGCCCTCCCTAAACCACTGTCCTACGCTCCCTTCGTAGTTCCATAAGATGCTAGCAGGTGTCAGGCGGTTCCCTGGCTTAGTACCGGTAGACCACACTAGAGGCACTTCTGAGGGTAGCGTGGAGGGGAGGCTGAGGGGAGAGCTCGTGCCGCCTGCCACGAGGCCACGGCTGTGTCCAGCTTGCTGGCATTTGAGGGGAGGTGGTGGTGGGGGCAGCCGCTACCTGCCGCCTGCTCTGGTCAGTTTAAAGGGCTGCTCCTGACTGCAGCGCCATCATGGCACATCTTATGGAACTGCTTCAGCACCCCCCCCCTCCCTGCCCCGCACCACTGAGCATGGAACTGGGCCCTTACGGAGGTTTCCCATCTGTATATATTTGTCTGTGGCCGGGCACAGCAGTGGCCTCATGGCAGGCAGCACGAGCTCTCCCTTCAGCCTCCCTCTACACTACCCTCAGAAGCTCAAATTCAAATGTTTGTAGATCTATCGGAACAAACTACGTGGTCATCAGTCCGTAGCTTACAAACTACTTAAACCTAGGTAAACTAACCTAAGGACAACGCAGACACCCATGCCCCAGGGAGGACTCGAACCTCCATGGCGAGCAACCGCGAGTTCCGCAGCGAGACGCTTTAGACCGCTCGGCTACTCCACCGCGGCCCATCAGAAGCGCCTCTAGTGTGGTCTACTGGTACTAAGCCGGGCAACCGCCTGACACCTGCTAGCATCTTTCGGAACTACGAGGGGAGCGTAGGACAGTGGTTTAGGGGGGACTGCTTCTCTGTATATGTTACTCTTTGCTAATACTAAGGACGGCACAAATATCCATGCCCAAGGGAGGATTTGAACCCCCCGACCGTAGTGGCCGTGCAGACCGTGACTGACGCGCCGCAGTCCCCTCAGCCACAGCGGCCGGCCATGCTGTTGTACTCTGTTACAAACCGAACGCACTGGGCTCTATTTTCAGCAGAGACAGATTGGCGCTATGCCTAAGGTAAGCTTACTAATACTGTATACAATTTACTTTTTTGAAATCGTACTGCAGTCGGAACATAATTTTGGTAAAAAAATGAAACATTTAAACTGTTATTGATTTCCTTTGAATATCAAAATCTATTTTCATTTAATTCTCTTTACGTCATAGCCAAATACTTTTTGGTGTAAAGGAAAAATAAATTAACAGTTAATGGTAATGGCTGCCGACTTCGATTTTTTCCCTAATTCCTAAACGTTCATTAAACTGTCCTCCTATGACCATCAACCAAAACTAATTCTCTACAAAATATTGATGGTTTTTAACATTTAAAAAAAGGAGATGACAAGAAAACAGCTTCTTGTTGTAACGAGTTGAAACACGAAACTGCGCGACAGTGTGTGATGTGGTCATGCGCAAGGCAGTGTAGTGGGCCACTGCACATGACGTCTGTCAGGCTCTGCGAGGTCGGTGTGAATTGCCCTATTTGAAACTATGGAAACAGATCTGTAAAAAAAGTCTGTCACGTGACAGTGTGATCACGGCGTGAAACGGCCTTAATACTCACTTTACGGCTTATCTTAGAAGATAGATTAAGGGAAGGCAAAACTACATATCTAGCTTTTGTAGATTTGGAGAAGGCTTCTGACATGTTGATTGGAATAAACTCTTTGAAGTCCTGAAGCAAGCAGAAGTAAAATATAGGGAGCATAAGGTTATTTACAACTTCTACAAACATCAGACAGCGTTTGTCAGAGTTAAAGGGTATGAAATGGATGCAGTGGTTGGGAAGGGAGTAACAAAGGGTTGTAGCCTTTCTCCAATGTTGTTCAATTTGTACATTGAGGAAGCTGTAAAGAAAAGGAAGGAGAAATTTGTAGAAGGAATTAAAAGTTCAGGGTGAAGAAATATAAACATTACCTTTTTCCGATGATATTGTAATGACCTGGAGGAGCAGCTGATCGGAATGGACAGTGTGTTAAAAGGTGTAAGAGCCAAACAAGGGTAATGGAGTGCAGTATAAGAAAATCAGGTGATGCTAAAGGAATTAGATTAGGTAACGGAACAACAAAGGAGGTATATGAGTTTAGTAACTTGGGCAGTAAAATGATGGTCGCAGAACAGAGGATATAAAATGCAGAATGGCAATGGGAAGAAAAGCGTTCTTGAAAAAGAGAAATTTGTTAACATCGAATATTGATTTAAGGGTAAGGAAGTCTTTTCTGGAGGCATTTGTGTGGACTGTTGCCTTCTATGGGAGTGAAACATGGACGATGAACAGTGCGGATAGGACGAGGATAGAGGCTTTTCAAATGCGGTGTTACTGAAGAATGCTGACGACTAGGTGGATGGATCGCGTAACTAATGAGGTGGTACTGAACAGAATTGGGGAGAAAAGGAATTCCTGGCATACCTTGACCAAAAGAACGGATAGATTGGTAGGACACTGTGGTGTCGCACAAGTCTGAAGTGCGCGCCGCCATGCAAGCACGGCGCGACGCTCTTAAGACGTCAGCCACGAGCGCCCTCTGCTGCAACTCCGCTCGTGGCCACCACTGAACTGCATCGGTCACTTGGGAATCAGACACTAGGAAAGTCTCTCATCAGTAGGCAGGCCCCTATCTAGTTAAACTAATTATCTGCACTCCACTAGTCTTCGAAATAATATATATTGTACTAATCTAGCTTAGTGTTTCTAGTTTCTTCTGTCCCACTGGCTGCTCACCTCAGACTCTGTACGTGCACACGCGTGCATCCTATTTTCCTGTTGCGGTCTCTCTCTACTCGGCCACTGACACCTAGGACAACCGGCGTAAACTCGACACAAAAGACTCATCCTTAGACATCAAGAAATCGTCAATTTAGCATTGGAGGGAAACGGGTGGGGTAATAATAACAGAGGAGGACCAAGATATGAATACAGTAAGCAGATTCAAATAGATGTAGGGTGCGAACATGCACATAACTCCATGTACTAGTCTTTACACAAGGGTTGGAAATTAGAGGCAACTACTAATTCACAACTAATACAAAAGCATTACATGTTTGCACCTGTTACTGCCCTTCAAAATAATAACCAGCGTTGTGTAAAGCCCGTTGTCAGCGATGTGGAAGGCGTACTATATCGTTAGCACAGCCTGTTCTGTTGATGGTGTGAATGCAGCGGTCTACTGCCTGTCGAATGTCTGCAGCTGTTCTCGCTCGAATGCCACTAAGTGGTTCCTTCACCATCGGATTCAAATCAAAGTCACAAGGACTTACGTCCGCAGAGTATGGTGGATGGTCCAGTACTTCGCAGTCCCATCGACCGAACAGAGCGGCCACAGCTTTGCTGTATGCGTCCGCGCATTGTCGCGCAAAATGATGGGCGGGTTGCGCAGAAAGTGTTGCCGCTTCTTTCGAAAAGCTGGTCGCAGGTGATTCTCCCAAAAAGGAAGAGTAATACTGTGCATTGACCCTCTGCTATAGAGGAACATAATGCGTTAGCGTAGGACCAGCACAGTCCTACACGATGGGGTTCTGACGCACTTTCGACCCACACTGACACCATTCGTTGGATTGGCATTTAAGTTTTGGCTTGTACAATGTGGTCCATCCGTCATCTAATGTAAGATACGGCGTAATAAAGCGGTAATAAAGCCTCTCCTTCGCGCTCGTAGCGTTCAATGTGCTTTGTAAAACATCTATTTCTGCATTTCCGTCAATTCGTGGTGATGCAATGACAAGGGCCAGTGTAGCAAATTGAGAGGCAGACTGCCTTTACCCGAGTGTTACGGATTTCTCACAACTGTCTACTCATTCCATCTTCTCACAAGTGTCACAAACTTCCCTTTCATGCCCTTTCATCTATGCAAGTGTTGTTTGGTTTCTGCGCCAGTTTAATATAACTTTTCTTCCCTATATTTTACCCCTCCTTCCTTCAAAATTTGAAACTGAAAGAGTTTATTCCAGTTAACATTGTCAAGAGCTTTCGTCAAATCTGCAAAAACTAAAAACATAAGTTTGCCTTTCCTTAAGCTATGTAGTAATGTAACATTTACTGCCTCAAGTGTTTCCACTTTTGTCTTAAATCCAAACTGATCGTTTTCTAGGGCAGATTCTACCAGGTTTTCCATTCTTCTTTGCATGATATGTGTTGATATTTTGCAACCATGAGAGTGATAGATTTTTCTCACCTGCATAAACTTGCTTTCTTTCAAATCTCTATTATATTCTTCTTAAAGTCTGTGGGTATTTCGCTTCTCTCATACTTAGTGCTCACAACGTGTAACAATTTCTTCATAACTGGCTGTTCAAACGATGTCATCCCTTCAAATTCTGATTCTTAAAGTTTCATATTCTGTTCCAGTAAAGGATACGATCACATCGGTCTTTTTCTTTTGATTCACAATCTACACTAATTACATAACATCCTTTCCATTGTTCTGAGGACTTTCTCCAGTTCCTCATAGGTATTCGTGATCACAGCAATATCTTCTGCGTATTGCTGCATATCGATCTTCTACCCACTAATTTCGATCCCCATGTCAATATATTCGCGAAATTTGTCTATAGCTTCCTGAATCTAAGTGTCGAATATAAAATAGTGAATACATCCTTGTCTCCCTCCTGGTCATTGTCACCTCTGAAGTCTGGTCCTTTGTGCTTACAAACACACATTTTTTTAAACTGCCAGCACATTCTTATAGAGACCATCACACGAATGTCTTCGTATTTAATACATAATTTCTTCTGCACTGTCAACATGTCTTGCTAGATAAATTTATCAAATACCTTTTCCAGGTCCATCCGCTCTTTGATAAGGGGTCTTCGTGCAAGAATCGCGTCTCTTGTCTCCAGCCCCCTTTTGACAAGGAGACGTTCAGGTCTCGGAAACTCTGTTTGGAATGAGACTTGACGTGTTAGTGATATACGTCAAGGGTGTCCACCATCCAGAAAATTCCAAAAAAGTTTATACGCAACTCACATGTAAGGTGTATAGACTACTGATTGAATTTTGCACATCGGTATGGTGAAACAGCTCAGGTCGTACTGTGCTTCACTGTCAAATGGGAGATCAGGGTTCGATCCTACTTGGGGGATACATTTTATTTTTATTGTTTTAAACATTATAACAATTTTAAATAAGATTAATGATATACGAGGCGTGTTTTTTTAAGTAAGTACCGTCTTGAAATTTGAAAAAGGACGGGCTAAGATATCTACTTTATGCGCACTGGGTACCTACATCTGTTGCCTACCCACTGACGCCATTACATTCTGTTCCTTCCTTGTTTACGTTGTGTACTGGGATTTTAAGATGCCTCCGATAATCGTGAGTCCCGCCGACTGTGAAGTACGGGCTATTATAAGATTTCTTAGTGCTAAAGGCCTAAAAGCGATCGATATTCGTGAGATCTGTGCAATTTACGGAGAAAACATTGAGTGATGGAATGGTAAGAAAGTGGGTGAGAGCATTTAAAGATGGCCGCACAAATGTGCATGATGAACAACGGAGTGGGCGTCCTTCGGTCGTTAATAAAAGTTTGGTGCAGGAAGTGGCCAGTAAGGTGAGAGAAAACAGACGCGCCGGCCGCGGTGGCCGAGGTGACTGAGGCGCCCCAGTCACGGTCAGCACGGCCACTACGGTCGGGGGTTCGAATCCCCCCTCGGGCATGGATATTTGTGCCGTCCTAGTTCGTAAGTAGTTCATAAGTAGTTTGTAAGTTTAGGGACTGATGACCCCGTAGTTAAGTCCCATAAGCTTAACAAACATTTGAACATTTGATTTGAAAACAGACGCTTTACGATTTCCTCCTTGCGGAATGACTTTCAAAATGTTTGTCGTTATGTCTTATATGGTACTGTGACCGACAAAGACGATGATGAAGTCAAAACAGTTGTGATGCAGTGGTTAAAAAGTCAGGCGGCAGACTTCTATGAGGAGGGTATTCAAAAATTGGTGCAACGTTATGACAAGTGCCTTAATAGTGACGGAAATTATGTAGCAAAGTAGATGAAGGTACAGGTTTTCATGTAAAAATAAAATTGAGATATCCTAGCAAGTGTCTTTTTAATTTCAAAACGGTACTTGATTTTAAAACACGGCTTGTAATATGAATTTCATCAAATAGTATTTTATTAATGAAATTACGGTTGAAGGTAATTAGACTTTAATTAAGCGGTTTTCTTTTTAAATTGTAGAATATTTCCAAATGCATTTTAGAAGTAATATAGATTGATTAAAGCGTTAAGTACCAAAGTCATTACAAAATTAGGCGATATTGTAAGCTGTGTAAAGATTTTAGTGTTCTTTGAAAATTCGGGGAACCAGATTCTTCACGCAAAATCAGAATTTAGATGTTGCACTACTGTACGTATACAAACGTGCTGATGATTAGGAAAAGTAAATAACTAATAAAAAGAAACTGTTTCATGAATGTAGTTTCGAAACTGGGTCGTCCACACGAGAGATGAACGTGCTACCATCTGAGCAATTCAACCTACTGCAGCACAGTCGTCACTGGCAAGCCTGCAACCTCTTTAATTCAGCGCAAAGTTCATAGTGATGAGAGAAAAGCGGAGGTGACTTCCGTTTATATGAAAGGAAAGAGAACTGGCCCACATAATTACAGGCCAGTAACGTTGACATCTATTTCCTGTAGAATTTTGGAGCATACTCTGAGTCCGGATATAGTAAGTTCCCGTGAGACGGAAAAGCTTTCTGTGAATCAATATGGGTTTAGTAAACATCGTTCGTGTGGAACTCAGCTTGCCCCTTTTCTTACATGACGTCTTGCGAGCCATGGATGAAGGGCCACAGGCATCTACATCTACATCCATACTCCGCAAGTCACCCGACGGAGTGTGGCGGAGGGTACCTTGAGTACCACTATCGGTTCTCCCTCCTATTCCGGTATCGTATTGTTCGCGGAAAGAAAGATTATCGGTATGCCTCTGTGTGGGCTCTAAACTGTGATTTTTATCCTCACGATCTCTTCGCGAGTAATACGTAGGAAGGAGCAATATACTGCTACACTCCTCGGTAAAGGTATGTTCTGAAAACTTCGACAAAAGCCCGTACCGAGCGACAGAGCGTCTCTCCTGTACGATTTCACGATAACCAAACGATCCTGTAACGAAGCGCGCTGCTCTCCGTTGGATCTTCTCCACTTCCTCTATCAATCCCACCTGGTACGGATCCCACACCGGTGAGCAGTATTCAAGCAGTGGGCGAACAAGTGTACTGTAACCTAGTTCCTTTGTTTCCGGACTGCATTTCCTTATGATTCTTCCAATGAATCTAAGTCTATCGTCTGCTTTAGCGACGATAAATTATACATAGTCGTTCCATTTTAAATCACTCCTAATGCCTACTCCCAGATAATTAATGAAATTAACTGCTTCTGGTTGCTGACCTGCTATAGTGTAGCTAAATGATAAAGGATCTTTCTATGTATTCGTAGCACATTACACTTGTATACATTAGGTTCAATTGCAATTCCCTGCACCATGCGTCAATTCGATGCAGATGCTCCTGCATTTCAATACAATTTTCCATTGTTACAACCTCTCTATACACTACAGCATCGTCCGCAAGCTCATTTATGGCTGTAACGGATCCCTGAGTCAACAGATGGGGACGTTTGCAAAACAACCACCATCTGCACGAACAGTTCGACGACCTTTGCAGCAACATGGACGACTATCAGCTCGGAGGCCCTAACTGTGGTTACCCTTGGCGCTGCATCACAGACAGGAGCGCCTGTGATGGCGTACGCAAATACGAATCTGGGTGCACGAATGGCAAAACGTCATTTTTCGGATGACTCCAGGTTCTGTTTACTGCATCATGATTGTCGCATCCATGTTTGGCGACATTGAGGTGAACGCACATTGGAAGCGTGTTTTCGTCATCGCCATACTGGCGTATCACCCGGCGTGATGGTATGGGGTGCCATTGGTTACACGTTTCGGTCACCTTGTTCGCATCGGCGGCACTTTGAACAGTGGCCGTTACATTTCAGATGTGTTACGACCCGTGGCTCTACCCTTCATTCGATCCCTGTGAAACCCTACATTTCAGCAGGATAATGCAAGACCGCATGTTGCAGGCTCTGTACGGGCCTTATTGGATATGGAAAATGTTAGACTGCTGCCCTGGCCAGCACATTCTCCAGATCTCTCACCAGCTCTCGGCAGCTCCTTCTGCCCTGAAACTGTTGGACCCCATTCACCATTGTGGCATCCGCTTGGCTACAGGTGCCTTCCGGAACAGCCCTGTAGACAGTGTCCTTGCTGAAGCGGGAATCCCCCTCTTCAGACTAGGCGCCATCAGCTTTTGGTGTCCTACGCCATTGCCATTCGTAAATTCCCTGGTCATCCCACATATCACGTTCTTTTTGATGGCGACGGTCTTAGAACTCCTGATACTCACCCTCGGATGGGTTTACCTGTTGGATTGCGGCTTGCTTCGCTCTTCTTTCTGTAGGGACTTCAACCTCCCTTCCCTTCCCTTGACTGTATACGTCGCGCTACACCGCGCACCCCTCCTTGGTTGGTGCCTCAGCCGCAAATCCGACTGGATCTCTACAACGCCCCAAAGCTTCATTCTCCCCCATAATCTTCCGGCGTTTGTTGCACACTGTCCTTGAAGAATTTCAGGGTGCTCTAATTTCCTACACGGATGGCTCTATATTTGCTGGTCACATGTGATATGCATTTACGTCTCCCATTGGTGTGGAATGCCATTCTCTGCAAGAATTGTGCAATGTGTTTACAGCAGAACTAACGGCCATCAGTAGGGAACTTAATTTTATCAAACAGGTAGCCCTGGACCGTGTTTTAATTTGTTCTGACTCAATGAGCAGCCTGCAGGCCATAGACTGATGCTACTCTTCACATCCTTTGGTCACTGATATTCACGATTCCCTCGCTGATCTTCGTCGCACCGCTGGCTCCGTTGCCTTTCTCTGGGTCCCCAGTCATGTGGGTATCCTAGGAAATGAACATAGTGACCAGTTGGCTAGAGTAGCTGTAACTCCCTGCCCCCCTTCCACTGGGTTTTTCCGGGTGCAGATTTGAAGGTGCAGATGAGATCGCTACTCACACAGGACAGGAACTCCAAGTGGCAGGCTACTGCTCTGATAAACTACGCTCAATAAAGTTGACCACTGCAGCCTGGAGTTCTTCCTTACGCCCTTCTCGAAGGGAATCCACTGTCCTTTGCCGTCTCCGCATGTCACTCCAGGCTTACCCATGGTGTTCTTTTGCGTAATGAGCCTCCACGACATTGTGGTTGTGGGGCCCTACAACTGTGGCTCATATCTTAGTGGAATGTCCGCTCCTCTTGGCGTTCCGTGCCAAATACGGAATTCCGCACTCATTGCCCTCGGTTTTCGCGAATGATTCACGGATAGCTGAGTTCTTGCATTTATCCGTGAAAGCGGTTTTAACTCTCGGCTATAAGATTTTATTGCTGATGCTTGGACAGGATGGGTGGGTTGGTGGCCCTCCCGAGCAGCAGGGGTTGGAGCTCTCCCCTCCCCCTGACGATTTCCATTTCTCCTTTTTTACTTGGTTTTAATTAACTTGTTTCCCTTTTTACATTTTTAGGCTTCTCATTTAAGAAAACACTTGTTCTCCTGTATCTGTCATTAATTAACGGGGATTCTCGATTTGTCGCGACGTTCCTTGCAGAATCCCGCTTCTTCTATTGGTCTTAGTCCTGTTCTACTTGAGTTTCACCCCCTTTTAGTTCCTCTATTTTACTGTCGTCCCGGTCTTAGCCGACCACACCCTGGCTTGTACTCCGTACAGAGGTCATGGGACTGATGACCTAGCTGTTTGGTCTCATCCGTCCCCCCACCAACCAACCAACCAACCAACCAACCAACCATTTCGCGTAATGATCATAAAGACAAGAAAGAGAAATTTGGGCCCATACAGCGGCATATGGACACTTTTACCCCTCGTTCTGCTTAGGAGTGGAATAGGAAAGGTAATGCCTAGTAGTGGTACAGTGCACCCTCCGCCACGCACTTTACGGTGGACTGCGGAGTATACAGGGTGTTTCACTAAGTGTGTTTGCCTCTGTAACTTATAAAATAATAGGTGACTGGAAATTGTAATGCGGTAGGTCAACACAAGAAATGTTACACTTTCTGCGGAGGTATGAACATAGTTTATTGTATCATTTTTCAAAGAGTTACAGCACAAAGATATAATTTTTAAATGGAACGATAGTTTTTTTTTTCTATCGTGCATTGGATTCGTTGAAACCAGCTGCGTCCAAATCAATTTAAACTACATTCCTATCACTGTTAGTTTGGGAGCTACAAGCCTTCATAGTTCCGGGGGCGGAGGCTGCGATAGCGTAGCTAACTGGCCGAGTGGCTATCCCCTGGGGCACGGCCCTTGTGTTGACCTACTGCATTACAATTTCCCGTCACCTATTATTTTATAAATTACAGAGGCACAGACACTTAGTGAAACACCGTGTATGTAGATGTACATGTGCTGCTCATAAAACTGGAGGACACTTTTTCTCTGAATTTTCTGAATAGTGCGCTTCAGGACTTCTACGAGGGGACACCTTTGATGTGTGCTGCTAGCATTCGTAATTCCACCCTGAGACGCGAAGGCCTCCTAGTGAATCCAAACCTATCTTCCCCTCAGCATCTCCACCTTTTCTTCACTTCTTGACACACGCTTCTCATACTTAGCGATGGATAGGGAAAACCATTCCAAAAGGCGGCCGACGGTGCCGTTGGGAGTGCCCCCAGTGTGGACTCGGAGCTCGTGCTGACGGCTGGGCTTGTCGGTTGCAGATCAGCGAGGTGTCGCCGGCGGGCACGTCTGCGGAGACGGAGGTGACGGTGCCTGCGGTGGTGGGCACCTACTACCTGTGCATGGAGACCGGCGAGGGCATGGCGTTCGTGCACCAGGGCGACGAGCCGTGGGTCTCCATCTCCGTGCACACGCCCATGCTGCCCACCTGGCTCTCCATGATCATCATAGCCGTCTGCCTCGTCTTCTCCGCGCTCTTCTCCGGCCTCAACCTCGGCCTCATGTCCATGGACCAGACCGACCTCATGATAATCTCCAACACCGGCACGCCCACCGAGAGGAGGCGAGTACATCATTTACTAGCTGAAAGCCCGGCGTCGCCCGGTTACTTACTTACTCCAGTGTCAGGGCCATTGAGGCCTCCTTCCCTTTTCTCTCTCTGTCCGCCTTCTCTTTCCTTCTGTCCGTCTCCTCCTCTCCCCTCTCTCACCGTTCATCTCGTCTTCCGCATCCCTCTCACTGTTCACTCCTCAGTCCATTCCTTCCTCCACGTGTGAAAAGTTACATAAGTACTACCTTCTATGGTGATCATTCAAGTCGTAACTAAAAAGTTTATTATATAAGGAACTCATAGTTCAATGGGGCGATCTATAATTGTTTAATAATGATTCTGCAGCCAAGATCGCATTTTTCATTTATTATGTTACCGGTTTCGGCGTGCTCGACGCTGTCGTAATTTCATAACTTCACGACATTTTTATATACCTGGATGTGCCGGCCGTGGTGGCCGCGGGGACTGAGGCGCTCCAGTCACGGTCTACACGGCCACTACGGTCGGGGGTTCGAATCCCCCCCTCGGGCATGTATATTTGTGCCGTCCTTAGTATAAGGTAGTTCGTAAGTAGTTTGTAAGTTTAGGGACTAATGACCCCGTAGTTAAGTCCCATAAGCTTAACAAACATTTGAAATTTTTTTTATACCTGGATGTACTCTTTTAGTATATAAAAAAAGTCGTGAAGTTATGTAAATTACGACAGGTCTGAAGATGGCGTCGAGCACGCCGAAACCGGTAACATAATAAATGAAAAATGCGATCTTGGCTGAAAAATCATTATTAAAAAAGTTTATTGCAAGGTGGTTGTGTTGATTTGGTTGGGATAGAGGGAATAAACTGCTAAGGTCAGCAGTTTCCCGGTGGGTAGGGGAAGGAGTGAGGATAATAAATCTACATCTACATCGATACTCTGCAAATCTCATTCAAGTGCCTGGCAGAGGGTTCATTAACCACTTTCATAACTTTTCTATGCCGTTCCATTCTCTAATAGCGCGCGGGAAGAAAGAACAACTAAATCGTTCCGTTTTGGTCATGTCACCCTATGTAGGTGGGTGCTAGAAAAATATTTTGACTTTCAGAACTAAAAGTCGGTGATTGAAACTTCGCAAACAGGTCACGCCGCAATGAATAACGTATTTCTTTTAATGATTTCCATTCCATTTCGTGCAACATTTCCGTGACGCTTCCCCCCCCCCCCCCCCCCCGTAACGTGATAAAAACAAAACGAGCTGCCCTTCTCTGAACCTTCTCAATGTCTTCCGTCAGCCCCACCTGGTGAGGGGTCCCACAAGGGGCAACAGTACTCCAGGAGAGGACGCACAAGTGTGATGTAGACAGTCTCTTTGGTGGAGATGGTGCATCTTCGAAGCGTTCTGCCAATGAAACGTAACCTTTGGTTCGCCTTCCCCACAATATTTTCTGTGTGTTCTCTCCAGTCAAAGTTGTTCGTAATTGTTACTCCTAGGTATTTGGTAGAATTTACGACCTTAAGGTTTGACTGATTTATCGCGTAATTGAAGTTCAGCGGATTTCTTTTAGTGGTCATGTGTATTACTTCAAGGGAGGGGGAGGGTGAAAGGAAATGCAGTCCGGGAAGTGAAGAAGGGAGGAAGACTGCTTTAGCTCGGGGCCCCGTGCTCACCAATACGTACTCGCGAAAGAACCGTGTGCCCCCTGGGAGGTTTATTGCAGGGTACCCTCCGCCATGCACCGTATGCAATCTTAAGTAACCAGTAACGTTACTATGGTTTTCAACCTTAAGTTATAACACCCACAATTACGACTCGCAATTCGCAAGAAATTACGGAACAAGTCTGAAACATCTCACCAACCTACGAAAGGCTACTACTAATGTTTCACCCTTTTACAGGATTTTGTTGTAACCGTGAAGTGTGCACTAATGGATAAGGAATCATTCATGTGACTGCCTTTCCGAAGATTTTGAATGTTGATAGGCAAAGGATATGCAGAATTGTCACCAGGCACAATGTAAAATTAGGCAAATATGTACCAGCAACGAACTGTAATAAACAGTTTCGTTTTAAGCCTACACCTGGTACTGAAGTACATGGAATTTTGAAAATGGACAGTGTATAGTTAAGTAAATCACCAAGCACACAAAAGCTAGATCACTGCTATAGCAATTAAGTAGTTCAACAGACTTATAAATAAACAGCATTCACTTATAATGGACACCATGTATTCAAGAATTGTGGTCTGATTAAGTATGAGAATTATAATACAAACAATGGAAAAATAATAAATTTTGATTGTTTTGAATTGCTTGACAAAGGTGGTAATCTAAAAAACTTTGTGCACCAAGTTAAAGGAAACAAGATTTTGTCCTATTGCTGAAATCTTTAAGATCAAGTTTCTGAAATTTATCTTTTCAAATAATATTTTCTTTCCTACTGAACAGAATAATTGTTAAGGGAGTTTGACCAAAGGCAACTACAAATTTTCACAGATAATATTTACACTTTAAGGGGAAAGCAGGAGAGCATTAACTTTCGTACACACACACACACACACACACACACACACACACACACACACACACACACACACACCTACCTTACCTTGTTGAACGGTTCTAGTCATAAGTTACAGTAATGTATTCATTGCAATAATGATAATATATTCTCCTTTTGTTTTATAATGAATATTAGTGCCAGCAGTATAATTTTTTGTAGCAAGAAACTTTGTATGTGAAACTATTGAAATTTAGCTGAACGCTTATTATTTCTGCAATTATCTTTAACCAACAGCTAAAACAAACTGTGCCAATACTATAATAATGTGAAATAGCAACTGGCTGCTGTACAAAATTTATGTAAATGTCTCTATAGCCACACTTTGTAAAATGATTAAAAATTTATACTAAATTATATAAATGACACTAAATTAAAAAACTACCAATGGCACAATTTGAAATCACTTTTCAGTTTTTAAAAATAGGACTATCGGAAAAGTGTTCACTAGGAAAGGACCCTGTCTAGGAACAATGATTAGGATAAATTAGGGTGCTTAACACAAAGTTGAGGTCAATGCAGATAATTATTAAACACTTTGCTGGTTCATTACACTAATTGCTAAGAAAAACTTTACTTGTTTGTGCTGTAGTGATGGTGGTGAAGACGTCCAAGTTTCTGGCGGTAACAACTTTCTGGCGGGAAGCGTGGCTTACTTCCGTAACAGCTTTGAGCTCACAAAACTACTTCTTGGCGTTGAAAAAATACATTTTTGAGCTCCATATTAAACGGCCAACTTAAGTAGGACAGCTCCTGTGACATCCAAGGCAAACTTGCGGTTGCTTTCAGAAATATATGCTCAACAACCCACAGTTCGTCACGGAGGTGTTAGCACTACGCTGCGCAGAAATCGACTCCTTTTTTTTTCAGTTACAGACCACGCTACTCGAAGATTCTCACGCCAATTCCCAGCTTTTACATCGCGCGCACACAAGAGTTCCGTTTCCTACCAGCCGCAATACAGATTTTATATATATCTAATTTTAACAATTTAACTCCCTGTGCATGAACAATCGAATTATAAAGCCTGTTAAAAATAATTTAAAAAACATCGTCATAATATATCTTTTCATACTATTAATATTACAAAAATAAGTAATAATTTCCTATACAAAATCTTTATATACATGGCCACAGAGCTCTTAATACAGATATTAAATTACATCCATATATTACATTCATAATCGATACTTCTCCCATCGAATACATTAAAGCAATAAACAGTAATAGGTAGAAGAACAATAGTGTTAAAAAGTGGGCAAAAGTTCATAAGATGGGGAATAAAACCGTAGCTTTTGACGAAGTTCACAGGTAAACTACCTTCCACCATGCACCATACAAAATGTTTCGGAGAAGGTAGATGTTAAAAATTTAATCAGTGTCGGAAAAAACACACTACATTATATACACAAAGAAGAAGACAGCGTCCGCAGACAGCAGCTCCAACTAAAGTTAATAGTTGAGTCTAAAATATAGTTTTTTTTTTCTTTTCAGTGATTCGACAATAACAATGGCACATAATTTTGTATACTAGTAAGATCCAAAGATTGGTTTGAACACCACAGTGCTTTACTAGGCCTGGTCCTGTTTGGAGATGGTATGCCGTTGCCTTCCTCCGACCTTCGAACTGACTTACCCAGCCAGTTATAGGGGGACCTACAGTTTGACGTGGGTTCCGAACCACGGTTAACTCGGTATTTTTCACATGAGAATACTGCCAGAGGTGAAAGAAGTGGAAAGTGACAGATAAAAAGCCTAGGACCTGGCGGGGATCGAACCCGCGACCTTTGGATTTGTAGTCTGGCACTCTACCACTGCGCAACCGATTGGTATGGAACAAGAATAACCCAAATAAAACTTACTTCACGCTAATCGATATCTATTATTAATCAATTTCATTTCATTTGGGCCTGCCGCATGGCATTGTGTATGTCATTGTGTATGTCTTTTAAGGACATATTGTTAATAGAAATAATATGGAAATGCTGCTTTACTTAGTGGATGTTATTTAATACTTATAAATACAGCAATAGGACTATTTCGGCTCTGTTGCCATCAGCAGGCTATGTCCTTACTGCGTCGTGGAGGAACAATTTTCTTACAATTACTGCACATAATTGCAGTCTAAATGTTCTTTAGATGGTAGGTATATTGTTTTATGCTTGTCAGGTCATTAATTTGTTACTGATAATCTGACATGTGTGTTTGACATATCTTCCAGGGATGGGCTGCATTTTTTAGCAAGAAAGCTGCATTTTTTTTCTTCTTGTTGTAGCATCGCTGGAGGATATGTCAAAGACAAATGTCAGATTAGTTATAATAAGTAAATAACCTGACAAGCATGAAATATAAGTACCAACTAAAGAACATTTAGACTGCAATTATATGCACTAATTGTAATAAAATTATACCTCCATGATGCAGTCTATTGCTGTATTTATAAGCATTAAACAGCACCAAGTAAAGCAGCATTTCTGTATTATTTGTATTAATATTATTAATCATCTCATAGGTAGCCTTTCGTATTACAAGTAACGAACTATTCAGTAACCGTAAGGAACATGAAATATATTACATTATGCATGAACCTCTAAAACGCTATAGCGGCACCAGGCGGACAGGCCGCTGCAGTGTCAGGTCGGTGGTGTTGGAACCTGTACGCGTCTCTCGATGTACCAGGGCGGATTGATAATTCTGGTCAAAATAGAATAAAAATTGTTTTAAAGGCGAATACTCAGTTTATTTATCGACTTAGCCCCATTGCAAGGCTATACACTTGGTCCAGCGAGTTTCCAAGTTTTTTTGAACCCATCGGCAAAGTAGGCTTTTTCAGACTCTGCAGTCTGTCACACACTTCCTCATCATAAGGAACCAGTGTTGCCAACTATCAGTCAGAGAAAATGGCAAAACAGTCCAACAAAATTGGCCAGAAATGGCTTAATTATAATTTGTATGTTTTAAAACAATGAAACCATATGCGGAATTGTTTCATTCTCTCGAAACTTCCAGGTATTACTGTATCGATACAGTGGTGTTTCATTTGTCGTACTTTGGAGGAACGTTAAAAATAATAAATCAATAAATACATTTCTATTCAGTGGCGTAACTATTGGGGGGGGATGAGGGGGGGTGTAGGAACCCCCCCAGAACATGAAAAAAAAAAGATAAAAAGGAAAAAAAAAATGAAAGGAAATCGTATAACACCAATCTAGTAAAGGTAAAGATTGAAAACTTGGGGTGTTTTACCATAATCTTTCATTCGATGGGAGTGAATTAGTTTCTTCAGCGGGAGTGGTAGATGGTAGTCTGTCTGGAAACTGACTAAAATTTTGCTCGTCAAGCAGATCTATCCCCCCCCTCCCCAAAGCCAAGTCCTAGTTACGCCACTGTTTCTATTCATAATAAAAAAACTACAGAGTTTTGCATTTTTGTTGTAAAAATGATCGAATAATAGCAATGGCTATATAATATCGCCAAAATGCCTAGGAATGCCAGAAGTAGCTTATTTTCAAAAACAGTGGCTAGACGCCACTTCAAAATGGCCAGATCTAGCCATAAAATGGCTAAGTTGTCATCTCTGTAAGGAACTAACTACGCAGTTGCCACTTCAGCTGGCAGCCAACAATCAACTAACAACAGAGCTGCCGTTCGAAACTGGCTGTAATATCTATGGAAATATCAGGCTTGCCAACAACAGTGCAGGTTCCCAAAACTTCCCGTCTTTCTGACAAATTTAGCAGACTTATCAGACCACTCTCGTAGGTGTTCAGGTATGCATTTTAGAACCTACTTTTATTGGACATGTTGTTTTGGTCCATATACCTCCTTCTAAAATACGGAAAGCAAAGAGCTTGCAGTAGAAATTTATTCCACAATGCCAAAGATACAAAAGTGCTCATAGCGTTACTTGATGGCATTTTCATAAATCCTTATCAAAATATTATGTACTAGCTCTTTTTTACAAGTGCTCGAAGTTCGTAAATACGACATGAAGTCATCGAGAAAGCAGGCGACCATGATGAAATAAAATTGTTAGTGTTGCGAAAAGCTGGTTAGGTCGCAAAATTTTTTTGTTATTGGAGGCCACACTTCATGTACGGTGCGAGTTCAATGACGCCTCTCGGAACTACCATCATATTTGTATCTAGAAAAATAAAAACATTTTTGATATGGCAAATAACAGTAGCAGGTTACATATAATATTATAAAAGGGATTATCTACATTATGTTAAAAAGGTAAAGCGGTCAACAATCTGAAGATTGGTTTGAACACCACAGTGCTTTACTAGGCATGGCCCTGTTTGGAGGTGGTATGCCGTTGCCTTCCTCCGAACTTCGAACTGATTTACCCAGCCAGTTATAGGGGGACCTACACTGTAACGTGGGTTCCGAACCACGGTGTTACTCGGCTTTTTTCACATTAGTAATACTGCCAGAGGACCTGGCGGGGATCGAACCCGCGACCTTTGGATTTGTAGTCTGGCACTACCACTGTGCAACCGAGGCGATACCTCCTTTATGACGTAGTCACACTTTTGGAAATACATGGATTTAGCAATGTTCTAAATACACACTCGAAGTTTATAGCGGAAGTTTGTAAAGACGTTGTATAGATTGAGGGGTCTGCACTGCAGGTCTTCCACGCCCACCAACCCCCCATCCTCAAACATCTTCTGGGGAAAAAAAAAAAAAAACTTTCCAGTTTTCCCCATCCAGTGTACCCAGGTTTAAAATTTCACAAACTAGGAGTCAAAACTACGAGCAAACCATCCACAAAGACATCTATTGAGTTAAAGCAATGGAGAAAGAGACCGCGGCAACGGCAGGGAGGGGAGGGGTGGGGTAGGGGAAGGTGGGGTGGCAGGAAGGGGAAGGAGGCAGAGGTGGAGGGGATAATGGGACAAAAACAAGGGGATAGAATGACAGCGAGAACGAAGAAAGCGACAGTGGGAGAAACAAGAGGAGATAAGTAGGCTTCACTTCAGTCAGACTAGGTAAAATGAATTACAGTTTATTCATTCGTATGACTTACATGTTCATTTTAAACATCTATTAAAAACTTCATATATGAAGGATTAAATATACACAATAAACAAGAGAAAATACAACTTAATATCTAGATTCTGAAGGAACTGAGATATCGACAGCCGTAAGTATAATGAAATATTTATTCTATTACAACCAGTTTCGGCATTCCACTATGCCATCTTCAGGTCCCTACATGGGAGCATGATATCCAAAAGTAGGGATACTAAACTGGATACGTGGACTTCGTCTCTTAGTTGGAAACAACAGCAGCAACTGTGACAACCACACTTTGTCACAGTTGCTGCTGTTGTTTCCAACTAAGAGACGAAGTCCACGGATCCAGTTTAGTATCCCTACATTTGGATATCATGCTCCCATGTAGGGACCTGAAGATGGCATAGTGGAATGCCGAAACTGGTTGTAATAGAATAAATATTTCATTATACTTACGGCTGTTGATATCTCAGTTCCTCCAGACACTTGACCAGCCACTGTCCCGTTTCCGCCACCGATGATGGATTCAATAAGACTTAATATCTAGATCTGTTAAGCACTCTAAAGCTATTTGTGTCACCAAATGTATCTGACTAATCCACCAGTAAATGTATACCCCCAAATCGGTGTGCTACACTGTATAGGATGACTACTGTCACACGCTGGGAGTTAGAATATTGAGTGTTGGCACAGCGCGAACATATTCGCCAGCCAATGTTATTGGTGAGGAATTGGCAATGAGAATAGAGGCATCTGGTTTGAAGTGTGGCCCTCTTGTGCGACAGGTACGCGCGCGCAATCATGCCGGTGCGCAAGAAGGGCAACTACCTGCTGTGCTCGATCCTGCTGGGGAACGTGCTCGTGAACGCGACGCTGACGATCATCATGGACGAGCTGACGTCGGGGCCGGTGGCGGTGGCCAGCTCGACGATGGCGATCGTCATCTTCGGCGAGATCACGCCGCAGGCGGTCTGCTCGCGCCACGGGCTGGCGGTCGGCGCCAAGACCATCTACATCACCAAGCTCATCATGCTCATCACCTTCCCGCTCTCCTACCCCATCAGCCGCCTGCTCGACTGCATACTCGGCGTCGAGATCGGTAACGTCTACAACCGCGAGAGGCTCAAGGAACTGGTGAGGGTAAGTGCCACGTCTCTGCACATCACTGTTACTGGCGTGTCACTGTTACACTACGGTGGTGGCTGGGTTGCTTTAAAGGGGGATGCCCCGCATGCTGACACCTCCTGAAGTGGAGGAAATATTTGTTCCCACGTGTCTGCGTGTAGTGTTGTCCAAGTGATAGTGTGTGGACGTGTTTTAAATGTTGATGAATATGATGGAATATCGTGTTATTTTAAAGGAGAAGCATTTAATTAAAATTTGTGCCACGGCTGGGATTCGAACCCCGGGACCTCCTGCTTACTAGGCAGGAGCTATACCACTAAGCTAACATGACTTAATGCACACGACGACTGCACGGATTGTTTTTAAAGCACGTCTCCCTCCACAACACAAACTTTAATTCTACCTCATGTTCCCCTATATAAATTTATTAATGTTTTCAAGGCCCTCCAAACACGGAATAGCACCCCAGCAATGAACTTTACTGGGAACGGTGCTGCCTTGTGTATCGGGCACAGATGATAGAAATATCCACAGACCAAAGATAACATAGACTGCGCATGTCCCTATATCTAGGCCCTTGATCAGTGTTATCCTCGTCATACATTGGTCAGGGCCATTCAGGAGTCGATACTGGCTCTTGATGACTCTGGTCGCTCCGTGACATTCGTTTGGACCCCGGGTCATGTAGGCATTCCGGGAAACGAGAGCGTCGACCAGCTAGCCAAACAGGCTACCACTTGCCGCCCTCTGGCGATCGGCCTCCCAGAAGCAGACTTCCGCCCGTTGCTTCGCAATAAAGTACGTGAACTGTGGAACGCCGAATGGTCCGCCCTGGGCGTGCCCAATAAGCTGCGGACGATAAAGGACACAGCATCTGTCTGGAAGTCCTCGCAGCTGGGGTCCCGTAGGGACTCCGTGGTTATCTGCCGTCTCCGCATTGATCACACCCATCTGACGCATGGTAATCTCCTCCGTCGAGAGGACCCGCCCGTGTGCCAATGTGGTGCTCCATTGACTGTGGTCCATCTCCTATTCCACTGTCCCATTTTAGCCCCACTGCGGAGTTCTTTTAACCTCCCGAACACTCTCTCTTTGGTGCTCGGCGACGATGCCTCTTTAGCTAATTTGGTTTTACGATTTCTTCGTGCGGGGGGGGGGGATTTACCAGTTACTGTGAGTCCTCTGGGTTGTCTTTTAGATAATTTTCTATGTTCCACTTGACGTGTCTTTAGACTACAGTTTTTATTTTGTACGCTATGTGGTTGGCTTTTCTCTTTTTATACATATCGTCGGTCAACCACATTCACTGGCTCTGTCATTTTTGTCTCGTATTGGTTACTGTGTGTCTGGCGTTTATTGTATTGTCTCTTGTTGACTCTGTCAATATTTCATTGACGGTGTATTCTTTTATTCTGCGCTGTTCTAAATTTCGCTCAGGCACATTTTTCGACGGTTATGTTTTTCTGAATGTCGCCTAGCTATGACGTGGGGGACTGATGGCCATAGTAGTCTAGTCCCCCTAAAACCCCCATACCAACCAACCAACCAACCAACCCACCCTATCTCTGCTGTGTTGTAGTTTGAAACCAATATCTAATTGCCCCGAGTCCCGTGACTGAAGCTTTGTCATTACGAACCACAACGTTTCTATTTTACAGATGAAGTCAAGCGTTAATTTTAACAATAAAACGACTTCTCGTTTTCCTATTACACATGTAATATTAAAAGTAACGTGATTTCTCCGTATTACTGACATTAATGCTATGAGTATCGTTTTTACATTTGAGCACGCAAAAATTGTCAGTTGCGTTTACAAGCAAAAGAATTACGGATCCTCAATGTTTGTGTTGCACTGTAAATTTTTTACTTTTTTCCCCAACTGACCAACGTGATTTTTTAATGGAAGATTATTTTAGCGTGTCATGACTGAGTATACATGTCAGCAAGTAAGTAATTTCTGGTGCAGATCTGCCGTTAATAGCTTTCCACAACGCTGAAGATGAGTACAGACTGTTTATTATCCTTATAAAACCAGTTCTTGAGACGTACATGAATAATTTTTTGATCACATTATTATTTAATGTAAATGGCCAATATTTTTCTTGTTTTACGTTTTGACTTCATTGTATGTGGAAAAAGTCATAAAATATGAACGCTTGTATTATATTAAAATCGGACATTATGGTTGGAAACCGATTTCAGGTATATATAAAAGCATGGCAAAACATTTCCCTTTTATTCTTGAGGAATCGCATGAAAACTGATGCTGCTTGTCAAACTAATATTTCGTCTCCTGTGTAAGCTACAAACTAAAAGATTCACAACACAACATAAACAGGTATTCACTTACAAACTTCAGTTCTGCTATTTGTAAAAAGAACTTTTGAATACATTTCATCTAGGCACAAGTAAAAACTGTAACCGTTGCATTGATATCGCGAATTACGGAAAACTAAGGCCTATTGTACTACTGAATATGTAATAAGAATACGATAAGACGTTTTATTGTCGAAATATACGCTTAATTTGCACTAGCAAGGAGAAGACGTCCGACTCTCAGCTGCACTTCACATTGCTTGTAAGGATGAACTGGGTTCCCTGCCCCCCCCCCCCCCCCCCCCCCGAGTCACGTGACCTAGATGTTGGTTTCAGTATAATGTCACGCGCAGTCCATATTATCTGTGGTCTATGGAAATATCAGACAATAAATCAATATCGAGAGACATATTTTGTCTCATTGTATATCAAAGATATAAATCTTCAGATTTATATCTTGGATATATATTGAGACAAAATATGTCTCTGAACATTAATTTACCCGATATTATTATTATTGCCACACACTAGGAGTAAGTCGGCTGCTCACGGGCAGTGTTCTCTTGCTTCTTCAAACAGCTCTCCGGAGTTGTTGATGCCAGTCCGTGTCTTGATATTCTGTGACCATGATTGCTTTCTTCTACCTGGTGGGCGCTATCCTTTTATTCTGCCTTCTACAATTAATTCTAGAAGTTCATAATATTTTCCTCTCGGAATGTGTCTTCTTTTAATTGTCCCCATTAGTTATGTATCCACCCCAGCTCTACGCAAAACTTCACCATTGCTCTCTTTTAGTCCATGATATTTTTAGTAGTCGGCGCAGAAACCACATTTCTATTGGTTCTAATCTCTTTATAACAAAGTATTGTATCACCTTTATTCTCTGATGAAGCGGCACGTCTGACAGCACACTTCGTACCTTCCGGAGCGTATCTTTCTCAATCCCACAACGAATCTTAATTTCGTCATAACAATCAAGCTTAGAGTGTGTCACAGATCCTTAATATTTAAATTTGGTAAATAAACTTAACATCTCGTTAGATGGTTCAACTTGAATTTAGTGAACATCCAAAATACCTAGAAGTCATCTTGGATAGATCTCTCACTTCTAAGTACCACCTTAAAAAAAAAAAAAAAAAAAAAAAAAAAAAAAAAAAAAAACAGCAGACGACAAAGTTAAAACAAGGAATAACATATTGCAGCACTTGGCAGGATAATCTTGAGGAGCCAGTGCTAAGGTTCTGCGTACAAAATATTTGTCCCTTGTTTACTCTGCAGCTGAATACTGTTCTCACGTCTGGCTCAACAATGGTCATGTGGGAGACGTTGATGTACAATTAAATAGAGCAATGAGATTGATCAGTGGCATTCTGATGGCTACACCACTTGAATGGCTTCCAATATTATGCAACATCGTTCCTCCTGATCTAAGACGGAAGCCTTTGAGAATATTATAAGATCTTGTCCGCTCCTGAGCTTCCTATCCTGCAAGACCTTCCACCACAGGTAAGCCGGCTGAAATCACGTAAACCACCTCTTAAAACAACTGTGCAGCTACATGAGAGTGGCTTCTCGCCGAAATCAAACTGGGCAACAACTTGGGATTCGTTTAATGGAAAAAAACCGCATCTGGATAGATGATCCCTCTAAGGAGCTCCAAGGAATGGACCTTCCCAGGAGAGAATGGTCTTTGACAACCGCTTCCGAACTGGTGTTGGTCGCTGTAACTATTGGAAATTCAAATGGGGACAGACGACCAGACATGTGACTGTGGAGCAGACATACAAACGATGACCCACCTACTTACTAACTGCCCATTACGATCATTTTCAGGAGGTATGACCGAACTCCAACTAGTAAGTCAGGAAGCTGTCCAATGGTTAAAGAAGTTGGACTTGGCTCTGTGACAGAGATATGTTTTATCTTATTAATTAGACACTAGTATATTTTACTAAAGTATTATATGTAGCTGACATAAGGTCTCCGTATGTATGTGGGTGCTAACAATATATGTTCCCATTCTGAAGATAAAGTTGGTGAAAGGAATTTCGCAAATAGAACTCGACGCAAGAAAGAACGCATTTTTTTTTTTTTCTTCAGTGATTTCCACCCCAACTCATGCATCATTTCCGTGCCACTCTCCTATATCGCGTTAATACAAAACGAGCTGCCCTTCTCTGAATTTTCTCTAAATAGTCGGTCAGTCTCAGCTGGTGTGATCCCACAATGCGCAGCAGTATTCCAAAGTAGGACGCACAATTGGAGTGTAGGCAGTTTCTTTAGTAAAACCACAGTCTAACATATACAGTCACGACACTCCCACAGAATTTTGTTATACGCTGCGATAGCAGCGCTCCAAGCGGCCGGCAAGCTACGTTTCTGAATACGATAGTTGATGAGTGCGAATAGTATCGTTTAGATTGACGTCAGCATACTTTTTACGTTAGAGAACGTGTAGGTAATAATTTAAAAATAGCTCCCCACTTGTCTTTCTTAGGTTTCATAAGATGCCTGATAAGGTACGAAACGGTACATTAGAGGATAGTTAATTTACAATCATCCTGTAACATACAGGCTTTAAACGAGTAATTTCATTCTCTATTAAAAATAAAAATACCTAGGAAACAGCAGAAGACATGCCCTTTAGCAGAGAGACGTCAGTTTCGACACAGGAACGTTAAGTATTCTTCATTACAATTCCAGGAAAATCAGCGAGGGTGGAACGTAGGAAACGTAATTAAAATGCAATAAACACGGTATTTTTACGTACCAAATCAACCATCACAGCTTTAGCTGAAGGAAAAAGTCACAGACATGGCAAAATAACGATAAAAGCAACCAAACTGTTTTCCAACAAAGAACAACCCAATTCCACAATTGTTGCTACATCTGAACCACAAACGGCAAGAATCATCAAAACATTGGTTTTTTAAAGCTAAAGTAAATACACTTAAAAGAATATGCACGTATAAGAAAGAAGAGTGACGTGTAAACATGTGAGAATAATTAGACTCCGTACCGAATTGATACACGTCAAAAACTGGCTGTCATATTAAGAACAGACCATAATAGAAATTTATTATACCATTATGTTTATATGCAACTTACTTTCAACGGAATAAGCTGCAAATAATACACATATTCGTAAGTATTTGTCCATGACAGAATTGTTCTTTATTCCATTGAATCATTTAAATGAGGCTGTTTGTATATTAATTTCCGTATTATGTTTGTCTCTCGATATTTTAAAATGATTGTAACGCAAAAATTATAGTAAGTATTTCGTTAAGTAGGTACAAAAGCGATTATAAACAAACATCACTACTTCGGCAGCTTGCCCACCGCTAGGGGCGCTAGTGTCGCAGCAGCTGTCAATTCGTGACAACTTTTACAGCAGTGAGTGTCGTGACTGTGTATGTTAGACTGTGGTAAAACTGTTGCATCTTTTAAGAGTTCTGCCAATGAAATGTCGGCTTCGGTTCGCGCTTGTAGGTCAGAATCAGCTCGGTACGACCCATACTCAAGTGTGATATAAATGGGAGCTGCTGCACGAATGTGGACGTAGTTTTGACAAAACGGTTTCCCGGTGGTCAGCCGTTTGAAGGGACTGTGGCAGCCAGTGCGCCAGCTGTAATGAGCGGCATCCGCGCCATTTCGTGATTTGCGCGCTGACGTCACTGGACGGTTCCTAGCGCCCAACACCGACACAGCCTCGGCAGACACAGACGTTGCAGCTCTTGCTTTTATGTAAAGCTATCTTTTGCACCAAAAGTTTTTCAGAACTCGTTTCGATTTGTGTGTATTTTCGTACCTCCTCACATTTTCTCTGAATGTCCCCTTTCTTTGGTAAAATTTTTTCTATAAATCCTTTTACCTCCAAACTTTGGCTCTATCCAATTAGTTATCGCAACTACAAATTTAAATTTCAATACTGTTCTGTAGTGCCACATGTATCTACGTTGCCTTACTGTTCATCCTGTACGTTTCAGTTCCGTAACTTTCATTTACATTAGACAGTGTGTGTTCTTTCGAACATGTCAGAAACCACCGACGAACAGACGTCATTGTTTCACTTCAACGCCTATAATGTTATGAATTATAAGTATGTAAACCTCTTCAGGGTTTAGCATGAAATACAACGATTTGATTTTTCCGTTTTCGGTCAGCGAGAGCATTGACTACTAGGCTATCCAGGGGCGCTTCCCTTACTGCCCAAATTATCAACTAGTATTGACCATTATTCCGAGGTGACTGAGGCGCTCCAGTCACGGTCAGCATGGATATTTGTGCCGTCTTTAGTCTTAGCTAGTTCATAAGTAGTTAAGTCCCATAAGTTGTACAAACATTTGATTTTTGATAGAATGGTGTGTCTGATTTCGGATATGTACGTACACCTCAAACAGGCAAATGATGCACAATTAACTGCGATCCCTTGCTGGAACACAGGTAAAGCTGCAAGCAAATGGAATAATGTGAGCACTACCATCGTAGTGTGTGAAAATGAAGTCTGGGCGGGAAGCATAACCAGATACGCTATTGGCTGGCCCAAAGCAAGAAATCTCGGACTGGCATAAATTTTCAGATCGTCTTTAATTCAACAGCGAAGACGTTCAGATATTTTACCGTTCGCTTCCTTATAATTACGAGATCCAATTTTTTTGCTTTCTTTTTTAAAAAGTTCGTCTAGTATTCAAAGGTTGAAATGTTTGTAAAGCTATGGGATCTAACGGCACTGGTAATCGGTCCCTAAACTTACAAACGACTTTAACTTACGGTAAGAACAACACACAGAGGCGTAGCGATGGGGGAGCAAGGGGGCCTATGATGCCCCGGGCGCCACTAGCATAGGGGCACCAAACTACATTTTCCGGATCATTTCAGTTATTTGCTGAAAAACATTTTTAAATTGACAATTATTGTAATATAATTTTTTTTCATTACTTGTCTGATAAATAGTTATCAGACAATACCCTCACTAGGTAATAGTAATGGCGATCCTGCCGATGACAGCGCTACTAAAGCAGAGTTACTAAACACAGCTTTTAGAAACTCATTCACCAAAGAAGACGAAACCAATATCCCAGATTTCGAATTGCGAACAGATGCCGTAATGAGTAACGTAGAAGTAGATATCATCGGAGTAGTGAAGCAACTAAAATCACTTAATAAGAACAAGTCTTCTGGTCCGAACTGTATACCCATTACATTTCCATCTGATTATGCTGAAGTGATAGCTCCTTGCTTAACAGCCATATACAACCGCTCTCTCAAAGAAGGATCTGTACCAAAAGATTGGAAAGTTGCACAGGTCACACCGATATTCAAGAAAGACAGTAGGAGTAACCCATTAAACTACAGGCCTATTTCATTGACTTCAATTTGCAGCAGGGTTTTGGAACATATCCTGTATTCAAATATTATGAATTATCTCGAACAGAATGATCTATTGGCCCAAGGTCAACATGGATTTAGAAAATATCGTTCATGCGAAACACAACTAGCTCTTTATTCACACGAAGTGATGTGTGCTATCGACAAGGGTTCGCAAATTGATTCCGTATTCCTTGATTTCCAGAAGGCTTTTGACACCATTCCTCACAAACGGCTTTTAATCAAATTGCGTAGTTACGGTATATCGCCCCAAATTTGCGACTGGATAGGGGATTTCCTCTCAGAGAGGTCACAGTTCGTAGTAATCGATGGTAAGACATCGACTAAAACAGAGGTGATATCGGGCGTTCCACAGGGTAGTGTTATAGGTGCTCTGCTGTTCCTTATTTACATAAACGATTTAGGGGAAAATCGATGTAGCTCTCTTAGGTTGTTTGCAGATGACGCCATCATTGACCGTCTAGTAAAATCATCTGAAGATCAAAACCAGCTGCAGAACGATTTGAATAAGATATGTGTGTGGTGTAAGAATTGGCAATTGACTCTAAATAATGAGAAGAGTGAAGTCGTACACAGGAGTACGAAAAGAAATCCGTTAAAGTTTGTTTACATGATAAATCAATCAAATGTGAAGGCCGTAAACTCAACAAAATACCTAGGAATTACAATTACTTCTGACTTAAATTGGAAAGAACACGTAGATTGTGTCGTGGGAAAGGCCAACCAGAGACTGCGTTTTATTGGCAGAACCCTTAAAAGATGCAACAGAACTACTAAAGAAACTGCGTACACTACGCTTGTCCGTCATTTTATGGAATATTGCTGCCCATTGTGGGATCCTTATCAGGTGTGTTTGATGGAGGACATCGAAAGAGTCCAAAGAAGGGCAGCTCGTTTCGTATTGTCACAATACAGGGGAGACAGCGTTACGGAAATGATACAGGATCTGGGATGGGAATCATTACAACAAAGACGCTTTCGCTGCGGCATGGGCTGCTTACGAAACTAAAATTGCCAACATTCTCCTCCAAATGCGAAAATATATTGTTGACTTCCACTTACATAGGTAGAAATGATCATCAGAATAAAATACGAGAAATCAGAGCCCGAACGGAGAGATTCAGGTGTTCATTCTTCCCGCGCGCTATTCGAGAATGGAATGGGAGATAAAATAGTATAACGGTGGTTCGATGAACCCTCTGCCAGGCACTTAAATGTGATTTCCAGAATATCCCATGTAGATGTAGATAAATAATATTTGCAGTAAATCAATGAAACATCTTTGTATACAAAATGTCCATTCTCTCAAAACAGCACTTAAAAAAGTAAATATTCCTGTTGCTATCATGCCACCAGGATTTTCATGTGTCACAGTGATAAGTTCACTAATCTACGATAATAAACGGCTATGGTGACTACCGGTTCAAGCCGTTACCCGTTCCAGTTGCAGACTTGTACATGCAACAAAAATTTTATTAATATTTCGCGTGATCATCGATAAGACAAGTATTACAGTTAAAAATTGTCTTAAAGCACGTAACGTTACTTTTGTGTGGTCTCTCAGAAAATGAATAATGCAAATTATAGCGCTTGCTTAAAAACTGTGTCCGAAGTTGGACTGATTTTCTTACGAATCATTATTTCAGATTACACAATGTAAATTACATTAACGAGAGAGAGAGAGAGAGAGAGAGAGAGAGAGAGAGAGAGAGAGAATATACCTATTTTATGTATGTATTTGTTTATATGTTTTTCATTAAACACTTTTTGTTTTTCTCGCGGCAACCTGCGTTTATACCTCTCAGAAGATAAAAGGAATCACGACGTGGGAGTGATGTTTAATTTATGGAATTAGGACGGAATATACTCACGAATAGCATTATTGCGTTTCCACCATTTCGCTTAAAAGCTGCATATTAGCCATATTATATAGTTAACATTACATTCACTAGTAATTTAATTATGGACATGAAAAACATGTTATTGGGTATCTGAACGCCAGTCGTGATTGGCTGCCTTCACCTCCTGTCTTTCATCCTGCCAGCTACCAACATCTTCAAGTGAAATAGCAACCGTGAACCCAAAAACTGCGTTTTAACTCTTTAATTTAGGTAGTATCTGATTATCATCAATTTCGTTTAACTGTAATCCGTGAATTTTGATATTTTATTTCTATATTTGTTTTAAAGTTTGGGGCATTTCGATTAAAAACGGCGACTTTTTAAATAACTTTTGAGAACTTCTAGTATCATCAAGTTGGCATCACTGTCCACAGCCTCATACGCCACTGTGTGTGTATGTGTGTGTGTGTGTGTGTGTGTGTGTGTGTGTGTGTGTGTGTGTGTAGCATCGTACGTGCCGAGTGCGTCTTGTGTTGCAACTTGAAAGCGCACGGTAGTCAGTACATAGCCACGGAGGTTCAGTATCCCTTTCCACGTTACTTTCTGTGCGATAAGTAACTCCTGCCACTATCGTTCCATGTCGCTATATAATTTTGTGGTGTTTCCGTCTCAGGTAAACTTCATTCGCCACCCGTCACTTGGCACGGCAATAAAATAACTCGCTTGAGCATTGTCAGGTTCGGCTTCCTGCAAATCTATTTAATGTTGTTTCGTCATCTGAACTGTCCATAGTTGGCGAGTGAAACATTACATGAAGCTGGTTTGGATTTTCCGCCGTATGCAAGACACCTGATTCTTAATTGTTCCCAAACATGTTTCAGCACATTTTGTGCTATCATCAGTGGGATGGTTTATTTTGTTCTGAAATTATAGTTACTGTACAATAGTCTTTTCAGTTACTTCTAAAATGTTTTTGTAGGTTCATTCGTTTTTAAAAGCTACAACCAGATTATAACAGAGAAAGAAAAGAATCGTAAGTACTATACAGAAATGACGCGTTTTTCTCGAACCGAAAAATAGAAAGCAAGAAAATCGTAAATTGTTTGTTATGTTTGCAGATGACAAGTTTGTACCAAAACAACAAATAAGTAAGCTACTTAACGAGTTTTATGTAGCATAATGTAAAAGGTATGTAAAAAATGATACTCGTATATCTAGGCCTAATATTCACTAAACTGAAATAGTTATATAGTCAGATAACCTAAGTAAAATTTAAAAACGAATGAACCTACAAAAACATTTTAGAAGTACCTGAAAAGACTATTGTACAGTAACTATAATTTCAGAACAAAATAAACCATCCCACTGTTGATAGCACAAAATGTGCAGAAACATGTTTGGGAACAATTAAAAATCAGGTGTCTTGCATACGGCTGAAAATCCAAATTATTTATTCAAGCAAGCACGGAAGAAAGAACAGCAGCATCAAAAGATGATTATTACATTAAGCATAACATTGTGTGCATATTTTATGGTTTAAAAGGGTCTTCTCAGATATGAGTAACATAACACCAATGTAAATAATTCAGATGGCATCTGGATATACGATGATTCTACCTCCATGAGTCTACTACTGAAAAATGTCTTGGCAGAAACATCTGCGATTTTATGCGTGTTTGCACCAGTGATCTCGTATGGAGATTACTGGTTTGCAAGCTCTTACAAAATCCTTCTGCCATGTTTAGCCGGCGCGGTGTAGCCGAGCGGGTTGAGGCGCCAGTCATGGAGTGCGAGGCTGCCCTGCGACAGGAAGGAGGAAAAAATATCTACACTGAAATAAAAATTACCCTTTTGCTAGCATTGGGCTACGGAAAATATCACCTGTTCCTAAATTCAAACTTTAATAAGCACTATTCGATTTTATTTTACGTGCAGTTTGTTGCAGGCGAAGCGAAAGTGTTCTGGTTTTTCAATTGTTACAAAAAAATTCTTGAATGCTTTTATGCAATACTTTTGGTTTTTATTTCTTGTACGCTCATTAGCATTTGTAAAACATAAATTGTAGCTAATGTTACGTGTACTTAAGTGTATACACTGCGCCTCGGTTGGACAGTGGTAGGGTGCCAGACTACAAATCCAAAGGTCGCGGGTTCGATCCCCGCCAGGTCCTAGGATTTTTATCTGTCACTTTCCACTTCTTTCACCTCTGGCCAGAGGCAGTATTGCTCATGTGAAAAATACCGAGTAGCACCGTGGTTCGGAACCCACGTTAAACTGTAGGTCCCCCTATAACTGGCTGGGTAAGGTCAGTTCAAAGGTCTGAGGAAGGCAACGGCATACCACCTCCAAACAGGACCATGCCTAGTAAAGCACTGTGGTGTTGAAACCAATCTTCGGATTGTTGACTGCTTTACCTTTATATATAGTGCTTCACTCGAACTCCTGTGTGACACTACGCTTATATGTTCTTTGAAAAAATGAATAAAGAAAATTGTGCTTCCTCAAAAACAATGTCTCAAAATGAAATGATTCTAATACGAACAGTTATTTCAGATCACAAAAAGGATACATTAGCAAGAGACAAAGAATACAACTATTTAATGTCTGCCGGCCGTGGTGGCCGAGCGGTCTGGGGGGTGCGAGTCACGGTCTGCACGGCCGCTGCGGTCGGGGGCTCGAATACCCACTCGGGCATGGATGTTTGTGCCGCCTTTAGTATAAGTTAATTCATAAGTAGTTTGTATGTTTAGAGACTGATGACCCCGTAGTTAAGTCCCATAAGCTCTACAAAAATTTGAACATTTGATTTAATGTCTAGTACTACTTTTAATGTTTTTCATGTAAGCACTTTCTTTTTCTCTCTCGTTTGGGTACAGTGGAGGCGGTTCGTATTGCTACTTAACTGACTTGGATGATCGTGGTTATTGTATTCACCGAAAAGTAATTCCGCGAACTGCTTTTGTTGCTTACTGTTTACTTCGTCCGATGCCGCTACACAGTCATCTTTCGTATCTGCGTCTGGTTTTAATAAATGGAGCAAGAAAAATAAATTGATCATTCACGAAAGAAGTATAAATCATCGAAAGTTCTTTATAATTGTGAAGAAACATATATACATGTGGCGTCTGTTCCGAAAGAACAGACGTCACTTCTGATCCTGCAGTTGTTATTATTTAATATTCATAGAATATATGACATCAACTGCGATAGGGCAAAGCTGAAAATGTGTACCCGGCCGGGATTCGAACCCGGTCTCCTGCTTTCTAGGCAGTTGCGCTGACCCCTACACCACTGGGGACACAGTGATCACCGCACCTGCAAGGACTACCTAAGCACGCCTCCCGTCAGATGTCGCAGTTGATGTCATATATTCTATGAATATTAAATAATAACAACTGCAGGATCAGAAGTGACGTCTGTTCTTTCGGAACTGACGTCACATGTATATATAATATGCCGGTGACGGGCAATGATCCTATCGTTAGTGGGGAGGGGTGGGCGAATTTGAAAGCCCTTACTCTTACGGGAATTAGTTCATAACCACGAGTTTGAGTACTGTGGGCAGGGCGAAGCTGGGAATTTGTATGTGACGGGAGGCGTGCCTAGGTAGTCCTTGCAGGAGCGGTGATCACTGTGTCCCCAGTGGAGTAGGGGTCAGCGCAACTGCCTAGAAAGCAGGAGACCCGGGTTCGAATCCCGGCCGGGTACACATTTTCAGCTTTGCCCAATCGCAGTTTATGATGTCATATATTCTCTGAATATGTGAAGAAACAGACATTTTAAGGTAGGTACAAGTTCTGCTATAATTTTATAATAATGTTAGAGGAATACATTCTATGTATTTCTGGAAGGAGAGGCCGCCAATGAAGTGTTGTTCTACGGGAACCTTGGAAAGAACGGGGGGGGGGGGATAGGAGGGGTGGGTGCAAATAAAGTGTTGTGCCTCGGCCCAGTTACGTTCGCTACACCCCTGACAACATACGGTGTTACGCATCACTAGTTCAAGCGCCAAATGTCAAAACTGACATAATGGAACCTAAATTTTACATGTTCTTAAAATACATTTATTTATGAATGTTTCTCAACTTTTTGTATCAAAGAAGGGTTTGTGTACTTTCACTTAGTAGTGAAATCTCACTGTACGTAACTACTAAACAGCACTAATTGCGCTCACATCAGAAATATGAAGTAACGGCGCTTGGTCTTGTGATGCATAACACGGTCCATACATACATCATTGCCTGAGAGAGGACTCGAACATCCGACGGGAACGACCGCGCACTCCTTATCAAAGCGCTTTAGAGCGCACGGCTATTCCTGTGCGGCCTTCCGGTATTGACTCTTTTAACAAGTTACTTGTGTAGGGCTGAAACATTCGGTAACAGCATCTTTCGAAGACTGTCAACTCTCCCCCCCCCCCCCCTCTCGTCCCTTACCTAGAATGCCTACTCTGTGAAGAGAATTTTTATGTGACTCTAACAGAATTTCAGGCATTTGTCGCTTTTTTTTATGTAGTCAGAAATAATACCAGTCTGTTCCCACCGCAAGTGCTAGGTCAGCCTTTATTTTCCGCCTTTTTTTATAGTCTCTAAGAGCTGCAAAATGTCTTTGACAGTGTCAATTTGAGAAATACGACACGGTAAATGAACATCTACCAGTTAGTCAATCTCGTTTGTGGTAGGGTACAGGCATCAAAACTTGATGCAAGACATTTGAAAGTGAGCGGGAAATGCTGAAAGCAAGTTACAGCCTAAATATTTGTTCTTCCAGTAAATGTTCACTAACATTTTACCGTTAACGAGTAATACAATTAAAAAAGTAAAATAACACTTTCTAGATTTACATTCAATCCATCTCTCTTTCGGGAGGTACGTATGCAAAACGCAAAGTGTGACTGCCATGGTTGTTGTGTATGTGCAGGTTGCTGGAAGCTTGTCTCCTGCCAACAGGGGGAGGTGACAGTGATGGCAGTGCATGCTGCGTTTTAACTGCACCCAGTGACAGGTAGTTACATGTGACACTCTTTACCACAATGAGATACCTTTCCGTTGGTCGTTGCTAAATACGCACTGTTTTATTTCACACAGTGCTCACGTATTTGCAAGTTCATCAGAGAAAGCTCCAGACAAAAATCCGTTGTTCAAGATATTTGCACCTTCTGCATTTTTATGCTCACGTTTAATTCTGATCAAATGTTCGTAAGATTATTACACCAACTATTATGGGTATCAGTTCCTAGACTTAAAACCTACTTTTAAGTTACACTAAGGACCACGCACACGCGAACTCGAACCTCCGCCGGGAGCGGCCGCCCATTCCGTAGCATGATGCCTTAGACCACAGGGTTACTCCAGCGGGGCTTAATTAGTAGCGCCTTAGGTACCTTCTGTGGGGAGTACCCGTCGACTTTCCTGGTTAAAAACGATGTATGGTTTGACAACACTCGTCGTCTGTGAAGGATATTAGGAGGCATTTGCATTTCAGTATAAATCGGGACGGGTCGATTTCAGATATACTGTACGTCCAAACTAAAACTTTCGAAAATGGAAGGAATCCCTCATTTACGATTTCAATTGTAACTGGGTTAGTCTTCAGACGAAATTATGAATGTATAAAAATTGAATTCACGTGAGTGAACGACTGAAATTGAATTGGGTGCTGTTGACTGTTTTAAAGCTCCACAGCATAGTCTTTCTATATGAAATGACCTGTATCCGTACATTATCCCATTGCTTTCGCAGTTTCATTTATGCAGTTTAATATCCATAAATGTTAATGGTTTCGGAGTGTAAGTCTTTTCTATAGCATTGGTTCTCAAAAGAGATTTTCTCAGCAGTTTTTGTAGGTAAGTTTGACCGAAGATTGTTCACATAATTATGATCAACAATAACCTAGAGCCGAGGCTGGTTGTTTGTTTTCTCAAAAAAAAAAAAAAATTACGATGATTCATCATCATCATCATCATCATCTTCATCATGAGAGACTGATTGACTTTCACCTTTCAGTCTGGAGCATAGTTCCCCTAATAAAAAATTCCTCCATAATATCCTATTCAGTTATAACCTTAATGCCTCGTCTGATGTTAAGCCTGGTACTCCAAATTCATGATTGAGTAAATTAAGTACTTCCTCCTTGGCCTACCTCGACTAATCTTACCCTTTAACGCAGAACCCACGAGTCTCTTAGGTAACCTTGCTTCTCCCATGCGTGTAACATAACCCCACCATCTCAGCCTGTTCACTCTGCTTAAACTATGGTGTTCATTTCCAGTTTTTCCTCTAATTTCCTCATTATGGATACCCTTCTGCTATTCACATTTTTTAGTTCCTGCAATCATCGTTACTACTTTCATATCTGTAACTTCGACCTTATTAATAAGGTGGCCTGCATCCAGCCAGTTTTCATTCCCATACAACAAAGTTGGCTGAAAGACTAGATGCACTGCTAACTTAGTGTTGGTACTGACTTCCTTCTTGCAGAAGAGAGTAGATCTTCAGCACTCGCTGCATTAGCTGCTGTCCTCTGTAATAATAAAAGCTGAGATGAATACATGACTTTTTTTTCTTTTAGCAATTCTGAACAGAATCCTCGAGCAATGTTATTAAACCTGTGAGAAGGAAATTATACAGACGCATGGTAAAAAACGACAAATATACAGCTACAGTCATGGTATTGCGATATGCTCGGAAACCGATAGCGGCCGCGGCGGACTAGCCGTGCGCACTGGGACCCCTTGCTGCGGTGCGCGCGGCCGTTTGCCATCGGGGTTTCGAATCGCCCCTCGGGCATGGGTGTTTGTGTTGTCCTTAAGTTAGTTTACCTTGGTTAAAGCAGTTTGTAAGCTTCAGACTAAGAACCACGCAGTTGAGTCCGATAGATTTACAAACATTTGAACATTTCAACAGATAGCAGTAGTATCGCGTATAAACGAACTGTGCGTTGGTGTGTCTGTACTCGAGCGATCCACATGAAAAGGTTACTGGCAACACGACGGGAATTATCACTTTGAACGCAGAATGATAGCTGGAGCTAGAGCCACGGGACATCTCATTTGGGAAATCGTTAGGCAATTCCGTATTCGGAAACCTGTAGTCAGGAGTGTGTCTAGAGTACAAAATCTCAGACATTGCGTCGTACAGTGACCGACGGCCTGCACTTTAAATGAATGGCAAGGAGGCCACATGGGTATTGGATTTTACAATTTATATTTATGTTGCATGAAGTTCAGAACACAAATAACAAGCAGCAGAAACCATTCGACTCAACTCTCAAAAATTCTCGAGAAAATCGACTTTGAAGTTTTGAGAGTACACGTAAGTACCAATTTTTTCGATTACTTACACAATTTTAATATCTAATCGTAATTTTTACGAAAAATGGACGTATTTTTGTTTATTAGTAATTTTCTATATTTTATAAAAGGTTGCTGATAATGATGGTTCCAATCAAAAACAATGTTAATTTTTTTCGGCATTGGCTTAACTATTATCTGACGACGGTAATCTTTGATTGCTCAGTTTGCTAAGAGCTACGACGCTGCTGTTGGACAGTCATCTCCATAGCTACTAATGGTTTTCCAAGCAGCTAACCATTGAATTGGGTGACAAGGTGTTCCGATCGTCTATATACGCATAAACAACGGACACAACTCGTGGAATTAGTGACACAAAAATGTTTTACATAACTGAATTCGAAAACAACGAGAAAAAAAAGTCACAGTGGCATTAGAGCTACCACCTGAGCTTGTAAAATAATTATATATTAAATATTGATATTCATTACGTCTGACATATTCAGTTATTTTGATTTAAATGTCTCTTTAAAAGTCTCTGGTCAGTTTCTGATAAAATGCTGCGAAATTCCTGAAAATGAACAATTTTATTAATTTCTTACCACCACAGGCTAGACTTTGTGGTGTCGATGCAGCTCGTAGTTTCTTGCTTCATGGTCTGCAATGATGTGTGAACCTGTAAACTTTTTAATTTAATTTCTTGGATAACAGAAGGTCTCTATGTACCGAATGGAAATTCACTACCCAATCTGGAATAGTCAGGAGTATCTGTTTCTAATATAAGTCAATTTTATAATTAGCTTCTAATAACGTCCCGTGTGTAAAATCTGCAGGTTCGTAATTCCAGGTGAGGTAGGTCCCGTAGACTCTCTTTCTACTACACCAAAATAAAATTACATGTTGAAGAGATGAAATAATTGTAGACGAAAGCAGAACTTGAAGTTGAAATATATATATTGAGCGTTCGTAATACATAGATTCAATTTCCATAACATCCCAATAATCATAACATTTTCCTATAGAATACTCTAAACTTTATCAGCAAAGAACGACCTCTTTTTCTCTTCCTAGCAGTTACCTGGAGATTCTATATATTCTGAAAAATACTTTACGGTAAATTTTGATATATATAAAATACAGCAAACATTCTAATTAGCCTTGAAATTAATTTATAACATAACAAAATCTTTTATCTACAATTACATCGTTAACAAATATGTGACACATAATACTAACAGGTATCTTACAAGCTGCACCAACGGATACTGCAACTGTTTTCAATATTGGTACTTACGTGTACTGTGCAAAACTTTAAAGTAGATTTTCTCGAGAATTTCTGAGTTACGTTGAATAGCTTTGGCTGATTGTTATTTAAGATCAAAATGTTCAAATGTTTGTATAGCTTAAGGGACTTAACTACGGGGTCATCAGTCCCTAAACTTGCGAACTGCTTGCGAACTGCTTGCGAACTGCTTGCGAACTGCTTGCGAACTGCTTGCGAACTGCTTGCGAACTGCTTGCGAAGTACATATGAACTAGGACGCACAAATATCCATGCCCGAGGGGGGATTCGAACCCCCGACCGTAGTGGCCGTGCAGACCGTGACTGCAGCGCCTCAGTCCCCTCGGCCACCGCGGCCGGCATTTAAGATCTGAACTTCGCGTATCATAAATATAAAGAAATTCTAAAATCCAATATCCATATGGTCTCCTTGTGAGAGCAGCGGCAGAGTTGTCAGTGCTACACTGTGTGAAACATCAATGCGAGACGTACAACGAATGTAGCCGTTAGAACAGAGCGACGCAGTGCATCGTTAATGGTAGCAGACGGCCGACTAGTGTCTTTGCTAACGGTTCCACATGGCCTGCAGCGCTTTTTCTTGACTGCTGACCGTAGACGACTGAAAATCGCAGGCTGGTCAGATTAGTTAACGTTTCATTTGGTAAGGGCAGGTAATAATTTGTCTGCGGCCTAGCTAACTCTCACAAAGACGTGGACCCAAGTTGTCAACCACGCATTGGGCACGCTAGTGGAAGCTCCATAATGTCGTCGGCTGTTCTTATGTGGAATACGCTGGGTCATCAGTTCCAACTGAACTGATCATTGACTGCAAATAGTTATGCTCGGCTGTCTGGACACCATTTGCAACAAACCTTTCAGGAACTTTGTTCACAAATAATGATGGAATATTTAAGGATGGTGATTGGCTTGAAGAACAATCTGGGCAACTCGAACGAATCATTTTGTCATCCACACCGGCCGACATGTAGCCCCATTGGACTTGTATGGGACATAATCGTGAGGTCAGTTCGTGCACAAAATGTTGCATCCGAAACACTTTCGCAATTGTGGACGACTGTAGAGGCATTAAGGCTCAATGTCACTTCAGAGAACTCCCTACGTCGTCACGCGTCCGTGCCTCGTCGATCTGCTGCACTTCGCCGAAGGTCCGACACGGTGTTAAGAGGTATCCTATGACTTCAGACACTTCCATGTAATCCCTCTGTATTGGGAAACTGTAGTGTGTAGACGACAGAGTTTCC
Organism: Locusta migratoria; assembly: GCA_026315105.1. NCBI lineage: Eukaryota > Metazoa > Arthropoda > Insecta > Orthoptera > Acrididae > Locusta > Locusta migratoria. The sequence goes on from CM048744.1 coordinate 346,520,094, forward strand.
TCGACCGCAGCGTGGGAAACCGTAGTCTATAAACATTTTGCGGCCACCATCTGACTTATGGCATTAGACGTGTATATGAAAAATGACGAACTAGACGATTTAGTGGCGAACGTACAAGGAAATCGGAGAGAATTGTTGGAGCATGTAGCACTTCAGACTGTTTTGGCAGCAACATCTGCTCGAAGAGCTGTGAGCAAACTGTCAGTACTAATGTTCAAATGTTTGTATAGTCTATGGGACTTAACTACGTGGTTATCAGTCCCTAAACTTACAAACTACTTATGAACTACTTACGAACTAGGACGGTACAAATATCCATGCCCGAGGGGGGATTCGAACCCCCCGACCGTAGTGACCGTGCAGACCGTGACCGGAGCGCCTCAGTCTCCTCGGCCACCGCGGCCGGCTGTCAGTACTCTTTCTGGGGGTTTACATTCTTTGCTTCATAGGATAGTTGGCTTTCCTTTCCTGTTTCTTTTTTTAATAATGAAGAGCGGTTGCGTTTATCACGGTATGTGAGTCGCAGAGAAATTGACGTTAGCATTTTGAATATTGTCATCAGTTATAGTAAGAGCATCTGTTTGGTATGAAAATGCGTGTGTGTGGCGCAATAAGGCTTAGAGGGCCTATAAACAACTGGCGAGAAGAATTACGGTGATTTCTTATGCGAAAATGGAAGAACATATTGCGTCTATGTATCTGCTGCACGACGGCTATTACTAGGTGTTTTGTGGTGGTAATGCACACATTTTCTGCCGTCAAAAATACGCTATTTTTTTTCATAATAGCTAAATCTTTCTGGCGCGAGTGATGAGACTTTGTAAGTAAAGTTTGGAAATACAGAACATAGTTACGTGAAACTTGTGTAAGTAAGTGATAAGAAATCAATATAAATTGATAGGAAAGACTATACGACGAAAACGATAAACAAATGTTTTGTCCTGGGTCATAAACTTAAGATATTAAACACTGTATGCGACATAAGCAGTTAAACTGACAAAATTAGACGATGTTGAAAAATTTGAAAACTTTGAAAGACTAGGTGGAAGGAAAATACTGAGATCTATACAGTAGTGATAAGTGTAAATTTAGATCAGAGAGATACATTTGAAGGTGTTAAAGCTAACTGATGTAATAAGGGAAAGGAAGAGGACAGTTTGATGGATACACAGTGTAGATAAGTTTAACCAAGCTCACCTCCACTTAAACAGCTGCACGTCCAAACCAACAAAGTTCACTGAAATTGACACAGAGATAAAAACACTAGCATTAGAAAGGACACAATACAAAACAAATGTCTTCAGAGAAATAGTACAAGCATTTTAGGAAAAAAAGAGGACAGCAGAAAGCGAATAGAAGAACAAAAATAAAGTTACGCTCATAGGATAGAAAAAGTATGGAAGCAAAGAAAATAATTTGCCGCGTCATGATGATAAAACTTTGCAACGTTTCGGATCCATTGCAGGATCCTTCCTCAGGGAATACGTTCGTACAAATATGAGTTTTGGAAAGAGAAGACAAGGATGATGTGGGTTGAAGGAAGCCAGAGAGACTTGGAGCAGCGACTAAGACTTTGTGTTAGAATGCTGTTCGTTTCGAAACTAAGAACAAAGCTTGGATGGCTCTCAAGTCGAACAAAGAACTGCAGGGACCGCAAGAACACCACCAACGCATACCACCTTCGTCAATGAGTACTTGAAACAAAGACAAGGGAGAGGTAGTACTAATTGGTGACGTTAGTAATTGGTCAGTAAATGAGGGCTGTGAATTCCTACAGTTACAATTAAAAGCTGTTCAGAAGTAAACTGGCCAGAGAGACGAGACGTGCGCAGTGTTCACAAACACGCGGGCCGTGTTGTTAGCGGGGCGCTGTGCTGTGTTGCCCTCTTAAACAAGGCCACTTGCCTCCTCACATGTTGCGCAATGTGGCTGCAGACAACGGAAGCGTTGTCTTATTCTCCCACACGACTCATCTCGGGACCGCACACTCACATCCCATAACTCGTCTGTTCAGCCAGCCATTCTCGTTTGCCATGCAACACTGATACGTTTAGGGCTCCTCACTGATGTAAAACTTGCCAAATAAAGTCATCGGAACGAGTGGGCCCAACATCGTTTACTCTGTAATTACATTGTACATTTGCAGATTGTAGTGACACAGCTGTGTATATCCACGTAACCCCTTGTCTCTCTTTTCACTTCTGAATATTACATTTTGTAATTTTAGTATCCTAGCAGAACACGAATTATTTACAGAAGGATGGAAAAGTTGCCAGAAGCCGACCTCTGGGAAGATCAATTTGGATTCAGGAGAAATGTAGGAACTCGGGAGGCAATCCTGACTTTACGGATTATCTTAGAGGATAGATTAAGGAAAGGCAAACCTACATTTCTACCTTTTGTAGATTTGGAGAAAGCTTTTTGATAATGTTGATTGGAATACACTTTCAGGTCTTGAAATCACCAGGAGTAAAATATAGGGAACGGAAGACTATTTACAACTTGTACAAAAACCAGACAGCAGTTATCAGAGTTGAAGGGCACGAAAGAGATGCAGAGGATGGAAACGGTGTAAGACGGGTTGTAGCTTTTCTCCAATGTTATTGTTCAATTTGTACCTTGAGAAAGCTATAAAGGAAAGTAAGGAGAAATTTGGAGAAGGAATTAAAGTGCAGGGTGAAGAAATAAAAACATTGCGTTTTGCCGATGACATTGTAATTCTGTCAGAGACAGCAAAGGACCTGGAGGAGCAATTGAACGGAATGGACAGTGTGTTGAAAAGAGCATATAAGATGAACATGAACAAGAGCAAAATAAGGGTAATGGAGTGAGACTAAGAAAATCAGGTGATGCTGAAGGAATTAATTAGGTAACGAAGCAATAAAGGAGCTCGATGAGTTTTGTTACTTGGGCAGCAAAATAACAAATGATGGTCACAGTACAGAGGATATAAAATGCAGAATGGCAGTGGGAAGAAAAGCGTATTTGAAAAAGAGAAACTTAACATCGAATATTATTTTAATTTTGTGTGGAGTGTTGCTTTGTATGGGAATGAAACATGGATGATAAACAGTGCGGACAGCAAGAGGATAGAGGCTTTTGAAATGTGGTACAGAAGAATTCTGAAGATTAGGTGGGTGGATCGTGTAACTAATGAGGAAGTACTGGACAGAATTGGGGAGAAAAGGAATTTCTGGCATAATTTGACTAAAAGAAGGGATCGATCAGTAGGACACTTTCTTAGACATAAAAGGAGTTGTGAAATCAACGTCGGAGGGAAATGTGTGGGGTAAAAATCGCAGAGGGAGACCAAGAGACGCGTATAGTAAGCAAATTCAAATGGATGTAGGTTGCCGCTCTTATGAGGAGATGAAGAGGCTTGCCCAGGATAGGGTAGGGTAGAGAGCTGTATCAAATCAGTCTCCGAACTGAAGAACACAAAAAACAACAGCAGAACTTATTTTTAGAAATTTTTTCGTATAACAAAAATCAAAACTCGAATGCAAGTTATTGGTTGTGCACTACAAAGGACACAGTGACAGAAAGGTATAATTTTTTACCATTTTCAGCTATGTTTATTGAAGGGTATCGATGTCTAATATTGCTGTTAGGTCAGTATTTAAAGGTATGGAATGTTTAATATTCTTTTAAAATATTTTTTTTGTAAATCTTATGGGACTTAACTACGGGGTCATCAGCCCCTAAACTTACAAACTACGTATGAACTACTTACGAACTAGGACGACACAAATATCCATGCCCGAGGGAGGATTCGAACCCCCGACCGTAGGGGCCGTGCAGATCGTGACTGAAGCGCCTCAGTCCCCTCGGCCACCGCGGCCGGCTTAAAATATTTACGAATATTTATAACAGAAAGGTTTACAAACGTTAGAATACCACTATTGATATATCCGTATGCACAAGTTACTTTTGATGCAATTATGCGAATTGGTCTTGACACCTTGCTATACTGAGTTGGAGCTTTCATTTGCCACACTGTGTGTGAATTTGTTTTGCATCCGGATTTTTGCATCTTGAAACAATTAATGTTGATCGGAAGCATGGAAAATGGTCCACAGAATCGTAACTGATATCCTCTAAAAGTCTCACTTCGTGTCTACGCTTTTCAGGCATATATATTGTGGTAGCTTCACTTTCAGGCCGGCATCTCCTTTGGTAATGCTTTTTACTGTCATAATAAATGAATCTGCGATATTGTTTCAAAAATTGGATTTACTCAGTTTCCTTATCCACTAGTCAGTGCCATTTAGGCTCGTGGACATAACTGGAGGCATGAACTGGTTCCTCTTAAAGGTGATCAGTATCAGATATATCACTGTCTTCCAGACTTTCTAAAATCACTTTTCCACACTCACATTTTCTTTATAATCCCTGCTCATCACTGAAATGATTTCACATCAAAAAGAAACTAAGGTAAATGGGAGAGAAAACACTTAAAGCAGCACGTTAAGAAAAACTTTTTTTCCCGTCAACAGTAATTTCGATAACTTAGAATTCTAAGTAGTTTTCTGATTATGGAAACTTCATTCAACAAGGAAAAATGAGAACCTCATTTAATATACAGAAAAAGCTGTAAATAATTTTGAAAGGCAAGTAGTTGCACTAAATTTGTCTCCTTGCACAGCTCTCTGAGAGCGTATAGCGACTGAAAACAAAATCTTCCACTACAGTGGACAAATACAGTGAGAGGGTTAAACAAGGCCATATGAAAACAAAGCGACGCTCTAGAAAGACATAAGAGTAGGAGGCGTCTACTTCCATCACTCGATTCCCTGAAATATCAGTCAAAAAATTTAAGTTACACAATTCGAGAAAGCAGTAATCTAATGTTAGTGTAAGTCTTGACCGCTTTGTATTACTCAACCCCAAATGTAATGGGTCTCCAGAACGTAATAGTGCCTCGCAGTGCTATATGGTATTGAATTCAGAAAGGAAAACACTGGGACTTTCAACAAGATTAATCATTCTCTCAACGCTGCATCTTCTGGATGAATGAAAAAAATTGTAGAAACGATCTCGGACATTTCCGAGTTCTACGAACGCACGCAAATGTAGGTGTTGCTGAGTAGCGCTGATGAAATATTTGGTTTGACACTCCATTCGATGTCTCTCCATTTCGACCATCGATGCTTTTAATGGCTATGGTATCAGTATCAACTGATAAGGAATGAGGAGGCTGTTGGAAGAATCAGCGAGGACGTGTGTTACGGCATCAGGAACAACGTCCTTGGAAACAGACGGAGCTGGAGAGCGTAAAACTATAGGAGTAAACAGACTGCAAACATCCAGCGAATAACTAAAAAAAGTAGAATGCTGTTGCTACTCTCAAAGAGGTTAGAGTAGGACACTATTCACAGCTTGCTGTATCAGACGAGTAATAACACTGACATCTGCATAAATTCTCAGCAAGTCACATAGAAGTACATGGCAGAGGGTTAATCGAATCACTTTTATGATATTTCTCTGCAGTTCAAGCTCGCGGGTTAAAAGGAACACTTAATTCTTTCACTTTTTGATCTGATTTATTTTAGTCTGAAGAACATGCCTCCTTAGGTGCAATGGTGCTAACAAAATATTTTCACATTCGGAAGAGAAATTTGGTGAAAGAAATTTCGCAAATAGATCTCGTTGGGTTGGTGAAAGAAATTTCGCAAATAGATCTCGCCGCAACGATTAATGCCATTCTCTTAATGATTTCCACCCCAACTCTCTCTCATATAGCGATAATACAAAACGAGCTGCCCTTCTCTGAACTTTGTGTATATCATCAATCAGTCCGACTTTGAGGATCCCACCATGCGCAGCAATACTCCACAACAGGACGCACAAGTGTGGTGTAGGCAGTTTCTTTAGTAGAACTGTCGCATGTTCTAATTGTTCTACCAATGAAACGTAGTCTTTGGTTCGCCTTTCGTACAATATTTTCTATGTTAAGTTGTTCGCAATTGTCACTCCTAGCTATTTTGTTGAATATACTGCTTGTAACTTTGATTTTACATTGTACAAGAAGTTCAACGGATTTCTTTTAGTGGTCATATGGAGGACTTGACACTTTTCATTATTAAGGGTCAATTGCCAATTTCTGCACTATGCAGATATCTAAATGCTTTTGCAGTTATTCTTGATCTTCTGGTGACTTTACTAACCGATAAATCATCCGCAAACGGTCTTAAAATTTTCAAATGTTTGTTTAGGTTATGGACTTAACCTGCGGGGTCATCAGTTCCTAAACTTACAAACTACTTATAAGTTAACTTGTACTAAAGACAACACAAACATCCATGCCCGAGGGAGGATTCGAACCCCCGCGGGGAACGGACTCGGAGCATAGTGCCTCAATGCGCTCGGCCACTCCGCCGCGGCGAACAATCTCACGGAGCTACTCAGTCTCCTAAATTGTTTATTTTTATAAGGAACGGTAGGGGCCCTATAACACTTCCCTGTGGAATGCCACATATCACTTCTGTTCTACTCGATGACTTTCCGTGTATTACAACGCACTGTGTCCTTCACGAATCCAACTGCGGCGATATTCCATAAGCAGGCAATTTGATTAGAAGACGCTTGTTAGGTACAGTGTCAAAAGCCTTACGGAAATCTAGAAATAATGAATCTGTTTGACACCCCTTGTCGATAGCACTCATCACATCATGTAAGTAAAAAGCTAGCTATGTTTCACAAGAACGATACTTTCTGAATCCGTGTTGATTATGGGTTAATAAGTCGTTCTCTTCGAGGCAGTTAATTATATTTGAGGAAAGTGTAAGATCTAAAATCCTGCTGCAAACAAACTTCAATGATACGGGCCTGTAATTTTTCGGATCACTGCTATTGCCTTTCTTGAATATAGGAGTGACAGAGGCATAAAAGCATTAGATTGTTCCTCGCTGTTTGGGAGTGAGACAGAAAAGGAATCGACCACTCGTATGTCCTTCACCTCTCACCGTGTGCTCGCTTGCAGAGTATATACATCAGGGGTGGTCAAATGCACGGCTAAGGCTGATTTCCCGCGCGCACTCCCAACAAAGTGTTCCCGCTCCACCACGCTGCTAACATTGCTTTGTTGCTGGAGAGAGCGCACCAAAACGGACCTCTTCACTTCACTCTATCAGAATAGGTTATCGGGGTCGAAGCCTGCTTGGTTTTCATGGTAGGACAAAATTAGAGCAAGGAAAAAAAATACTGAAACTGTGTAAAAGATCCTCCCCTCCAGAAGAGTTCCCGCAGCAGTTCGGGCTAGCTGCTCGATTCTGCAGCATGTTCGGAACTAAATGTGAGTGAGGTTTTTTTATGTTGTTTTGGTTTTCGATCAGCAGATTGGTTTGATGCAGCTCTACACGCTACCCCGTCCTGTGCAAGCGTCTTCATCTGAGAATACATACGGTAACCTACATCCTTTTGAATCTCTTCACTGTATTCGTCCCACGGTGTCTACGATTTTTACCTCCCACACTTACTTCTAATGCTAAGATCACAATTCTTCGATGTCTCAAAATGTATCCCACCAACCTATCCCTTCTTTAAGTTAACATATGCCAGAAACTCCTTTTTTTCCAATTCTGTTGAGCACCTCATCAGTTACGTGATCTACCCATCTACTCTTCGTCATTCGTCTGTACCACCACATTTCAAAATCTTCTATCTTTTTGTCTGAACTCCTTACCGTCCACGTTTCACTCCCACATAATGCTACACTTCAGACAAATGCTTTCAGAAAGGACTTCCTAAGATTTAAAGTAATATTTGAAGTCAACAAATTTTGCTTCTTCAGAAACTTTTTTCTTCCCATAGCCATTCTGCATTTTATATCTTCATTACAGCAGTCATCAGAAGTTATCTTGGTACCCAAATACAAAACTCATCTACAACTTTTGTCTCATTACCTAATCTAATTCCTTCAGCATCGTCTGATTTTCTGACACTACATTCCAAAACTTTTGCTGTACTCTTGTTAATGTTCATCTTATACCTTCCTTTCAAGAAACTGTCCATTCCGTTTAATTGCTCTTCCATGTCTTTTGCTGTCTGACAGAATTACTAAATCGTCAGCAAATCGCAAGATTTTTATCCCCTTTCACTGGATTTTTATTCCGGCTCCCAATTTATCTTGCCTCGCGTGTTCCTACATTTCTCCTAAATCCAAATTGATCTTCCCCAAGGTCTGTTTCCGCCAGTTTTTTCATTCCTATGTAAATAATTCGTGTTACTATTTTGCAACCATGTCTTATTAAACTGATAGTTCTGTAATTTTCACATTTGTCGACACTTGCTTTCTTCAGAATTGGAATCACTATATTATTCTTGAAGTCTGAGGGTATTTTCCCCGTCTCATACATCTTGCATACCAGGTGGAACAATTTATTCATGACTGGCTCTCCTAACGATAATAGCAGTTGAGACGGGAACAGCATCTACTCCAGCGACCTTGTTTCTACTGAAATCTGTTAGTTCTGTCAAATTCCTCTAGCAGTATAGTTCTATCTCATCTTCCATTTCTGCCTTCAAGTTTATTTCCTTTGTACAGGCCCTCTATATATCCCTTCCACCTTTCCCCTCTTTACTTAGTAGTGGTTTTCCATCTGAGTTTTTGATATTCATAGCGCGTCTCCAAATGTCTTTTATTTTCCTCTAGGCTGTATCTATCTTTTCCCTAGTTATATATTGCTCTACTGTCTTGCATTTCTTCTCAAGTCACTCCTACTTAGCCAGTCTGCATTTCCTGTCAACCTCATTTTTCAGACGTCTGTACTCCCTTTTGCCCGCTTTTTCATATCTTCTTTCATCCATTTAGTTACGTATCTCCTGCGTTGTTCAAAGATGTCTATTAGGCCTTGTCCGTTTGCCTATATGATCCTCTGCGGCCTTCACTACTGTATCTCTCAGAGCTAACCATTCTTCTTCTACTGTGTTACTTTCGCCCGTTTCAGATAATCCTTGCCATTTTAATGACATTAATGAAATTGAAGAGCAGGCGTAATCTTACTGACGTTAAATTGAATGGAGCAATGGGATTGATGACCAGTAAACTCATTCCAAAGATCGATATGCTAAACATATTGATGTAAAATCACGGTTTTTCACCATAAGTACTAGATTAGTACTGAAGTCAACAGTTCTTAATAATAATATTATCTGTATTAATAGATTATTTATAAAAATTCATCTGTTTCTACGTTGTTTGTGGCCAGAAAATTAAATAGACAGACATAGTTTATTCTCTATTTATTCGTATTAGTAATCCTCCCTCTCCCTGTTTGCCAATAGCCAGAATGACAGAATCTGGAGCGTACGTCCTGTCAAGCTAAACACATACTACACTGCTCAAAACAACGGGGAAATCACACACAATATACATATGGTATCGTATTTTATTCAGATATTGGTTACAATTGTAATTTGTGTGTGATACAGTACAATATTTTGGTGTGTCAACTCTTTACTTGAGGTTGACATGGTGTTTAGTTAGAGCAAGGCACCCCGGGGCTACCATATTAGTGAAGAAGTCATTTTCGTTGCCCTCTAATATAGTGTGTGATCACCCCGGACAACCAGTACAGTTCCACACCTGCGTGGCACGGACAGTAAGAGGTTATCAATCAGCTATTGAGGTATATTTGACCATTCTTCAATGAGTGTAGTATCCAGCTCTGCAACCATTGTGGGAGGTGCTGGTCTGGCTGCAATGTTTCTGTTACGTGCATCCCAGACATTCTCAATCGGGTTAAAGTCCGGTGATCAAGCTGGTCAATACATTCGTTCAATTTCGTCAGCTTTAAGCATGTTGTCTACCAGTGCAGCTCTGAGGCGACGAGTGTTATCTTCCACCAGAAGGACTCCATCTCCTATGACACTAGTGTAGGCCACAACAAAAGAGCGAAAGATCTCATCTCTATATCCCTGAGCAATGAAAGCGCCATTCTGAACGACATACAGGTCCTTACATCGTCCAATACTAACTCCTGCTCATGCCATTCATCCAGCACCATGTCACCAGCACAAAAAAAAAAGAAGTGTTTCACATTCTCTCCAGATGAGGAAACGACGATTGTCCGGCAGAACACAAAATCTTCTTTTCTTTACTCATCTCTGAACAGAACTCTACGCCTGTCATGACGACTTCAATCCTGATGATCCCGCGGCGGATTAGCCGTGCGCACTGGGGCGCCGTGCTGCGGTGCTCGCGGCCGTTCGCCGTCGGGGGTTCGAGTCCCACTCGGGCATAGGTTAGTTTAGCTTAGTTTAAGTAGTTTGTAAGCTACGGACTTACGACCCAGCAGCTGAGTCCAATAGATTTACAAACATTTGAATTTTTTAATGCTGATGTTCTTCTACCCAATTTCTGCGAGCTAAACGGTGTCGTTTGACTCACTGACTGTGTTGATATTGAGCATCCTTTTGCTGCCTTGAGGGTGCGTTGCAGCTGAGTTGCATTCAGCCTCCTGTCTCAAAAAAAATGTTCAAATGTTTGTACAATCTATGGGACGTAACTACGGGGTCATCAGTTCCTAAACTTACAAACTACTTATGAACTATGACGGCACAAATATCCATGCCTGCGGGGGGATTCGAACCCCCGACCATAGTGGCCGTGCAGACCGTGACAGGAGCGCCTTAGTTCCCTCGGCCACCGCGGCCGGCCCTCCTGTCTCGACGGGCTGTTAACCGTAGATAACGGTCATCTCTTGCTGATGTTACCCTGGACGTGCTTGTACTTGCCTTCTTTTTAACGGTTCCAGTTGTCTGAAATCGTGTCCAGATCCTGAAAATTACACCTTGAGACACTGCAATAGATCCAGCCACCACCCTCTCTCTGCCCGACCCGCTTCCAGCCTTCCTATCGCTCTCCACATTTTTATTGCATTGCATTACCTGATAGCTACAAATCTGAACCGAACACCCCGTCTGTACCAAATTTCTGTTATTAACACTGTCTCGCCGTAATGTTGTCTCCACTCCGTAGAACCGACAGACAGACGTCGAACCAAGTTAGTCCATTCTGCGGATGACATTACTTCACAACCTAGATATCTTAACTGATCGCATAATTGTTTTGACCAGTATGTGTCTGTAATATTAAATATTAATAGTACGAATATATACAAAATATCATTTAGTTCTAGTCAAAACCTCGTCAGAGGAGTACGAGTGGGACCACTAGTAAATGTTTCAGGTTCCTCTTAAACGGAATTTTATTTATAGCTAATTTTTTGTGGTTGCTCGCTAATTATTGAAAAGTGTGTGTTCCAGAGTAGTGGGCGCTGTTTTGAACTGAAGTGTTTTTAAGTCCTTATGTATATCGTTTTTGTTTCTAATATTTTATGCACTAAGTTGTTTGGAAAAATGGGATATTTTACGACAAATTTTATTAAGGAATAAATACACTAAGAGGTTGTAGTTACTAAATCCAGTTCTTTGAAGAGGCTTCTACAGGATGTCCGTAAATTTACTTCACACACAATACGTATTACACGACTGTTCGACTTTGAAAACTTACGCTTGGCTTGCGGTTGCCACAAAATAATATACCAAATGACATTAGGGATTGAAAGTAAAAGTATGTAAGCTGTTTTAAATTCTTTTTGCCTATGTCTGCTAACACTTGAATTGCATATACAGATTTAATACCTATCTGCAGTTCGGAGGTGTACGCCTCCCAACTGAATTTATTATAAAGTTTTAATCCTAGGAATTTAATACTGTCGACCATCTGTCTGCTCTTCTTCATACTTCATGCGTAATCATCTTAAGGGCCAGTTCGTCCGTCTCTCGTTAATCTTGTCGTTAGTAATCGAGAAGATGCCTTTAACGTCCAGTTAAATGTGTTCGTTAAGTGCATTGCGTTTGTCATTGTCAGATACACCTCTCGTTTGCTAACCTGGAGAAAACGAAAAGATACGATATATTTAGACTATGTTGGCAATAGAAACAAATAAGTGCAACCTGAATAAACAGCTGTTCGCCATATTTGACTATCGGGAAGAGGTTAGCAGACAGTTATTTGGCGCTATGCCAGACAAACGTGAAAGAAGATCGAATTTTACAAGATAGTCGTGGAGTTTTGCATGCAGTGTTTCCAAAGTGGCTTTTGAAAGACGAAATCGAGTAACAAATTCTGCAATATCCCAGCATTCGAAATGATTTGGACGAACATAAATACGTCTAGGACGCCTTACAGGGGCAATGACCTCTAGATCGTCCAAAATATTGACATTGCCGTAATTGTCAACTAGATCTTACTCCAGCCATTTTCATCATACCGATTCTCACTTAACTAGTCGTTGCCCGTAAGTTTGTATTTTGATATCGCGACAATAAGGTTATGCTGCATACCTCCAATATATCAAACTCATTTAGTTGCTACTGACGTGGATGGGGCGAGAAATATGACGATACAATTTTCCAATAAAGCTGCTTTCCACACTATTTTTCATACATGGAGTGCTGCTGTTATTTTGTTCGATAAATCGGTCTTTATCACGTGACTATATTGCGGTGTATTAGCGCTTTGGATTCCTGCCATTTTCATACATATTCTCACCTAACTAGTCGTTAGCCGTTTAACGAGCAGAATTTTACTCGTTAACTTAACGACCAGTTTGAGGTCTTTTAACGTCAGGTTAACTCATAACGAAACATTGACAGACGCAATTCTCCGCTAACGACAAGTTAAAACTTAACTGGAACTTAGACATTGAGAAACCGACCCTAAATGTTTTTAACGGCCTGTAGTGTGTTTTTATAGTTTATTTGGTTTACTTTATTAATGTCCATGAAAATGTCAATGGCAGACCATTTGTAGAACTATGCTCGACATGATATTTATTACAATAATTGTATCAGCTGCAAACAAAATGAACTATGCTTCTGGCAGTGTAACTTGAAAGACGTCATTAATTTACACGCAAAATAATAAAATAAAAAAAAACAGGGACCCTAAAAATTGTTACTTATGGGACAGCACATGTAATTTCTTTCCAATCTGACAATGACTGGTTGCTTAATTCGCTAGTCCCGTCCACTGACAGCCTTTGTTTCCTGTTAGTGTGGTATGACTTGAACCATTTTGCAGCATTAGCCTTGACAACATATTCAGTTTTAGTTAAAAGGATATGAAATGCCTTTGACAAATCACAAAGAATACCTGCTTCTTCTAATTTATGAATTGAGTACATTCTCACTATAGGTGGAAATAACCTTCTCAAAAACTGAACCCTCCAGAAATCCAAACTGCTTTCTGAAGAATATGTTGTCTATAGTCAGGTGGTTGAGAAGCTCCCTGTACATTACCTTTTCTAGAATTTTCGAGAATGCTGGCAAAAGTGAAATAGCTCTGTAGTCAGATGGTATCACTTTATCCCCTTTCTTGTATAGGTGTTTAATATCCACATATTTTAGCAAATCAGGAATGTTGAATGTATAATAGACTGGCTACATAAATAAATTAAAACTGTACTAAATGCACAAGAACGTACTTAATTAAATTTGTTGATTTTTCTTTATAACCACTAGAATGCTTTGTTTTTAAGGATTTTATTATGTAAATTATGCGTTGCGGTGAAGTGAGTGCTTGATCATGCACCTGAAGTTATTTATAAAGGACAGTTTCAGATATTCAAGGGCATTATTTACTGACCCTTAACAATTCCATACCTGTTGTTGTTGTTGTTGTTGTTGTTGTTGTTTTGTCCTCAGTCCGGAGACTGGTTTGATGCAGCTCTCCACCCTACTCTAACCTGGGAAGCCTCTTCATTTCCTCATAAGAACGGCAACCTACATCCATTTGAATCTTAATGTATTCATCTCTTGGTCTCCCCCTGCGGATTTTACCCCACACACTTCCCTCCACGCTAAATTCACGATTCCTTGATGTCTAGCAATGTGTCTTACCAGTCGATTCCTTCTTTTGGTCAAGGTATGCCAGAAATTCCTTTTTTCCCCAATTTATTCAGTACCTCCTCATTAGTTACGCGATCCACCAACCTAATCTTCAGCATTCTTCTGTAGCACCTCTTCCTGTCCGCACTGTTTTACGCCTAAGTTTCACTCCCGTACAAGGCAACACTCCACAGAAATACCTTCAAAAAGGACTTCCTTACACTTAAATTTAATATTAGAGTTTATCAAATTTCTTTCTCAAAAACGCTTTTCTACCCATTGACATTCTGCATTTTATATCTTCTGTACTGCGGCCATCATAAGTTATTTTACTGTCAAATTAACAACAATCATTCAAGAGATACAAAGTACATGTTAAATAGATTTATCACACTACGCCCATCAGTTACGTATATATCGTCTACTCTTAATGCTATGAGCTTCTTTTCTGTCTCTACCAGTCTCCTCTTTCACTATATCACACATTGCATTTATTTTGTTACTTCTCATAGTGCATTTGTTTAGATGTCTGAATTACTTGTCTTAATATTTAACTGTATTTCTTGTATTTAGGTAAGTAATAAGCATCGGAGTTATTCTTGGCTAACAAATACCGTTTCCTTTTTATTTAAGAAAATCTTTATTCCTTGTATAATCCACGGTTTTATTATAGACTTCTGTTTGATTTACTTGTAGAGGAAAACAGTTTTCAAACATGGTACTGACATTAATGAATGTCATATTTTTCATTCACGTCACGAGCACTGTAAACATCTTTCCAGTTCATATTTTTGAGCAATTTTCTAAAATACTCAATTTCTGGTGGATTTGACAATTCTCCTGTATGTAGATTTAGCAGTCTTCATAATCTGCTTAGAATCTACACCCGAAACAAGGAGCTGCTTGTAATGATCTGATACGTCATTGATTATTGATTTTATAATTTTGTTGCTTTGATTTGTCTATAAAATGTTGTCAATGGCTATCCTACAGGATTTAGTTATTCTAGTGGTAAAGTTCACAATACGAGTAAGATTTAAAAACAATGTATCTGGCAATGGAAGACCATAAAGCGATTTAGAATACCTACTGATTATACAGTCCAGATGGGACATGTAAATAAATCATCTTATTTTGCCCCTAATATTAATAATCGGATGTTCGGTTAGCTTAAAATTTATGGCAGGCCAATAACTCGTTTGCTGTATAAATATTTGTACTTCTCGCGTTTATTTTATACTGAAATTTCTAAATATCAGTTTGATTTGCATATGTCGTACTGTGAATTGCGTCACTTGTATGCAAAGACTTAAAGCTAGATAAGGTATCATTACTGGCGTTACTGTGCTTACTCTGTTCCGATGTATCAATGCAATTTCCGGTATTTGTATTGATACAAAATTTCGATTGGAACCTGGTAATGGAACGTCCGTATATGTGGCAATGAGCGGTGAAAGCAGCCACAACGGCAGAGAGAGAGAGAGAGAGAGAGAGAGAGAGAGAGAGAGAGAGAGAGAGAATATGATCCGGCGAGTGCCGGTAAATACCAGCGTAGCGTAGACTTGGGCTGTGACCTGTACGCAACGGGTACCGGTTTGAACCTGATTCCAGGAGCAACGAGGGTCGTTAGCGCGCAACACTTGCCCTGCAAATTGAGCCGATGTGATTCCCGCAGTTAAGCGGCATAAAATACTTCGCTAATGCGAAAAGACAGCGTTCGTGTGTATGCGCGCAAGCGCCATTGTAGACACGGGAAGCTTGCCGAGGACGGGGACTGCTTAGCAGTGAAACAGTACCGTAGCGGCTGGAAGTAATATTAAGGTAGGCAACTTTTTGCGACTAGGGGCGGGGTTCAAATACTGAAGTTAGCGAGTCGCCTCGTGTTCTGGAATAACACACCCAAATAAATCGCACATTTTTCTCGATTCTCCACATCAACAAATTATACCTCAAAACACGCATAACGAGCTCGACCCATTTTCATATGTTTACCATCATTTACATGTCTTACACATTATTGCTTCACTGACGTTTTACAACTGCTTAACCTTATCCCCATCTCCCCCCGTCCGTCCCTCGCCCCCCATCTCCCCCCGTCCGTCCCTCGCCCCCCATCTCCCCCCGTCCGTCCCTCGCCCCCCATCTCCCCCCGTCCGTCCCTCGCCCCCCATCTCCCCCCGTCCGTCCCTCGCCCCCCCATCTCCCCCCGTCCGTCCCTCGCCCCCCCATCTCCCCCCGTCCGTCCCTCGCCCCCCAATCTCCCCCCGTCCCTCCCTCCCCCCCAATCCCCCCCGTCCGTCCCTCCCCCCCAATCTCCCCCGTCCGTCCCTCCCCCCAATCTCCCCCGTCCGTCCCTCCCCCCCAATCTCCCCCGTCCGTCCCTCCCCCCAAATCTCCCCCGTCCGTCCCTCCCCCCAAATCTCCCCCGTCCGTCCCTCCCTTCCGCCCCCTTCCCCCCCGTCCGTCCCTCCCTTCCGCCCCCTTCCCCCCCGTCCGTCCCTCCCTTCCGCCCCCTTCCCCCCCCCGTCCGTCCCTCCCTTCCGCCCCCTTCCCCCCCGTCCGTCCCTCCCTTCCGCCCCCTCCCCCCCGACCGAACCGTCTCTCTCCCCTCCCTTCCGCCCCCTCCCCCCCGACCGAACCGTCTCTCTCCCCTCCCTTCCGCCCCCTCCCCCCGACCGAACCGTCTCTCTCCCCTCCCTTCCGCCCCCTCCCCCCCGACCGAACCGTCTCTCTCCCCTCCCTTCCGGCCCCCCCCCCGACCGAACCGTCTCTCTCCCCTCCCTTCCGCCCCCTCCCCCCCGACCGAACCGTCTCTCTCCCCTCCCTTCCGCCCCCTCCCCCCGACCGAACCGTCTCTCTCCCCTCCCTTCCGCCCCCTCCCCCCCGACCGAACCGTCTCTCTCCCCTCCCTTCCGCCCCCTCCCCCCCGACCGAACCGTCTCTCTCCCCTCCCTTCCGCCCCCTCCCCCCCGACCGAATCGTCTCTCTCCCCTCCCTTCCGCCCCCTCCCCCCCGACTGAATCGTCTCCCTCCCCTCCCTTCCGCCCCCTCCCCCCGATCGAACCGTCTCCCTCCCCTCCCTTCTGCCCCCTCCCCGTACTCGTTCCTCTGTCAAGTGTTAAACACTGTTTTGAAACTGTGTCCCTTCGCATTACCACCACAAATCTGCAACGAAAAGTGATACGGTGGCCGTTTTACATGAAAAAGAAATTGTTGAAATATAGTCTGTTTTTGTCAACATACAGACAGAAAGCTTTGTTTTGTTTGTTCTTGGAATATGTTAGAAATTACATTATATCAATTCATAGTTGTTCTCACCTGCTATGTTTTTAATAAAACGGAAAGGTATTTTATCAAATTTCACTGACGTCCTAAAGTTCCACAATAATAAATATGTTCAACACTTCAGAACGTGATTACCAAATGATTGCTTTCACAAGACAGTATTTATGCTGTTAAATCACTGCATTGATTTCACTTGAACCGCCCATTGGCTTTATACAATAACTACTTGTCTGTAAAATTCACTTCAGTTCCTCAAATTTCTCATAAGACTAAGGAATCTGGGCTTCCAGCTGTAGTTATGCATAAACGGTACTCAAAACCTATATGATTCAACACTTCAGTGTTACCAAAAGACAACATACACTCTGGGTCCTCAATTATATTTAGTTCAACTGTGTGTAACCCATCGTAATTGCGACATAGTATAGCTGCCCCAATCCTTAAAACAGGCAAGGACCCAACCTCTCTAGACAGCTATCGTCACATTAGAAAGAAAATGCTAAAAAGAACGATTGGCTCTGACCCCTCGAAAACCTGTGGCCCCTTATCAGTGTGGATTCCGGAAGGGACGACGTACAATCGACCATTTGCTAGTGGCTATCAGTTATTTAAAACGTTATCTTGGAGGTCCACTAAAGGGTTAGATGTCGGGAAATGTTATGTTTCAGGGGGCTAATTGTTCACCTCACCCTTGCCCAGACACACCTGACAAAACTTCTCTCCCACAGTTAGTAACCTTAAGCAGGATACCACATTGCCGTCGTCCCCGATGCTACTGGTACTATCCAATTTTTTTTTATTAATAGTCGTCCGCTCTTTGTTCCTTTCGTTTATTCATTTAAATATTTTTTTCTGTGATATGGTTTAAAACATTCTAGAACAAATAGTCCAAAGCGGCCTTTGCTTCCAAATATAAAGTCATATCTCTCTCGTTGTTCCATCGTCGCTCAATCCAAAGTATTTTTTTGTAAGAATTGACAGCTTTGTGGCTTTCGTTTCTTTGGTACGCTGACAGACGCGTTTCTGAACTAGCATGTATGCGTTCTGGAACTCTAGCTCGTCACATGGTAATCCTTCCCAGTCCCATTATTGTGCAGTCCTTTCCTTCATGCTTCCTCTTCATCATTTGTTTTTCCCCTTCGTCGTTTTTTGTATCGCCCTCTCAGATAACTGCAGCTCCTCTTACGTTAACAATCGGAGCATGAGCACTGTCTATAATCTCTCTTCTTACAACATGAATGTAATAATTCCAATCCCAAAGAAAGCAGGTGCAGGCAAGTGTGACTATTACTTAACTGTCAGTTTAACAAGACATAATTGCAAATTACTAACACGAGTTATTTACGTAAAAAATGGAAATGGAAAAAGTGATAAGGTCAATTTTTACTTAATGGAAATTTAGAAATACGTGGAGCAACACTTCTGTCTAATCTTAGAAGGTAGAATCAGGTAACACAAAACTACATTTATCGTTTTTGTAGATTTGAGGAAAGCTTTTGACATTGTTGACTGGAATACACTTCTTCAGATTCTGAAGATAGCAGCGGTAAAATAAAGGGAGGAAAAGTCGTAATACAACTTGCACAATAACCAGCATGCTGTTTTAAGAATCGAAAGGGACGTAGAGGTGGGGAGGAAGTAAGACAGATTTGCAGCCATTCCTCATTGTTTTTCAACCTGTAACTTGAGCAAGCTGGAAAGGAAAGAAGAAGAATTGGAAATGAGAATTAAACTAAATGTAGAAAAAATAAAAACCTTGTGGATTGCCGATGACACTGCAGTTCTGTTAGAGACAGCGAGGGACCTACAAGAGCAACTGAATTGAATGGGCATTGTCTTGATGAAAGGATGGTATAACAACAATAAGAGCAAAACAAGGGAAATGGAATGTAATCTAATTAAATCCGTAGAACGTAGCCAAGTTGTCAATTTGTATTCGTGAAGATAAGCTTGTGGGGCTGAATTCTTTAGCTGAAAACCTTCCGAAAATAAATCACTGATAGTGACCAAAAAAACAGCGTCACCTATTGTGCCATTAGTGAACTACTGACTTAGCTCTTTAGTCCCCTTAAAACGATCCATCATCATCATCATCATCAGCAGCAGCAGCAGCAGCAACAACAACAACAACAACAACAATAACTACTACTATTACTAGAATTTTAAGTTACGGTATATTTTTATTTCCTTCCCCTGTTTTTGCGAAATGAAAGCCTATACGTATTTTTGTATATTACAGTGTTCAGACAGAATTACTGACTTCTGATCGAAATAAAATAGTAAATTACGATACCCATGAGCCATTTTTGGTGAAACAAACCCTGTGTATGTTGTCTCAAGCCACGCTCAATCACATGCAAATGCGTCTGTTAAGTTCGGAGATTAGATTGTTCAAACAGACTGACAGGCACGTAGGTTTCATATAATTTCAATAGAGGTCTTTTCTGTCAGTGATCTTTTCATGGAATACAGTCTGCATGTTACCCCGAGCTACTATGAAGTTTACCGTGAAAATGCTGTAAAAAAAAAGTTTAAGTAGTTTTGGAGATGTGCGTATTCAAACAGATCAATGGCAGACATGACAATTTTATTGTTATGATCATTAATATGTTCGAAAACGCCGCTTGCGAAAATGTGATTGTTCAGGGACTCATACCTCGAGGTCTGTTGGTCACGGAGCAAAGGGGTTAAGTGTTTTGGAGAGTCCGTTACTTAATGATCATTGGTATACGTGTAAGAATAATAGGCATACTTTAGCTAAATTTAAACATTACACACTTCCCGCAACCCAGATCAATTGAGAAAATTGCTTGCTTTTGCACACTATGTATGTTATAGAGTGATCTTTTTACGGGTTACGAAAGCACCTTAATTTTTGGGTACCAAAACTACATACAGCAGGGATAGTCACTTCTTTACTTCATATTCATGGCAAATATTGGAAAGTTTTACCACATGTTTTTAGATGATATTCTCAAACTGCTTATTACCGAAATACAAAGGTTCAAAATTACTGTACCTGTGCGCAAAACTACAAACATTGGTTTTTACCCTTTTTTGCTCCATGGAAGATAAATATCAAAATAACAAACCATAGGAAATGTCAAATTTTAGCAATTTATTCGATAAAGATTTATCTAGAATAGGTATTTTCCCGATTTCAAAAATGTTTGTTAGTTATAAAGATAATCATGATTTAGGGGGTTAAAAAATTTGTAACTGCTCTGGGAGATGGTTTTCGGGGCCCTATGAAACTTATCATACGAATTCAAGAAATTTGCTAGGAGAAAGTATGATTTTTTGATATCTTGCTCTCTGTATCTTTGTTCGATGAAGGGTTGATTTTCGGTATTCGTTACAGGTACAGTGCAGCATCACGTTACGTAAAGTATTGCATCATAATTTAAAGAAATTACAGAGGTGACAACACACTGAGTGGACTTTTTGTGTGCTTCATTTTAGGTCATAGATATAAGGGTATACATTAGAGAAGCGATACTGAACTCTTTGCAATTGGGAGTACAGTAATATCTAATACTGATTCTTTAAATTCTCCCGGCTTACTTAATATCGAAATACTTCGCGGGTAAAATGCCGGGTTTGTATCCAACGGCAGTGTCACATGGGCCATAGTATACTCCTCAGAAAGAAAGGTCATTGGACCTCATACATAGAAATTCGAGAGTATAGCGTAAAGGAGACACTCTTAACACTCCCTCCAATACTATCATCAAGCTCACGGCCAAGTAACTGGATGAAGATGCTGAGTGAGTTTTTAAGAAAGAACTCAGTTTTGCTCCCACACCATTCGTGGTCTCACGCAGAAGCAGCCTACGAAACCTAAGATCTCTGAAAGGGAGAGGGTGGTCATACGGAAACAAAGAGAAGATCCTGAAACTGTGATCTAACCAGCCGGACTTGCTAAGCCCTTTCACCTGGAAGTGTTCCTATCACAATCGAAACTCGGTGGATTTTGTGGAGCGCTTTAGAAACTTAAAGCTCAAAGGTAGTCATCCTTGTCAGCTTCGATGTTCTCTCTTTTTACCAGAATGCCTTTACAGGGATCGTTAGAGCTTATTGGTCAGAAATTTGACGAAAAGACAACCAACCTTTTAAAGCATGTCTTGGCCTCGATACACTTTCTCTTCGATGGGGGCTACTATGAGCAGACAGAAGCAGTAGCAATGGGAAGTCCACTTTCACCAGTTGTCACCATTGTGTATATGGAATACTTAAAAGGAAAGTACATGGGCTCGAACAAACATATCTGAACGTTTGGTTACAGGATCTCTACGTACACCTCAATGGGCTGGTGGGTGTCGTTTTTCTGCAAAGCTCTGCAACCAATCTAGATAGCACTGTAGATGTAATTGTAGAAGCCGTACGTAATGCAGATATCTGAATTATAACTTATGTAATAATCGTTGTACATGTTCTCAAGCGTATTGTCATCAAAAGCCGTGATGATAATTGCAACTTTAACCTTCTTATCGGAAGACTGTTGGTATTCACTGCCACTGCTTTCATCGCCTCCTCCCGCACTTACCGTAGCACTACCGCTTGCAATGAGTTGTCCGTCATTATCATCCCTATTATCATCATTATGCGTTAGTGTTACAACAGTATCTAGCTTATGCTCATATTTCTGTACCATAACAGATACGAGAAAGCATGCAAAGTGCAATGTGGCAAGGCACACGCAGAGGCCTCTAACGGACGGCTGCAGACTTTTGCAGATGTGGGAGTATCACTAGTGCAACAAGGGATCTTTACATTATCTCTCATACGATTTTGGTGCATATCTGTTTGTTAGAGGAAGAAGCCCTGGAATGAGCCCAGTGGAAACGTACCTGTTTCTTCCCGTATGTAGACGACACTTTTGTGATATGGCTACATGGAAGAGACAAGCTGAATGACTTCCTTACGCACCTCAATTCTATACACCATTATCAGGTTTATTATGGGACTCGAGATGGATGGAGTGCTCCCCTTTCTGGATGTCCTGGTTGAAAGGACTTGACAGCACTTGGGGCCATAGCGTGTACCGCAAGAAGACGCACACCGATCTATATTTGCAGGCGGACAGCTGCTACCACCAAGCGCAGGGGAACGGCGAGCTCAAACATTGCTACATACCGGCTCTTACGATGGAAATATCAACGAAAAAATAAAACATCTGAAGGCAGTTGTCCGGAAGAATGGTTACAAGGAGCGGCAAATCCGGAAAGTCCGCTTTTTCTCATTCCCTTAATCCGCGTGTTAAAGTTTCTCGGTTTAGGGTTTACAAGCAGTTCATCCGCAAAGACCTGTCTAGAGAGGAGGAAATGGTGACGGAGGAGACAGGTAGCAGACTGCGAGAAAAAACAGTGGCAATGTTTATTTTAAAAAATAGATAAATAAAAAAAAATACTGTAATCAATCCACTGCCTTTACAATACACAATGATTTTCTGAGGAAACACATTTCCTCCAATTTTTCTTTTATTCCAGACATCAACAAGAACACAAAGCAGGATAAATACTGATTTGATATATTTTCTTTGTGAGTTTATGTTCTGTGCTACAAGATAGAATGCTGAACTTCAGACTAGTGTAACCTGAAGTCTGTGTTCTGCATAACTATTGCAGTTGTTCAGTACTGAAAGCGAGACTCTTCTCACGGTGTCAACACAAAATGAATTAGAAAAATTAACAAAAATAACGAGGGTAGAGCAGTCAACAATCCGAAGATTTTACAGATAATGAAGAAGCAATGATTCAAAATTTGTGATGCGGCCGAGAATAGAACCCCGACCTCCATGCTTACTAGGCAGACGTCTTACCGTCTTTTTCTTCTGATGCTTCGGACAGTTGTTCAGAAGACGAAAACTTAGCTGTACTCAGCACTGTTGAAACACCACGACGCGTTTTTCTTGTTAGATGACAACCATTTGATCTGTGTAATGAGAGGGAATTTCATATGCGCTTCATAATAATAATAATAATAATAATAATAATAATAATAATAATAATAAATACTAACCAATGACACTGCCGGGTTTAAACGGAGAAAAACGCGGAATTCAACATTCTGGGTTAAATTTTACATCGCGCTCGGCGGTCGCGAGAGATAATGTTGATAACGGGTGACGTTTGCATTAGCTGCATCTCCCTCGCTATTGGTCAAGCAACATCGACATTGAGCAACAGTAGCCAACGTTATCTCTCGCGATCGCCGATCTGGATGTAAAATTTTACCACATTTAAATCACAAAGCCATGCTCTCATAATAAAACTTTCAATTAAGCATAAAGATACTTCCCTTTGCAATAGTGTTGTGCCATGCAATTGCCACTAAGATCAGTCAATGTATCAAGTGATTAGTGTTTTTTTTTATTATTATTATTACAACGTGGAGCTCCGGTAGGTGGACGGGTGGACGTAAATTGACCAGTCTGTGTTATTAAAAGTAATGTCACATTCACAGAACAATGGGAAGAGGAAAACTTAAATTCATAATAAAATATATGTTGACAACAGAAATAATACGTATGACTTTATTGTTAATCCTGCCTTCGTTGTTGTTTATCCTGTTTTTCTTTTTAAAAAAGAATACAGCTCTTTGATTTGCCTTACCGTCTTCTCTCCTGTCTGTTTAACGAATTGTACAGTTTTGTGACAACTTCCAAGGCTTGTTGTTTTTCCAAAAAAAAAAAATCAAACCATCTGCCTTTTCATTTACTATAACTACTTTCCTCTCTAAATTCAAGTCGGTCAAAAGATTTTTCTCAAATTTTTTCCTCACTTGTTGCCCATTGCCTTTGAAAACTGAAACAGAAAACTCGTAACAGCTATACAATCTAAGACGCGTCTTCGATTTCAGTTAATAATCGATAAAATTCGAGCAATTGAGATTTTCGTTAGTAGTGCCACCTGTTATCTGTTGAGACGTACTATTTGCTTCGACAGAAGGCGTAGTTACCTGACAGTTAACTAACGGTCGTTGAAATCAGCTATGGGAAACCCAAGTAAGTTATCTGGCATGTTAAATTATAACATGACGGTAGCTAACGGCACGGTAACTATAGTTTTCCAGAAACCGGGCAAATTGGAATATTTTACGAAAGAGGCGCTGCAAATGCCGAAAGACATAGGTAGTTTAAATTTGGCAAACGAGTTTCCATCACTTATTACGTAACAAAGAATTGCTTGCTTACCTCTTGATATTGAATTTAATTAATTATTCGATGTAGTATGCTGATATGGAAGCGGAATCGAAACATATTTTCTTCTCTTTTTCTTGTAATGTGTCTTAGCAGCCATGTATGAATTTGGCAAGAAACTAAATATGAATATCTATGAATGGCACGCTACGACAACTGAAGTTCAACATCCAGAGGGTATAGAGATCAATGGTTACGTAACTTGGTGTATTATCTCTGGCCTTGCGCAACGGCCGGCGGTGTAGATGAGTGCCAGGTGGTGGCATAGTTTCGGCACGCGCAGGTGAGTTACGGGCGCCTGTTTTCTGACCTGCCGTATATCCATCCCCCACCAAGGCTCCGCCCCCCCCCCCCTCAGGCTGCAGCCGTGATAGACCCGGGCGCGCCGCAAATCACTTGGCGCTGTTTGTTTTTGTGCGCTGCTCTCCGGAAGACGCCTGTCGTCACAGCTGGCGTCATCCCCCTCTCTGCCTAACCAGGTCACCCACTACTCCGTACACCGCCTTGCGCAAAGTTTCGCGGCCTCGGTAGAATCTGCCTCTTGCCTTAACTTCGGCCCTCCACCGCTGCTCCAGGCGACTTGAGCGTCTCAAGGTCACCGGCCATCTTCCATTAGAGAGATTAAAATTACCAGGTCCCCGGAGTTGTTTTCCATTTATTAATGGAAATGTGATGAGTTTCCTGAAATTCAAAGTGTATCTCGCTCACCTGGATTAGACTCCGGCAACACATCACTGCATATTTAGAGTATGACATATTATATTTCATCACATATTTTTGGAAACATTTTCGTTTCTCTATTTTTGGGTCAACAGCACTCTATTGAAATTTATTAATAAAGAACAGTCTAGAATGCACTAATTTATTTCATTCAACTAGTTTGTCTTATTTAGCTACCTGCCAGCACCACAACATCGATGGAGACAAAATTCCTGAAGATGGTCTAAATAAGACTGAAACTACTTAAATGAAATAAATTAGTGCATTCTAGACTGTTCTTTATCAATAAATACTATATTTCGCGTCATCCAGTTATATAAAATATAAGACTTAACATTAAAAAAATCAAGTTAATGCTCTTTTCCGAACAGGCCACGTTCCAATTCAAATTTCAACATCATTTGGGTTTCTTTTCTTCTCCTATCTCTCTTCACTATGTTTTCATCTGCTCACAATGTTCCTTTTTCTGTTTTCAAACGATTTTGAATGAGTCTTTTTAGCTACCCTGTGTTGTAATCTTTCCAGTTACTTTGCTTTATTCCGAAAGGCTCCTCTGCAGTTTCTGTTTCTATATTGTTTCTTTCTAAATCCTTTGTTACTTCGTTGTCCCAGCTTGTCGTTGACTTTTTACCTCTATTTGTTTCTTATTGGTTAATCTACTGTTTTGCGTTCAAAAAACGTGAATTATACGAGGTATGTCCACAAAGTCCCGTTTGGTTATATAACTCAAACATGTACAGATACAGAAAAAATATTTATTGAACAAAAATCTACAACTTTTAAACCACTTTTGTACATATCTTCCGAAATTTTCTAGGCACTTGTAATAGTGTGCCAAAAGTTTTTGTATGCCTTTTTTCTTAGTTTGCCGCCTGACTATTCAACCATGTGGTAACATGTTCTTTCAGCTCGTCATCATCGTTGAAGTGTTAACCATCGAGGACAGATTTTAGGTGTAAGAAGAGATGAAAGTCGCTAGGAGCGAGGTCCTGGATGTACAGTGGACGATCAATCACGTTCCAGTGAAATTCCCGTAATTCATCGTGCACTTGATCCGTTCTTCATTGAACAGTCTGAATCATCTTCTAACCAATAAATTACTCATAGCATTTTGTCCTTAAACCTCGCAGATTTGCCAATGAATTTCCTTTGGTTTAACTTTCTTTGCGTTTAGAAAAAAAAAAATCCCAGATCTGATTTCACACGTAGCGGCATTTTCAATTATGACTGACATTATAAAGAAGCACTACAAAGCACATGTCGGTAACAGCGATCTGAAAATCGGGTACACGTCTTCTCCTTGAACTGCCGCGCATGCTCGGAACTGCAATCGTAGGACTGCCGCGGATAGAAATACAAACGGAACATACTTTGTGAACGACTCTCGTATTTTATTACAATTACCATCCTCAGAGAAATATATGTATGCTTTGTTATTCTTTCATTATTAGTTTGACCTACCAATGACCACATGAAATATTTCCCCAAGGGTGTTTTTTTTTTTTTTTTTTTTTTTTTTTTTTTTTTTTTTTTTTTTTTTTTTAATATTTGTACTTGTCTTGTTCTCAAGTTTTTTCCTGAAAGTCATTGAAATTTTTATACTTTTCTTCGGATCTTTGATGTTTCTCCTGTTTGTTCCTCCGTTACTTCTATTTCCCCTCATGTTAAGTTTAACTTCTTTGAACCATGACATAGACGTTTCTTTATCGTCTAGTCTTTTGAGCAGTCAATAGCCTGCAACTCTTCCTTTCCTCATTGTGTCTGATACTCGTTCCATGTTGCCACTGCTTAATTTCCATTTCCCATTTTCTTAGTTATTTTCCTTTCCTTCATTTCTATTTCATCTACTTGTCTAAATGTGTTTAACACAAGCATACGTGGATTCTGGTCTGCCGGCCGCGGTGGCCGAGGAGACTGAGGCGCGCCAGTCACGGTCTGCACGGCCACTACAGTCGGGGGTTCGAATCCCCCCTCGGGCATGGATATTTGTGCCGTCCTTAGTCTTAGCTAGTTCATAAGTAGTTTGTAAGTTTAGGGACTGATGACCCCATAGTTTAGTCCCATAAGTTATACAAACATTTGAACATTTTGATTCTGGTCTAACGACGGTGTTGTATTCCACAGTTTTCGAAACCGACTTCTTGTTTTGCGGTCATCTACCTCTGCTGCCCACCTCCTCTCTTCCATCTCTCTCTCTCTTCCATCTCTCTCTCTCTTCCATCTCTCTCTCTCTCTCTCTCTCTCTCTCTCTCTCTCTCTCTCACACACACACACACACACACACACACACACACACACACACGTCAATCACCACCCGCCTGTACCACTATCTATTCACCACCTGTATTTCTGTTTATCTCTTTCGTCTCACCTGTTAATCACCTCATCAATTTTGTCTTCCTTGTCCTCTCCTCCCGCCCCCTCTCAGCTATGGAAAATTGCATTTACTACCAACCTCCATGTTAATCAATAAACGGTCTCGAAGACTTTTTTCAGTATGGAAATATGTCTAGTTCGCAGAAAATACTTCATTTTATACGAGGCATGTCCACAAAGTAAGTTCCGTTTGGTTACATAAACCATACGCGTACAGATACAGAAAAAATATTTATTGTATAAAAATCTACAACTGTTAAACTACTTTTCTACATAACTTCCGAATTTTGTAGGCACTTGTCATAGCGTGGGACAAGTTTCTGTATGCCTTCTTTATAGGTTGTCGCCTGTGTATTCAACCATGTGGTAACATGTTCTTTCAGCTCATCGTCGTTGAAGTGTTGACCACTAAGGACAGATTTTAGGTGTAAGAAGAGATGAAAGTTTTCTTTTTCCCTTCACGTTACCGCCCGACCTCACAAGGCGAATGTGACCAAACAACTCTTACGGGAATTTCACTGGGACGTGTTTGATCATCCTCCGTTCAGCCTCGCTCCTAGCGATTTTCTTCTTTCACCTAAAACCTGTCCATGGTGGTCAACACTTCAGCGATGATGACGAGCTGAAAGAACATGTTACCATGTGGTTGAATACACAGGCGGCAACCTCCTACGAAGAAGGCATACAAAGACTTCTGCCACGCTATGACAAATGCCCACAAAATTTTGGAAGCTATGTAGAAAAGTAGTTGTATATTTTTGTACAATAAATATTTTTTCTGTATCTGTGCACGTTTGTTTTATATAACCAAACGGAATTTACTTTATGGACATACCTCGTATAAAGGTGACCGGTTTGGATCTTATATCAGTCTTCTTTCTATAAAATAAAGCAAAAGATTTTCTGCGAACTAGACTGATATTTTCATATTAAAGTCGTATCAGTTCACTGCCTTCCAAAAGTAAATAATGTTTTCCAAATTCATTAACCATATTTTATTGTTCTTATGCCATGGAGGGTGGGTTATAAAAAGGAGCCTTAAACGAGGTTGTAAACTGTCCAATCCACATTTCACCCTATTTGCGTTCAGCCGTTTCCCCGGTTAGAGTAACACACATATATGCTAACTTTCCTGCTTACATTAATAGGATGCAGTTGTCATGACACGGTAACATTAATTTCCGTTCATTGAATTATTCAGCCGGAAATCTGATTGCGGAAATGACTTTTGTACATGGAAATATTAGACCTTGCGTAATTTTTCTAAGTTAGTCTATTGAAAGGAGACATACTAGTCCATTAAGACTTAGCGGCGGTGTGTAACCACAGTAGGGGAGTGGACTTTATCTCTGGTCTGGGTGCACTTACATCGACCAGAGCAGACTATAAAACGAGTGCACGAGAGAGTCGTAAGCCCCTGCTGCAGCCTAGCCTATAAACATAAATCTAAGGATACGAGATGGAGCGGGTATAGGAATGGTACTGCCTTGACCTACCACAGTCCAGACAGATGTGATGACGTAACAGGGTGACACTCCTTCACTTCACATTCGTGCAGTCCTTGTCATTAAGGGTGCGGTACATTAGCAAGTACATTAGTAGTTCGTGCTATGGGAATCCCTTTTTCCTCCCATGCAAATTTCTTTTGGCAGAGGAAGCTGTGAAAGTCCCCAAGTTACACAAGCCGTGTAACCCTAACTATACTATGTACATTAGTATTGTAGAAAAAGTGATTAACATCTGTGTTAATTAGGAAGTGATTTATAATGATTTTTCATTCGACAGTGGAGTGTGCGCTGATATGAAACTTCATGGCAGTTCATAACTATGTATGGAAACTGTGACTCGAACTGACGACTATTTCATAGTATCACTATTGTATAAAAGTAATGTCTGAATGCTTCCGCCGGCCGCGGTGGCCGAGGGGACTGAGGCGCTTCAGTCATGGTCTGCACGGCCACTACGGTCGGGGTTCGAATCCCCCCTCGGGCATGGATATTTGTGCCGTCCTAGTTCGTAAGTAGTTCATAAGTAGTTTGTAAGTTTGGGGATTGATGACCCGTTGATGAGTCCCATAGACTATACAAACATTTGAACATTCGAACTTAGGACCACACAATGTTAATCCGCCATGAAGTTTCAGAAAGTGTTCCAGTGGGAGAAAGTTCTCTTATCTATTTTGTATAATTCTTACATTTGACGGGATTATCAGACAAGTATGTGCAAATCATCAAATTAAGAACACATTGATTTAAAATCCTGTAACATTAAACGTCGTTGATGAAAATATATTTAAATGCGTTATCAACCATTCACAGAAACTGTACTGTGATTGTCGACAACTTCGTCAGTAGGGAATTCTAAGACGAATTTTTAGAAATACTGCAAAGTGTAGCAGAAATTTTTGCTTGCACAGCTGTGACAGGAAATCTGCTTAATATGTTTAATGCTTGACTGTTAACTGAACTCCACAAAGAGACGTTACCCCTTACTTATATAAAATCATCTTTACGATTCGGTTCACTGTGGAGATTCTCTCTCACGATACTTAGTATCTGCGAACGTTAGCTGCGGAGGTGCAGAAGAGTACCGAGTCTTCGATATCAAGACCTGCCTCTGTCAAAAATTCTAACGTAATCAAACTGATTTGTACAACCATCTTAATCAGCAGCGAAAGGACGTAAGTCTGCATTTGAGACCATAACACCTAGAGTCTAAAACAAGAGAACAGTGTAGCTGGAGACCTAAAATCGTAGTAATGTCTACAGTTCATAGCTCGTTTGCAACAGGGGAAACCTCTTGTCCTCGTGATTTTTCGGTATTGCATAATTGTGGCTAGAGAACAGATTCTCGCGAGGGTCGTGCAATGGAAGATTTAGTGTGTAATTTTGACAGGAAAAAATAAATTCTTATTAGCATCAACCTGTTAAAAACCTCCGTTACAAAGTTTTGTCTTCCACAATCGTCATATGAGCAAATGGGAACTAGTATTAAATTTCTTTATTTTTTTAGTATGGTGCCCTTCTGTCACTTGTAGACTTCCCATCGTTTTCAAAACACTGTCTGTACCGCACCAAGAACTTTCTTCCCTTCTGCTCGTTTTTGGTGTCGGATGAATTTTCGCAGAGATCGCATATTTTCTTTTCCCTTCTTTTGTTATTTATTTATCGCGTGGTTTGACAAGTATACACTATTATCTGGAGTTTAATGGAAATGTCCAAATATGACTAACCAGTCCAGAGCATTTCCGATATCTGATGTAAAAGAGCCGAGATCGTCAAATACCTGAAGTGGGCACTTCTCAACACTGTGCTATGTAGTTAGGCTCCGCATGCTCGGTCAACAGCTGGAAGGAAACCCACTTCTTCACGTGGTAAACACCTCTCCCCCATATTCTTTCAGCGTATGGCAATACAGATGAACTGCAACTAATAATCATGAGTTTCTTTGATTTTACAAAATTTACAACAAAAAAGTACATTAATTGCATAATTTTACAAACTATAAAAGAGGTAAGCAACAAATTAATATCTAGGTTTCTTATCCATCCATGAGCTGCCTCTGTCACTTCAAAGAAATCTTCTAGATTTCCTTGATCAGCTCTTCTGCAACAGCTTGTAACCATGTGGTTGATTGTCTGGTGCTCGTTTCCACAGTCACACTGGGAGGATGAAGCCTTTCCCCAACGGTGGAGGTTTTCAGCACAGACGTCATGGCGTGTGCGGATCCTATTGTTTTCCAGGCAGGATGTGGTAATTCCATTCCAGCTGGTCATGCGTCAGGTCTTTGGAGGGTGTGCTATTTCTCACAGGCAACATTGTTCCACATTTCTGTCCACTTTCCTTTAATGTTGAATCCAATTGCCTGCAGTGATTCTGTCAATAATATAGATGGTTGCCTAGAGTTTAGACGGCGCAATCGGAGAGCAGGCACATCACAGTGGATGGGAAGTTCGGGGATTTTCAGTAATATTTCGTATTCCTTGAGAATGGCGCTCTGTCCTGGAAGGTCTGGAGGCTCAATGTGACTAAGACTTGGCAACCAGTGAACAGGAGTAGATTTGATGCAGCCTGTTATTGCCCTCATTGTTGCTTTTAGCTCTACGTCAATTTTTCTCACATGTGAGCTATTAATCCACACTGGAGCACAGTACTCGGCAGCAGAATAGACCAGACCTATAGAGGAGCATCGCAGAGCTGTAGCTCTTGCACCCCATGAGGTACCACTCAGCTTCTGTATAATGTTACTACGTGATCTCCCTTGACTTGTCCTAACGCTGTTTAGCCTCGATCAGGTTTGGAGTGGTAGGTGGAATCTTGGATCTTGAACCGGGCGACTATTCTGCGTTGAATGCTCGTTCCAACGTACTCGCCACTTCTAAAGAAGTGATACCAGCATAGTTTGCGTGATTTTCTGGGGTACCTTTTAGTGCCTTCTTATGACGACGAAGCTCTCTGAGCAACGTTATCTTAGTTGCTTTTCTCCTTAGATCTTGCACTATTAGCTACGACAAGTCTGCACTCGATGGGCACAGAACCCCGATGAAGTTGGACTTCAGGGTTCGCTTTGTGCACGGTGTTTCGCACACAGGCGCGCAGAATTCACTAGCGGAATACACAGCGAGAGCAGCAGACTGTAGAGTACTGCCAACGGCGACCCAATCTGAGGCCCTCACCTCACAACATTAACGGAGCAGACGGCAGGTTCATAAAGTTAGTAGGTGTTAAGTAACGTATATTGAACGAACTGCAGAGGATGACGTTGGAATAACAAAGATGTGCATCGTTGAGAACCTCTTTAAGCTATCGACTACTTTGTATAATGTTTATCCGCGTAAAGCCACGGCGATAAAATCAAGTAAGTTTGGGCGTATGTTGAGGAGTTCGGGCCGTCCGTATTCCCGCTTTGCATCCATGAATCCAATAGGAACAGCGAGGGCAGGGAGATGGAGATAAGTCACCGGTACAAATGTTCAAATGTTTGTCAAACTTGTGGGACTTAACTGCGGGTCATCAGTCCCTAAATTTACAAACTACTTACGAACTACCTTATACTAAAAACGACACAAACATCCATGCCCGAGGGGGCATTCGAACCCCCGACGGAGAGCTGCCTCGCGCATCGTAGCTTAGCGCCTCAATGCGCTTGGCCACTCCGCCGCGGCCATCCATCCACAGTTTGCCGACCTTCGTTGAGGGCTTTTACCCAACGTGCCACTATTTTGTACGCCAATGCCCATTCCCTGTACGCCTCTTGAAGTCCTATCGTGCTGTAAGACCCCTTGCACATTGAATCTTAATCCAACTCCATTGTTCCTGTTTCTAAACCATATTGACATCGTCACGGACCGCTCGCTCAGAAGTGACTCTTTACCTCGATTGTGCGCACGCCGGTGACGTGGGACGGACGAGTCCATTTGCTCGGGGCTAAGTATGCCAACAACGTGTGCTATCAGCGACATAGTAGATTCCATTGCGTAATGTCTCCACAGCAGTCTTGCCACTATTTAAGTTCCAACTCTCGTACACTATAGAATCATCCGTGAAAGACCTCACAGAAATTCTTATGTTACCTTCTAGGTGATTTATATGTTTTGAAAAGTATAGGTCGTATCACACTCGCTTAAAGCATAAAGAAAAGGTAAACCAGTCAACAGTCCGAAGATTGGTTTGAACATCACAGTGCTGTACTAGGCATGGTCCTGTTTGGAGATGGTAAGCCGTTGTCTTCCTCGGACCTTCGAACTGACTTACCCAGTCCGTTATAGAGGACCTACTGTTTAACTTGGGTTCCGAACCACGGTGCTACTCGGTATTTTTCACATCAGCTATACTTCCAGAGGTGAAAGAAGTGGAAAGTGACAGATAAAAATCGTAGGGACCTAGCGGGGATCGAACCCAGTACCTTTGGATTTGTAGTCTAGCGTCTATCACTGTGCTACGGAAAGCATACCCGAAAAGTAATTCCACTACGGAAGACCTATCTGTAGAGAGTGACTTGCCGTGTTCATTTTCGCTAGGAACTGTTCAGTGTCCTCACAGTTGGTCAGATAATACAAACGATTGTATGTTGTCGATTAGATGATAGTGCGCAACCGTATGAAACACCTTCCAGAAGCAAAGACTAACGACTCGCCTGTGGATCTGTATTTACTGCTTTCTGGCTTTTGTCGACGAATAGATCACTTCGGGTTTCACATTATCGTTCCTTTCTGGAGCCATGTTGAGTCCCAAAAAGGAGATTAGGTAAAGAAACTAGAGGAAAAGAAGTGTTTGAGTTTCCGGTAGTGCGGTCCAGGGCGCGCGGCGGTGTCCGGCGTCTGGCACTATTCCTGGCAGCGTGCGCTGGCCGACAGCCAGCCGGCTGCCACGGCGTAACCCGGTCAAGTGTGACGCAAAGCGCCGACAATCGTTTCCAAGCCGTCATGTACTTTTTTTTTCCTACTCTGTAAAACAGTCAGTGATCATCGGATGTAGGCTTCCTCAGCCGATTGTTGAATTTGCCTATAGGAGATACCTGGGAATAAGGGCGTGATCCAGGGCACAATACCCTGTCTGTCGTTCCGTCTACTAATGCTGAAAACGTCTTACGAGGCTTTGCAGACACATTTCGAAAAGAATAATACTAGAAAGTTTATGAAACATTCAAACCAATAGTAACCAATCACCAACCTCAGAGTCGTTGCCTCAAAAATGAAAATGTCAGTTTGGGTCTTAGCAACCAGAAAAATTGCAAGGTATTTTGGAAAACTTATTGATCTGTTTGTTAATCTATCGGACCAAACTGCGGGGTCATGAGTCCGTAGCTTCCAAAGTACTTAAACTAAGGTAAACTAACCTAAGGACGGACACACACACACACACACACACACACACACACACACACACACTGACGGCGAGCAACCGCGCGCTCCGCAGCGAGGCGCCTTAGACCGCTTGGCTATACTCCACCGCGGCTCGAATAAATTTCCAAGATTGGAAAATGGCACAGGTCATCCCCATTTTTAAGAAGGGACGTCGAACAGATGTGCAGAACTATAGGCCTCTATTTCTGAACATGTATTATGTTCGAGTATAATATTTCTGGAGACTAGTTATCTGTTCTATAGGAATAAGCATGGGTTTCGTAAAAGGCGATCGTATGGAACCCAGCTCGCGCTAGTCGTTCACGAGACTGAGGGCCATAGACACGGGTTCTCAGGTAGATGCTGTGTTTCTGGACTTCCGCAAGGCGTTTGATACAGTTCCCCACAGACTTTTAATAAACAAAGGGCATAAGGTCTATCAGACCAATTGTGCAATTGGATTGAGGAGTTCCTAGATAACAGAAAGCAGCAGGTCATTCTCAATGGAGAGAAAATGTTCAAATGTTTGTCAAGCTTATGGGACTTAACTACGGGGTCATCAGTCCCTAAACTTACAAACTACTTATGAACTGCTTACGAACTAGGACGGCACAAATATCCATGCCCGAGGGGGGATTCTAACCCCCGACCGTAGTGGTCGTGCTGACCGTGACTGGTGCGCCTCAGTCACCTCGGCCACCGCGGCCGGCTCAATGGAGAGAAGTCTTCAGAATTAATAGTGGTGTCAGGTGTGCAACAGGGTAGTATCGTGTGTCCGTTGCTGTTCACAATAAATATAAATGACCTTGTGGACAACATCGGAAGTTCACTGAGGCTTTTTGCGGATGATGCTGCAGTATATAGAGAGGTTGTAACAATGGAAAATTGTATTGAAATGCAGGAGGATCTGCATCGAATTGACGCATGGTGCAGGGAATGGCAATTGAATCTCAATGTAGACAAGTGTAATATGCTGCGAATACATAGAAAGAAAGATCGTGTATCATTTAGCTACACTATAGCGGATCAGCAACTGGAAGCAGTTAATTCCATAGGTTATCTGGGAGTAGGCATTAGGAGTGCTTTAAAATGGAACGACCGTATAAAAACAGTCGTCGGTAAAGCAGATGCCAGACTTAGATTCATTGGAAGAATCCTAAGGAAATGCAGTCCGAAAACAAAGGAAGTAGGTTACAGTACGCTTGTTCGCCCACAGCTTGAATACTGCTCACCGGTGTGGGATCCGTATCAGGTGGGGTTGATAGAGGAAGTAGAAAAGATCCAACGGAGAACAGCGCGCTTCTTTACAGGATAATTTGGTAATCGAGAAAGCGTTACGGAGATGATCGATAAACTCCAGTGGAAGACTCTGCAGGAGAGACGCTCTGTCGCTCGGTACGGGCTTTTGTCGAAGTTTCGAGAACATACCTTTACCGAGGAGTCTAGCAGTAAATTGCTCCCTCGTACGTATATCTCGCGAAGAGATCATGAAGATAAAATCAGAGAGATTAGAGCCCACACAGAGGCATACCGACAATCTTTCTTTCCGCGAACAATACGTGACTGGAATAGGAGGGAGAACGGATAGTGGTACTCAGGGTACCCTCCACTACACACCATCGGGTGGCTTGCGGAGTATTGATGTAGATGTAGAACCACGGAAAACTAACACCACCAATCCTAACTAAAGAATCTGATGAAATCTAAATAACAAATTTAGAGACTTAAGAACTATAAAGAATCCGGAGAAGATTGTGTAATTGCAGAACTACTAAGATCAGCTGACCCTAACACTATAAAAGAGTTCACTCAACTAATAGGACATATGTGGCAAACTGAAAAAATACCTGAGGTCTAGAAAACTGCTCTAATTCATCCATTCCGTACAAAGGGAATGGAATCGATGTTAATTATCGAGAAACCTCTCTTCTCCCGATTACCTCGCGTTGTTTAGTTGATCGAACCCAATAATAGTTGGAACCTAAAAGTGGTGAATACCAAGCGGGCTTTTAGAACAAACAGACCCTGTTACCAACAAGTTCTTAATTTAAACCGAATCCTTAGGCCCTATACGATTTCTGGTAACAATACTATGCACATTTGTGGAGTTCTAAAAGTTCTCTACTCAGTTTTGAAGGAACAAGTGCTAGATAATAACACTCTAACACTGATAAAGGAAACATTAACTGACACTAGCTCTAAAGTTAGTGATGAGAGGAATTTCCGAAACATTTGATATGAAGACTGGTGTTAGACAGGGAGATGGATTGTTTAACTGCGTTTCGGAAAAGGTAATCACAGAATGGCGAAATGAAAATAGTCAAAACATAGATAAACCAATCACGTTAGGTGGAAATAATTTAGATTGCCTCGCCTTTGCAGATGGTCTAGCAATTTTAACGACAGATATTGTCACAGCTCAGAAACAAATTGAAATTCTTAAAGAAGCTGCTCAAAAAGTAGGACTACAAATATCATTCGTAAAAAGAAAAAAATATGACGTGCAACAAACAAGCATTAAAATTTTTAACAGGAAATACGGAGTAATAAAAACGGTTTATCAGTTTAAATACTTCAGGTAAATCATAGAAGGAAACAGTCTGGAAAAAGCTGCAGACAGTTATTTTTCAAAAACTGGCAGCTGCATTCAGAATAGCACACAGTGATGAAGATAGAGGAGGATCACTTTCTATATACTGTAACCTTAGGCATAACAGCACTGTAATCAAATCTGAATGTCTTTATGAAGCAGAAATTTTAATTTAAATAGAGGGATATTGAAGAAATTCAGAACAAAGATTATTAGGAAAATATTACGCTCCAAAATTACTAATGGATGAACTTACAGGCTGAAAAGTAATAAAGAAATACGAGAATACACATTGATACATAGTGACGTGATAAAACGGAGGCTTAAATATTGTGGTCATATTAAAAGAATGACACCCACTAGGTTGTTGACAAAACTAATATTATAATTCTACGAACACAGAAGTAAGACCTAATCTGAGGCAATTAACTAGATCGTAGCGATTATGATAACAAACTAACCGGTATAACTCAGGCAGACATAACACACACAAAAACATTTAGACAAAAGATGATGTACTTTGCGTGACGACGACGACGACGACGACAAATAGTGATGTGTGGTGTTACTTACACTTTAGTGTGGCAGTCAGCCGCGACCGTAAGCAAATGACGAAATCGGATACACTCCTCTTATATAAAGAACATAATTATTCCAAGAATGTAATATTTTGTTCCCCAAAACAAACGACTCTAAATGAGGCAATTATACCACTTGTAAAGTGGTACGTTTACGCTCGCGGCTGACGGTCACGATATAGTTGTCCATTAATACCGACGACTGGAAAGAATACATTGAATGACTTGCTGATAAGGTATTGACTCGTATGCATGACGACGGCGTTTCATATAATTCAAATACAGATTTCCATTAATCTCTTGAGTATATGTCGGGGTGTTTCCTTTGAAAGACTATGATAGTGTGCCCTCCTCATCTTAGCAATCAGAGTTTGCGCTCCGGTACTAAATGGCCTTGTCATCGACGGACTCTGGTCAACGTTCTTTCCTTACTTCCTGGAATACCGAGATTTTACGAGCAAAGCCTACCTGCCTGGGGCACCATATGCTCCAGCCATTCCTCCGGTCGTACTCGTAAAGCTGTCGCATCTCGGATGCGTATCTTACGTGGCTGCGTCCATAGCTAGAAGCTTCAGAACATCTGGTGCGCCTGTAAAGAAGAAACTCTTACGCAAGTGAAATCCATTTCAGAGACTGGTTTTACAAATACATTGCCTTGCTGTGCCGTGTCATCTAATAGATAAAAATGAATGTTCGTGTGTTAGTATTTTATGCGCGGCCGTACCGTTCAACCGATTGTAATGAAACTTTGTCGATATATTTTGCACTTTCGCGATGGTCATAGGCATCATTAAATGACTATAGGACAAATAGTTCAGGAGATATGATGTATTAAACAATGAAATGGGCGAAAAAGTGCATCATGCGACGTCTGCTTCTAAACCAATGTACCAATTTCATCCAAATTTGGTACACACATTCCTTCCACAAGGTAACAATTGACGTAGGGGTAAGAACTGCTTACGACATATAGTTCAGGAGATATGACGCCATGAAAAATTATACAGTTGAAAACCTGTGGCATCAGGCGACATGCGAATGACACTTTATTCATCCTAAAATCTTCATGACATTTTGTAC
This sequence comes from Locusta migratoria, assembly GCA_026315105.1. Lineage (NCBI taxonomy): Eukaryota > Metazoa > Arthropoda > Insecta > Orthoptera > Acrididae > Locusta > Locusta migratoria. The sequence goes on from CM048744.1 coordinate 346,558,664, forward strand.
ACTTGACCTTCAAAACAAGAAGGAAGGCCACTGTCACATAAAATTTTGGATGGTGCATGACTGAGGATACTTTACCCAAGGACTTCGTCAGATTCTACAGTTATGTTCTAATCTTGATGAATTTTTTTTTTTTTTATCTTGCTTAAAGGGATGGACAGATTTGAATGAAATTAGCTTATATCTTACATTACTACAGGGGATACCTTTCGTAAGCCACCATACGGTGCTTGGTGAAGGGTACCTTACAATGGGTTAATACGTTTGTTTCTCTTCACGCTGAAACAGTTGGACGGAATTTAAATGTCTAATGAAGATAGCCATATATTAATTCGGGTATAAGCTATCTTTCCTAAGCGTCCGTAGGTACATGGCGGAGGGTACAAATTGACTGTCACCATGAAAGTCAGCACACAAACCTATGTTTTCATGAAGCAGATTTTTATAATTTGCAAGTCAGTGAATTTAACATGGTACCTTGTGACTTTGACGACGTTTGACCATTCACCATGAAACTTGGTGCATATATGTATGTTTTAAAATATAGGAGCGAGAGACATAGGTGGAGGAGGAGAAAGAGAAAGGAGAGGGAGGAGGCGGACAGAGAGAATGTAGAGGAGTAGAATGAGGGAGGTGAGATAGACAGGTGAAAGGAGATGAACAGAGGGAGGGGAGGAGGAAATGAGGAAAAAGGACAAGAGGAGACGGGGGAGGGGGGAGCAGGTGAACAGAGAGGGCAGAAGAGAAGATGAACAGAGAGAAAATGGGTGAGGGGAGGAGACGGAGAAGAAAACAACGTGATCAGAGAGAGAAATGGGAGATGTATTGATTGAAGATTTGAATAAATAACTACCCGGGCGACGCGGGGTTTTCAGCTATTGTTAAATAAATATCACTCAAGAAACAGACGATGCGAATATAGCGGCCTTGTTCTGAATATTTTAATGTTGTTTATACGTAAGTTGGCTGGCGACATACGTGCAACGAAAACGAAACAACTTTGACGAATTCCGTCACGGTTCATCAGTGAAGCATAACATCGCGATATGCAGGTTTCACGGACACCAGGTCATGACTACAAGCATCAGCTGAAGCTTGGAAAACCTGGCAGAGTTTTCACTCTAAAATACGTATCGTAAATAAATACTTGAGTAAACGAAATACAGCCGCGGTCGAGTAGCCGACCGGTCTAAAGCGTCTCGCTGCGGAGCGCGCGGTTGCTCGCCGTGGAGGTTAGAGTCCTCCCTGTGTGTGTTTGTGTGTGTGTGTGTGTGTGTGTGTGTGTGTGTGTGTGTGTGTGTGTGTGTTGTCCTTAGGCTAGTTTACCTAGATTTAAGTAGTTTGTAAGCTACGGACTGATGACCACGCAGTTTGGTCCGATAGATTTACAAACATTTGACACGAAATACAAACGACAGAATGCAGTTCATAATAAATCTAACGTGAAGCTGTGAAGGCTTCGTTAAAGTGTATGGCAATATTATATATTTCATTACTCCGTCTGTCGGCGTCTAGTATAACCCATGTAAAATACGGTTTTCGAAATGCCAGTGATTCGTGTAATTGAGGAGAGACACGGGTACCAGACCTGTGTTTACCTAGTGGGATGTGGGAAAACCGCCTAAAAACCACATCCAGGCTGGCCGTCACACCAACCGTCGTCCTTAATCTGGCGGATGCTATCTGAAGAGAGCACGCCTCCACAAGTCCCGAAAGTGGTGTGCTAAAACGCGAGACTATCGGGGCTAGTAAGTTCCTAGTATGGCCAGCTTTTGTCTTTGAAAGCAACTTAACATTTTCATACAAGGTAATGTCGCTGACCGGATTCGCGTTACCAGGGACAGCTGGAAATAATCGAAACTAATAGACGTCTGAACAAGGACGACTTCCACAACGGCTGACTGTTGCCCTTCTGGTCATAACGCAGTGATTCCCAGACTTTTTGTCACTGCACACCACTTAACAGTTCTCGATATTTGGCCGTACCACTGTAGCAAAGTCGAACATACGAGTCACGAAACTCCCAGTGAATTTCAGCAAATTCGCGACTGCAGCGCTGCCAAGCGGCTGGGTCGTATAAACATACCGCGAAACGATTGAGTAATGAAAGTGTATTTGGAGTGAAATAGCACATTCAAAATACTTTCCTAATTACGAGCTTTTGTGGCGCTATAAATGGTAGCAACTATCAAAACATTTCCGAAATCTCTCATTTGTAAAGGATGCTTAAGAAGTAAGAGAGTAATGTTATGAATAACGAGTTTTCGTTTACAGTGGTTAGACTTTTTAGGCATAGAAATAAATGTTTAACAATTCATTCACGCCCAAACTTCCGTTCTCAATCAGAATTCCAAATACCTGACGACTATTTCATAGTATCACTATTGTATAAAAGTAATGTCTGAATGCTTCCGCCGGCCGCGATGGCCGAGGGGATTGCGGCGCGCCAGTCACGGTCTGCACGGCCACTACGGTCGGGGGTTCGAATCCCCCCTCGGGCATGGATATTTGTGCCATCCTTAGTGTTAGATAGTTCATAAGTAGTTTGTAAGCTTAGGGACTGATGACCCCGTAGTTAAGTCCCATAAGCTATACAAACATTTGAACATTTGAATGCTCCCAGTAGCAGTTAATCAACCATTTCTGTAAAGCCTCCTTAGTTTCGTACCTCAAATTCACAAATTATAATAACATTGAGAAGGTCCGCCAAAAGACGTTTTAAGGCGTCTGCGAGAGGATGTGAGGAGGAAACGCCCGGAACTTTGGCGATCAGGTGACTGGTTTCTGCATCACGACAATGCTCCAGCACACACGGCCTGACGAGTGACCCACTATTTGGCATCTCAGAAGCGGTCTGTTGTTCCCCACGCTCCGTATTCGCCGGACTTTTTCCTATTTCCACGCATGAAAAAACGCTAAAAGGGGAGCGTTATGATAATGTGGAGGCGGTAAAAATAGATTCGCAAAGGCCACTGGACAACTTCAAACTCGAAGAGTTCCAAACATGCTTCCAACAGTCGGAAAAGAGACTTGACAAGTGCATCGTATGTAATGGAGAGTATTTTGAAGGTGACTGAAGTAATTTCGTAAAAAAGTTCACAAATAGATTTTTTATGACAAAAATCCGGTTTCTTTTTGGATCCCCCCTCGTATAGTCTGTAACGTGCGCGCGTGCCCTCTATACTTGGGTCGGCGTAAGTTGGTCCGTGACAGCTTGTTCTGTTGAAAGTTTTCGACAATGAAATGCAATGAGCTTCCGATGAAACTTATTCTGTGCAGTTACTACAGGGATATTTACAAAATCGCATAATACAACTGGTGATGGCAGACGCACGAAGCCATCATGCCGGAAATACCACAATTGCCAGGGATCAACTTACAGCGACTCAAATTTTGTGTCGGACTGGGAACTTCTACGCTATGGTCGGAACCACGCCACGATGTTGCCCTCCTGTCACCGATTTGCGCATTCAACTCGGGCTAGTTTCGTTTTTTTCTCCTCCTTTTCTTTTTTAACGCCCCTTATAAGCAGTTTCCACGTTGTAGTTTACGTCTATGTTCAAGAGTTTGCCAGTTCAGTTTCTTAGTATCTCTGTGACACTCTCCTACAAATCAAACACATCGTAATTACGGACATTTCTGCTCACCTTTGCAGGTTTGATTACATTTCGCCAGTCGCTATCATTAACACAGTGTCTCGAGGGATTTTTTTAATTTATTTTTATTTGAAGTAAAAAAAAAAAAAAAAAAATCGCCAACTAATTCTGTTACAAGCCAAAGTTAATAGTCAGTCGCCAGAAAGCTGGAACGGCTACTATTTTAAGATATTGAAGAATGCGAAAAATCAGCACACTTGGCAACCACGAGGTCCAACAGATGGTTGCGCTGTCTTATAGAGATAGCGCAGTTGGCGGTTTAAATGGGCATCGCTGCGGTAGATGTTATAAGGTTCGTTCCAGCAGCTGCCAGACTGCTTGACGCGCATGCGCAACGCTGAAATTGTGTTCCAGCGGCGCCTTCTCCCGCTTCTGGCTACTTGGAGTGTGGCTGTTTGGTGTTCCAGCAGTTGCCGCAAGCAGTCAGACGCTACCCGGAAAAATATTAATGGCGCGGTCAAGCTGCCAATTTGTGGATGCACAGAAAGGTCTGAGTTAGTGGGGGTAGCCATCACGCGATACGTGTTTGTAGCGTGTTTTTCGATTATTTCGAAGTCACTGCAATCCCACTTGAGATCGGATATTTCTCGTTCACACTTCTTCGTTATTAGGAAGAAAAGTATTTTAATTACTCCTTTAAACTCGCCTTCGCCTGCAGCCAGAAACAGTGCAAAAAGCGTTCCAGCAGTGCAAGTATCAAACAAGAGTTTTTACGTCATAGTAGCTGCGCATGCGCACTAACACATTTATCTTAGCGCTTGAAAGTAGCCGTCTGGCAGCTGCTGGAACGAGGCACGCATCGCATCGGGCCGTATGAATAAAACGGAGTATCTACTTTATACTCTGAATTCCAGAGAACATACTCAGGTTCGCATGGTTAAAGGGAGTCGGAGAATATACTTCAGTTGAGTACGTTCTCAGCGTAACAGGGTGGGGGAAGTTGCTCACAGCAGAGAACATTCTCAGATTTCTGAAGTGAGTAACTTCTATTAAGGTTAAGTTTTACTGTGGTTTATATTAAAAATGACAACATCTTTGTTACTTAGAAGGCAAACAAAAGTTCCTTTATATGTAGTCTTTAAGAAATACAACGGGATCTAAAAAGTTAATGCAAATAAAAACATTTTGTTGGCCAGTAGCTTCCTTCAGAAAAATTGATAGTGTGACACTTCAAGCATTTTATATAGGGATGTAAGAGGAATGTTTTCATTACCTTACCGACATAGAAATGAAATAAAAGTGGATTCAGATGCGTGTTTTACCCATTTGTTTGGAGTGTATATTTACAGTTGTAAACAGCTACATAGCAATATAATATTGTGTTTTTAAATAGGGTCTATTAGTAAGGCCTTATGATGTTAGTTCCAAATAAAGTGCATCCCAAGACTTCACAGTTACTATCACAAAATAGATATTGTTACAATACCAGGTAGGCCTACTGAAGTATTCCTTCTATCCAAACCGGTTGGCCTATTTAAGACGCGTTTTCTGACTTCGTAATCGTTAACGTCTGTTATGTTAGAACTAAGTAGACACGACAGAAAAACTAATAACAGATTAATTACGTACCTAGCAGCCTGTTTCTTGTAACAAAATCGCATGGCCTAACGCTTAGCAGACCATTGGGTGTCATATTTAACAACAAGTAGGCCTATCTCATGTTAGAAAACTCCGACAGCATTCCACGTTGTAACAGATGAATATGTGATGCATTCTTAAAATTTCGTTCGCAATTTGTGCTATCCCTACTTCATTACCAAAAAAGTCTCTCGCGTGACGAAAATTTTGTATCGTCAGGAGAATATATTTTCATAAAAAGTGCACATTTAGTATTAATAATATGCTCCTTCACAACAAACTAATATCTAAACGTAGTACAGTTCTTGAACACGTAGATGCCTACTCCATATTTGTACACTTAATAATTTTCCTGGTTGGGCTAGTTTAAAGAATTACACGATTGAACAGCTGTTATGTGGTGGACATGACTAGTGTTGCCAGACGCAGGGAATTTTCCCTACACGTAGGTACTTTTAACGCGTAGGTACTTTGGTAAAGTTTTACAATCGCCGACACATGCCTAGCGGGTAATGTTGGCAACAGAACAGTTGTCAGCGCGCGGGAATGAAGCCGACCAATTCTGGTAAAGTTTGAAGTAGCCAATGATATTTTAGACGGCATAGTTGTTTTCTGTTCATAGTAAACAATATTTTGAAAACACATTGAACTTGATGCGAAATATGATGATTTCAATGTATATCAGTGGAATGGAGAGTCGGTTTGGAAATAGTGTTAGAAAATGTCAGCACAAGGAAAATTCATTGTTTCCATTAACGAAAGACGTTTTAATACCTTGACTAGACCGTTATTTATTTACGTTAGGACGATATACTAGTTAGTACTTGTAAATCATAAGACGCTGACAAGAAAACGCTAAAACTTTTGCGACAGCCAATGTTATAATGAACAAAGAGCTAGATATTTGTTGTCAACATAGCACTACTCTTTGAAAATCGAATCATGCACACTGACGGACTTTCTTTTTTGTGCTGAGCGTGAACTAAATAATTACTGATGTTCCTACTCTATGGTTGATATTGTCTCGATGTATCCTTGCCTGGTCAAGAAATCAGTTATCCTCGTATAACAGTGCACTCGGAATTAGTGGCCTATTTGGGGAAACTAATTTATGCTGTTCCTCTCTATGATTGACACGTTCTTGATGTAGCCTTGTCTAATCGATAAATCAGTAGTCCTCTTGTAACAGAGCACTAGGAATTCGCGGCATAATCCAATCAGTAACGATGGAGAAACATATCTAGCAAGTGAAGTATGATAACAAATATTTATTTTTAAGTTTTTCAAAATTGTAACATGTCACATTAATGAATTGGTTAACCTCTGTTGGCTGGACTCGTAGATTCAGCCCCTCCCAGACACAAATCCTGGCTACGACCCTGATGTAGGGGCATTAATGAGGTGGTAGGGAGAAAGTAGGGAAAACGTAGGTACAGTTTTGTGAGACTGTAGGTATTTTCTCTCTCTGCCATCTGGCAACACTGGACATGACACGCGGAGATCTTACTCAAGGAGGAGGGGAGGTAGCGAGAATGAACTACCTGCTCAGAGCATATGCTTTGAAGTTTTCATTCATACGAAATTGAGAACTTACTCAGAGAAAGTTCTTTTGCTCTGAGGATCTCCTCTGGAGCATGTGCTATTTTTTATTCATACGATCCATTGTGCTCTGGCAGAGTGAAGCCGGGGCGGCGAGCTGCTACGCGACCGCTGCAGAGGTGCAATGCGGCCAGCCACGAACGCAATGCGGCCGCTCTCTCTTCTCTCTCTTTCTCCCTCTCCCTCCCTCCCTCCCCCGAAATAAGGCGCAGCGTCGGAAAGTAACGCACAATTTTATTAGCAGAGTTTAATGGATAATAAAACAAAACAAAAAAATAATTCCATGTTTTAGCTGCTTTCCTATAAAGTTATCAACACATTTATCCCATCGTGGAACTAGTTTAAATATGCCCTATTCATACCTTCCAACGCTCCCGATTTACGCGGGAGTCTCCTGATTTTTCGCTTTTTTCCCCCCGCCTCCTGATTTTGCCATTATTTCTCCCGATTTTTGGCTTTTGTCCTGAAACCCAAGATTCGATTTTCCGCCAATGGTCAAAAGTCCTTTCTTCATCTATCAGTTAGAAATAAATACGTAGCGAAATTCACAGAAATTAGGAGTTGCACTTATATAAAGATTGTTTCCGCTCTTTTCACGTATTTGCAAATACACATGCAGTGTTTCTATGTTGTGCTGCTTTTGAATGTGATGTTTCGTCAGTGTACGTAAGTCAAATCACTTCAGTGGTTTTTTAATCACTGGTAACATTTTGATTGGATAGTTTGGGGCATCCGTTTCATACGCGAATTGCAGAAAACAGGCAACTTTCGTGTAAACAGCTGTTTTACGTGATTATGGTATTTCAATTCGCTGGTAGGTGTTCCAGTATGGCAAGAAATATAATAAAGTTTTAAGCAGTTTTCGGAACATTTTTTCTATTTTGTACTCTTTGTCGATGTGGTATTTCCACATCACATGGTGCAAAAAGCAATGTACCGAAATAGTGCAGAGTAACAATAAAAGACTGAGGTTGCTGAAAAAAGTGAAAGTGATTTTTCGATACAAGCAGAGAGCTTATTTACATTGTTTATTATAGAGTACGGTTTACCAATTAAATACGACTGTGGGTCATTTGTTCCATAACATGTTCCCAGGTAGCAGTGTAGCACAAATATACAGCTGTGAACTTTTTTGTTTTGATCTAAAAAATCAATCACTTTACCTTGACTGGCTACAAAATAAAAGGATGTAATCAACAATTGAATTAACGCAAGTTTTTTTTTGTAGCCATTAATAGCGTTATGAGATCATACGAAAAGACTAAAATCAGTTATCTTCTAAGGCTCATAGTAAAGTGCACCGCAGTTTTTGATAGAACGTATCTCCTGATTTTTTGAAGAATCTCCCGAATTTCTACACTGGATCTCCTGATTTTTACATTTTGAAGGTTGGCAGATATGCCTATTCGTAAAAGTCCGTTTGATTGCAGTACAGCCGTTTGCACGCCGCTGATTTCATTTTCGCATCTGTCGCTAACAGTTCAACACCCGGGGATTTTCTTCGTGGGAGCACAGAGATAAAAAAATTTGACGTTTCAAGGTCCACACTTCATGGTCGATGATGGAGCATCTCCCATCTCATATTGTCTATTTTTTTCACGGAAGCGTACTCCGTTGCAGCATTGAAGCAGTGTTCAACAAATGGGATAAAATCTACAGCTGCATGCATACTCCGCAATCAACCATTAGGTGCGTGGCGGAGGGTACACTGTACCACTAATTGACATTTCCTTTCCTACTCCACTCCCAAATAGAACTAGGAAATAAAGAATGCCTATATGCCACCGTACAAACCCTAATTTCTCTTGTCTTTGGGAGCATTACGCGAAATGTAAGTAGGCAGCAGGAAGATTGTTCTACACTCAGCTTCAAAATCCGCCCTCTATATTTCCTCAGCAGAATTTATCGAAAATAACATCGTCTTTTCTCCAGCGATTTCCATTTGAGTTCTCGGAGCATATCTGTGACAGTCGCGCATTGGTCGAATCTACCAGTAACAAATCTAGCTGCTCGCCTCTCAACTGCTTCTATGTTTTCCTTTAATCTGATCTGCTGCGGGTCCCAAACACTTTAGCAATACTCACGACGTGGTCGTACAACCGTTTTATACGCGGTCTCCTTTACAGGTGAAGTACATCTTCCCAAAATTCTCCCAATAAACCGATGTCGGCCGTCCGCCTTACTCACAACTGTCCTTACAAGCTCGTTCCATTTCATATCGCTCTGCAATGTTACACCTAGATATTTGAACGACGCGACAGCATCAAGAAGCTCACTACTAATGCTGTATTCGAACATTATGGGACTGTTTTTTCTACTCATGCACATCACCTTACATTTTTCTACATTGAGAGGTAGCTGCCAATCTTCACACAAACTAGAAATTTTGTCTAAGTCATCCTGTATGCTATTACAGTCAGTTAAAGACGACAGCATCATCAGCAAACAGCCGCAAATTACAACTTACTCTGTCCATCAGATCATTTATATAGATACAGAATAATACCGGTCCTATCACACACCTCTGGGGCACACCCGACGATACACTCATCTCTGATGAATGCTCGCCGTTGAGAACAACGCACTGCGTTCTATTACTTCGGAAGTCTTTCAGCCAGTCACAAATCTGTGAACCCATTCCACTTTTCCATAAGCTCATATCTTCGTTAGCAGTCTGCAGTGTGGCACCGTGTCAAACGCCTTTAACAATATACCTCTGGCATTAACTAATTAATATTTGCTAATTAAAGAAACCACTCTGGCAACAAATAATAGAAAAAGACTTTAGCTAGTTACTTTACAACAAATAATAAACGTTTTGGAAAAGAAAATGATAATAGACTAATTACATTCATATCTATTATTATGCAACATTGTTATGGGAAGGTTCATTAAAGCAAGCAGATGGGAATAAATCCCAACATACTTCGTTACACCTTGACTGGTAATTCCACCACTGCAAATAGGTTAAATCAAAATCTTTACCTGATAGCTTGTGGAGAGCACAAGAAGACTGTTGATTCCATCCTGTGATTTGGATGGCTGCAAATAAATCTTGGATCTGTTGAGGAGTGAGAAAGAGCACTCAGCCAAACAACAGACTGCAGAGGTTTGCAAAAATATTTGCAATAAATCTCCAAACTAGGAAGTGGTTCTTGAACATGGATGTTGTGTACATATTCCTCTCTTGTCAAAGCAACATAGTGAGATGGTACAGTGATAACACTGGATTCACATTTGGGAGGACACTGGTTCAAACCTGCCTCCAGCCATCCTGATTTATTTTCCAGCAATTTTTCCTAAATTGCTCTGGCAAATATTAGGATGGTTCCATTCAAAAAACATGGACCATTTCCTTCGCCATCCTTAACAGAAATTAATCTGAACGCGAGTTCCATCTCTCATCCCCATGATGTTGACAGGACATTAAACCCCAGTCTTACTCCCATGTTATTTTTCTTTTTGATGCCAGTATTTATGTATGTGAATACAGTATGAAAAATGTTGTGAATGCAATTTTAGAAGCATCAAGGTAATTGATTAAAACATTGGCATGATACAGATGTTATGCAGCGCTACATAGTAGCCAAAAAAACCTGTTTCCTTTCATCTTCTTGTGGAAGTTTGAAATTATACATAACATTTATTGCAAGTCACTAGGCCTAACTATTCTTTCTTGAATACTGGGTTAATACATTCTGTGCATTCATATTCATGTTTCATAAGCTACACTTCTTTTTCACCCTCCTCCAACCCTGTGATCATTAAGGCAAAGTTGATCACATGAAAACCTTCTCTGTGAAAAATACATTAAAATACTCGTGTTTTGTAAACACTAACATACACAACTAACATACACAGACTGGAAATCATTGTGTACACTCCACTATGCGATAATTTACATGTGTATGTAAATTATTCTAATAATTTGTAAATTGATTATTTACCATGTATCCCTGTGTAATAATCATAAAATCTAAGCATTTCAGTTATTCTATGTTTTTATATCCATATTAGGGAGCAAATATTTAGTAATTCGATCTTCATTTAACAATAATTTGTAAATAAATCTTATGTGGCAGTGGGACACAAAACATTTTCGCTTGCAAACAGTGTTACGTTGTAACAAATAAATTAAAATTTTGATCATACTAGCAGAAAATGTTAAATTTTGTAAATCTATCGGACCAACCTGTAGAAGCAGAAAATCAGATGTCACATGGTCCTGGGAACTTTCTTTTTCCAATCCCAAGTTAGGCCATCTCTCCTTCCTTTTTCTGTCTGCCCCCCCCCCCCCCCCTCTCTCTCTCTCTCTCTCTCTCTCTCTCTCTCTCTCTCTCTCTCTCTCTCTCTCTCTCTCTCTCTCTCTCTCTCTCTCTCTGTGTGTGTGTGTGTGTGTGTGTGTGTGTGTGTGTGTGTGTGTGTGTGTGTGTATGAATTCCTCCTTGACCTCCTCAGTCAATGCCTCCTCCACCTGTGAAAAACTATATCATTCTTTTAATTTTCATGATCGTCAGTGGTGTCCAAGTTTATTGCAACGTACCTTCTGGCATACACTGTATGAAATCTTAGGTAGACGGTGAAGTACCGCTTCCTTTTAAGATCAAGTGTGAAAAATTGCATGAAGGTCAGAATAAAACTTTGATGAAATCTTAAGTTCATAGGTAAAATACCCTGCCATTCAGCATACAAACTATTACATATACAGTAATAATTATGCCTATAACCTTCCCGATAGTGTGAGCAATATGTTGCCAAAATTTAATCGTAATTGGATGAATGGTACAACAGTGGATTTAAATATGAACAAACCTACAAGCATTCACTTTTATACATTAGACATAAATCTTTACTTACTTTTAGAACCACAATGAAATAGTAAGTTACTACCTTCCAAACATTCTATAACATTCAAATTGATGATTTGTCATTTTACTCTACAGCTAACCACAGAATACAATGATCTGGAGAAAGATGAAGTTAACATCATTTCTGGTGCCCTGGAACTGCGGAAAAAAACTGTTTCTGATGTTATGACAAAGCTTGAAGATGTCTTCATGCTGGATTATGAAGCCATATTAGACTTCGAGACAGTCTCTGAAATTATGAAGCAAGGTAAATTTCTGGGTGTTTAAAGGCCCTCTTTTTCTCAAACACAACATGGCCTGTATTCTAAACTAGTCGCATAACAGTTTTTAGATTTTATTTTATACCAATGGCAATTTAATGTGACTTGTTGGTTATTGGTGATGGCTGTTTCTGACAGAGTACAGTGTAAGATAATGTCATCATTATATTTAATCAGAGCTTTCAGACATAAATAACTAGGTTGGAATAAAGGAGAAAAAAATATTGTTGATGGTGACACTGTTAATTGTCAACACATTAACAGTTAAGTTTTTCCCTCTTGCAGGTTACTCCAGGATTCCAGTCTACCAAGGAAGTCGAAGTAACATTGTGACTGTCTTGTACATTAAAGACCTAGCATTTGTTGATCCTGATGATAACACCCCATTAAAGACACTCTGCAAGTTCTATCAAAATCCATGTAATTTTGTGTTTGAAGATACTACTCTTGATGTTATGTTCAAGCAGTTCAAAGAAGGTAAATAAATTGTTATGCTTACAAATCAATGTACTCCAGTAAATACATTAATCGCTATATTGTCAAGCCATTACAATTGTTATGGTTATTTTTAGCACTGAAATTTGATAGTAATATATGTTTTATGCTCTTACGTCTTGACAGGTATCAAAGGGCACATGGCGTTTGTTCATAGAGTCAATTCAGAAGGTGAAGGAGACCCATTTTATGAAACAATTGGGCTTGTGACACTGGAAGATGTCATTGAGGAACTTATCCAGTCAGAAATTGTTGATGAAACAGATGTCTGGAGTAAGTACTTTTTATCCTGGTCTTACCTTCTACTTTTGGATGAATGACTAATTACAAATGAAACACATTCCTACTTTTAATCTAGGCAGCATACGGCATAAAAATTCTCTCCCATGAGCTGGTCTACCAGCAAAAACTGTAATTTTTTATTGCTTAGAAACTACGGTATCTATTTGTTAAGAAATTACACTAGCATGACAAGAGTTTTTCGTTATTAAATTGTTCATGCGTGATTATAGTTGCTACTCAATCTAAACAAATTACAGTGATGTTTGTTACGTTGCTTTTGCTGTACAGAGCAGTACCGTAAACTACACAGAATATTGACAGACAGTGAAAATGGAGTCATCATCATATGCAATAGTAATAGATGACGACTTCAAATGGATGTCATAAAAATGTAAAAGTTGTTTCTGTTCAGAGAAGCTCTAACTTAACTATGTATCAAGAACATGGAAACTGTCACAATATGTGAGGCAATAAAGAAGTTAATATATATTGCCTTCGTGAATCCTTCATGGCAGAGTATTCCATTTTTAGCATAAAATTTAATATTTATTCATCTAACACAGAAATCTGAACTGATTTTGCATATCATAACCAGGTATTGTTTACTGTGCCACCCCTTTTACTTCCATTGTAATCACAAGGATATAAATCACAAGACAAGGAAACGAATTTTTGAGATGTGTCAGCTGATCAGCGAACCTGTATCTTTTGGCAAAGACACCAAAAATTCTGTATGATGCAGACTTCAAAAAAAGTTTTAGCTTTGCATATAATTTGGTCTGTTTGTTCTAGTCCCATACTGCATTTCCCACAATTGTAAATTTGTAGCAGTGAGTTTTTATTTATTTTAGCCATTCACAGACATTTTAAAATGTATGGATGTTGTCAGTTCATTTACATATTTATACAGTTTTTATCATCTCTAGTTCATTTAAATTCACAACAGGTTTTTTTATTACATCTAGTTTCACATTGTGAGACATACATTGTTTACAATCATTTTTCTCCTTATAAAATATTACATATGCCCAAAATTGTAAGACAAACTTTTATTACTAAGGAATTCACTTATGGGTACAAACAGGTGGTGACTTATTTTTGTGTTATAGTTATGGAATTTGCTATTTGTCCTATAATTTTCTACATTTTTCTTTATATAGACTATGGTTTGGAATATAAATTCGCAAGGAACAGTTAAAATTTCTAACTCTTTAAAAAGCTATCTGCAGTGGGCCCATTTACTGCTTTTTGTTAAAATTCTAATTGCTCTCTTTTGCATTTTAAATACAGTTTGCAAGTTCTGAGCACTGGTTCCCCAGAAAATTATTCCATAACTGATTACTTAATGGACGTAATGAAAATACAGTTCTCAGGCATTTATCACTACATGTAGATGCAAAGACTCTAAGAGCATAACATGTTGTGGATAACTTATTTGAGAGTTTCATGGCATGTTCGTTCCACTTCATTTGGCTATCAATGAACAACCCTAAAAATTTCGTTAAATGTACATCCTCTATGGAGATGGTATCTAGAGTTAAATTTAATGGACTCATTTTCCTATTTATTCTAAAGCATGTTGTATTTGTTTTCGTAATGTTGAGGGTTACTTTATTTTTCTGTGACCATTTGTAAACATCTCTCAGCACTTCAGTAGATTTATGGTTTTACATCCCTTTCACTTGTCATGTAAAAAGTCACCATTACTATGGTAGTTAAATTATAGAATGTAAAACAGTTCAGATAACTAAATGTTATTCTTGTATCTATATATCGGTGATGACATTGGTTTTTATCTCTCACACATTTGAGTTTAGCAAATTAGCAAAACAATTCCACTTTGCTGCTGAAAATAGGTAGTGTCCTTTCTGGCCGAGCATTTACCCATATTACAACAATTTTATAGATTTTGTATAAAGTAAATGTTGGATAACATTTTGTAATCATGGACTTTAGTCACATCTTCTTTGTCGTTTAATTGGACCTCTAAGAGTTTTGAATGTGGTGCACTCACCAGCTCTGAAAATCATGTTGAATAGTTTTATTTACAGTATGTTTTGTTCAGTTGCTGAATAGATAAGTTCTTTAATAAAAATAAAGATATCACCTGAAATTCTGTTATTGCTTCATGTCTTTCTAATATATTGTAAGAGTTAACAACAGTCTTGCATCTTACACCTTATTCCTAATGACTTCAAAACTGACAACATCATTATATTACAGCAAAAAAAATTAACAGTTAGAGAGATTAGCAGACTTCTTAGTCTGTCTAGCAACTGTACAAAACATAGAAAATGTCACTATGTAAGTGAAGATATGTGCTTCATTATTACTTTATAAACTAATGATAAACTTTGCTTCTCCCATAGTGGACAACAGATCAAAACGCCGCAGGATTAAGACAACAAAACAAGACTTCACAGTTTTTGCAGAGCGTAGAGAGGCACAAAAAATCCACATCTCGCCACAACTAACTTTAGCAACCTTCCAGTATCTCAGCACAAGTAAGTAACATGATGTAGAAACAAATGTATAGGATATATCAACTGAAACTTATAGCAAAATAGTAAGTTACAGAAACAAATAGTGGTATTCAGTGATTACCTTTGTTGAAGTATTTCCTAAAACGTAAACTATAATGGTGTTAAAAAAAACACTGAGAAGTATAAAGTAAACTACTGGAGAACAATATGATACTGAATGCAGCTCATCAATGTGTGAACCATATATAATTTGTCGTATGTGAAGTTCATAACTCAAAAATCAATTTCCCGAGGGAGTTCAATGTAACTCTTTAACATTTATTGACAAATTTATTTTGAAATTTTCTGAGCATTCTGACGATCTTTGATATTCCAAATTAGCTCTTTTTTTTTATTTATTTTTGACATGTTTTGAAAGAAAACTTACCGTGTGGAACCATTCAATTCTAAGTCAAGCTAATTGTTAAAACATAGTTACATATTCTAAGAGCATTTATGTGAAATGTAAAACACACAATGGACTGGTAATTACCAGAGTACTTGATAGTTTCATTTTGGTCATTATTTTTCTCATCTCCCCTCCTCACCACCTCCTATTTAGTTTGCATACTTACATCATTTAAATAAAAAAGCACCAGAGTTTTGCTAATTTTTACATCAGCTTTAATTGTTATTTTTATGGAAATAGCAAGTCATATTACTTACTACATTCTGCACATGAAGAGCCTTTTATCTACAGATAGGCTTACTCTGCACATAGTTAACATATTTCAAACAAATTTGCACATGCATTTTATTGGGATCTCTAACAAATTCAGCAGTTTCCTTTCGATGCAGATATCTCACGAACTCAGTCGGAAAAAGGAGGTACATAAAGTGGTAGAGGAGTACACAATCTGTGATCTGTGTTGCTAATAGCCACAGGAACTTTGCCACAATTGGGCAAACACATACCATCTTTTGTAATGTGTTGGTCTCCCTCCTAACCTTCACATCATCCTAGTTCATCCCTTTGCCACTTGCAATTCCATCCTTATGTCACAGTAATCCTACCCCCGTGGAAAGACCCAGAAGCAAGACCTGTCCAATCCACCCAGCCAACCCTCTGTCTTCTAGTCTTATCACAGGCTTATCCTACCCCATCAGGGGCCAAATCCACCTGTAGATGTAGCCCTGTTCTTTATGTACTCTGCTGCAATCATTGCATGTATTCATTTATTGGCATGACTTCTAAACAGCTGCCCATCAGCTTTTTGACCATCGCCAAACTGTGATGAAAAAAGTAACCACCTTGCAGTGCAACATTGAGCAGAGTGAAACATGCTCAATTTTCATAACTGCCTCACAGTTTGGGCCATATGGATCCTTCTCTCCACCACCATCACAGTCTGCCACTACTTCCCCTTTCTTTGCTTCTCAACTTCTCACTGTACTCTCCCATCTGCTTCCCATTCTGCTTTCCGAAACTGCAGCTCACATCCTTGAGCTGAATCTCCGGCTTGGTCGTAAATAGCTTTTATGAACTTAAAGATGAAGTTGGGTCATGTTTGGGATGGATTGAGTCAACATTATTTTACTGCAGTTCATGGAGCACTGTTAACTACTAGGAGTCTTTCCTCACTTGTAAAAATTGTATTTTGTTGTTAATCAAAACATAATGCAATCATATCTTATAGTGATATACTGTGTTATTCTACTTATTACAGTATTGTACTTAATGGCACTGGTTATCATATTGTTATGATGAAAAGTTTTATTATTGTGTTTCATTGAAAGTTAGTTTCATTTTTAATTATCAATATGGCTCACAAGTCCAACTTAAGGAGTGGTTGGTTAAATATTCGCAACTGCTGGATGGAAAGTGTAGGCCAGTAAATCTGTATGCCCTGTATGTCATCTGCATATTTGTGGTTAGGCTTAGTACAGGGAGGGGATCTTGCAAAATGCACGAAAAACTATTTATTTGTGGTATAACATATATTTACCAAAATTTAAAACTTAATTACATAGTTTTGGTTTTGGCAGAAACTAGGAGCCAAATATTCTGATATTGTTTCAGTTTTGGTCACAAATTATTTTGGTTGGGTCCTAAATTGTGTAGTCATCCAGAACAGGGGGGAGGGGGCCCCACACCCCATTATTGGGTGGTGACCCACAGTTTCAGAACCGCTGGTCTATGTTGATCAGAATGTTCTCTACAGTATCATGGGAAAAGTTGATGTAAATTGATGATATTCTTTTAGAGATTATTTATATACACACAATAGACTTGTACAGTAATATATCATTGTTCAGAGCTTTATAGCCACATTGTGTATTTACTGTTTTGTTTATCATTTTATCTTTTGTCTAGAAATGTGCAGAAAAGTAATGTTGGTGGACACTATCTTTCAAAACACGTACTATGAGATTGTAAGAAAAATATGTGCAATAGTTATATTGACTGTGGTGAAAATTTCATTTTAAGACAATGGTGGTGAAGTGCATGCACTCTTTATTCATCATTGTCTAATTGACAACAGTTTATGTGAAAAGTGAACTTTCCTCTAAACATAGGCAGTGTTTCTGTACTAAGGTACACTGTACATACTGTTCGTTGAATAGTAACCTATCATTCTAAATATCCTGTAATGACATCTTAACCAAATATCTGACTGTGTGTCTGTTTTCAGCTGTTGATGCCTTCAAACCAGAAACAATATCTGAAACAATTTTAAGAAGATTGCTCAAACAGGATATTATTTATCACATCAAAGTTAAAAATAAAGAAAAAGCACGCAATGATCCTCAGACAATAATATACTCTCAGGTAAGAATGATTCTGAAAGTACTTAATCATCTTCCTCAGGGAAGATGAAAATAAATGGTATTTTTAAATAGGTCAGAATAAGATGAAATATTGAAGGACTTAATGTGACGAAACTGCAGTCACTTTTGTTTACAACACTTACTTTATATTTAAAAAGAGAAAAGAATTTTCTAATGGAGGGTTTTTGGTAAAGAAAACTGTTACCACAAAATACATAAATTTATTAAAATTGACTGCTTACATAAGTATTGAGAGTGATGTCCACTGGAGTGACTTTCCAAGTCTTAAGAGTTTTCTTGTTGTATCGAAACTTTTAAGGCATTGGGACAAAGAGGCTGTCGACATTCAATACTAAGAACCGATCAAATGTTCATTTTCGGTTATGGCCAGTTTTGAACACCGCCTTGGTTACGGCCATAAATCAGCCAAATCTACAGCTTAGCTGAAATTAGATTTCTTGAAGTTACTGATGAAGTCCGGTCATATTCTAGATGGATTCAGTCAACAGTAATACTTTGTCAGTTGACTGTGCACCATTTAATGGCTAGGAGTCTCTCCTCCTGTGTAAAAATTGTGGGTATTTTGTTGTTGAGCACAATATAAAGCAGTCATACCTTATAGTGATATAAAATGCTTGTAACAGTTTAACTTAATCAGTATTGTATGTAATGGAATGGGTTATCAATTGTTACGCAGTAACGTTTTATTAATAAGTTTCCTTGAAAGCGAGACTTTTTTTTTTTTTTTTAATAACTGTGTGTTCAGGAAACATTGACCATGTGGTACACACCTTTTCTATTCAGTTTGCGTAAATTTATACTGATAACAATCATACTGTTGATCGGAACTGTGACTTGAGACTACTTGTGGAAGCAAACAAATGATAATTTTCTGCACACTTTGTATTGTGGTAGTCATGTTGAGGCTCTGGCATTTCGAAGTATCTATTTGGCATGTTTGTTGTGTAGCTAAATACTAAAGACTATTTTCCTACAAGAAGGTATGCAGGACTGAGGAATTTTTGGTAGTTGTACAGTAGTCTCATTTATTCGTGGTGATTGGAATCGGGATCACCTCTATCGAAATTTATATGTGAAAAAGAAGAAAGTTGACAATGAAAATAAAACACATGTAAAACACTATGGCCTTTTCTTTTTAAACAAAGTTTTTAAATAGCCATTTACATTGGCAGCCTAAAGGTTTTAAACTCTTTTCACAAATTACTTTGAGTTATAATGGTGGAGTGCCTTTTTCTGTGAAGATAGTGTACATGTAGTTATTCTTTTGTTCCATGACAATTGTATTTATGGGGAAACTCATAATTCTGAAACTCAAAATATTGAGACTCCACTGTAGTGCATTCACTCTACTTCTTGTCTAACCTCCTTTAACTTTTGTCAATAATGGAGGATAGATAACAACTCGCCATAAAGAGGTCCACTGAGCTGATGACAGACATAAAAACAGATAATCACATTCACACAACTTAAAATTTTGGCCATGGCCTTTGTCAGTTAAAGAAAAACATACATTCACACAATCACTGCAGGCGAGACCAGTTTATAGGAAAGATAAAGGAATGGATATGCATTACAGATGAATATCATTAACATCAGTTTGTTGCAGACTTATTGAACATGTCCTTAGTTCAAATATAATAAATATCCTAAATATGGAAAAGCTTCTGTTCATGCATCAACATGGCTTTAGAAAACATTACTTACCTCACATGATATCTTGCATGCCATGGATGAATGGCAATAGGCAGGATTCACAGCCCTAGATTTCCTAAAAGACAATTGACATGATGCTGCACTCAAGACAAATAACGAAGTTGGCTCAGTTTTCTTAAGTAATAGGATCAAATACATTGTCTTCTATGGCGGGTGTTCATCAGTGACAAGAGTACCATCGGGGCAAGTGTGATAGGGCTGCTGTTATTTTCTATCTACATAAATGATCACGCAGATTAGTGGCGGACTAAGGCTGTCAGAGGCCCAGGGCAGCGGTAAAACAAAATGAGGCCGCCGGTCCACTTGGAAATACATGTATTACTGTAAAAAAGTAACTTTAAAGATTTGGAGCCTCCCCCCCCCCCCCTGCCCCCAGGATGAGAGGTTCAAATGTTCAAATGTTTGTTAAGCTTATGGGATCATCAGTCCCTAAACTTACAAACTACTTATCTACTACCTTATACTAAGGATGGCACAAATATCCATGCCCGAGGGAGGATTTGAACCCCCAACCGTAGTGGCCGTGCAGACCATGACTGGAGCACCTCAGTCCCCTCGGCCACCGCGGCCGGCAGGATGAGAGGTACGGGACATTCTTCAAAAAAATAGCTTTCAGGATTTGGAGGCACCAGAATGATGAGAGGCCAAGGGTACTGAGAGAGAGAGAGAGAGAGAGAGAGGGGGGGGGGAGCAAGCTTTTTAGATATTTGGAGGCCTCCCCATGACGAGAGGTCCAGGGCGGTCCGCCCCCTCCCCCCCTCCTTTCTTCCCCCTGGTCCTTAGTCTGCCACTGTCGCAGACAGGGCGGTAGTAATCTGCAGCTGTTTGCTGACGACATTGTGGTTTACAGGAAGGTGTCGTCATTCAGTGAATGCAGTGGGATACAAAATTACTTGGTCAAAATTACTAGTTGGTGTTATGAAAGGTAGCTACCTCTAAATGGAGAAAAATGTAAGGTGATGTGAATGAGTGGGAGAAACAATCCCGTAATGTTTTAGTACAGTATTACTTGTGAGCAGCTTGACACAGTCACAATGATTAAATAAGTGTGTAATGTTGCAGAGCAATATGAATGGAATGAGCAAGTGAGGACAGTTGTGAGGAGGCAGATGATCACCTTTGGCTTCTTGGGAGAATTTTAGGAAGATGTGGTTCATGTGTGGAAAAAAAAAAAAAATACAACAAAGTGTTCACGATACCCTCCAGATCGTTTTAAAAGAAGACATAAGAGTAATTCAGAGGAAGCCTGAGCTAGGGTGGTTACTGGAAGGTTCAGTCAAACAATAGTGTTTGGGAGTGGAACAGAAAGGCTTGTGGAACATTATGTAGATGATGATATTTTCTCCTTCTGTCTTCATTTATAAATTATTGCAGTTCCTTTGTGCTTGAAGTTTACAATCAAATGTGAATCTCCTTGTCAATCATGTAGCAAACATTTATTTTCATTGTCATTTTTTCTTGAGTATTTGTATAATTGTTTCGTACTGCGTTTTATTTATTTTGTCATTATTTTCTTTCTCATTTCTGATCTAGTCCATTTACAGTTCTTTATACTTTGCATTTTCTTTTACCTTTTAGTTACTGTCCCTTTTATTTATTCTGAAGGAAGTGTTAAAAATACAGCTTAAAATTTTCTGAGGTTCTGGGGGTGGGGACTTTGCATGTGTTCTTATCTAATTTTTTCCACTTTATAATTCATATATATATATATATATATATATATATATATATATATATATATATATATATATATATATGTTAAGTGATAAAATTTTTACTTTTTTCCAGGGTAAAGCTGTGGACTACTTTGTTCTAATATTAGAAGGCCGTGTTGAAGTTACTGTTGGACAGGAAAGCATGGTATTTGAAAGTGGACCATTTACATATTTTGGCACTCAAGCTCTTGCACAAAATGTTGGAGTTGTAGGTAAGTTACTAGAGTACACATACCCATGCAGCAACAAGTACACATTAGTATATACAATATAATAAAGCAATTGGGTAAACCACCTGGACATTGTAGGTTCATATTTAACTGGCATGCCAATTAAACTAACATCACAGTAATAAGATGTTACCCATTCCTTTATTTATGCATTTTCACCGGACAGCACCAATATATTCCACATCACTGCACTTAAAAAATATGGTACTTCAGATGATCAAATCTCAGATTCTATTACTCACTGAATTAAGGGGGCAAGTGTTTTGGATAGTACCTTGGTCTAGCGACAAAAATTTAAACACTACTCACTTTGTCCAGCCCATGCAGATTGAGCAATCTGTTGTTCTTTCCCAATCTCTGGGAATCTTAAATATTTTCTCTGTATTCCTGCCCATTACAGAGATCCATAGGTTCAGTGTTACCATAAATATGCATGTAGAATACGCACTTAATATTCTCTCTGAGGTGTAAATGTAGTTTTAATGGACATAGTGACCATAGCAAGTGTTCTGGGGTCATCACTGCATTTCTTGGTACACTGCAGATGTAACTTTTAACATTTTGAGCTTACATTGGATGGGTGACAATTTTGTTTAACCTTACATTATGCATACTTAATTGTTTATATGTATCAAACTACATAAATGTGTCAAAGTGTATAAACAAGCTGTCAAAACTTGACTGGTCATAGTATTAATGTTTCCTCATCAAACATTTTGGCACACATACTAGATGAAAGAGAATAGCAAAGGGATAGTGACTGTGAAAGTGTGAGCAGAAGAGCAGAAGGTCCATCAGAGAAATAAAGAATACTGTCCACAATACAGGAGAGTAAGTGGCAGTGAAGAGTGTTGGGCGAAGGCAATAGTATTGGTGCTGTATTCAATAGCATTGGGAGCCAGAGAGAGAGAGAGAGAGAGAGAGAGAGAGAGAGAGAGAGAGAGAGAGAGAGAGAGAGAGAGAGAGGGGGGGGGGAGATAGTCAAGGACAGTGTGAGGCAGTGGCAGTAAAAGGGAAACAATGTCTCCTAACATTCTCACAACTGGTCCATTCATCTGAACTAGGGATCTGACAACCTCAACTGCTTTCCAGCCTTGCCAAATTATTCCTCATTCTGCCATGAGCAAGAAGCTAACAATTTCAAATTTTTATTTTGTTTTAGATTATGTATTGCAGGAACTGAAATTTGTACCTGAAGATATGTACTGTTCTTCATAACAATTTCCTTTTATTCCTGGGATAAAAAGAAAGGAAAAAAAATGACTTCATAATTTAGATACCTCCTTCATTGCAAAGTATTATATTATATACATTCTACCACTTTAAGAACTTGTTTTCAGATTGGATTTAGTGCAATATATATGTACCAGTGCTGAAGATTCACTATCTACATTAAGCTGATAACCATTATTATGCCTGCATTATAATTACTGATCACTAAGCACAATTGGTAAAATGTTGCAATGTTGTAATTTATATTATTATGAGGATAGATCATGCCACTTACTCTATTTACTTAACCCATTCAAATATGACTTGATTAGGCCGAATCAAGTAAAAGGTATTACTTGTAGAAGTGAAAACTGTAAAAGTAACAATGTAGGAATGAAGTATTGTTGTATCATAAGATAGGTTTATTACTTTCTGAGAGACATCTTACTTCATTTTTCTGGCTGATATTTGGTTAGCGACATCTTACTGTTCATACTATAGCTAACAGTTCCCTCTGCAGTACTTTGTCAACTATTTGATTTTGATAGCTTAGATGCAGCTGCTTTCACATATGTTAATTGCATCAGTGATGATAGTGACAAAAATAAATAAGCATTCTTCATGATTATGTTTCAGATTCTCCAATAACACAAACTCCACAGAGTGTTGGTTCTCTCCAGTCAGTGAATTTGGATAGCATGCTACGTCATTCATTTATACCAGATTACACAGTTAGAGCAATTACAGATGTTTTCTACATGCGCCTAAAACGTTCACTTTATTTGGCTGCTAAGCGTGCTACATTAATGGAACGTGATAAGAGTGAGAGGCAGTCTGAAGAGCCTTTTGATGATGAAGTGGAGAAGGTATGTATCACTGCGAATGGGAACTGTAATCATTTATCTACCTGAGCACTCTCCTTGATCAGCTCCAAACTTTACGTATCACACTTGCTTTTATTTTTCAAATCCTCAACATACTATAGTGTGAGATCTCCAAGAGGGAGAGATGTATTACTATCATGGTAAGCCTTTCATGACATTGATGTTTCATTAAAGCCAATACATTCACCTTTATGATAAAATATTGAGGGGAGTAAACTGCGTGGTGAAGTGCTTAACTTAAAATATGCTTATTCAAAGGAATCTCATCTCACAGAATTCAGAAACCCTTGTTCTTGTTTCAAGGCCCCCTAAAAAAATCTCTACCCCCTCCTACTCCATCTCTAATAATGTGACAAATGATGTAGTTCTTACATAGTATAAAAACCAACACAAATGCTGAGAACCTTTCAGCAGACAAAAGCATTTATTTCTTTGATTACTGTACATTAGCAAAATACGTATATATGAAAACTGACTGCTGTTAAATTAGTTGGTCAGAAGACATGATATATGATGAAACTTCCTGGCAGATTAAAATTGTGTGCCGGAACTGGGACTCCAAGTGCGAGTTAGTGCCCTTGCCCGCAAAAGGCAAAGGTCCCAGGTTCGAGTCCCGGTTCCGGCACACAATTTTAATCTGCCAGGAAGTTTCATATCAGTGCACACTCCGCTGCAGAGTGAAAGTTTCATTCATGATGTCTGATAATAGCAACTTAGGATTCTGACACCAGAGAAAGGGATGTAACCTTTGATTTATTCATGTACAGACTAGAAAAATAGTACAGACAGTAACTTTAATCTGGAACTACTTTCTTGAAATATGTAAAATTTTTACAATTTTTGAGGTACTTCACAAAACTTTAATATATGCACATTTGCATAGATTAAAGATATTGTCATTGGTGTAGTGAGCTATATATTACAGGATAATATTAATTTTTTCGTTGTTTTCAGATTCTGAATGTCAATGGGAGCAGCTTTTCATTATGGTAGCAAGTTGGATGTTAGCTTTGAATGATTAGATGTATAAACTATTTGGCCTTGCTATTTTAAATATCACACTGACATAAGGTATTATCAATAACAGAGGATAGATAACAACTCTCCATAAATAACACTGTTGAGCTGCAGAGATGCACAGAAAGTACAGTGACATTAAGGTAAGGTAAAGCAGTCAACAATCCGAAGATTAATTTGAAAACTGCAGTGCTCTGCTAGGAGGTGGTATGCCATTGCCTTCCTCTGACCTTTCCTTTGAACTGACTTATCCAGCCAGTTATACGGGGACCTACAGTTTAACGTGGGTTCCGAACTGCGGTGCCACTCAATATTGTTTACATCAGCCCTACTGCGAGAAGTGAAAAGTGACAGATAAAAATCCTAGGATCTGGTTGTGATCGAACCTGGGACCTTAGAATTCAAGGTTTGACACTCTACCGCTGTGCTACCAAGCCACCTTAACACTACCTAAATTTTTGACCATGGCATTCGTCAGAAAAAGAAACGCCTACATTCAAACAATTGCTCAGCCATAACTCGAGCACATAAGACCATCATCTCTGATCTTTCATTTCGGGGTATGACGACAGATAATCAAAGCCCTGGCGAAGGATGATATTTTGTTCTACACTTCTCCTTCTTCCCTCTCCTGCCCCTTCCCTTTACTGCATCCCATCCTGCAACTCGCATTCCTGCCTATCGCAGCCTTTACAATCCTTCGTGCATCATTCTCCCACCACCTTTACACTTCCACTCAACTATGCTCCCATCCTCACTCAATGACAAAATATTTATTTTTCTGACGAAGGCCATGCCTGAAAATTTAAGTTGTGTGAATATGATTATCTGCAGCTCAGTGATTGCCTTTATGGGATGTTATCTAACCTCTATTATTGATGTCCATATCTGTAATTTCCATAGTTAGTTTTGATAAGAGATTTAAACTCATCATAAAAGTAATACAGTAGAACCTCGTTTTTACGCTTTTCAAGGGACTTCAGTGAAATGGTGTAAAATGCAGGAAAATGTAAAATGCAGGACATGTTTTAAATGGTAAAATATGCTTACTGAATCAGCCTTGCATTTTCGTAGTTTATTTGTGATATATGTACATAATAGGCATCTAAATACTCGCCAGTAAGTTTATTATACAATAAAGGTTATCCAAATTTTTACTATTTTAAGCGCCAGGCAAAATGTAATTTTATGGAAAGTAGAAATTTTTGATGTAATTTCATTCATTATAATCGAGGATGCCGCTATTTTAAGCGTCAGGCAGAACTGGTAATTTTATAGGAAGAAGAAATTTTTGACGTAATTTCATTCATTGTAATCGCGGATGCCACTGCTGGGCTATGTAACATCTTCAAAATTATCTAAAGCGCTTCGATAGATATCGTTTGGACGCCGCTGCCAAGCTATGTAACACCTTCAAAATTACTGCCTTTTACCGGCATTAATCATTTACGTAGTAAAACTCAAAAAGTTCCGTTCTTATCGTATTTTTAGATGTTGCACACGATGATATTAGAGAATTTATTCGTATTCTTGAGTACAAACATATGCATACTTATTTTTGTAACGTTTGCATAGGATTGGCATCTGTCACTATTACCGCTTTTTTGAGGTTGTGGGTATTAAGATACCCCACTTTGACAGATAACGTTCTTTATTAATCAGAAATATGTATCACAAAAACAAAGTAACTCTTTATTTTATTCTCACTTCAACAAAGCAACTGGTTCTGATTGTTTGAGTACACGCCAGGCGCTCTGGCAAAGAAGCTGGTGGAAAGAGGAACTACATCGCCACAAATCGGCACGTCGTAAGTCAACAACGAAACGCGAAATATACATTCGAATAAATGCAAAGTATCAAGAAACTTGACTGCGAATAATTTTTAAGTGCTATACTTTATGGGGAAAGCCATGCTAGAGTCAATTTATGTACAATAAGTAATTTTTCTTCACGAACATGCTTTCAAAAAGCGTAAAACGTGGGAAACATGTAAATATGTTAACGCAAAAACGAGGGTGAATTAACATTGTAAACATAGGAAATTTGACGGGACTGACAAAAAATGGTGTAAATGGCGGGAAAACGTAAAAACTAGGTTTTACTGTAGTATGATAAATGTTTACTTTAAGTTGCCCAGTTATGTCCTTTTACCGGAGAAAAACATTTCTTTACCTGTTGACTATGTTCTAGTAACTCAGCTTTGAGAGTCTACATTGTTACATTCTTTTCTTATTCTGCATACAGATTTTTGCATATTGTTCACCATGTGGCTCCATGGGAGCTGCTCAATTTTGGTCCTTTTTTATATTATAGATGAGTTATATATATGCAAGCAATGTCTTGTTACTTAAAACCATCTAAAAATGTTATAGTTTTGTGAAATCTTCACATAATATAATTTGTGACTCATTTTCTGTTTAAAGTTGCTTCACTCTCTGGATGAAGATGACAAAAGCCAGGGAGCATTGGAGTCTCCAGTATCTAATTATTATTCACAGGTAAGCTTATATTAAAGGACATATCAAAATCATAGGTAGTAGAATATTGTATATTAAATGTAATGTTAATATTATTTTGCATTTTAGAAAAAGTTAATTAAGTATTACATATTATGGACTAATTATGAAAATTAATTCCATTATATTAAAGCAAACCAGTGTTACATAACTCAAATGTTAATGAAAATCAGCAGGATGTCAATGACATTTTGTGCCTCGCAAGAACAGCATATGAGAAGCTATATTATTTAACTGTTCAATTATTAATGTTCTTGTGGATTTGAAATTCAGGTCCATTGATGTGAGAATTGATCTGAAATGTGTACAAAGAAATCTGAGAAATTTTTGAGCTTTCATTTTTTTAAAAGAAGTGTAGCAGTTCTCATTTAGTCAAGGCATGATGACGACATGATTTTACATCCAAGGATAAAGCAGCCATGAATTAAAGATTGGTTTGTTTACCACAGTGCTTTACTAGGCTTAATCCTGATGGGGTGATATGTTGTTGCCTTCCTCTGACGTTTGAAGTTACATAAAGGACATTTATAGGGACACGTACAGATTACAGTGCATTGTGAACCATATTTTTATGGCCAGCAAATTGCATCATGGAAGGCTGCCAAATGATTCTTGACTGCCACTGATTAAATATTGGTAATATGCAGGAAAACTGAAGTACATGAGGATTTGCAACTGAGAAGGGAGAACTTGGAATTTATACTGAAACTGGCACACCTGGGGGGGGGGGGGGGGGGGGAAAGCTGTTGTTGTGCAGCAGTGTACAGGCCATGACCATCACTTTATGGGCCTCTGAGTATGTACTTCCCAAGGCAAAATGGTTATGAAGAAGTATTACCAAAAGTTTCGTTGGTATGTTTGTGATCTTGAGCTGTAGAAACAACCAACCAAACAGACAGCAATCGGCTCTGCTGCTCAGTTAGTATTTGCATATAGTGCAGAATTTCTTAAACTTTCAGTCTCATCTGAAATTGTCACATTTCCCATTGTAGCATCATATAACACTTATGGCAATTACATTAGCTAAAATATTACTGGAACAAACTTGGCTTATAAAGATTATCTGGAGATCTTCCATAAGAGTTTCAAGCAATTCTGGATGTATTGGGAATAAGTTTGTGCGTTATATGGACACTGCCTGAAAGTGATTATATTAAGACCTCAAAATGAATGGAAAAAGTATATTTAAAAAATGAATTAACAGTTCATGACTAAACTACATATTTATTACTAATCTGTTGTAATTATTAAGAGCATTTTTATCATGTGCAGATGGGATTCAAGTTCATTACGAACCGTCAGTAGGCTTCAGGATGACCCAACAGGTTTTCTACACATCTTTGCCAATGGTGAGAAAGGTGTTGAATGTATAACCTGCATGTGATTCATTTATGTGTGCCTGCTGTCAATGATGTGCTCTTAAGATATTAGACGTGTGTGCAGAATAGTGCTCAGCCAATAGCTTCATCAAACCTCATTTGATATCGAGGACATTGCGTTAAATGTGGCAGATGGGGGTGATAATTAGTTTTCAGTTCAGGGACATTTTTTATTACAAAACTCATTGATCCAAATTTGTTTGTCTAGTGAAATAAAGCAAAATGTGTAGAGTTCAAGCTGGCTGTCAACCCTTTCACATCTGTGGGTGTACATGTATTACTTCCTGGGAAGTAAAACACACACATAGTGAGGGGGCATAAATGTGCAGCCAGCTACAGGCATTCAGTTACACCTGACAGGAACTCTTAAAATGATACTTCTTGAAACATTAATGGAATTTTAATATCACAAATAAAAGTTCACATCCAACCTTTTCCTTTCTGAAGTAATTTTGTCTCAGTTTTGGACATCTTCGCCAGAACAGTCCACTTCTGAATTACATATCTCTTTCCCATGTAAATGACACTGTCATAGCTCATCAACAATATACCGAGGATAGATTGAAAACAAACACACACACACACACACACACACACACACACACACACACACACACACACACACACACACACACACACATATATATATATATATATATATATATATATATATATATATATATATAAAAACTCTTCATAAGAATGAAGAGAACGAGAAATGTAGATTCTATACAAATTGTATAATTCTTGGTATATTTGGATTGGAACATACCACAGTTAAAACGGTATGAATATGGTGTCTGTCCAGAGGCAGTCCACTTTAATTTTAGTAAGTTAAAATGTAGTCAACACCTAAACTAAATTAATCCAAAAGCTTTGTTTAGTCATCGTATTTCAAAGCATATCTCATTCTGTTGATGTAAACACAAGTGTGACTTCTATTGCACATTTGCTCTTTATTAAGTTTTATGAGATGATCTTCTGTGGCAGTACACCTAATGTAAATGACATGTTTATTCATCAAAAGTGGAAAATTAAAGTAATTCATCATTTGAAATGGTATAACTAAACTACAATCTTAAATACCAAAATTAATAATGTTCATGTCAAATTAAGCAGTACAGTTACCAACTTTATCATTGGAAAAACAATAATGCAATTTTTATAGATTTATCATGTATTGCAACAATGGTTTTCACTCAGCCAGTTATGTACTTACATTCTGATATTTATTTAATTTAACGGATACAGAAGAGAGAGAATTTTGAAGGCATTTGCACTGTGAGAGTTTCCTGTTCCTGTTATCCTGAGCCTTGGAATGTTGCTAACTATTTTATGAGATCAGTGTAAATTGTAACACAGGATGACATATGAAAGATTCACTACTGTTGGTAGTCTAAACATGATAATCACATTCGAAGCTCAGAATGGAACATTTCCCCTCACTCTTCACCCAAGTAAAAAGAAGTGACTTTATTCCTAATTTATTTCAGTAAATTTAGATGGCAAAAGTGTGACTGGTAAAAGTACGGAAATAGTTCTTTTTTATAAAGTATACAGATTAAGTTTTGCAATTTCATTCTCCATTGTTGCTGAACAGCTTGTTTCATTCCATAACCCTGAAGGTACTATTCCTAGATAGGCTTTATGAAACACGTTGGATGGTTGAAAATTAAATATTTTATATGAAGCAACTGACTACTTACCTAAACTATTCATGTAAATGTTAAAGTTTGAATGACAGTTACTAAAACAGCACATAATGGCCAAATCTGTGCTTTAAGGTAACCTTCCTGAATGAACAGACAACACCAGTGTATGATAATGGAAATACTGTGTATTATGTTTGTTTTATATTCAAAATATTCTCTTTGTGTGAATGTAGCTTCAGCGGTCATTATTTTCAAAATTAAAATTCTTTTGAGCTATTTGCTGAGTCATAATATTTCCAACATTTTGGATCCGTCGAGTCAGTATTGCCTGAGGAAGGCTCCTGTAATGGATCCAAAATGTTGGAAATATATAATCATGACGTGGTATATAGCTCAGGAGAATTTAAATTTTAAAAAGTTTCTATTTCTTATAGGTTACTTTGCACAAATCTGCATTTCATTTGTTCTCTTAATTCTTACCTCACACATCCTGATGATATAAGCTCAAAATGTGACATTGTGTAGTATTGTAAATAAACTGTAATAAAGATGAAATTTGTGTTAATCACTTAAATACAGAACTAGCTTTACTGATATTGATTTTGTTGTGCTGATAAATGTTTCACAATAACACAAATGATGTTGCAGCATGATCCATAAAACACATTTCAAAGATTTTGGCTGTGCTGTTGCATGTTATGAAAATGTATGATATTGCTTATAAAATTCTTTGTTTTGGATGGATTGTCACCAGTGAAAATCCTTCAAAAAATCTACTTCATTTTCAACAGGGATGAATTTCAACATCTTGAATATACATTTGATAATTGATGTAATAATGGAAAGTCCTGGTTGGAATTAAACAATATAATATGGACAGTTTGCAGCTCACCACAAAGACGTGATGATAACTTGCGACAGGCACATAAAAAAAAGACATGCACAGACAACACTTAGGCAATCACTCGGTCGTACAACTGTCATCTCTGGCTGTCACACTCCAAATCACACTCTGTGGTTTGTGAGGAGGGGAGGGGAGGGGGGAGAGTAAGGTTACATCATGCTGTTGGGGAAGGATACAGCACAGTGTTGCAGAGCATGTATATATTAGATGGAAGTAATGATATACAGCTTAGGAATGGAATGGAGTGGGGAGGCAGTAGAAACACACACACACACACACACACACACACACACACACACACACCACTTGAAATAGGAGAGGTTTAGGATAGAGAGGTAAGAACTGTTGGGTCTGGAAAAAAGGGAGTTATTGTAGGTTGAGGCCTGGATAATTTAGGGATTGGAGAATGTACTGTAGGGATAAATCCCATCTGTGCAGTTCAGAAAAGCTGGTGGTGGGTGGGAGAATCCAGATGGTCCAGGTTGTGAAGAAGCCACTGAAAACCAGTATGTGCTCCACTGCATGTTTTTGACCACGTTTGGTGGTGGCCATTTATCCTGATGGACAGCCCACTAGTGGCGATGCCAATATTAGAAAGCTGTGCAGTGATTGCAGCACAGTTGGTAAATTACATGACTGCTTTCATAGGTGGCCTGGCCTCCGACAGGGTAGGATGAGCCTGCGACAGGACTAGGTGGGTGGATTGGACAGGTCTTGTAGCGGGGTTTTCCACAGGGATATGATCCCTGCGGCAGTGGGCTGGGTTTTGGTGTGGCATAGGTATGGACTAGGGTCTTATGGAGGTTGAGAGGGTGCCAGAACACCACTTTAGGAGGGGCGGGAAGGATTTTGGGCACAATGTTTCTCATTTCTGGGCATGAGGACAGAAAATCAACACCTTGGCAAGGGAAGCAATTAGTTGTTAGTCCAGGGTAGTACTGGGTGAGAAGGGGGTGCTCTTTTTGTGGATGGTTATTTGTGGTAGAGGGAGGATTTGGGGAGTATGGGGATATGGCACAGGACATCAGTTTGCAAACTAGGTCTGGTGGGATAGCTTCTGTCTGTGAAGGCCTTTGTGTCCCATGACCCCATTCCAAAAGTCCAACAAGATCTCCAATCCATGTTAAAGTCCTGCTTGTTCTCCTATTTAGATTTGTGTGTGTGTGTGTGTGTGTGTGTGTGTGTGTGAGAGAGAGAGAGAGAGAGAGAGAGAGAGAGAGAGAGAGAGAGAGAGAGAGTGAGTGATTTTTTGTTTTACTTTCCTCCCTTTGCACACCTCTCTACGCCATTCCTAAGCTGCACCTTGTTCCTTCCATCTAATATGTGCATGCTGTACAAGGCCATGCTGTAGTCAAGCCCACTACTGTGACTCATCCTTTCCATCCCCCTCCCCTTCCCTATTTCCATACTTGGCCTGTGTGATTGTGTTAATGTTCTATTTTCTGGAAAAAGGTGATGGCCAATAGCAAAAGTGTTGTATGTGTATGTCTTTTATATGTGCCTGTCACAGCTCGTTGTCATATTTCTGCATGAGTTGTAAAGTGTCCTTATTATATTAATTAAGATAATTAATGTGAATTTTGTACAGCCGTAAGATAATGTGAATAACTTCTTTCAACTGCAAACACTTCAAGAAAGTGCATTACTGAATATTGGAAAGTGGGTGCTCATAAATGAGTACAAAATTCGTAATACAAGAGATATATCAGAAGGTACAGTATGACATTCTAGAGAAAATAATGACTGAATGGGAGTTTTTTCAAGATTGATAGTACAAAAGATAACATTGTTTCTTAAAGCGACTGTTGGTCTGTCGAAACCTTTGAAGTTCATTTGGAATTTTCCACTATATTCAGCAGAGATGTGGCCCCACTACTCACTCAGAAGAGAGACAGTTGAATATGTTTGCTGACTTTGTATGTATGTTTAAAAATGAACAGTGTTTCCTTACAATAGTGCACCTACTCACAAAGGTAATGAGAACACTGTGGGATTGTCGTGTCCTACATAGGAAAGAGGAAAGAGTTAGCAAGGTCAGTTCGCATTTCCCGAGCGGAAAGGAGCAACTGCAGAGAGACAGTACAGGCATCTACTAGAGATGCGGATTTCGGGACTTGAGAGGATACTTGTTGAGGAAACTTTGTGGAACCCATAGGTACATGGCATTAAATTTATTGCATCCCATACTAAGTCTACTACACTGGGGTTATTCATTAAACAGCAAGAAGTATAAATTGGTTGCCACAACAGAAGCCAGTAATTACATTCTCCAGCAGCATTCCTTAGACAGATGCACTACCAGTGAAAAACAGACTGTCATGGAGCACCCAGAGACCGGCGGCGATTGTCACGGGCTGGCGCCTGACTTGTCTGACTGGGGACTTCCCCTCTTGATCCAGAAACGGAGGGGGGGGGGTGGTTAACGGCAGGTGTGGGTGCACTTCTTTTCCCCACTTTCCGACAGTTAGCAATTTCCTATTGGCCCTATCTCTGAGTCCTCTTGCAAACCACATTTCAGTCCTGTCTCTTCTGCCATTCCCTGGGTGGGGAGGTGGCTTGTTTGTGCACTAACAAAATCCATACTTGGTAGCAACATTCTTCAGCTGAAAGGAAAACGTCACGGTGCTACCCAGTATGTTTTAGGTCAGATGGCCACACCTTAGGCTCTGCCTTAGGCCACGCCTTAGGGGAGCTGCTAACTTGCAATTTTTCTTCTTTACCCTTTCACTCTAGCCTCGTGAAACCACGGACATTGCTGTTACCAAGTGACTGGTATCAACTTTGCTACGTACATTAAAACATGCCTGTTGGCACCAAGTACTAATGTAACATCTTACAATAGCATCTAGACGCTGTTTGGAGTTACGCCGATGTTATCCGAAAGTTAACCTCCACCCTGGGACTGTGACTGAGAGCATCAGCAGTTCGCTAGGAGATTTCTTTACTGCCTACATCCTGTAATATATATGTGTCTGTTTTAGCCTGTTATCTGCAATGGTCTCTCTTTCTCAGCCTGGAGTGCGTCCCTGTGGCTTGCACAGACTCTCAACAATTCCAACAGTAAAATCAATATATGACAGGATTTACATTAGCAATTACTGAAGTTAATGCCCTGGGTATATTGACTTGCCCTGGGTGTATTGACTCGCACCTCTTCTCACATGTGAAGAGTTTTATGGTTTGTAAATGTTAAGCTGCTGCTGAATACAGTTTGTTGAAGGGTGGAGATCTTTCAGAATGCAATTTCAGAGGTGTAAGTTATTTGCTGAGAGAAACTGGACAAAGTGCAGACTTAAAGACATGTTGTATCTGAAAATATGTCCAACTTAAATAGAGGAAACCGTTTTTTTTACTTCCTTCTATAACTAATATTAAACTTCTCTACAATCTACTAAAAGTCATAGCTAGTAAAACACTTAAGGTATCTTAACTTTGTAGTTCATGATAAATATTACTAATCCACACAATATGCACTTTGCGTAACTTGTTTTATTGTAGGTGTTTAGAATACTTGCAGTGGTGTGAAGAGGTTAGTACTCCTGTACTGTCAGATTGGTTAATGGCAATGAAATAATGTTGTGTCCCAAGGGTATCGTGTCCAAAGTTGAATGGGCAAGTTTATCACTTTACAGCAGATGACACCAAACTATGGTGTCTGGCAATAACACTCCAGTAGCAGTTCTTTAGGTAGAGTAGTACTAACAAAGATCATCTTCAAATGACTTACTTTTGGGTCGAAGGCTTCGCTTAAAGCTTTTATAGTTGAGCCCTATAAACATAACTCTAATGGCAGTATGTGTTGCATTGGCTGGATTTTTGTAATCTTACACACTGCATATACAGTAGGCGATCATTCACGCCCATTCCAAGACATTAACTGTAACTTAGAATTATTAACATATTTGGCAAAATCAATCATAACAAAAATATTCCACCTGTTATGCAGTGTATGAGAAAACCACATAATAAACTCAAACTGAAAGATAATGTAATTATCCCAGTTGGAAAGAAGACAAGTGTCAACACACATTAATATTGTCAGATCATCAATTTAATAAATTGTAGTTACAAAATACTAACATGAAATATTTACAGTAGAATGAAAAACTGATAATAGCCAACCACAGAGAAGATCAGTGTATTTCTGCATTGTTCAGTGTGTAAATTGAACAAACACTAAAGGAAGAAGAAGTAAAAACTTTGACAGAATACAAAGTCAATGGCAAACAGGAGAACCAACAAAAATAATGGGATGTAGTCAAATTAAATTGTGCACTGCTGTGGAAATTAAGATTAAATAATGAGACTACAAAAAGTAAACTATTATGTTGGCAGTAAAATTGCCAAGAATGGCTGTAGTAGAGAGGATGTATAATGCAGCCTGATAATAGCAAGAAAAATATTTCTACAAAAGAAAATCTTGTAGTAATTTCTTAAAGCATTTACACACAAGGATATGTGGATGATATTCAGCACAGAAAGAAGAGAGAAGCAAATTTTGAAATGCAATACAACAGAATAATGTTTAAGATTACATATGTGTTGGGTGACTCACTAAACTGTACTGAATTGAATCAGGAAGGAAAATAATATACATTTTGGTATGTCAAGGAATCAAATCATGTATTGGAGTGTTATTTCACAAATATTAATGGTAGAGTCCAGTAAATAACAACAAGCAAGTTAAAGTTGATGTAAGGTACAATGGTTTGGCAGAGATTGAGACTTGCACATGACTCACTAGTTTGGAAAGGTGCATCACACAAGTCTTCACACTCAATGAAAGTAGAATAATATTTTTTAATATTCTGAAAAAGTTATGAAGTCTACGTCCATAAAAATCATGAAAGCCCTGTCAAAGGTAATAAAAAAAGGTTGGAACTTGTGGTGTAATCTTATTTTCCTAAAAGGAGGAAGTAGTTTTACACGTGTTGTTGGTGATAATCATAATGGTTGTGGTGTCATCACTATAGAAACTGGAAAGTACAACAGAAAAAGCAATTAACTTGTGTGTGTGTGTGTGTGTGTGTGTGTGTGTGTGTGTGTGTGTGTGTGTGTGTGTGTGTGTGAGAGAGAGAGAGAGAGAGAGAGAGAGAGAGAGAGAGAATTTAATTGAAATGTGGAGAGAAGACATGGGTCAAAATTACTTGCTGTTCGTAGACAATCAATTGAAAAATTTGAAATTCATTTTAAAAAATTGCATGTATTTTATTCTAATAAGTTATTATGCATGTGGTGGATGTTGCAACTTACTTTACTTTACCTTTGAACACACTGTTATATTAATTTTAAGCATTTTGTGCATATACCCAAAAATGTCTGAAAATATATGCATGAATTTTCCAGTTTCTGTGGAAGTTTGGTATGATGTTTGCTTTACTAACTTAATTTAGGAAGAGCATCGCTATGAATTAGCAAGCAATCGAACACAATGATAGGGGTAATTTATTGTGATTTGAGCCTCTGTTCCATTCTCATTTCAATTTTCTTTGGCTGTCCTAAATGACAAAAATATGTATTATTCTGTAGAGTAATATCTCTATCTTGAAAATCTTTAAACTCACACTTCCTTTTAAGTTTTTATTTTATTTTATCAATCCAGAATAATTTTTATTATTAGTGCAGTTTAGTGTCTCTTATGGACACTAAACACCAACAATTATTGTCTACAGAAATGACTAACCTGGAAGAGTTGACTTGCGGCGAGGGGGTTTAAAGGGGATGACAGTGATACAAAAGTACTGTCTGTAACATTTCATAAAACAACTGGCAGAGCATAAATAAACATGGAGAGAGATTTACTCATAAAATAGTTTCTTTAAACTTTAACTGTGCTCTGCAATATACAAGGGTATACAAGGGTTATTCCAAAAGTAAGCCCAGATTTGCCATAAATGAGCATGCGCACTGACTCCTGTCATTCCTTACACGTTAAACATCATCAGCATCATTGTTACTGTTGCTGTTTGCTGTTGATAGTGTCAGTTCACAATGTTTAAGACAGTCAGTCAGTCAGTCCACTGATTGTGAAGCAAGGGCAGTGATACAGTTTTTGTCTGCAAGAAACATTTCAATGGCAGAAATCCATTGGCAGATTACTGAAGTGTACAGTCCTAACATAATGATTGACAGTAAAGTGTGCAAAGTGGGTGCAAGCCTTTAATGAAGGACAAGGAAATGTGCACAATGCATCATGCTCTGGCCAACCATCCGTCATTTCAGACGATTTGGTTCATGCGGTTGATGAGAACTTTGTACTGATCGACGATTCACTACTTAAAGGAGTTCCTTGGCAGCAAGTTCTTCAACACAGGTGATGAAGTGAAAGCTGTTAAAGACTGTTTATCTTCACAGGCGGATGATTTCTACGACTTAGGCATTCAAATCTTGTTGAATGATATGACAAATGTCTAAATAAGTATGGAGATTATGTAGAAAAATAAAGATGGAAGGGATGTCAATAAAACAATTGCATTGGAAACAAGTTTGATTTTGAATGATTTTGTTGTAATCGGAACTTACTTTTGGAATATCCCTCATACATTTTTGCTTCTGCAACATTTCCATGTACTTCATCTTTCATATTCATTCAGTCATCTGTGAACAAGATTTATCTCCATGTTGATTGTCTAATAACTTGTTACAAGAACCACCTGATGGTGCTAAAGTAAGACAGGATGTAATCTGCACTTGAGTATTCTGATTTCTATGCAACAACAATATACTATTTCTCTGTTACCCTGTCCCTACAGTTTTGGATGCTTCAGTAATGCTTAATGTCAATTTCAAATCTTTAGCACTTGTACACATTCTATTTGTGTCTATCTGTGATACTAGCTAGAGCAGAAAAAATGTGCAATTGATTTCAGAAATTAGAATGCAATTTAGTATTAAATCATACTAAGAATGGACTATGCAGGGAGTAAACTTCCCAGACTTCCTGAAGGGCATGAAATTGATCTATAGATACAGGGGAAACCAAAATATTGCAGGTGGCATACAGAGTAGAGGGTCCAGTGTGCTAACCACTATGCCATCACACTGGAAAATAATTGTTTGTTTTCTGGTTACTGCAATTTGTTTAAACTGTAGTGCTGGAGTCATACTGCTACTAGTTATTATTTATAAGGAAATCTTTAGTTGAAATTACATGTAATATCACTGAAGGCAAGTCCTGTATATTTGCTATGTTTGATACAATACACTATCTAATCTATGTTAATGTACAGCTGTTCTTTTTTCTTGATAAAAATCTTAATTTATCAAATTTTAGTGAAAATATTTATATACACACATGTGTATGTGTGCTGTTTTTTTAACAGACCGATAAAAGCCTGCTACAACAATTCATAGCAGAAGCAGAACATCGCGCATCGACAAGCAACACGCCTGCTCGCAGCCCTCCGAATGGAAGTGCAAAGCCTGTGGAAGATAATGAAGGTGAAACAGCAGTGGAAAAGGAGGAGGAAGAGGAGGAGGAGGAACATTCTGAGCTGCTACCAGAGTCTTCTTCAAAACCTGACACTTCAGAGTGCTAGCACTTGCCCACAGGCAGCCAACAGGAATAGGCTGCCATGCAACCTAAGATGCACGAGTATGAGTGGGGGGAGGGGGGGCTTGCCAGTTCAGTAGGATATTGTTATAAACTGCCAAAAGCCGTCGTCGTGCAAGTTCGTATTTCTGGCACAAATTAGGCTATTCTTCAGGTCCATTGCATTAATTTTGCATCTGTTGGTTACATAATTGATTTATTATTGCTGTGGGGTAAGTGTGGATGATTCATACCATGTCATTTTAAATGTTTTTGTGCCATGTCAGTAAGTTCGTCCTGCAACTCTCACTCTGGAGGGCCTGATGCAGCGTATTAAACTGATCAGAGCATGGGCATGTGTGACTCTTTTTAAAATGTTTTGGCTGTTAAATTATTTAATTCATTTATATTCATTTAAGTTCCATCTGTTTTCATTAGAAAGAAAACATCAGAAAACGTAAGCTCTGTGTTGGTAAGAAATCCAGTAACTCTTCCCACACCTATCGCCTCCATTAACAATTGCCTCACATTTTATGTAAATAAACAGAAATATACTTTAATTTTGTGTACCTTTTGAGTCTTTGGGATGAAAAATAGTTTTTTTTTTTTTTTTTTTTACATTGAGGCAAGATAGGAGAAAAAAGCATATTTTAATGCTGTACTATTTACCAGAATCTGGCCTTTTTTTATGCAATTTTATCATGGTAATATTGTATCACCTCATATAAATTCAGTGAATAATTGAAAAGGTATGATATCTGCGTTAATGGCATTTTGTAGTCTGTTTGCCTTCATCATGGCATTGTAATATGTTGTTGTAATTTACATGTGTGTTTTAAGAAAGCTACTTTACAGCCTTCCATTATTGTGTTTCATTGTTTTTGTAGTATTTTCTTATTATTTGGATGTAAATGTGGCAGTTTCAGTTTAGTGTAAAATATTTGATGTAACTGTTTTCAAATAGCTAGATTTTTATCAGTGTGGTTATCTGTAGTGTGTTCCTGTGTGTGTGCAATAACACAACAAAGGTGTATACATTTTTTAAAGATTTGCCATGTTAACATCTTGTCTGGTTAGTTGTTGTGTTGTGGGAGATTTGGAACATTTTTCATAGAATGTTGAAATATTTTTAGTGTTGTGTAACTTGGTGGTATAAGTAGTTAACAGTGCCTAAATAACTTGGAAGATAAGAAGTTGTGGACATACTGTATAAAAATCTGCTGAAAATGTGAAAAATCAAGTTCCATATTGAGAGTTGCCAATCAGTATTTCTGTTTCATAGTCATTTGATATCTGTAATTAATTTACTACTGCATGTGATAGAGCAAAGGATTAGGAATTTAAAAAATTAGACTGACAAATTATGTAGTGCAATCAGAGTCCTTCCCATATATCAGAATTTTCATAAATGAGTAAACTAATTCATTAGTTGAAACAACTCTTAATAACTGAAAATAAATAAGCTGAATGATAATATTTTTGTATTACGTATATAAGAATAATAAATGTTTGAGAGGTTTAAAAGGTACAAATGTGAAACTTTATGGCAAGATGGTTTTTGTAACTGCTGCAGATGTGACATATAGTTGCTGTGTCATCATTTTCGTAACATTTTGTCACATTGCATGTGCTGTCAGTTCTCACTAACCTTAGAAGTTAGTTTTATCACTACTGCTTTGGTTGTGTTGAATAAATTAATAATGGTGTACACAGGCTTCACACTGAAGCAACTTAATATGCAGTGCATTCTGTCTGAGTGCTCTTATTGCCTGTGCTGAAGCAGCACACTCCTTGATAAGAAACTTAATGGGACTAACTAAAGCAGTAAGTTTCTTTTATATTTGAAGATGCTGTTGGTTTCTGCCTTGTAACTCAGGAGCAGAAAAACATTTTGAAAATGTGTATAGTTTTTAGGAAGAGATTATATGTCATTGTTCTTGTTTACTGTATACTATTGTGTGTACAGTTTGTGTGTATTTTAGTATTCAGACACATGGGAGATATTTTTAAGTAATTTACCAGAACGTTTTCCATAGATGTCAATACTGTGATATTCTCAACATTTAGCACATTATATTGAGAAGAAGAGACATAAAGGACCAAAGTTCCAGAATAAGTATGAAATTACCTGACTTAGTGGCATAATCTGGGGTTTAAATATATACATATAGATGTACTTAAATAGAAAGTTTGTATACAGGGTGTCCCATTTATCTTGACCACCTGAAATACCTCTGGAACAACAACAGCTATTATAAAAGGTAGCGGCTCATGAATGTAAATATTTTGAAACATTATGAAACAAAAGCATATTTTTTAAAACACACACTTATGTTTTAAATGGACACCCTATATTATTTCAGAAGCAATTTATAGCATGACAAATTATATAAACAAAGGCGTTGATGGCATCACAATATGCCAATTAAATCTCGAGACATTGCAAAGTGAAGTTGACACTTTAAATACATAAAAACTGTGGCTAGTACACATCCTGAGCACTATGGGGTTCTTCAGCACGTCTCAGGAAGTGCACTAGCTGCACATTTCACATATTTCAAGCGTCAACTTTGCTTCGCAATATCTCGGGATATAATTGGCATACTGTGATGCAATCAATGTTGTTGTTTATGTGACTTGTCATGTTGTAGATTGCTGATGGAATAATACAGGGTGTCCATAAAAAAGAAACACACACACTCACTCACACACACACACACACACACACATACACACGCACTACTTTGTGTTAAACACAAATGCTTTAGTTTCTAGAATGTTTCAAAATATTTACATTCATGATCCCCTGCCTCACATAGATAGACAGAGAGAGTCATTTTACAATAGCTGTTGTTGTTGTTCCAGAGATATTTTAGGTGGTTAAGATAAATGGGACTGCCTGTATATTACAGCTTTAAGTTTTATTTATTACTGGTGTACTTAAAGATGTTGTTGACTATATTTCTAATATTTTTTTGCAAAATAAAACTTGCCAGAGATCATTAATTTCAACCTGTTTTTGATTTTAACCTTGGTGTACATCAGAATCCATTGGTACATATATGATGGCAAGATTGCAAAGTAAGTTTGGTTTAGTATTTCTTACAGAGTAATACTATATTGACTTCGATTGATTGTTGTACCCCAAAAGACAATTTTTTTAAATTGTGAAATGTTATGTTATAA
The DNA here is from genome assembly GCA_026315105.1 of Locusta migratoria. Taxonomy (NCBI): domain Eukaryota; kingdom Metazoa; phylum Arthropoda; class Insecta; order Orthoptera; family Acrididae; genus Locusta; species Locusta migratoria. The sequence goes on from CM048744.1 coordinate 346,600,650, forward strand.
TGTGATGTGACACATACCAGTTTCATAAACTAAATGTGATTGATACATATGTTTGAAACTTATTTCTCAGGAAAATGAGTAGTGCATGCATAATCCAAAATGTAAAGTTCGTATCCTCTAACTGTGTTTTACAAAGGCTTGTAATAACAGCCAGCAATATTTTACACTTACTGCCTTGTCTTAAGCAGGTATAAAAAGTGTGTTGTACATGTTTGCTATTTATCCACAGAAATCAATGGCACACAATAGTTTGTGTGTTTTTCTGTCACTAAAAATAACAAGTGCACATAACAGAGGAATAAAATAGTTCAGCTGTACATAACATAGTAATTTGCAGTTTGTTTCTGACACTATATTAAGACAATCATGTCATCAAAAGTAGCATGCACATTACTTCAAAAGTGTGAACATGATATCATGGAGTTTGGTAACTACAATTATATCTTGAATTTCATCTGTCTGCTTTTAAAATGGTACACTGAGTAATTTTACTTTACTAGTAAAAATTATTAAACAATGTGCAAAACATAATTAAATTTACTCATTTGGGTATATGCAGAAACCTCTGAAAAACTATTTTGTGTTTGTACAAAAATGATCATGGGTATTCTACCATTATTATAGGGAACTTATAGTGAATAAGTGAATGACATAGTTGGAAGTGACAAAAATACATTATTGGTTGTCCTCAGTTTTTCCTGCACAACTGATATAGCTACAAAAGAAGGGGGGGGGGGAAGGCAACTCTGATAGAAAACTGCTTAAATTTGATTGAATTTACTCGAATACAATTCGAAAAGCACAATTTTATAAGATGGTACTTTACCAATTATTGACAAATTGGAATTTAGAAACCTACAGTGGGAAAAATATGACACAATTCCAAAATGTTTTTTTCAAACACACATACTGGTTATTGTTGAGACAACCCCTTACAAAATGCTGAGTTTGGACAAATCAGCTTGAAATTATCCATGAATTGCTGAGTACTGAGTTGAGCATTGGATTATAACTTTTTGTAAAAGTAGTAACATTATTTACATGGATTGTCAAGTTCAGGGGGGAGGGGGGAGAAATGTGTACACTCAATTGAACATGTCAGCTTGAACCAATACCTTGCCATCAGAAGGGTTATTGTTCTTGTCACACTGATACACTGAATTTCCTAATTAGATGAAAACACATTGAGCACAGATGAAATTGTCTTACTTGCAAAAATTTTACATCTCCAAAAATTTAGCATCAAATTCCAGGTGAAACTCTCCTGATATCTCAGGACTAGTTAGAATGATGATTTATGCTACTCGCATTTCCTTTAATACCAACAAAATAAAATTTCAAACAGTAAAGTTATATTTTGAAAATGTCTATATAAAACACTATTACACAGAGACTGATATAGATGTGTATTGAATGTTACTTTTGTTAATTGTTATCCTTGTGCTAACTGTTAATTCTGAAGGGGTTCACTTCAAAGTAAGTGAGGTGATATTTCATGCCCGTACAGTATTGGGACATCTTTATGAATATTACATAACGTATTCTGAATAAAACTAAATTACAACTATGAAATTGTAGAGAGTTAAACTTATAAAATAGGTCAGAATGACAAATGAATCACTTAAAGATGAACTCAAGATGGTTCTCAAACCGTTCGCAGGACACCATTACAGAGAAGAAACAGCTATAGTGTTTTTAAAATCATAGGGATAATGAATGTTCTTATTTATTTAATTCACTAAACTGCTAGACAATAATACATTTTCCATGAAAGAATATTAAAGGTGGCATACTTTGAGAGCACTTACTCTAATGAAAAGTAAAATTAATACCAAATGGTGTATGTCTTATTACTTATAAAATACTTCCACAACAAGATACAGAATTACTTCTATTCTGAGTGGTAATTGCAACTCCTCAATCACAACAGTAGTATTTATTTTTCCTTCTCTAAAGAGTTCCAGTGTGGTCAGTATACTTACTATAGTTCAAAGCCTGTATCCTGTGCAATCTGTTGTGACCACTTTTCCCGATAATCCTGTCCCATTGGTTTCATGAACATGGCAATGTTTCGTTGTTAGCTTTAAAGTTATTTTAGTCATTCATTTTACCATTAGATTTTCCCCTTGTATTTCCTTGGTGATGATCTGTTAACTAGGCAAAGATGTGTATGTTAACATCGAGTAGAATGATGTATTTTTGTTGACATTCAGTAACCGGTGTCCTCTCGTTCAGTGGTGGAATTTTTTTGACTAAGTAAGAAAATTGAGCAGTTTGCTCCTCTGCTGCTTGGAAACTTTTGCTCTAGTTGGTATTTCTTGTTTAAAATGATATGTTTTTTTCTATTTCAGGTTCAAGTTTACTGTAATATATAATAAAACCCTTGTGGTTTAAAGGGGGGGGCAGTGTTAGAATAATCAGGCTGTTTAGTTTTAATCATTTCATTTTGTTCGAGCATTCTGCTAGATTAAACTGCAAAAGTACTATTAATCAATTTATCTGTGTCAAGCTGCATGTCTGTGGCGAATTTGAAATATTAGTACATGTTATAGAAAATCAGCAAATCACTCTACTCAAAGTTAATTGCTTATTCAGACTTGGAAATTATAATGCAGTTTAGTTATTATAAATATCTCGGGCTCTGTAAATGTCAGTCTGTGTTGTCTGTTTGATCACTGTTTATCATTTTTTTCCTATTTCTTCTTTGTATTGGTACCTGTATGGCAGCTTGGAAACTTGACATTAAACCATCTCCTCACTTGTATTAAGTTATTTATCAAATATTTCATTGTAAACTCATTTTATATTCACAACAAATTGGAATTAGCAAGACCATTCATTCAGCTGATAACTTCTGCATTTATTTCTGGAGTTTGTTCACAAGAAAGTAAGTAATTACTTCTAATTTGTAATTGTTTTCTTTCAAATTAAATTGTTATTAACAATCAATTCATAAGTTAAAGGGGGAAAAATGGGTCTTTGTCATTGTAGCTCACCAACATTTTACATTGTTAATTAATACAGAGAGAGTCAATACACAATGAATGTTGTATAATCACAAAAGAAGAATGTAATGTACGTCCATAAATTTGTGAAAGTTGTTTGTTTAATACCTACACATGACGGAAGTTTTGAACACTGTTTGAGACAATGACAACGAATCATACTAATGATAGTTGTATGCAACAGAGGTTATTTTCCTAGTAGATTGTAGTGTGGGTATGAAATATGTAATAATTTACTAAGAATGGAAGCATTATGTAATGATATACAGATGTTTAACATTTTTTCATGTTGTCAAATACGAAAGAATCCTTGCACAGCAAGAGCAGAAAGCTGCAAATTTTGTGAGTAATTTGTCTTCCGGCACTTGTAAAAGAAGTAAGACATCTTTATATGTAATATTTAAATTAGTTTTAAAATATATTTAATCACAAATGCTTAATTTAACTATAAGTATTAATGCTGTTTTGTAGGCAGTGAGAATAAGTCCTTTCTTTACAAATATCAGTTGTCGATTGTCTTTGTAAAATTATGTGTAAATTTGTTAGTGTGGCCTATTATTAAACATACATTTGTACTATATGATCATAATTTAATAATTTGTGATACTTTTCCTTCCTTGTAAGTAATATGTTAGCTTCTTTGTTTCTTTAAGTGCAAAATGTTAATGTTTTTGTCCTGCACAACCATTATGGAGTCATTTACCTAATGTTTCATTTACATATACTGCCTAACAAATACATACAGACTGATACATCAATTCTCTCAGTACAAAGAAAAAATCTGTTTTTCAAAGCATATAATATATCGCTTTTCATTCAATTTAGTACTTCTGAATTAATAATACAAATTGGAGCTATTTAAAGACTGTCTTAAAGTATTTGTTAAGTGTGAGGTGTTTGATAATAAATTTATCACACATACTTCTGTGAAAAACTGATGAGTATTCTGGAGGTTATAAACTTGTTGCCTGACATTAAAGGTAAACACACACAGCCCACAAGATCAGACACACAATATTATATGCCAGTAATCATTCCAGTCTCTTTATTTCCATTAGACAGTACCTGTTTACACAACACATAGTTCATTCCACAAAATTTTGATTCTTTCTTTTTTTTTCAATTGCATTGTTAATGTCACTGGAGTCTTCCTATGCAGAGAAAGATGTTATTCTGTTTCCAACACAGTTTCATTGAAACATAGTTTGACAGTTCTTGAGAAAATAAAAAATAGTAAGTTCTAGAGTCATAGCTTCTCCATTAAGATCAAAGTTGCGTTTTACTATAGCAGGAAGATAGTATTCTGTAACTTTAACTAAATGCAAGGTATAAATACGCCCAGCTGTTTCTTTATTTTGTTATGTACAATCAGTTTAGTTTCACATTATTATTTTCCAAATTGAGCATTAAATTGCCCTTAAAACTGCATGGAACACATGTAAATATTGAACCACAGTTTTATGTAATATATTGTTAATCTTCATTCATTTAATGATAATTGTGTGTCCAGAATTATTTTTGCAGTATGAAATGTATAATACAGAAAGTCCATGCTTTGTATTAATTTGTAAATTTGAACATTCATACATAAATGTGTGTATTAAATATAAAACATAAATTAAAGCAAAATTTGAGTGTTGAAATTGTTTTGTGCAAACATCAAGTTTGTTGGATAAGAGTGAAGAAGGGATCAACAATAATTGGTAAGTTTGAATGCAAAATGATTAAAAGGCAAATATAAAATATGGCATTTATGAAAATCACTGGGTTTCACTTTGCACCGAATGTGATTCATTTCTGAAATTTGATTCATTTTTCTGAAAGCAAGTAGTTGTCATATAGCCAAATAAAAGTTTCTTATTTTATACAGAAAGAATAATAAGTTCTTAAAAGAACGTTTGACTGCTTGGAAATTTAATATTAGATCACTAATGCTTGGCACAGTCATAATATCAGGTTTAACTGTGGGTTTTACTACAGAACACTTCCATAAGAAATAATAGTAACTGATAAGACATCAATTAAGCAACAAAAACAGAATTTTCTGCAATAAACACTTGGGGGGGGGGGGGGGGGGAAGCAACCAGTACTTCTTAGTGCTGTTATGTGTAAATATTTTTTTAGCTGTTCTACTAACTTCCTTTGCTTAAGCAGCTTACATGGAGCTGTATGTTGAACACCATAAGGGCATAAGCGCTCCACTTAGTAGCAGCCCAGAACACCTGCACTCTGCAGTGACTGGTTGAAATAAATGTTGTAACAAGTGCAGGTAAGGAGTGTACCAGCAGACTATGATCTGACATAAAAGTATCTTGTGCTAGGAAGAGATCATTGATGCAGACAACTGACTCTAATCAAGACTTAAAATGCATCACAAGCAGGATTGAAATGTCTTATTATATATCATCAAAATGTCTTTTGGTCAAGGGGGTTATCTTATGTGTTTTATTTTACTTTTATTAAATGTGATAAATTATTAAATGTGCAATAAACATATAGGTCTACCCTCATGAACCACAGACATTGCCAAGGTAGGGTGGTTTGCTTGCCTCAACGATACAGATAGCCATACTGTAGGTGCAACCACACCAGAGGGGTTATCTGCGGAGAGGTCAGACAAATGTGTGGTTCCTAGAGAGAGGCAGCAGTCTTTTCAGTAGTCCAACATGAAATATGCTGTCTTAATTTTAATGTTACTCTTCTAACATTTTGTATTGCACATCGGAATGATCTAACAATGTACCCTTGGGCCTGCAAGGAAGACATCAACTGCACGTTCTGCAGAAATCAGAAAAATGTTCCTCGTCTATTTACATTCGGTGAAACCTTATCACTTATGCAGGGATAAACTTAGATGACATCTCCTGTAAGAAAAACTGTACATACAAAAAGGTGTATCTAAGTGAGGATAAGTTCGGATACTAAAGTGATTTCATTAGTTACTGAAAGAAAACACTTCAAAACATGAAATCTAGATATTTATTGAGGATGATTTTTGTTTAAAAAGATGAAGATTTAATATAGTTAATTACTTGTATTTTCAGGTTGCAGGTGGAAATCACTATTAGGAAGACTATGAACAATTTAAAAGAAATAAAATCGACAGAATGGCTGAAGTGCCGCACATACTTGTCTTTAAACTAGTTCATTTCTGAAGTTATGGTCATAAGAAATGTTGTGAAGTGTCGGAAAAAATGTGGTCTGTAATTACTGACTGGAAAGGATGGGTGAAATTCTCCTACAGCATTTGCACACTGTACCATTAACTGTGATGCCTGCCCACTGGCTGTGTCATCTCTATCTGTTGGTGTGGTACGTTTGTCAAAAAACCAACCCACCACAATGCCATTCAAAATGTGCCCACAAGTGTTAACTAATTTCCCTCTGTTCGTGTTCACACCTGATATTAAGTATCGCAGCCAACACAGTGAACACCATGCAATCTAAAGTATCCTCGTCTAGAGGTATACTAAAATTCAGACAGAGGTGCTCCTCACAGTGCAGTACTGTAAAGGAGTTTTTTTTCTCAACACACTTGATCTAAAAGAGCACAGTGGAAGAGGCAGTCTCTGTGAATCTGCTTGTCTCACAAAGTATATCCAGCAGCCTTCCCCCACTCAACTTTTCTTTGACACCATATCGGGGACCTAGCCTACCAATCGACTGTTCATTTTAAAATGCGGTGTGGTGCACTGCCCAGTAATATTTCAGTTAACATGTCTGCTAGGCTGGTTCTCTGTCCATTAGCTTCGGTCTCACTCACTCTGCCGCGAGTGCCACGTCACCGTAAGTGGCCCTCGTGTTATTCTTCGGCCGCCTAGCCAAATGCCCAAATGCAGTGTAAACATCTATTGTCTCTTTTGTTTCCCTGATTTTAAAAGGGGCAGTATTTACAGTGAGGTGGAAGGGGGGGGGGTCATGTTTGAAAGCACAGGTCCTCCCCGGGAACTTGTGGGTGAGTCAGATGGAAGGGGGAGCTATTCTGTTGCCAAGCTAACACCTGCCTTTTTTGTGTGTGTCAACAAGTCTTTGCTCCATCCTTGAATTTAAATATATTTTCATACTTGTGGCATAATTCCATAATTTATCTATTAAAGTGTACTTCATTTTTTGTTAAAAATGATCCTACCCCATTGAGTTTATGCTCAAATGACTCGTCTTGATGAGTAGAATATGAGGTCAAAATATGCAGGAAATTAAAGTTAGAAGAATAAGACTCCTTGCAGTAGCTGCAATGATGATTGAGTTAGCCTTGTAACATGAGCTAATGTGGTTTTGCCATACAGTTACTACAAACTGCTGAAAGCAAGGGGAACTACAGCCATTACTTTTCCCCAAGGTCGTGCACCTCTACAGTATGAATATATGGGATCCTCTCAGGTAAAATACGCTGAAGTTTTTTATCTCTATGTGGGAACTACTTGGGAGGATGTGGTCTTTGGGAAAGAGAACACTGGCATTCTAAATTGAAGGAAAATGAGGTTCTTGAAAGTCTCAGAGGGAACATTGGGCAACAACTGACAGAAACAAGGGCAAGTAAAAGATGATGGATGCATAGCTTCTAGGGATGAAACAGTGAAGGCACAGAGGTCCAAATAGATTGACAAGAGCTAAAAAAACTGCTGGATATTGCAGGAAATACCGAATTTAATAAACTGTCCCCCTTAAACAACCAAACCAAACAACTGAATTTAATAGAGGAAAGGAGAAGATATGAAAATGTTGTAATTGAAGCAGGTAAAATGCCGGAGTACAGATGACTTAGAAATGATTGACAGGAAGTACAAATGGCTAGAGGCAAATGCAAGTCTATAGAATAATACCTAACAAGGGGGGAAAAACAGATGCTGCCTACAGGAAAATAGACATTTGGAAAGAGGATAAGCAGCTGTATGAATACCAAGAACTGACATGGAAAATCAGTTCTGAGCAAACAAGGGAGAGCTGAAAGGTGGGAAGAATATCTAGAGGGGCTCTACAAATAAAATGAACATTGAGACAACATTATAAGAAGGGGAAAAAAGTAGATAATTTGAAATAGGAGATACTATACTGAGAGATAAATTTGACAGATCACTGAAAGACCTAAGTTGAATCAAGCTACTGAAATACTGGTGAAATACCCTCACACTTCAAGAGAAATGTCATAACCCCCATTTCAAAGAAAGCAGTTACAAATAGGTGTGAAAATTACAGAACCACCATTTTAATAAGTCATGGTTGCAAAATTATAACATCGGATTATTTACAGATGAACGGAAACTCTTGTAGCTGACCTCGGGGAAGATCAGTTTGGCTTTATGAGAAAGACAGGAACACAGGAGGCAATACTCACTTTACAAGGTAGATTAAGGAACTGCAAACCTACATTTCCAGATTGGTGAAAGTTCAAAAAGCCTTGAAATTCAAACCTAAAGTAATCTTCCACAGGAAGAAACTGAAGGAGAAAAGTTAAAGTCCATGGCCTTCCTACCATATATAAGTTCATCAAAAATTGGCCACATTTTCTCAAAAAAAAAAAAATCCACACACCTCTAAACCTAATCTTCTCAGATTTCTTTCAAATTGGGTGCATTCAGTGACCCACATAAGAGATGGAAAAATACCAGTTTGCAGGGCTGTATTAAAAGTGTGAAGAAAGTTACAGGTCTGGAAAGTTTGGAATTTGTGCGAAATTTACATGCATCTGTCTCAACATAAAAGACTAATTCTGGTTCTAATTAAGTTACAGTAATTAAAATGGTACCATTAGAAAGCTAATGAATAGACCTTTACACTGATATGCCACGTGGCAGGCTTCTGAATATTTTTGTTCTAAAGGTCATTGACCTTGAATATCTCAAAACACTCCATCTTCTAATTTTCTGGAAAAGATATATTTTATTGTTCCATTATGTTACTACAAATATGGTAAATATCAAGATGGCATGCCAAAAGCATCATTCACAAAAAATTATTTTATCAGCATCAATACACTACCAAAATGAAGAAGGTAACTCACATATATGACCAATTATGAAAACATACAATCCATAAGTAATATTCTACAAAAATATGTTTTGCATTATTATAACGGTATTATGAACCATTTACATTACAATTTTAATGAAATGGCAATGGAAAAGTGATTAGTTCTCTCCTCACAATTTTCCATACAAATGGTTAAAGTTCGCCAGATCTGATACAGGGAGATTGTATTTCCTTCCAGTGGGTGTCACTGGATTGACTCTTGTGATAATGTCACATTTTCTGATGACACAAGTGTCTCGTTTGGCAGGAAACACAAGTGACAGATGGTCTATGTGGATGCAAGAAGTTGACCTTTACTTCATGAGTTTGTAAGACATATGCAACCCACCAGAAACCCCGAGACAGTTTATCATCTCAAATGTTCCAGTATGTCCATTGCCGAGGTGCTATTCTGCTGCATGGAGAGCCTTGGCAGTAGTGGCAATTATCTATGGAACACAGAAGCTGAATTCAAGTTTGTGATGCGGATGGAAGTCATACTGACAAGGAAAGTACTTAGGCTTGCACAAACACATAAACATCAAAATCGTATGAGAGATAATATAAAGATCCCTTATTGCAATAGTGACACACCTGCATCTGCAAAACTCTGCAGTCATCCGTTAGAGGTCTCTGCATGTGCCATGCCGCATTGCACTTTGACCTGTCTGTTCGCCAGTTTTGTGACGTTTGTGTGGTGAAGCGTCAGATGGAGCGGCGATTGATAATCAATCTTGCTAAACTATTGTGACTGGTTGAGATGGTTATGAAGAATCAGTCTTCATGAAGATGGTATTAGTGTAGAAGATGAATCATTCGCATGCTTTCTCGCATCTGTTATGGTACAGAAATATGAGCCTAAGTTAGATACTGTTGTAACAATGACACATACTGATGATAATAGGGATGATAATGACGAAGAACTAATTGCTAGTGGTAGTGCTATGGTAAGTGCGGAAAGAGGCTATGGAAGCAGTGGCAGGACCAACAGTCTTCCGAGAAGAAGGTTAAAGTTGCAACTATCATCGCGGCTTTTGATGACAATATGCTAGAGAACATGTAAGACAATTATTACATAAGTTATAGTTCAGATATCTGCATTATGTATGGTGTCTACAATTACATCTACAGTGCTATCTAGAGCATGATTGCAAAGTTTTGCATAAAAACGACTCCTACCAGCATGCTGAAGTGTACGTAGAGATACTGTAACCAAATGTTCATACAGATATGTTTGTTCGAGCCCAAATACTTTCCTTGTTAGACTATTTTGAGGCACCTTAATTGTTAGTGGTGTGGTGGTCTAACGGTAAGGCATCACTCAAAATAGCAGAGATTTAGGATAGAGAGGTAGGAACTCCCCTCTCCGATTCACATGCCGCAGAGCGTGATTCGAAGTGTGGCAGCCAGAGGTAATGGTTGTATGACTGTATTGTGTGCCTGTGTGATTGCGTGAGTGTTCTATTTTCTGAAGAAGGCCATGGCCGATAGCTGAAAGTGTTGTATGTGTGTGTCTTTTGTATGTGCATGTCACAGCTTGTTGCCATGTCTTTGCAGTGAGTCAACTGTTCTTATATATGAATTAGCCTTTAGTGAGGTAACAAATTATTAGAGCACTCTATTGGTTAAGTTAAGGTGAAGCTGTCAACAATCCGTAGATTGTTTTGAACACCACAGTGCTTTACTAGGCATGGTCCTATTTGGAGGTGGTATGCCATTGCCTTCCTTCGATCTGAGTTACTCAGCCAGTTAGAGGGGGACCTATATTTTAATGTGGGTTACGAACCACTGTGCTGCTTGATATTTTTCACATCAACAACATTGCCAGAGGTGAAAGAAGTGGAAAGTGACAGATAAAAATCTTAGGACCTGGCAGGGATGGAACCCACAACCTTTGGAGAGGATAGGAAATTTTACTTTATTAGTTATTTTTAAGGTGGTGATGTGCATGTTTCTCCGGTTCCTGTAACGAAGTGTTTCAATATGGGATATGGGATGCAGGAATTTGGGATAACAGAGAAGCAGAATTTTCTACCCCTGCACTAAACACACTTTCTATCCCGCCAACTCTCTTCCTACTCTTTTTCCCCCTTCTCCCCAAAACCAGCCTCCCATAACTGCACCTAATGCCCATGTCGTATCTAATCAACACAATTGTCCAGTATAAAAACTACAGCTGCAAGGTAAATCAAGAAAAGGAGTGTTAGACAACAAAAAACTCTTCTATGATTATTTGGTGCACTTATTGCAATTGAACTCTGAAATATGGAAAGAGGGGATATACTGGCATTAGGCCTGATTATTCATAACTCTTGCCAAAGAAAGAATGAATGAATAACAACATAATGAAAAGGATATAATGTATTGATTTTTTTATTCTTTATTTATAGTTATAAAGTTTCATTAATTTGTCAATAGGTAGCAGTGAGATGAATGTCACAGATATTGCAGAGATAATACAAGAATTTTGAAGATGAGAACAAAATTTTTAACATCAACTAAAAAGAACAAAGAAAAGAAAAACAACGAACTGTCATCTGCAACACAAGCAAAAATGTTTTTGTTTGGACAGCAGCAACACTTGGAAAAAGGCCTCCACTTCACATTTGCTATTTATGTAATACATAAAAAAGTATGTTAGTTTGTCTGTTTGTTCGTATTTTATGTGCTGCCATACTGTTCGTCCAATTGTGATGAAACTTTGCACATTTGCTCTTCAAAATGAAAGTCCCTGTCTACGTAAACTTTGATATGGCTCATATCAGAGGGTACTATACCTATGAACTTAGACAAAATCTATGATTTTACTCCAATCTTGATGGAATTTTGCACACTTAACCTTCAAAATGAGAGGAACATCACTGTCTACCTAAGATGATATATGGTATATGGCAGAGGGTACCTTGAAATAAACTTAGACACCACTTCACTTGTCACCACAAAGTTTCAGAGTTATATCATTTTTCACATATGGAGGAGGCAATGAATTAATGAAGTGGAGGAGAAGTTTCACAGAGAAGTTTCAATCTGTGATTGACAGAGACACGGGACGGTGGAGATGGACAGAGAGAGGGGAGATGAGAAGAAAAGAGGAAGAAGGAAAGATAAGGTGGACAGACGGAGAAATGGGAAGGAGAGATGGACTAAATTATGACTGTAATTAATAATTACCTAGTGACACCAGGTTTCGCAGCAATATTATAAAAAAAAAGAAATCTGTGAAATTGCCATGTCTGTTTGACCACATTTATCTCCAAAACTACTCTGTGAATTTCCCTGAAGTTATCACAGGTAATGTTATTTTTGAGACAACACAAACTTTATTTTATCAAAATTGGATCACAGAAAAAAGTTCTAATAACTTAAGTTTTAAATGTCTGCTGCCTGAACCCTAAAAAGCAATCATACATAACACCCATTATAGTTAGTGAAGTATATACTCAGCATGATGATCATAATCTTATGATCCAAATATAGAATGGATTAATACTATCCATAAATAAAATAAATAAACTTTTAGAAATTACTATTTTAGCTTAGCAATATGTGCAGAAACTGCTACTAAAGAGGTGCTGATATAATATAGGGATTTCAGTAAATTACTTAATCCTTCTATCCCAATATTTAGTCAACCTACTTATTACACAATTATACTGACAGTCAGGATATTTTTAGATAATTATTATTTATTAATAATATAGTAGGAACAATTTAGAACTCACCGCAAAGACGTGGCGACGAGCTGCGACAGGCACATACAAAAGACACACACATACAACACTTTCAGCTATTGGCCATGGCCTTCTTCAGAAAATAGAACACTGACGCAATCTCACAGGCACACAACACAGTCATACAACCATCACCTCCGGCTGCCGCACTTCGAATCATGCTCTGCCGTGAATCGGACGGGTGGGGAGGGGAGGAGACGGGATCTGAAGGTTACATCACGGTGGTGGGGATGGGTTAGATGGGAATAACGAGATGCAGCTTAGGAATGGAGTGGGGAGGCAGCTAAGGCGAGAAAATAAAATAAACAAAATAAAAATAAAGTAAAATAAATATATATACAAAATGCGTGAACACTGCAAGTACACAAGACTGTGCGCAGGCGCGCGCGTGCGCGCGCGCACACACACACACACACACACACACACACACACACACACACACACACACACACACACACACACTCAAAATAGGAGAATGTATTGTAGGGATAACACCCATCTCTACAGTTCAGAAAAGCTGGTGGGGGATAGGAGGATCCAGATGGCCTGGGTTGTGAAGCAGCCATTGAAATCAAGCATGTGCTCCGCTGCATGCTGTGCCACAGGGTGGTTCATCTTGTTTTTGGTCACAGTTTGGCGGTGGCCATTCATCCTAATGGATAGCTGGTTGGTGGTCATGCCAATATAGAAAGCTGTACAGTGTTTGCAGCACAGTTGGTAAATTACGTGGCTGCTTTCACAGGTGGCCCAGCCTCTGATAGGGTAGGATAAGCCTGTGACAGGACTGAAATAGAAAGTGCTGGGTGGGTGTATTGTACGGGTCTTGCAGCGGGGCCTTCCACAAGGAAATGATCCTTGTGGCAGTGAGCTGGGTTTCATGGTGCCATAAGGATGAAGTAGGATGTTGTGGAGGTTGGGAGGGCAACGGAACACCACTTTAGGAGGGGTGGGAAGGGTCTTGGGCATGATGTCTCTCATTTCAGTTCAGCGAAGGATGGAATTTAGTTATTAGAGACCAGGGTAGTACTGACTGACAATGGGAGCGCTCTTTTATGGATGGTTACTGGTGTTAGGAGAAGAATTTGGGGTGTGTGAGGATATGGCACGAGAGATCTGTTTGCGGACTAGGTCTGTGGGGTAGTTTCTGTCTGTGAGGGCCTTTGTGAGACCTTCAGGATATTCAGAAAGGGAGTTCTTGCAGGATATTCAGAAAGGGAGTTCTTGTCACTGCAGATATGCCATCCATGGGTGGCAGACTGTAAGGGAGGGATTTTTTTTTATGTGGAAGGGATGGACAACTGTCAAAGTGTAGGTACTGTTGGTGGTTGGTAGGTAGGTTTAATATGGACATAAGTGTGGATGGAGCCATCAGTGAGGTAGAGGTTGACATCCAGGAATGTCACATCGTAGGTTGAGGAAGATCAGGTGAAATGGATGGGAGAGAAGAAATCGAGGTTCTGAAGAAAGGAGGATAGGGTATCCTGGCCCCGAGTCCAGATCATGGAAATATCATCAATGAACCTGAACCAGGCTAGAGGTTTGAGGTTTGGGATGCTAGGAAGGATTCCTCCAGAGGCCCGTAAACAGTTTGGCATAGGAGGGTGCCATGCTGGTGCCCGTTGCTGTGCCTTGGATTTGATGGTAAACTTTCCCCTCAAAGGAAAAGTAGTTGTTAGTTAGGATGAAATTGGTGAGGGTTATGTGGAATGAGGTATCAGGCTTGAGTTCAGAGGGACGTTGGGAGAGGTAGTGTTCCAGAGCGGCAAGACCATGGGTATGTGGGATGTTGGTGTATAGGGAGGTGGCATCCACTGTGACAAGTAAGGATCCAGGAGGTAAAGGGGTGGGAATGGTGGAGAGTCGGGTAAGGAAGTGGTTGGTGCATGATTCTATGCATGCAGGGTGCATGATTTTATGAGTGATTTTGTAGTTTTTCCGTCATTTTGCGCGCCTGGGCGTGAATCTGCGTGATTTTGTAGGTTTCCGTCATTTTGCGCGCCTGGGCGTGAATCTGAGTGCTTGGGTATGTATCTGTGTACTTGAGTGGGCGAATTTACGAACTTTTGCGTGCCTGGTGCGTATTTTGCGTGTTGAAGAACCTCTTCCCAGGCCTTAGGCTCTGTCTCCCCCCGTCATTTTCCACTTTCCCTGCACCATCCATGTCCCAATGGACCCCTGCTCCTTCTATCTGTACCAGTTCTGGAAAGTAACCCTTTCCCTGGCCAAAACCCAATCCCACATCCTATTCCTAAAATGCTGCCTAAGTCATGGTATCCCTCCCAAAGGTCTATCCTTAAAAATTCCATTGTATCCCACCTTCCACAATGACCTGTACCTTTACAGAATCCACCAATCCCTCACGAACCTAATCCTACAAAATCACGTCTCCATGGCTCATAAATCCCTTACCTACCTTCTCTCCCTCCGTAAGACACTACTATTGTGAAACCAAAACTACCTACATCCCATCTCCCAGATCGAAAATGCAGGAGCATTCCAAACACCACCTCCACCTCCACAAACTGTCCAGCCTACTGACATCATATTGCCGCCTTGGAGCACCCAAATCCAATCTTTATCCGACCCAAAGTGTTCCTCCTCATGAACCCCTCATAGCTCGCAGACCATGCTTAGCTGACCTCTTGAACCTATCTCATCCCTCCAAACTCCCTACCACCACTCCACAACATCCAATACCAAAACAAACCCAGAACACTGTGGTCAACCTATCCACAAAAAACCTAAACCCCACTGAAGTTTCCGTTTTATCCAAAGGTCTTACCTTTAGTCCTACACTCCAGTTCATTCATGTTGGTCTTGTCAAAGACCTACTCTCCTTTTCCTGATCCCTATGATGGAAACACTATTTTGCCACCAATCCCTCTGACTGCAACCTACCTAATCCCAATATTGAACCCTGCCTGTCCCAATTCATACCACCATCCAACAAAGATCCCCCTGCAGTCCCACCTAACCACCCTCTGGTTACCCTCCAAGAGTTTCTCACCTCCAACTTGTCCTCACCATCCTTTCCCAAGTCCCTTCCCAAGAACTCAAACCTTTCAGCAGAAGAAAGAAGAGCCACCCAAAACCTTAAAATTAATCCTGACATAATCATCCTCCCTGCAGATAAAGGTTCCACCACTGTAGTTATGGATCACAATGACTACCTGGCACAAGGGCTCTGCCAACTCTCTGACTCCTCCACCTACAAGTTGTGTCGGATTGACCCCATCTCCAAAGTCCAAAAAGATCTCAAATCCCTACTAAAATCCTATGGCCCCTCCCAGAAACTCTCCCCTGAATCCATCTCCCTCCTCACCCCAGCAGCACCCCGCACACACACCTTCTACATGCTCCCCAAAATCCACAAACCTAATAATCCTGGACGCCCTATTGTGGCGGCTACTGTGCTCCTACCGAACGAATTTCAGGCCTAGTTGACCAACACCTCCAACCAATTGTCCAAAATCTATCTTCCCACATCAAGGACACCAACCACTTCCTTCACCGACTCTACACCATCCCCACCCCTTTGCCTCCTTGATCCTTACTTGTCACAGACAGAAACTACCCCACAGACCTAGTCCGCAAACAGATCTCCCATGCCATATCCTCACACACCCCAAATTCTTCTCCTAACATCCACAAAAGAGCGCTCCCCTTGTCACCCAGTACTATCCTGGTCTTGAACAACTAAATTACAACCTTCGCCAAGGTTTTGATTTTCTATCCTCGTGCCCAGAACTGAGAGACATCCTGCCCAAGATCCTGCCCACCCCTCCTAAAGTGGTGTTCCGTCGCCCTCCCAACCTCCACAACATCCTAGTTCATCCTTACGCCACCTGAAACCCAGCTCACTGCCACAGGGATCATATCCTTGCGGAAGCCCCCGCTGCATGACCCGTACAATCCACCCACCCAGCACTTTCTATTTCAGTCCTGTTACAGGCTTATCCTACCCTATCAGAGGCTGGGCCATCCGTGAAAGCAGCCACGTAATTTACCAACTGTGCTGCAAACACTGTACAGCTTTCTATATTGGCATGACCACCAACCAACTATCCATTAGGATGAATGGCCTCCGCCAAACTGTGGCCATAAACAAGATGGACCACCCTGTGGCACAGCATGCAGCGGAGCATATGCTTGATTTCAATGGCTGCTTCACAACCCGGGCCATCTGGATCCTCCTATCCACCACCAGCTTTTATGAACTGCACAGATGGGAGTTATCCCTACAATACATTCTCCGATTGTGTGTGTGTGTGCGTGCGTGTGTGTGTGTGTGTGCGGTCTTGTGTACTTACAGTGTGCACGCATTTTGTATATATATATATATATATATATATATATTTATTTATTTATTTATTTATTTATTTTGTTTACATTATTTTCTCCCCTTACCCATCTCCCCACTCCATTCCTAATCTGCAGCTCGTTCTTCCCATCTAATCCATCTTCACCACCGTGACGTAAACTTCCTATCCCGTCTCCCCTCCCCACCCGTCCCCGATTCGCTGCAGAGCGTGATTCGAAGTGCGGCAGCCGGAGGTGATGGTTGTATGACTGTGTTGTGTGCCTGTGAGATTGCGTGAGTGTTCTATTTTCTGAAGAAGCCCATGGCCGATAGCTGAAAGTGTTGTATGAGTGTGTCTTTTGTATGTGCCTGTCGCAGCTCGTCGCCACGTCTTAGTGCTGAGTTGTAAACTGTCCTCACTATATTATTAATTCCAACCTGGACTTTCCATTATTATTTATTAGTTACGCCAATTCACAAGTTTACAGACATTCTATAGATTTGTGATAAATAGTTATGACTTATAGTAGGGCTTCCAACTTTTTGTAAAAGTGCATGTGTAATAATCAAACTGCAAGTATTGTTGATACCAGGGCTTCAACGCAATGGGCAAGGTCTACCTCCTAATGTAAGAAAAGCCTCGGTATCTACCATTCTTAATTTGGTGACAGGCTGTTACAATCACAAAAAATGCGAACTTTCTTGAGGAAAAATATTAAGCTTAGGTATATACATATAACATACTCTACAAGGGCATTAAAATGTATTCTGACCTCCTTGGGTAGCCTTTATTAACAACTCATTTCAGTACACATAGTACCTGTACTGGTACATACTACCATAAAGTTATTTAAGTAGACTGCTTGCTTGCTTTCTACGCCGATGGGGGGTCATTTGAAGACGGGGTGACTGCCAGTTGGCTTTGAACCGTGACGTTGGTGTGTTGTGGTTTGTGACATCACCACCGCGCGGTCATTTTGAGGTGTGTGTTGATATGTGGTGGCACTCATTTGTGGTGGAATTTTAATTATTGTTGTCGTAAGTGGTCGTACGGTTCGTTTGATGTTTGGTACTGGCACTGGTGCATTGTGAGTTCTGTTATCTTGTTTCCTTGTGGTTCTTCCTGGAGTAGTTGTGCTATTTTTTTGGTTGATTTCTTCGTTTCTGATTGTTAATTCAGGAGTGGCATTCAGACAGCCAATAACTTTGAGTGTTTGAAGTCTATGTGAAATGGGCGAGCTTCGTGACACGATAGTGTTGTGCTTACTGAGCCGCAAGTTTTAAATCAAAGATACTGATGAACATGTCAAATGTGTGTATCTGCGGGGAATTATACTACCTGTTCATTGTTACTGATGGCCAGATGGTGGTTACCTGAGAATTTTTTTATATATAAAAAATTAAAAAGCTGGTGGACAGGTGGTGGTTCAAATGTTTGTATAGCTTATGCGACTTAACTACAGGGTCATCAGTCTCTAAACTTACTAACTACTTACGAACTAGCAGACCGTGACTGGAGCGCCTCAGTCCCCTCGGCTACCGCGGCCGGTAGGTGGTGGTCACCTGAGTCGTTTTTTTTTTAATTAAAAACCTATATTGTGGTGACAACATATGCCTAGCGGTGAAAAGCAGCTCACCTATGTGAAAATAGCGTCAATTTTGACATTAATTTTGAGATTTGGGCAATGGCCTCGTATTTTAATAACCTGTCATTATTTTCACAATACAAACTGATCGATTTACGTTCACGCATCCATCTTTGACTCCTATGTTATAATTTTAAAATACTAATCAGTTGAAACACTCATCAATTGCAGTGGAAACTACAGTGTTGTGAAAATTTAATATATCAGTTATGACGCCATTCACAACGCCGCTTTGTTTACAAAGCGTAAAACGAAAACTCATTTTTATTGGCTGTTATTTAGTATCCTGAGTTTCATTTGAGATGTAATATAGGACAACTGAAGTGTCCGATACCTTTATTATCGTTTTCGTGGTGGTTTGTTTTACGGAACGCGTTTTTTTCGGATAGTTTGGATTTTTCAATAGGTTTTCATCGTTTTTTCCTCATTTTATAATAATGGAAAGTCCAGGTTGGAATAAATAATATAGTGAGGACAGTTTACAGCTCACCGCAAAGACGTGGCGACGAGCTGCGACAGGCACATACAAAAGACACACACATACAACACATTCAGCTATCGGCCATGGCCTTCTTCAGAAATAGAGCACTCACGCAATCACACAGGCACACAACACAGTCATACAACCATCACCTCCGACTGCCACACTTCGATTCGAAGTGGATTCGAAGTGTGGCAGTCGGAGGTGACGGTTGTATGACTGTGTTGTGTGCCTGTGTGATTGCGTGAGTGCTCTATTTTCTGAAGAAGGCCATGGCCGTAGCTGAATGTGTTGTATGTGTGTGTCTTTTGTATGTGCCTGTCGCAGCTCGTCGCCACGTCTTTGCGGTGAGTTGTAAACTGTCCTCACTATATTATTTATTTCCTCATTTTATAATATTCCTGTTCCAATTTCTCCCCCCCCCCTCCCCAAATTCCTAGGTCTGTCCCCTTAGTATCATTACACTGATTTTACGTTAATTTTCGCTTGTTTATATGTTCGTTTGTTTTCTGTGTTTTTCGTGATTGTTTTGGTTGCCATGTTGAAACGTCATAGGGCAATGCTGACGGGTGGTATCCTAGTCTTAAATTATGCCGACAGTGGTGCACGCTTTTTTAAATTTGCAAAGTGTGTATGGTAATTCTATTCTCCACAGCCTACGGTACCGATGTAACGTTGTCGGCAATTATGTAACAGCTTGGAGTAAAGGTACATAGAAAGACCTAAACTTATCTCTGTACACTAACCTTTTCTTCCACGTGCTCAGAACCGTCAACCACAATTACGGAAAACTAGTTCTGTAGCAGTTAAAATTTAAGTTGAATCCTGCGAAAAAACATTAGAAAAGTCTAACCTCCTATGGAATTTGTTAAACTCACCAAACTCACTGGAACTGAGATTTAAAATACTACATGTGTATTAAATCGCAACGGAACTGCAACTTATCGCTGCGCCACTACTTGCGAATACAACAATGGATGACCAACGTTAATTTTTGTAGCTGCAGGAGAGAAAACGGGGGAATGAGGAGAATCGGAGAATAATCTTTCGTATTGACCATTAAAAAAATTAATGTTATAAACTGCTGTATAATTAACAGGTTCTATTGCGCTGTTCTCTAGTGAGTAAATTAATTTACTCGTAAAGCAGACATTTCGTTGCCAACATTAGAACATTACGCCGACACTGCTGTAAGTAAAATTTGGTAATTTCGCAGATATGCTGCAAAGCGCCGCTATAGCGAGGCTTCAACCTCCATATGATATATATCGAATCGATACGTTTCGAAGCGAGATATATGAAACAAGCGATTGTCATAGTATAATAATGGATTAAATTTGCGGGCCATTTGAATAGTGAGATTCGGTTGTTTCGTGTTGAACGTTATGGCTAGTGGAAGTACAGAGGCAAGTGTGGTGTCGTCACGGACATGGATGGAACTGCGTCCGAAACTGTCCACTACAGAGAAATATATAGAGTTTTGCCGTGTTTTTTAAATTATTACCAGACGATGATTTTAAGAAATGTATTGACTGTCATAGTGATAGTAGTGTGAAAGTTATCCGTAAAAGTGCTGACAAAAACTTCCCATTCCTGTTATTTTGCGTCAATTGCAAGAAAAGAACGGTGTTCAGAACAAATACGTGGTTTGAACACTGCATATTTGAAATAGCAACAAATATTTTATTAATTTTTTGTTGGGTAAGGAACTGTTCGTTTGAAATTGCTGCCTCAGCAAACTGGTCTCGCATTGAATACTGTATGCGAATATTACGGGTTTTGTAGGGAAATATATTACGTTATTGTAACGAATAGTAGTGAGCCCATCGGAGGAGTGGGGAAGATCGTTGAAACTGCCGAAACTCATATTAGTACCGTAAAAGAAAATGTAACAGAGGACGTATACTGAAAAATGACGTGGAACATATTTGAGTATTTGGGGGCATTGAAAAAGAGTAAAAAGTGTTTTTTATGGTAAAGGTGCATTCAAGGGAAAAAGGCAACTTTAGTGCTTCTTATCAAACACTTCATACTACCTGGGACGAAAATTATAACGGACGGATGGGCTTCCAACACGAGTTCGTCAATCATAGTGTCGAATTTGTATCATCAGTCGACTCATCTGTGCACACACAGAACGTGGAACGACTGTGGAAGTTTGAAGAGCAATATCAAACGGGAGGGTCGGCCAGGTGAACGCGACGAAATGTACTTGTTCCGATATATTTACTTCCATAATTTACGTCTTGAAGAGAAAAAATTTCCTTGCGATATACTGCCAGTGTTCCTCAGAGACATTTCTCTTGTTTACCCAGGATACGGCCAACAAGGACTCAAACCACTAGCTTACTCATGAAAAGAACTGGAGGAAGATTTCAGCGATATCAAACAAACTACTGATTAAGAAAGGTATGTAAAAGTTCATATGTAATTAATACTTTTTTTCTGATGTTTTCTTTTTAGCACACGAGGACGTGAGTGGTGCGTGGCGTTCGAATCTCCGGTTCGTTGTACGTTCGATATATATCATTTCAGGCCGAGCTATTTCGAGTGTAAGCTTTCTTGTAAATTATCCAGAAAGCTGTACTCTTAGCTTCCTGCCTAACCATATCCTTTAAAATCACGACATATTCGTAAAAATCATAACATTCGCCTGTTCGATACCTAACGTTTCGATACTTAACCGCTTCGATATATATCGTTTGGAGGTCGAAGCCACGCTATAGCCGCATATCTGCGAAACTTAAAGGTACGTTAGACGGGCAACATTTTACCTAAATATTTAGCTGAAATTGTGTTGCTGTCAACACTGCTGTAATATGACTGCAATACACAGCAATATTTCGGTATGGACGGTCGATATTGCTGATGTTACAGATAGTTGCCGAGTGATTGCCGAGGGGTTGCCGTGTTGTCCGTGAACGGTGGAGAACATTTCGAATCGCAGGGCAATACCTATCTCGGTCCTTGTCTGTAAACGCTTTCCTCTCGCTCTCAATGCTGTTTCTGTCACCGACAGCGCTGCAGTCACGAAAACGAAGTATCGTTTCGCTTTTGTTGTTTCGAAAGTTTGCGCGCGCTGGTTTGTTTTGAAAGTAGTACTGATGTTTATAGTTGCTATATTGGTGCATTGTTTTTGAGCTTACAGTGACTGTTTTGAAGGAAGGAAGAAAGGAAGAACTCTTACAGTTATTGTCGTCTTGAGTTTTTTTTTCTGTCAGATATGGAAAACTAGTCGAACGAGAAAACAATCTCATTTATTAATTCTATTCATCTACGTCCTGAGTTGTGGGACGTTGAGTGCAATACATATAAAGACAGGAATATGAAAAAAGGTAATTGGCAGGCAGTTGCTGAAGAATTTGGCATTGTAATTCAGACTTCTATACGAGTCTCCAGTAGCTAAAAATCGAAGTGTGATCGCAAGTCGTGTTGTTACTGGAATACAGTCTCTCATGTTTGTATTGGATTTAGATATCTTCGGACCAATTACTTGGGCTAGATATTCGAAATAGTTTTTAGACATACGAGTAAAGTTTTGGAACAGGTACGTATCTAGCATTAACTCAGGAGTTAAATATCCTGAATTACTCCGCCTACTCAAAAAAGGGCGCATCCAAAGAGTCCGATTTCTCTTCTTTTTGTTTCGAATAGCATTAACACTTGTTTCACGTAAAAGTAGGAGAGCCGCACTCACTTCTATAACGTCGCACTCATCCATTTTGTATGAAATTGTGTAGCCTCTGCCGAAATTAGTTGCCGCAAACCTTGTTGGGCAATAGATGCCGATATGTTGTCACTTGTATTGCTGCAATACACGTGGCTGCAATTTTGCCCGACAACATTTCCGGGATATATTGTCGACAATATGCAATTTTCATTGCCCATCTAAACGTACCTTAAGAGTATAGATATACTCTAAGCTGCGAAACACAGATTTCTGTGCTTTGAAATTACCATTTAATCTTCGACCATAGATACTATCTAGCGTGTGACTGTGGTGTAACCTCCTTGGTCAAGCATTTAATCCATTGATCACTGATTTAATCTTTCATCTATTAACATCTGTTGATTAAGAAAACTTCCAGAGATATTGTGATAATAACAAACAAACAAATTAGGTCATTTAAATTTACAAGTATGTATGTATGTCTTACGTAGACATGCACAAAACAGAAATGCAGCATAAGTGATTTGGGATATAAAATCTTTTGTGAGATAGACGAAATACCCTCTACCGGTCATGTCAGGCAGAACGCCTTCCATAGGAATCGATTTGGGGACAACGTACTCGTGCGTTGGTGTCTTCCAGAATGGGAAAGTGGAAATCATCGCAAATGAACAAGGCAACCGCACAACACCAAGTTACGTTGCATTTACGGATACCGAAAGACTGGTTGGAGATGCAGCCAAGAATCAGGTAACACGTGTTTATGTTACGTTTTCATTTCCGTACCTGTTGGTGCTATCTGTAGTTCTGAATGACTGTCTTAGATAATTTCTTTTTAAATGTTCCATTTAAGACAGATATTGAAGCACTGTTTACGTTTACCTTATCACACCGCTACGAAGATTAGTGTTCCGCTATCAGTGTCAGTGGCACTTAGAAACACCTAAAATCGTCTAAAAAAGCAAAGCATTGTAACCGACGATATGCCGTCAGATGCCATATAGAATTCGCAACTGAGTTGGCTCTCACTTACGACACTACTATAGATGTGTTAAGAAATTAGGTCCAGTGACTGAAAAAGAAGACTGTCTAGAAGATGGGCAGCCACGGATCTAGGGGAGGGGGAAGCAATCCGGGTTGTCTGCCTTCGACGGCACTCACACAGGGCGCCAGATGATCTCCAATAAATCTCACTGGTGTAGTTTTATTATTTCTGCAAATATCTGAGTCAAAAATACTCAAAATATAAATTATTTAAAACGTAAAATATATAATATTTGATCAAATGATAGAAAATTAAATGTACAATAATACTATATATTTCTATATTTACTTATATGTCATTTTTTGCCTGAAATACTTGCAAAAGTGGGCGAAAAAGTGTGATTTATATTCTTGTAATGTCTTTTAATTTTCAGCCTTTTTGGAAGACATTTTCCAAGAAATTCAATTATGTCAAAAATTCGTTTATTGAGGGACTCGTTCGGAAATAACGAAACCAACCCCATAATAATAAATCTTGATTATTAATTACGAATATATTTTCATTCCCGGATGAAATAGGTCTACCAAATTGTTAAATTTTGCAGCATGGCTATAGCAATTATAGGTACATTACCTCAACATACCTTAAAATGCGTGTTTTGGAAATATCTTTAACGCGATGTTTTATTTTCCTTCCAATCTTTCGTATTATGAAATAGTAAATACAAAATTCGTCGAGTACGGCACATTACCCTGAACTCAAGCATAGTAGAGAGTAATAGCATTAGGCAGCCACAATGTGCCTAATCCAAGCTCTTTGGCCAGCCAATAGTACACTCCCTCGCAGTGGCAGCATGCAAATAGGAATGGATTGTTAGCTGTTGTTGTCTTCAGTCAGGGGACTGGTCTGATGCAGCTCTCCACCCTACTCTATCGTGAGCAAGCCTTCATAAGAACGGCAACCCACATTCAGTGGCGGGACGGGACTGATGCGCCCCAAATGTTTGTTAAGCTTATGGGACTTAACTACGGGGTCATCAGTCCCTAAACTTACAAACTTACAGCGATGATATTCATAAATCTTTTCTGTGCTGTGCAGTATACGATTTATAATGAATATAGAGTGTCATTAATGTACCATGGGGACTAGCAAGTGTGGAATTCCGACTATAGTAGCTTCTAGGGTGCAGGGTATAACTAAAAACAGTAACGAATATAGGCTATAAGTAAACGTTACCAATCGTGATTTAAAATTCTAGTGCAGCGATCTAGCGACGCCTTTTCATACTACGTACACAGCAGCTCGTCCACCGTTTATAGCGAGGTCGCAATTACAGTTTATTTTTATATGACTTATTTGTCTTAATTGGGTATTAAATTTCTAATGTTTTCCCAATTTCATCTCTTTTAATCCCTTTTTCAAGGCGATTAAAAGGTGGCAATATTTTTATCTGTTACTGTGCCATATGAACAGGGAATGGAGTGATCATATCTCTTATAATCACATTAAATGTAATTTCTACTTATAAAGGATTCACATTTTTTACCTTGCATGTTAGCCGTCAGTAATGTGATGCATTAGTTCTGTTATAGTAGCAGATATTTTGTTTATCAATAATTCGTATCATGCAGTGACACCAGACAAGTCACGTATTCACTGTTTTAAACAAAATATACAGTCTTTCATAAAGTTGATTTTTTTTTACATATACTTGTAATTACCATTAAATTAGTTCTGAGCAAAGCGATAGCTCCGTAACTTCAATATTTCCCGCGAATCTTTCGGAGATACTCAGCGAGTCATTTATTATCTGAGTGTTCGAACAGTTCGATACTATATCGAGTTCTCTGCTGTATCGGGAAATCCCGAGCATGTTCGAACGCGAGTATCATTTGCCCAGCCTTAGCATTCACACAAGGTTGGCGCCGGTGGCGACACTTAACAACGTGCTGACAAGAGGAAAGTTTCCAAACGATTTCTCATACACAAACGGCAGTTGAACGGCGTTGCCTGCTGAAACGTTGTTGTGTGTGTTGTCTTTAGGTTAGTTTACCTTACTTTAAGTAGCTTGTAAGCTCCGGACTGATGACCACGCAGATTGGTCCGATAGATTTACAACATTTGAACATTTTAAATTCTTATTTTTTTAAATAGTATTACATGTAATTCCAAGTGATTTTTGGGGTGGGGGGGGGGGGTGGGGGGCCTCCTTTCGTTTCGACGCCGCCCCGGACCTCCATCATCCTTAGGCTGCCACTATCCAAACCTTTATAAAAAAGAATGAGGACATAACAACCAACAGTCAGTATTGTAGTTGTAAATAGTGGTGATTATGTTAAGAAAGTACCAGAGTTTTAAGCTGAAGGACTAAGCTTAGGTATGTAACGCTGGCTGATAATGTAAGCTCTGCCGAATGTTTTGCTACAATTAGTAAATGTATGAGGTTTTTGGTGTAACAGTAGTAGCATTTTTCTCTCATGTTAAGTACAAATACAGGCAGAATGCATATTTGTTTTTGGTGACAATTAAGTTCTTGTTTCGTGGTAAGGAACATGTTTTAATAATAGTCCTGTGATTTTTGTCTTCTGCGAAACATTCTATTACTACTACTACCGTGGTCGCTATTGTTGTTAATTTAAGTGGAAGGACACGTCAAAGCAGGAGTAACTAACCAGTGAATAAAATAGAATTGTACAACACACGCTCCAATAATAATAATAATAATTCAGTTTCTTGATTGCACGTACGGAAGACAACGATTACGACTGCGTTGTCGCAATGCTTTCTTGTTGACTAGTTTTTCTCAGCCTCTTGAGAGCGCAGCACTGTCGACAATTTCTTGGTAAAGAGTCACGAAACTTCCCGTAGTTTTCTGCAACCTGCCGACTGCAGCGCTGCCAAGGGGCCGGGTCGTAAGAACATACCTAGAGGCGAGAAACTATTGTGGATTAGATATGGAGTCGAACGACACGTTCAAAATGCGACTGCATTTCGGAGCTTATTGCGGCGCGATAAATTGTAGTTAAAGGAAAACTAAGAAAATGTACATTTTCTCAAATATGAAAAGCTCTTACAATGAAGGATAAAATAAAGTGTGTTAAATTTTAAGGGTGTATGCAATTTGTAACAGAGAGAGAGAGAGAGAGAGAGAGAGAGAGAGAGAGAGAGAGAGAGAGAGGTAACTAACTCAGTATTTTTCTTCAAAGTTATTTTTGATAGTCTACTGATAGGTTTGTGGAAGTTAGAACAAATTTTTGCACACTAGTCTACTATTGGTGATGCAGCAATGATAGTCGAAAGTTAACAGGGATTTGTTTGTACAAAATCTAAAATAAAACGTAACTAACTGTAGTTTAACGTGAACAGACAAACCTAGATTTTAGCAGGAAAAGATTCTTAAAGATTTGCAGTACCTTTACATTACGATGAAAATATGACAGGAACGGCACATGCGAGCCATCTGAGCGAGAATAAAGCGAAAAGGGCTTTTATAAGACGTAACACTTAGTCTCTAAGAATGTAAAAAATCGTGTGTAGTACCAGTATCAAATGTATTAAGATTTTCAAAATCTGCAGAAAAAATACATGTGGAACGTGTAACTACGTACCAGTACATTATATAACTATAAATCAGTTGCTTTTGAACACACCAGGTTACACTTCGCTTCTTGTCTTAAATCGTTTTTGGATCTTATGATTAGGACTGTGCTAGTGTGAGCCGTATGTATTACAATGCATTGGCATATTATTATTACAAACTGACATCAACAGGAAACGGGATTTTTGTTAAATAATGTTTTCTTATTTGTGTCACGAAATACAGTACCACGTTTAATGCCTAGGAAATATATAAACAACAGCAATAATAAATTCTTCGTTTCGGTAGTGCCATTTTCTGCTACTGAGCTTGCTACCCAGCCGCTTGGAGCGCTAGTATCGCTTCAGCTGGAGCGCTAGTATCGCTTCAGCTGTCAAACGGTTGCATTTTTTTCGCTACTAAGTTTCGCGACTGTCTTTGTACTACCCGGGCCGTTGAAACATTGCACTTGTTTCGCGTTACGGCGAGTAAGTTGACTACACTGCTATAGCGACGTTGCAACACTAACCTCTAAACGAAACGGTTTTCAGTTGCATGTTGTAAGTGTAAGCTATTGAGCAATAAAAGTGCATATAATAATTCTTTCTTGGGCTGCTACCACAAAGCAGCAATTAATTAACGGCATTCTAATGTAGACAAGAGCACAACAACATACACGCTTTTAATAACGGAGCAAGGAAATATAGAAAATAAGCATTCGATCGTGACAGCTACAAAATAAACAACAATCAGGATAGTAACTTCTCTCTCTACGTTTTATAATCACAATGCTTTTCATTCACGAATTTACGGCGACAATGGTGTAATTCCATCAAGCTCTCCATCTTCACTGTTGTCACAGCCAAAAGCGCCTTCATCGTCGTCATCACCAAGACAAATCATTAACTGTTCATAATCACTGATGATCCCTTCCATTTCTGCGCTGCCGAAGTCGGTTTTTCAACGTGCTCGACTTTTTTTTCTCTCTTAAGCAGCAGCATTCACATTAGAAACAGCTTCACGCAACAGCCTTTCCATCTCTTTTATTGTGAAAGACTTATTATTGTTCCTTACGTTATTCCTACGTCACTCCATACTAATTGTATAGGGTTCAAATGGCAATGACATGGGACAGCCTTATTACATTGTGCCCCTTCTTGTTTGTGATTTAGTCTAGTAAGTGGGTGTAATAGGCTTATTTTGTTGGTAACTTTCAAGATAACCAGAACTGCCATGGCGGCCGCCGCCCTAGCGATATATATCGAAGCGGTTCATAAATATCGAAGCAGTTCGTATCGAAGCGGTAAGTATCGAGTCTACTACTGCAAAAAACCACACGATTCGAATCGGTACTAGTGAACATTAATTACTACGTTTGTGTGGTGAAATGGCTACTGCTAGTGATGCGAGAAGTGAGTGTGCCGTTCTTACATGGGACGTATTAATTCCTAGGATTGCCACGAAAGAGACGAGTGTAGAATTTTGCAGAGAATACAAATTATTACCGGATACAGAACAGAAAAATTGTGTTGTATGCCACAAGGAAGGTAGTGTTAAAGTTGTTGCGAATAAGAGCGATGTACATATTCCATTTGTGTTATTTTGTGCACACTGCAGAAAGAAGACAACGATTAGGAAAATACGTGGTTTGAGAGAGCGCGATTCCCTATAAAGCAAAATATTATTGCAATAGCTTTTTGGGCTAGGGATTATACTTTGCAACAAGCGGCGTCAGAAAGTGGTCTGTCAGTACAAACTTTGTGTGACTATTATTCCTTTTGTCGGGAAGTCTGTTATGTTATTGTGACGAATAGTGCCAGACCCATAGGAGGACCCAATAAAATTGTTGAAACTGATGAGTCGCATATCGGTAGAAGGAAGTATAATAGAGGACGTATGTTAATAAATGAGACTGAACATATTTGGGTGTTTGGTGGTATCGAAAGAGGTTCAAAGAAGTGTTTTATAGTTAATGTGCAGTCTAGGGGAAAAGAAACGCTGGTACCTCTAATTAAGCATTTCATACTTCCGGGTACCAAAATTATTACTGATGGATGGAGTTCTTACCAAAATTTCAGTGATGAAGGTTTTGACCACGAATTTGTCAATCATTCTGTACAATTTGTCTCTGGTACAGATCAGTCAGTCCATACGCAGAATGTTGAGCGTCTTTGGAAAAACGTGAAGAGTCGCATTAAGCATGAGGGTCGTCCGGGTAGTCGCGATGAAATGTATTTATTTCAGTACTTATATTTTCACAACTTAAGACTTGCTGGAAAGAAAGTGGCAGGAGAGATTCTTCCAGTGTTTTTGTCAGATATTTCTCTCGTGTACCCTGGATATGGACAGAAAGGACTCAAACCAGTGGCTTATACGACTGTAGGTATAACGAAAGATGATGGGGACGACGACAACGAAGGCGACTCCACGTATTGAAGAAGGTATGGGAACTTTATATATAAATATACGGTAATTTGGTAGAATCCGTGTACATCGAAGCAAACAGCATTGACATCGATGTATATCAAATGTTCGATATAGTGTTCCTGAACCGGAGATTCGGGCGCTACGCGCCCTCACGTACTAAGAAAAAAACTTCTTATTTAACCTATACCTAACCTAACTTTGACTTAAAATTAGTGATCTGTAGCGTAGCCTTAAGAGGTTAAACGAGAATTTTTTTATTTTTTATTATTATTTTTTTTTTTTTTTAGTACGTAATGGCTCCGGTGTCCTTCCATGTACACGGATTCTACCAAATATACCTTACTTCGTCATTTGGATGGCACTGCGCCGTATCGGTATGAATAGTCGTGATCGATATCTCGATACGACGCTCTTCGATATATGTCGGAGGGTCGCCGCCATCTTGATTTTTATGGCAGTTCCGGTTATCTTGAAAATTACCATTTTGTTTTACGAGCGAATATAAAAGAAGTTTTGAGACTGACATATCTGCAGCAATATTTATTTCTTGTAGGCACTGAATCATAACTTCTTTCCCATCGTTTGAAGCGAGAATGAACTTCCTGCTCAGAGCATATGCTTCGAAGTTTTTATTCATACTAAATTGAGAACTTAATCGGAGAACGTCACTAGACAAACGTCTTTTGGGTCACATTATTCAATTAATTGAACTCGGAAAGTCAACTTAAACCACCCAAAGAAAAACAAATCGCAGAGAAAAAAACATTCGGTAGACACGATACACAACGTTATTTACGGTAGTATTGCACAAAGCCGGCAACGCGGGAACTTTGACGTCACGGCACGTGACCAACGGAAGTGTTTACCGCGCTGTGATTGGATCGTTCCTTGCGACTAGCGCCTCGCGCTTCTCGATCTTCACTTGTTATTTATAAACGTCAAGTGCAAAGTTTCAGCGGCCCGAGTAGAATTTGCCTTAGCGTCGCGTGTTTCTCGAGAGCGCTCATAGCCCATCCCTAGCTACGACTCGTATACGTGCTGTCTCCACGATGTAAAACGTTTCTCACGCGATAAAAATACTTTCAATGTGCATATAACATTATCTGATAGGAGAACGAAACGAAGAATTATAGTTTAAAAACACTTTTCATCTTAAGGATAGTCTACACGATGACACTAGGTTGCGACACTGGTTGCGTGACATGAATTGCGCGCAATTGGTTTCGTGTATGTCTGTCGACGCGGCGCCGAACCTATACAGTTCACTTTCGTTGTGTTGTGAGTGCCGTAGTCGTCTTAAATAAAAATTTTGGCAGCTGTACCAGTTGTGGCGGAGATGTTGCTTGCCTGTGTAAAATCGCTGCATAAGACTAAACAAAAAAAGAATAAGAAACGTGTTTGGGTTCGTGACTGGATTAAAAATCATCAGCTCGGTTGCTCAGCAACGTGCTTGAAGAAATTGTCGTTGAAGACCCTAGAAGTTATTGTAATCATCTTAGAATGTCATCAGAGCAGTTTACATTTCATTTAGACAGAATCGATAATGCAATACGGAAACAAGATACTATTATGCGTGAAGCATTGTCACCAGAACTGAAATTATATTACGTTTCTCGCCAAATAGGGATTCATATTCGTCTGCATCGTGTTATAAAAACCACAATTGGTTAACCAGGAGAATGCGGTCTGTGTTGTTTACCAGCTAGGAATATGGACAAATACAAATACTGCTGGATTAAGTGCTGTAACGCTGCATGCCGACAACGATAATTATTCAAAGCAGGCTGCATTAAGAAGAGAGTGGTTAGCTAACCACTTTCTTGTAGAGAGGTCTGTATCATGGAAATATCAGCACGTTTAAAAGTATCTACAAAAAAGTGAATTTAAAGCTCTGTTACATTTTAAATAAATATTTACGAAGAATTGTGAATGTAAAAACTATCAAGTTTTAAACAAATATTCTAAAATAAGTGAATTCAGCTTAGCAGGTTTGTATAGCCTTTTCTTCTGTGTAGATAAATAAATAAATAAATAGTCTGTCTGTTCAAACTACGGGATCCTGGTCTTGTAAACTTGCGCTGTTCCAGACCCAGATGTTTTACTAGGTTGCATTCTGCATAGTTCGTTTGTAAAGGTATTTCGAATTGAAAGTGTTTTAGTCTGCAAATAACTTATTGTTAACCCTTCAATATTTAATTCACAAATGATTGCTTTAAGAGCATCATTACGCCGTTGCTTATTCCAGAAATTTTCATCATTAAAATAGCATAAGCACCTATGCATTGCATATATGTCCAAAAGCCAAAATATTTCTATCGTTCCCCACTTAATGTTGTATTTTGCTGTGTTTGGGTTATCAACTAACCTAAAAACTCGCGCAAACAGTTTCGCCAAAGTTGGAAGGTGCCGAAACTGTTTAGTTTCGCCAAAGAGTTGCGTCCACGCTTGCCGCGCATGCGCACTGACCAGTAACGCAGTGTCGTCGTGTAAACTAGCCTTTATTTATTTATTTACTTTTTTTTCACAACGAGCTTTTTTTGCGAGGATTGACTGAACCATTGAAGACATATAGGACGCGCAGCCACTGTCCACAGCTCTTCACTGCTTATGGTCATGTGCTAAAGGCATCCTATCGGTATTGTGCGTGGCAGTCACAGCAATAATACTGTGCAGAAGTGTGTCACCAAGATCGGCATAATATTTTGCGTAATGTTTATGCACAGGTAACGTTATTAAAACTCTGCCTCCGTCTTAACTCAGCACTCGTCGGTATGTACTAGCGACTGATTTGTTTGCCTTGCAAAACATATGCAGAAATCATGCACAAGAAATTCTCTCATTTCACTGGACAAGAAGCTGCTTCATAGTAGAAAAGATTCGTAAAGCACAAGAACTTATTAGAAATTAAACAAAGTACATAATTCATCATGAATATTAGCTGTTTTATGTATATTTTACTGCTGTAGTTCCTGTTTCAAACAAAATAAAACAACTACGCCGATTGAAAGCTCACATGATATGTGGTTAGTGTGACAAGTTTTGCAAGAAAAATTAATGTGTGTGCTTACCGGACGTGTGACCTGATTTATTCTGCCAATTGTGATAACTGCCACTACTGAAATAAATATGTCTGTCTGCTGTCATAAAATCATATCTTCCGTTTCCTCTGATACTGTGAACATCCAGGGAATTCATACCTTCAGAGTACGACATGTTACTTACGTATATATATTATAGCCCACTTATAAATCTCCTTACAGTTCCTTTCTGAAATTCGTCATTGACGGCTTGATTCTCCCCCCCCCATTATTTATTTTTTTATTTTTATATTTTTTTTTTTTTTTTTTTTTTTTTTTTACCACGGCGTTAATCTTTAAGCGTTAATTTTCTGTAGTCGTTTCATGTCCCCCTTTGTCATTTTCAAACTTTCCGTTACTCAACTTCAAAATTTCGGTTGCACGTTCAGTAGCCTTCATCGTCGGCTTCAAGGATTCTAACCACCTTGGTCGGCATGATAAATCCCGTTTCTGATCATGAACAAATTGAATTACCTTAACCACAAGACGTCCTACTTGCCCTCGAAAATATTATGCGCTCTTTACTTCAGCTGTCAGAGCAGCGTTACAACGTAAACTACTATAGTGAGAGCGTCGCTGTATTTGACCGGAAAACAACTTGGCCAAGTATCACTTTTCTGTGGTTGGATTTATATTAGACTGGGTCTGCGCGAACGCAGTTCCGATTACCAAAAATTATACACCCGAGTTACCCACATTAGGGGTAATCGCAGGGGTCGGCCCAACCGAAGTCTAATGGAAGATCCTCAGTCTGGAGGATGTGACACAACAACACAGTGACCAACGGTGCTTTCCAGTCATGTGTGCGTACAGGGTGGTATATAAAACGATGCTTTATGTATTTTTCCTCAATATTTGTATTTTTTTGTAATTTATTGTGTATTTGTATATTTTGTTTCTGTGATATATTTGCATTGTCCTGCTAATTTCCATATATGTCAAAAATATTGTAAATGTAGTAGACACGCTGGGTTAGCAAGGGCTTTGCTATTGTATAGAATCATCTTTGAGTAGGGAGCTTTTTATCGCTGGTAGCGCAGAGGCGCACAGCGAGGAAGAGTCGTTCTTGAGAAGTAGCGGCGGACAGACGCATTGTGTGCTCAATGGTGTACGGAAAAAGTGCGTGAAGGAGAAAAAAGTGCGTGAAGGAGAATGCATGTTGGATTGGCACTAGTGGAGGAGACGGCGAAGAGGCAATATTATTTATTCATACGGCCACAGCTTAAATAATTAATAAATGCATCAAGAGGAATGCTGTGGGCCCTAAATTGTAATTAACATTCGTCGCCAAGAAGAGCCTGTGTTTGCCAATTGTTAAGTGCCAACAGTCTTCAATCAGCAGCACCACGTCGCACATCAAATTCAGTAAGATCTGTCCAGTTTGTCATAGCATGTACAGCTAACCAGCGTATTAGTGATGATTGTTCAATAGCGAACACTGTTATTTGTGAACCTGTGTTTAAAAATCATTAACCATAGTCATTGTCAGGACAGGTTCCTTCCTCATCTATTGTTTTTCCGAGGATATTCACAAAGTTATAGATAACTAAAAATCAGAGTCATTAAAGACAATGTGACAGTCGTTAATAAAAAAAAAAGTGTTCAGAAAAGTATTACTAAACGTAGCTTATGCCAGTGTTGCTGATCAATAGGTTTGCTAAGTTGAACGAAACTGCTAGATTAACTTTCAATTTCAAAAGATATGTCAATAACAGTGTAAAAGATTAATCGTTTTCCACTGTATATTATTTTGAGGTAAAGTTTGTTTTAACTTGCAAGTACTGACTAGTGAGAATAGTAATTGTTTACAAGAGTTTGAATGTTAATAATTCCTGGTTAAAGATAAAGCAAAAGTTAATCAGAAGGTTAAATGGTTCTTTTCTAAATATTCAGTGTTATCACAAGTCATTAATTAATTTTTTGAGCTTGCCATTTGTACAGTCAATAGTCCATTACAACTTGATTATTGCTAAAGTGCATGGTATACTTGCTGTAGAATAATTTCTGGCACTTATATAAACAATTAATTATTTGAAGCTGTAAATAGTAAGTATTAAGGTGAGAGTTTTGCATGATTTGCTGCATGTTGCATTTGCGCGGCTATGGCTTGCATTTCGCTGTCTTAACAATGAACCCTGTGTTAGTAAACTATTTCTCAGTAATTAGTATATTGTCAGTGTCTTTTGTACCGAATTTGACTCGCACCCTCTGATTTTCTGCCCACCCAAATTTTACATAATATTTCACGTTGTTAATTAACTTTTCCATTATTGACATCCCACCAAGTTATTTGCTCGTACATCGAGCTGGCGACCGTAAATCAATAAGTTATTCACTTTTTCCAAATTAATCCCTGTGTTCCGTTTGTTCCGCATTTTTTTAATTTAAACATTGATCATTTTATTCCAAATTTTACTTTCCACTTTTTTTATTCTTATCGATCGTTGTTGTTTACCAAAGAGGTGCAGCAACGTTCCGGTTATAGCCTCCACTACATCATCGGCTTCATTACCGATAGCTTTTCCACCAAATTAAGATAATTAGGCACACGGGTCATTTTTCTAATTATCATATTCTAACTGGTGGTGTAGGACGGGTAGGGTTATAAGGAACCGCCTTTTTTTAAATTTTTTTTTAAACGTAATAACACTGTGAGTGTACATCGATTTTAAAAGCCAAAGGCCTAACAAGTACAAAACGTTTAAAAACTGTTTTTAATCTATATATACACCGTACAAACCTATGCTCCATTTACAGTCCTCAGAAGATACTTTTAAGATAAAGATTGAAGTGCGGCTGGTGTTACAATATTTTCATTGCAATCAGCACAATACGCAACAAGTTGTAGTTTTACTATGTAGTATGTACTTATACAGCGTCTGCAGGTAATGGGCTCAAATAAACGACATATTCATAATTATTATCAGACCGGGTCTGCGCGAACGCAGTCCCGACTACCAAAAATTATGCACCCGAGTTACCGACATTTGCGGTAATCGCAGGGGTCAGCTCAACCGAAGTGCAATGGAAGAGCCTCGTCCTGGAGGAACCGCCTTCATGATCACGGTGTCCCCTGTGCCAGGTAAGTATGCTTTCATCGCGTTAAAGTTGCGAATTTATCACGTACAGTGTACAACAGTCGAAGCGAGTGCGTATCAATATTCAACTTATATCCGAGCATTTCTGCTATAGGCGACACCACAATCGACAGAGCAATACTTTTGTTAAAAGTAACATAATATTGTCTTTGTTCCGAAGGCGCCCCATTTGACAAAAACAGTTCGCAATAAGCACAGGCTGTTCGGTCTAATTGGCCCGAGTTGTTCCTTGCCGCGACAGATGGCTCCCCAATCGTGCGTACATAGAGCTGCGGGCAGTTCAGTCGAATTGGCCCGACTCGTTTCGTGCAGTGACAAGAGATGGCTCCCCGATCGTTGCTTACGCACACTGTTCTGGTCTAATAGGCCCGACTTGTTCCCTGCAGCAACAAGAGATGGCACCCCAGTCGTAGCTTAAGCCACTTTCACATGAAGCATGGTTCGCGAGAAGTTTCCTGGATGGCGCGCACGTCAGTCGGCTGCACAGTACGAACATAGACTTAGTAAATAAACAATGTACGAATGCGGGTGAAAAACACTGCGTCTCTCTCACACGGTGCGATATTGGGCGCGGAAGCTTGCAGGCTGGCTTCGATGGGCGGACGCCATGAGGCACAACACGGGCGAGCTGCTTTATTTATCAAACGTTTGTGAGGAAACTATTCGGTAAAAAAACTTTGATTTTCATACATCCTATAGCTGCATTCTTCAGTTTCATGAAGATCTATCTACTATTTTGTTTGTGGTTATAGTTCTTGTCATATTAACGGATTCAGTATAGTACTGAAAGAAATCCGAAAATTTTGCATTGAAAAATAGAGGTCGCTATGAATTTGCGTTTGGTACAAGTTAGGTCATATGTTGCTGCGGATGAAATGTAGCTAAAATATTGAACTATACTTTGAAGTTGGAAGTATTTTGCTATCCATCACCCGTCTCGAGATAATGGGTTGTATGTAAGGCACTTGTTCCCTATCACGCCCGTCAGCGAAGAAAACAAATTTTCATAAATTCCCTTAGATGATTGCAGGTATCGAAGCAAGATTTTATCAAACGATAGCACACAAAGGGGAGATTATTGTTTCATATGATCACTTTACGAAACTTTCACATGAATCACAATATTTAACAAAGCACACAAATTTTAATGAATGTAGTAGTGGGCTTTTTAAGAGCCATCAATAGCCGGTGAAACGAAAATTGCTGGTTTCCTATGTACTGTAAGTGAAGAAGTTACTCATTTAATTTTGGAATGGTCATTTTCATTAAGTACAAATTATCTTGACCTCAGTATTATTAGTTCCAATATTCTGGACCACTGATTACCCTGTCGTTTAGTCTCCTTACAAATCGGAACACTAAAGGTTCTGTTGCTATTTTATCTGCATAAAAATACTAGTGAAAATAATATTTGTTAGCTCTCCTATGTTTTGGCAAAAGAAGCGGATTTTAACATCGGAACAAAGGAAGTAACGTTGTCAGGGACAGGATGTGAAAATACGTTTGTCAGAAGAAAAGTCTGGTAGGGAACATAAATGTGTAGTTACATTGAAACTCTCGTGGAATCCGATGCCCTAGTACATTTAAATGGTGAAAATTGTGTTTGAAAACAGGCGAAAAAAATCTATTTTTTGTATCTCAATCTTAAAAATACAAAAACGTTTAACTTACTGAAATCCTGAAAACTAGCCACCATGGTCTAAATTGAATTCTTTTGACAAGCTGAAAGATGTTTGTGATAAAACACATCGCTCTGTGTTAGGACATTAACTAAAATATATCATATATACTCTAAATGGTTTTCCTTATTTCTCAGAATTTTCAACGTGTACATATGAAATCATCTCATCGGTTTGTTCTATATGATTTAAAAACATACTGCGATATCGAATTCCGCTGTATTTTCACATCAAGAATCTATTTATTTCACAGCACTACTTTTTTCCCTTTTTTCCAGAGTAACATTTCAGTGATGAGATCTCGTTAATATGTAGACACTTTCGTTGTAATGCTAAAATCCGCTTCTTTTATCATAACAATAGTTTACAAATATTCCTCTCACTTACGTTTTTATGCATTTGCAGTTACCACATAATAGTAAGCTGTATTTAGTAATACTGAGGGCAAGACAAGTTAGTAGTATATTAAAATAACCATAAGCGGTATAAAATTAAACAAATAAACTGCTCACTTACGTTGTAAAAATAAAGACAAAGCAAATTTAGTTCTACGAGGTATCTGTGACTCCTTAAAAGTCCATTACTTCATTGAATAAAATCTGTAGTTGCTCGTAAAACGCGCTTCATATGCAAGATTCGTAAATTAATTGCGTGACAAAATTAACTCCTTTTTGTGTACTATCATTTGATTAAAATCTTGCTTCGATACCTCCAATCATTTATGAGATATAATGGATTATATGAAAATTTCGTCCCGTTTTCTTTGCTGACGCATGGGATCGGGAACAAGTGCTTTACATACAACCCGTTATCTCGTAATTGGTGATAGCGACATCTTTCCAACTTCGAACAATAATTCAATATTTCAGCTACATTTCATCCGCAGCAACATTTGACCTAACATGTACCAAACGGAAATTGATAGCGACCTCAATTTTTCAATGTAAAATTTTCGAATTCCTTGTAGTACTGTACTAAACCCGTAAATATCACAAGAACTATGACCACTTAGAAAATAATAATCATTTCATCATGAAGCAGAAGAATGCACCTATAAGTTGTGCAAGAATCATATTTTTTTTTTACCAAATAGTTTCTTTATAATTGTTTGGGAAAGATTGCACTTCGCTGGTGGGCGCGTGGCTCTGCGTTCTGTCTGGTGTGTTCTCATCGATTTCCCGCCTTGCTGGCTGCAAGGTCACACGCCATATGTGGCCAGCGCCAGGTAGAATTCCGAAAACATGCGAGAATAATAGGACACGCGCTATATCCAGAATCCTGCAGCAAACAGCCATTCAGCAGGCCGCAGGGCCGGCTGGTCACATGCCCTGTCTGCTTCGCGGCATGCTTCCCACAAATCTTGCTCCGTGTGAGAGTGGCTTTAAGCCAGTATTACACTATCAAATTATTGGCCAAAGACATATTGGACGTAGTGTAATGGGAATATCGTCCAATATTTCATCTATACTATTTGATAAAAGAAATCGGCCTTCTTCTGTTTTCGGCAGTGAGAAATGTGACCGCTCGGAACGGTAGTAGTAGTAGTAGTAGTAGTAGTAGCAGCAGCTGCTGCACCTGTTTTATTTGGAGGCTAATGTTGGCTACTAGTGGCAAGTTTGTTCTCCAGCAACCACAACATTGATAAGAATATCTAAATCAGATGGGGCATTGTATAACACGCGACAAGAATCACACGGTCTGTCATGTCAGTTCGGTTAGCCCAATACCATATGGTATAAGTGAGGTTATGATTTACAATCCGTGATGTAAAAAGTCATAATATACTATCGGAATTGAAGAAGTGACACCCCTAAATCTTATTACCGCTAAAGCAGACTCTACAATGTATGTTTTTGGTCAACTTGTGTGCTAAGTGCTGGTAAGTGAAACAATATTCAAAACATCGACATCTGTTTGCAAGCGAAAATACATACATGTAAACACGTCAGACAATTTTTGT
Organism: Locusta migratoria; assembly: GCA_026315105.1. Lineage (NCBI taxonomy): Eukaryota > Metazoa > Arthropoda > Insecta > Orthoptera > Acrididae > Locusta > Locusta migratoria. Next base: position 346,640,295 of record CM048744.1, read on the forward strand.
AAGGAAATAAATAGTGCCAATTTATCAGCTCTGTTTTCCCCCCTTACATTATCAATAACCTGCTAAACAACTTATCATCTATGTTTTCCCCCTTACATTTTCAATAACCTGCTAAACAACTTATATTTTCCTCTTTGTCAGTGCTGACATTTTCCATTTACAACGTTATTTAATGAAACTTACAGTCTTATTCGTACTGGTATACACTGCGTCAGACTTTTCTGTTACTCTGTTGCGAATTGTGAAGAATGGAGAACTACAAAATAATTAGCAGCGAATTACGGCCCGGCTGTACCGCCGACGATGTAAAAAAGAAAATCCTACCGCTCATGTAACAAATTTTATAGAACATTTATTTATCTCGCCGTGACAATATCCAAGTACATTTCCTTTTCTTCCTCCCCCCCCCCTCCTCTTCTAAATGCAGCCACAAGGCAACTGCAGTTTAACAACAGCTCAGCATAACACCGATGTATTGAAACAACTTTGACAAAATATTGTATGATAACACTTATTAGACTGTGCGTTTCATCCAATATCTTTGTCAAAGAGTAGCACCAAAATTCCTTCCAATTTTTTGTCCAATAATGGGATAGTGTAATACCGGCCTTAGGTTTTTTTTTTAATGTTTGTAAATCTATCGGACCAAACTGCGTGGTCATCAGTCCGTAGCTTACAAACTACTTAAACCTAGGTAAACTAACCTAAGGACAACACACACACAAATGCCCCAGGGAGGACTCGAACCTCCACGGCGAGCAACCGCGCGCTCTGCAGCGAGGCGCTTTAGACCGCTCGGCTACTGCACCGCGGCCCGGCCTTTTAGGTCAGTGACGAATATAGGATACTAGCTGTAAACCCGGCGTTGCCCGGGTGTTTATTTATCCTACACTCTTGTAGTCCATATGCCCTACCCACCCCTCTCTCTCTCTCTCTCTCTCTCTCTCTCTCTCTCTCTCTCTCTCTCTCTCTCTCCCTCTCTGCATACACCTCTTTCTGTTCGTTTCCACCTTACCCTCTCTCGGCAAAGTTTTCTTAAAGTTAAGGGTGAAGAAATAAAAACATTGCGTTTTGCCGATGACATTGTAATTCTGTCAGAGACAGCAAAAGACCTGGAAGAGCAGTTGAACGGAATGGACAGTGCGTTGAAAGGTGCGTATAAAATGAACATTAACAAGATCAAAACAAAGGCAATGGAGTGCAGTCTGAGAAAATCGGGCGGTGCTGAAGGAATTATATTAGGTAACGAAACAATAAAGGAGGTTGATGAGTTTTGTTACATGGGCAGTAAAGTAACATGTGACGGTCGCAGTACAGAGGATATAAAATGCAGAATGGCAATGGGAAGAAAAGCATTTTTGAAAAAGAGAAATTTGTTAACATCGCATATTAATTTAAGCATAAGGAAGTCATTTCTGAAGGCATTTGTGTGGAATGTTGCTTTGTATGAGAGTGAAACATGGACGATAAACAATGCGGACAGAAACAGGATAGAGGCTTTTGAAATGTGATGCTACAGAAGAATGTTGAAGATGAGGTGTGTTGATCGTGTAACTAATGAAGACGTGCTGAACAGAATTGGGGAGAAAAGGAATTTCTGGCATACTTTGACTAAAAGGAGGGATCGACTGATAGGACACATTCTTAGACATAAAGGAATCGTGAATTTAGCATTGGAGGGAAGTGTGTTGGGCAAGAATCGCAGAGAGAAACCAAGAGATTAATACCGTAAGCAGATTCAAATGGATCTAGGTTGCAGGTCTTAAGAGAAGATGAAGAGGCTTGTTCAGGATAGAGTAAGGTGGAGAGTTGCATTTAAACCTCAGTCTCCTGACTGAAGACCACAACAACCCTCTGTAATGTAACATACAAATATTTATGTACACAGTGATATTTCTCTTGGTTTAAAGGTCATGTGTGCAAAAATTCATAAAGATTCCAGCAAAACTATGTGTTTTGTAAAATTCCGTAAGTTAAGTACACTCCACCATGCACCGTAGAGTATGCAAAATTTCATTAATATCGGAACAAAACTATCGATTTCTATGCAATAGAAACGCAGGGTCACACTGAAAAACGCACTTTGTTGTTCTCAAATATTCCAGTTTTATTTTATACAACCCTTGTTCTGAAAATAACGAAAACAAAAAGGGGGGGGGATAAGGACCTGTGAAATCAGTTCTCAAGTTATGGCGCAACCAAGGTATTTAGGGTTCCATTTTTATGTTACAAACTACCCTTCCCCATGCACCGTATAAAACTTATGGTATACAGTGACCTTCCTTTTGTTTTGAAGGTCAAGTGTGCGAAATTTCGTGCAGATCGGAATGAAACTGTAGATTTCATGAATTTGTAGGAGAAGTATGGTCCGTCATGCACCTATCACAAAATACTTTCTTAGCTGACTTTTTCTACCTACAAACTACATTTCTGTCAAATTTCAGCTTCATAGGTGAAGTAGTTTTCGAGATTTCGTGTTTAGTCAGTGAGTGAGTGAGTGAGTGTCCTTTCGCTTTTATATAGAGATTAAGAAAACAGATCATTTAATTTTGGTTGCAAGAGAATTAAGGGAGACTTGCAGACAAAAATAAATAGTAACATGCAAATCTGGGGGTCCTCCAATTTCCAAGTGGACGGGGGGGGGAGGCCTCATTTTTTTTCGCCACTGCCCCGAGCCTCCAACGGCGTTAGTCCGCCACTGTTGTGATGCCTCGTGTAAGGAAGAGAAATGCGTACAGTCACGTTTCCGACTTTGATAAAGGTCGGATTGTAGCCTATCGCGATTTGCGGTTTATCGTATCGCGACATTGCTGTTCGCGTTGGTTGGATCCAATGACTGTTAGCAGAATATGGAATCGGTGGTTTCAGGAGGGCAATACGGAACGCCGTGCTGGATCCCAACGGCCTGGTATCGCTAGCAATTGAGAAGACAGGCATCTTATCTGCATGGCTGTAATGGATCGTGCAGCCACGTCTCGATTCCTGAGTCAACAGATTGGGACGTTTGCAAGACAACAACCATCAGCACGAACAGTTTGATGACATTTGCAGCAGCATGGACTATCAGCTCGGAGACCATGGCTGCGATTACCCTTGACGCTGCATCACAGACAGGAGCGCCTGCGATGGTGTACGCAACGACGAACCTGGGTGCACGAATGGCGAAACGTATTTTTTTCGGATGAATCCAGGTTCTGTTTACAGTATCATGATGGTCGCATCCCTGTTTAGCGACATCGCGGTGAACGCACATTGGAAGCGTGTATTCGTAATTGCTATACTGGCGTATCACACGGCGTGATGGTATGGGGTGCCATTGCATTGGAAAATGTTCGGCAGCTGCCCTGGCCAGCACAGTCTCCAGATCTCTCACCAACAGAAAACGTCTTTTCAATGGTGGCCGAGCAACTGGCTCGTCACAATACGCCATGTCACTCAGCTTGATGAACTGTGGTATCGTGTTGAAGCTGCATGGGAATCTGTACCTGCATACGCCATCCTAACTCTGTTTGACTCAATGCCCAGGCGTATCAAAGCAATTATAACGGCCAGAGGTGGTTGTTCTGGGTACTGATTTCTCAGGATCTATGCACCCAAATTGCGTGAAAATGTAATCACATGTCAGTTCTACAATAATATATTTGTCCAATAAATACCCCTTTATCATCTGCATTTCTTCTTGGTGTAGGAATTTTAATGACCAGTAGTGTAGTTACCGTATGGATACCCAGAGTGAGGGCTGCAGGTTTTGCGTTGTTACACACACTCAAGAAGGTTTAGTGCACGGAGAGGATCATACAAAATGTGTGAAAACTAGTTGTTTATGATACAACGTGAATTTTCGAAATTTCGTAAATTTCAGATTCGGCCGCAAATCGTGTTTCGATGGGCCTCTAGTTTTTAATATATTGTTTTCATTTCTCTGCATGACCCTTTATATGTATGTCCCATTGTGTCGCGCGTGAGTAGCCGAGCGGTCTGGAGCGCCACATTACGGAATGCGCGGCCTCCCGCGTCAGAGGTTCGAATCCTCTCTCCAGCATGGATGGGTGTGTTGTCCTCAGGTTAGTTTGACTTACAAGGAAAGTACTTGGGCTCGAACAAACACATATACACCAAAATCGTATGAGAGATGATGTAAAGATCCCTTATTGCATTAGTGATACTCCCGCATCTGCAAAACTCAGCAGTCGTTCGTTAGAGGCCTCTGCGTGTGCCATGCCGCATTGCACTTTGACCTGTCGGTTCGCCAGTAGGGACGGTGCAGTGTGCCTCCGAAGTTGTGTTTTCAAACTGTTCAAATGTTTGTAAAGCTTATGGGACTTAACTAGGGGGTCATCAGTCCCTAAACTTACAAACTACTTATGAACTAGCTAATCCTAAGGACGGCACAAATATCCATGCCAGAGGGGGGATTCGAACCCCCGACCGTAGTGGCCGTGCAGACCGTGACTGGAGCGCCTCAGTCCCCTCGGTCACCGGGGCCGGCAGTTGCGTTTTGTGATGTTATTTGCGTGGTGAAGCGTCAGATGGGGCGGCGATTGCTAATCAATCCTGCTAATGTATTGCGATTAGCTGAGATGAAGTTACGAAGAACCCTTCTTCGTGAAGATGGTATTAGTGTAGAAGATGAATCATTTGCATGCTTTCTCGTATCTGTTATGGTACAGAAATAGAAGCATAAGTTTGATACTGTTGTTACAAACTCATAATAATGATAATAGGGATGATAATGACGAACAACTCATTGCAGGTGGTAGTGCTACGGTAAGTGCGGGAAGAGGCGATGGAAGCAGTGGCAGTGAATACCAACAGTCTTTCGGGAAAAAGGTGAAAGTTGCAACTATCATCACAGCTTTTGATGACAATTCGCTAGAGAACATGTACGATGGTTATTACATAAGTTATAGTTAAGATATCTGCATTACGTATGGCGTCTACAATTACGTCTACAGTGCTATCTAGAGCATGGTTGCGGAGCTTTGCACAAAAACGACACCCACTAGCACATTGAGGTGTACGTAGAGATCCTGTAACCAAACGATCATACAGATATGTTTGTTCGAGCCCATGTACTTTCCTTGTTAGTTTAAGAAGTTTGTAAGTCTAGGGACTGGTGACCAGCTTATTTTTGTTCCACTGAAATACAAACATTTCAATATCTTTGCCACAGTGTGGTCTGGACTGAGGCCGGCGACCGATAAAGATGGTCAGTGCGGTGCGGTGTTTTGCAGGCGGCTATGAACCCGACGAACACGGTGTTCGACACGAAGCGCATGGTGGGCCGGCGGTTCGACGACCCGATCCTGCAGGCGGACCGCAAGCTGTGGCCGTTCACCGTGGTGGAGGAGGCGGGCCGGCCGCTGGTGCAGGTGCTCTACCGCGGCGAGTCCAAGCGCTTCTCGCCCGAGGAGATCAGCGGCATGCTGCTCAGCCGCATGCGGGACACCGCCGAGACCTACCTGGGCGCGCCCGTGCGCGACGCCGTCGTCACCGTGCCCGCCTACTTCAACGACTCCCAGCGACAGGTACAGTGCTGCCCAATATCACACGCACTGCTCACCTTTTACTCTATGTAAATGTCACTTCAGCTGCTTTACCTCAACATACCAAAGAGGTATATAAACAACATGGAGAGGCTACAGGCAAGCTACAGCGCTCTGGGTGGCAGCACTAAGCAACACTGGGTGCCATATTTGAGAACGTCAGTTTGAAGTAGCAGCGTGAGCAGACGCTTCTGTTTGTAATCCAAACTAACGTGTAAGCGCTATTATTAGTGGTAAATCAAGCCCAGTGTATGTTCGGCGTACAATTGCACAGTGGCGGCTGGTGATAATGTGCTAATGTGCTGCAGCACACTGTAAATATATTACTAAAATTATGCCATTTCTCTTCGGAAGCAAGCGAGAAATCGCTGTAAAATTACATACATCCTTTCTCTTGGAAGCGATCCAGATATCACAATAAAATTATGCCAATTCCCTTCAAATACGTATTAGAATGCTAGTAATAAGGATGAAAACGCCTTTTGGAGCGCTCTCGCCGCGATAGCTGGAAACCAGCTCCGTGTGCTGAAGTGGGATTCAACCACGCTGGTACGTGCACAGAGGGGCGGCGCAGTCGTCTGTTCGCTAGTGCGCATGCGCAGACGTGACGTCAGGCCTGGCGACTCATGTGTGCTGAGACCGACTACAGCACCAGATCAATATTTCTCTTCGCGCTGCGTGTAACGATTGCGGAAGAATAGTATATGACGAATATTGCGGCATACAGAGTCAAATAGCGCGCTGGCTCAGGCGTCTTGCGCGTTGTCTCTCAAACCTACTTGTGTGAGGCTCGTATTCAAATACCTCTGAGTCCAAATTTTTAATTTCTGTAAATAAAACTTCAGTTACAAACAACATTAGTAATGTATAGCCAACATGCAAGTGAAACGCTTTTCAGCCAAGCAGTGTCATTGGTCACTTGTGTAGAACGCAGATGACGTGGTGGGGATATTGCTGAGCTCCGTTATTTCCATTGTCAGTCACGCTTTTTATTTCAGTATATTTTGTTTCCTGTTTATTTTTGTAATATTGTAGCACACTGGTCTAATTTTGTATGAGCCGCCACTGCAATTGCAGCAACCGTAGTGATAAAACTGTTGGAATATCATACATAAAGAAAGAGATATGTAATTATATAGGTCGTTGTATATCAGCGAGTATTTGTCTTTAAACATTCGTTACACTTAACTTTCGCATTTACTAAGTTTCAAAATTAAGTTTATTTCACGACCATCAAAAAGCTAGGCAGAGGAGGGATGTATTTGGTCTGTTTTAATGTAATGACAGTTGTTTATGTAGTGTACAAAAGCGTATTAACCATTTGGTAAGTTGCCTAGGTATATGAACTGCAGTTAAACAATTCTTTATACAGATTTCCTTTGAAAAACAAGGAGTTTCTAAGCCAATGTTAGCCAGTATAAATGGTAGCCTACAAAGTATAGTTACATATGCTCTTGTCATGTTGAAGAAAAGTTCATGTATGCTACCACCGATCGAAAGCGGCTACTTGCAAATGCCATTCCAACACTATTTTCGTTTCATGAGCTCCTACAGAAACCAAAAAGCTGTAAGGAGAATACCAAGGAAACGTCAAATTGTGGAGAGCTCGATAAATACGTAATGTACTTCAAAACATGAAACATCATTTGAACCACAGGCAGAATAAAGGTAATTAAAGACTTTAAAGATATTCGCCTGTATTTATAGGGAAGATATGTCGGCAAATACAAACGATTATTGACATTATAGTAACATCAAATAATGCAGCAGTTCGACGACTGTAAACATTACACTTATAATGCAGTAGTAAACGAGGAATGCTATTTGTAGTGGGAATTACTTTCCGAAATGCGTCGCCCAGAAATTAAGGCAAAATCAAGACTGGCAATGATTAATATGAAACCTATGATTCAGTTAGCAGACGCCCAGTGTCACCTGGCATGACACTGACGTTCTCAAAGATGGCGGCAACCTTTCCAATTGGCTTCAACTATGGCGTCGCTGTGGCCAGTCTATGTTGTTTATTTAGGTCTTTGCAACATACCTTGCCTTAAAATGCCTGTATTTTGGAAATATTTAAATGCTGCTTTCTATTTCCTTCCAAACATTCGTAGTAAGTAATAGAAATGGATTGGGCATACACTGAGGAAGCCTGATGGAACTGTTAAAAAGGTGACGTTCAACTGAACACCTCAAGGAGTTAGAAAATAAGGCACATTACCTTGAACTCAGTTACGCAGCGCGATGTTCCTTTGTTACACTAACTAAGCACAGGGCACGTGATATAGCAGCCAACCGCAGCACACTGTAATAGCATTAGTTCAATGTTCAATGTTTTTAAGCTTATGGGACTTAACTCCTGGGTCATCAGTCCCTAAACTTAAAAACTATCTTATACTAAAGACAGTACAAACATCCATGCCCGAGGAGCGATTCGAACCCCTGATGGGGAACGGCCTCGCGCATCGGAGCATAGCGCCTCAATGCACTCGACCGCTCCGCCGCAGCAATAGCATCAATCATAGATTAGATTAGACTAATACTTGTTCCATAGATCATATATAGGACATTTCGTAATAATGTGGAACGTGTCAGTTTAGTAAATGTTGTCTATACACGACAATCAATATTTTAGAATTTTTTTAATTTTTAAATTGTTTTATTTATTTATTATTATTTTTTTTAATTTTAAGTTTTATCTAAAAATTCATGGGCCGCGCGGGAGTAGCCGCGGCCTCCCGCGTCGAAGGTTCGAATCCTCCCTCGGGCATGGATGTTTGTCTCGTCTTTAGTGTAAATAGTTTGTAAGTTTAGAGACTTATGACCCCGCAGTTAAGTCCCATAAGCTTTACAAACATTTGAACATTTTTTGAAAAATTCATATAAAGCGTTGCCATTAAGAAATTCCTTTAATTTCCTTTTGAATACTAGTTGGCTATCTGTCAGACTTTGTAAGTGACCGAAGACTTTTTGGCAGCATAATTCACCCCTTTCTGTGCCAAAGTTAGATTTAACCTTGAATAGTGAATATCACCCTTTCTCCTAGTGTTGTAGCTGTGTACACTATTACTTTTGAATTGGGTCGGATTGTTAATAACAAATTTCATGAGTGAATATATGTATTGTGTAGCTACAGTGAAGATCCCTAGATCCCTAAATAAATATTTGCAGGATGATCTTGGGTGGGCCGCAGCAATTATTCTGATTACACGCTTTTGTGCAATGAATACTTTTTTACTCAATGTTGAATTGCCCCAGAATATGATCCCATTGAAAGCAGTGAATGAAAACAGGCATAGTAAGCTAATTTACTGAGATGTGTATCACCAAATTTTGCAAAGACCTGGACAGTATTAGTAGCTTAACTCAAATGTTTCAGCAAATCTTCAATGTGTTTCTTTTAATTCAATCCCTCGTCAATGCAAACACCTAAAATTTTCAGTATTCTACCTTAGCTACAGATTTGTTTTCAGACTCTAAATTTATTAATGGTGTCATGCCGTTTACTGTATGAAACTGTATATACTAGGTTTTATCAAAGTTTAGTGGGAGTCCATTTGTAGAGAAGCACTTAATAATTTTCTGAAAAATATCATTTTTCAATTTCATCAGTTAATTCCTGTTTTGTCAGGCGTGATAGCTATACTTGTATCGTCAGCAAAAAGAACTAGCTTAGCATCTTCGTGAATGTAGAATGGCAAGTCATAAATATATTTTAAGAACAGCAAAGGACCCAAGACCGAACCTTGTGGAACCCCATTTTTGATAACTATCCATTTAGAGGAATTAATTGTTTCTTCTATGTCATGTAAACTATTTATTTCAACTTTCTGCACTCTTCCATTCAAGTATGATTTAAACCATTCGTGCACTGTCCCACTCATACCACAATACTTAAGCTTATCTAGAAAAATCTCATGATTTACACAATCAATAGCCTTTGAGAGATCACAAAAAATCCCAACTGGTGATGTCCGGTTATTCACAGCAGTAGTCATCCAATAGTACACCTCCTCACTGCGGCAACATGCAAATATGAATGGTTATATTTCAAGTTTAAATATGCGTATTGTTTAGTAGAACAGATAATGGAGGTACATGGCGCGGGTGAAATGAATGAAAATGGGGAACGATTTAGCGACTTCTGCGCAAGCCATGACCTTCTAATAGGAGGGACTCTGTTTCCTCATCTGACATGTCATAAAATAACATGAGTATGTCCAGTTCATATTACAGTAAGTCAAACTGACCACATTGCAGTATCAGGAAGTCCAGGTGGAGCTTGGAAGATATGCGGAATAGAAGAGGAGCAGACGCAATTAACCATCATAATCTTGTTATTTCCAATTTCCGGTTGAAGATTGTGGCTTCCAAACAGAAATTCGAGCCAAGGAATAGAAGATTCGACGTAGGCAAACTGATCCACAGGTAACTGAGGGTTTACAGCTGGAATAGATTCCAGGTGCTGAAGCTGGAGATGACTGAGGATAAGGACTTGGAGGAAATGTGGACAGAAGTTAAGAATACTTTTGTGCAAGTGAGTGACAGGCAACTTGGCTTTAAAAATCACCTGCGGAAAGATTACATGTCCGAAAATACCTGGATGAAGATCACCCGTCTATAGAAAGGATACCAAGGGAAGAGTACACCATAGTAGGACAACAGAAAACACAGGAACAAGCTGATTATAGAGCAGCAGATAAGGAAGTGTAAAGGGGTGTGAGAAGAGACCACAGAAGATGGACAGATGAACAGGCTGATAGTGCAGAACAGGCAGCGCGGAGGCGGGAGGCGAAATAACTTTATGATATCACTAAGATGCTCTCAAAGGAAAGCTTCCAGAGATACCGACCAGTAAGGAACAAAAAACGGGAGATACTACACATGAAGAACAATTACGTAGGTGGAAGGAACACTTTAATGAAGTCCTAAATAGAGACCTTGGTGGGGAGGCAGACGAACAAGAAAGAACTGAATACCGTGATCCTAGTCCCAGCATCGGTATAAATGCACCCACGAAAGCAGAAATACGGATAGCACTGAAGCAGATCAAAAATAGGAAGGCACCAGGACCAGATAATATAACATCTGATATGTTGAAAACAGACTTGGACACCACTGTTAAGTTATTGTCAATCCTCTTAGGAAAAATATGGAAAGAGGAGAAAGTGCCAACAGACTGGAAACGAGGTATTATCGTGAAAATACCCGGAAAAGGAGATGTTACTAACCGTAACAACTTATGTGGCATTACCCTATTGTCAGTACCGAGTAAGGTATTTTCGAGATTATTTTAAACCGCATTAAGGATTATGTGGAAGTGCAACTGAGGAGAGAGCAGGCGAGTTTTAGAAAACATCGAAGCTGTGTGGACCTCATCAATACTCTCAGAATTATTGTGGAACGAAGTGCGGAGTGGGAACACACCATCTACCTTACCTTCATTGACTTTGAAAATGCGTTCGATTATGTCAATCGAAGAGTCATGTGGGATAAACTTGTAAAGTATGTCATCCCAACGAATATAATTAACATCATCAAGGAAATGTGGCAGGACTATGAATGCCAAGTACTGAGAACTAACAGAGCCTTTCCAATTTAATTCGGGAGTTCGACAAGGGTGTATTCTTTCGCCAACATAATTTCTTTTGGTGTTAGATCATGTCATGAAGAGAGTAATGAGGGGACGGCAGAGAGGTGTGCGATGGGGGATGTGGAATTCGCTCGACGATCTAGATTTCGCAAACGACATCTGCTCAATGGCACAGCGATATCGAGACATCGACGAGAAACTGGACAGGTTATAGAGAGAGGGAGAAGCTGCAGGCCTCAAGATAAATTTTCACAAAACCAAAGAAATGCGGATAAACTCGACCATCACGACTAGGCTGGCCATTAACGGAGAGGATGTAGAACAGGTCCAATCTTTCCTCTATCTTGGAAGTACGGTCACCCCTTCATGAGACGCTGAGGACGTCCGTTGTCGCATCTGCAGAGAAAATGGTGCGTTTGTACAGCTGTACCCCGTTTGGAGAAATAGGAACATCTCAAAGAAAACCAAACTCCGGCTTTTCAGTAGCAACGTGCAGGCAGTTCTGATGTATGGTTGCGAAACTTGGTAAGTGACTAACTACATCAAAAAACCAGCTCGAAGCATTTATTAATCGTTGTTTCCAGCGTATTTTAAACGTGAGATGGCCAAATATAATGACGAATGAAGAAGTTTGGAGGGAGACAAATCAGCAAAAATAAATAAATAAATAAATTACAAAAATCAAGGAAAGAAAATGGAAATGCATTGGGCACACAATGAGGAAGCCTGATGGAGCGGTTGAACAGTTGACGTTGGACTGGAACCTTCAAGGAGTTAGAAAACGCGGTCGTCCCAAACATACCTGGAAAAAAACGACCGAGAGAGACGCTGCAGAGGATGGGAAAAGCTATAGTGATGTGAAGAGACTTGCCAGAAATCGTATCAGGTGGAGAAATTTCGCTTCAGCCCTATGTTCCAGAGGGAACGACAGGAACTAAGTCAAGTAAGTAAGTCATAGTAAGAAGCAAAGTTATGCCTTCACATGCTATGCCGGCACATTTACTTGGGTGATTGTCAACAGTATATTTTTTTACTGATATATGCCACCGTTTTATAGGATATGTTTTACGAAGAGGACAGTGTTACACAAGGATAGCTGATTTATTGGCCGGACAAGGGTACATCCAGAACTTGTCAACCATAGAGCAGGAACAGCGTTAATTAATTTCCGCAAATTTGTCGCCAATTCCGAGGGCACTGTTTCGTTGGAACTGAAATTGCTAATAAAGTTACAGATCGTGTCTGTGAGCTTATAAAACATCGATCTGTCCGCATCACGTGACGTTTTCTGTTATATTTTATTTTACACAGCACATTAATCTGGGAAGTTCTGTTACTACAGGGAGAAGATAGATCTGACTGCATTCCGCGATGTTTTTTTTCTTCTTATTTTTTTCTAATAAACTGTAACATGAAGATTCATGTCGCACTTAAACGCACGCGCTTTCGCGGATGCGTAACATTTTTGGAAGCTGTAGACGAACTCTGCTTTCCAGTTGGCTAAACAGAATGTTTCCTCGGTTTCATTGATTAACAAAAGAACACTTCACTAGACTCTCGCACCGTATTTCACCAATTTCGTAATTATACTTCACTATTACGAAAAGAACCACTCATTTTCTCTCTTCATCTCCCCCCCCCCTCTCTGTCTGTTCATCTCCTCCCCATCCCTCTGTTCGTCTCCTTTCACCTGCCTGTCACCATTTTCCCTCTCTCATTCTCCTCCTACAACTACTCCTCCCTCCTATACATGAAAACACACGTATTTGCACCGAGTGTCATGGTGACTGGTCAAACAGTCCGCTACCCTCCACCACACTAAATTCACTGGCTTGCAGATTATGAAAATCTCCTTCATGAAAACATACATTTATGTGATATCATGGTAACCAGTCAAACATTTTGGATGTTTGTTGCAACGAACCATCCGCCATGCACCTATGGAAGCTTACGAAAGGCGGCCCATGTATTAATTTGGGGTATAAGCTAGGGTGACCAGATTTCCAAAATCATAATACGGCACACAAATTAGAAGTTGACATGAAGCAACATTTTGTGAAACGTTTCGTAAGTACTGTGTCAGTAAAATAGGTTTGAGTTCAAATATTTGGTCCATACTACAGCTACACAGATCGCCATTCGATTTTGTTAAGACTCGCACCTAAAAAAGCGCTGAAAGAGGTGCGTTAATAATGGCATAAATATTTTATTGTTGTCACTTGACAAACATTACATGTCAGTTTTATACATGGTGAATCTAAATTCGCGCACTCGGGCTTCGCAGTGCAATTCTTCACATGCTAGCAATAGAAAAAAATGTGTCACACAAAATTTTTCTTGTGCATATTTCCAGTAGTAAATGGACGTCGAAGATTGAGATGGGTGTGTGTTCCATACGTCAGTGTGTTTCAGAATTACACTACTACACCAACAAACTTCCAGGGGATGTGGGAGGTGTCTTGAGGAACAAAGTGAGCATTGAAACCCATGCCCGGAAACGTCAACCAATGACGCTGCTGAGCTTCGAAGTTGCTGGAGGGGATGTCTGGCGGCAGGAGCTGGTGTCTGTAACTTGAACTCTTCGTAGCTTGGGTTTCTATGCTCACTTTGTTCCTCAAGACACCTCTCACATCCTCTAGAAGTTTGTTTATGTAGTAGTGTAATTCTGAAACACACTGACGTATGGGACATCTCAATCTTCGACGTCCACTTACTGCCAGAAATATGCGCAGGACGAAATGTTGTGAGAGACATTTTTTTATTGCTAGCATGTGAGGAATCGCGCTGCGAAGCCCGAGTGCGTGAATTTAGATTCACCCTGTATAACGACATATTTCATTATGGGTGACGGCTATAATTGTGTACATAGGTTACTCATTTTTCACTGACTCAACTATATATTTCAGACAAAGCATATCATTGAGGAGCATGACAATTTGCAACACAGTTTTGTGAAAATTAATATATGAAGCATCCTAAACACGAGTGAATACATCAATGAGGTACATTTTATTACTTTCCCTACAATTAGCGTGAAGAGTGGTTTTTTAAAATGCAAAATCTTGCTAAACTGTGGCTGCAACTTAGTTTGTTGTATCAACAAAGTGACTCTTAACTCTTCGTCATTGAGGTTACTCCTGTATATATATATTTGTCAAATTTAAGCAACGAAAATGTTTGCTCAAATATGCATGTTGTATCAAATACAAATAACCAACTTCGCGCAAAATCTTTGATGATGGGGTAGTTTTCTTCGGGAAGAAACTTACAAAATTGTATAAAACTGCCTACCTTAAATTTGTCCTTCGTTGTGTAATCTGCTTTGAGATCACTTTCTTTCCATTTCCAATACCGCGGGAAACACATGATAAGGGGTTCTCAAAAATTCGTATTTCCTTCTACTGTGTGTCCAAATCGGGAAAGCTGAAACTCTTTCTTGACGTCGCCAAAAATTCCAATGCAAAAGAGTGCGAAAAACGTGAAAGATTTTAACTCTTCAATGACTGGCGATTGGCGAAATGGGAGAGAATCGCTTGTTTGATTTTACTTTGATAGAGTATCAGCCTCTGTCGGAAAGCTTTAATGCGCATGTAAAAAACACAATATTTAACTCCCCTTGAAGTTTTTTTTTTCCTGTTCGTGTAAATGGTGAGCGACATCGGCCAAGAAATTTAAATTCCATAGCCAACCTTAGTCCGATAGAATAAATTCTATCTCAAGCGGTTAAATTTCGTTTAGAAATATTTTTATCTCTTTCCTCAAGCAAAAACAAAGACAAAATTCAAAATGTTAAAATGTTTGTAAATCTATCGGACCAAACTACGTGGTCATCAGTCCGTAGCTTACAAACTACTTAAACTAAGTTAAACTAACCTAAAGACAACACATACACCCATGCCCAGGGAGGACTCGATCCTCAGACGCCAAGCAACCTCGCGCTCCGGAGCGAGACGCCTTAGACCATTCGGCTACTCCACCGCGGCGTGACAAAATTTATCACACGTTAACTATCTTAGGTTTACTGTTTTGTGGTATGGGAGATTACTGGACAAAGATTAAATCTCTTCTACGAAACACTTGAAGGGGTGTTTGAGTCCGTGGCTTCGAGTAAAATTCACAACAGAAATCACAGGTCTCATCACAGACATATCCACGGATTTTGCACAAAGTTCTCCATGATGAAGAACGCAGTACACTGTCAATGGTTTGGAAATACCATTGGTTTCACAGGCTGCATTTATTCTGCCAACAGAACCAGCAAATTTGCCACACGTATTTCTCCCTCCATCTGCTGCGACGCATTTCAGGCGAGAAAGAGGATAGTGGTACTTTGGGGCTAAACTTAACTGTGCCTCTTTAATATGTCACCAGCTGTTGTTGTGCAACGTAGGGAAATCAGTTCTACTAGTTCTTCGGTTGCTTCAAAGTTTGAGCTAACACAAAATCAATGGAACTTGAGCAGTATCACTAATATCAGTAGACTCGTCCAAGGCTACAGAACACTAAGCAGACATGGATGCCCTTTCTTGCAAATGTTTTGTTAAATCGGAAGCAATGTCTTCAACTAGACGTGCCACAGTATCTTCTGGAAGGGAAACAGCTTTACATTGTTTCCTTTTGTCAGGCAATATTTCCGCAGCTGTAAGCAGCATGCTGTTCTTTATGTAGTTACCATCCGTAAATGGCTTGCTACGTTTAGCGATTTCGTGGGCTATTCTTAAGCTTACTTTCGTAGTGGCTTCGCTTACATGTTTTGTTGCAAATACAGTCAACGATTTAACATTTCGGATTTGTGCTACCATACATTGTCTTTGAATGCACCAAACTCTGCATCATGCTTTGTTTCATAATGACGACGGATATTACATTCCTTGAGCACAGCTAAAGGTTCATTGTAGATTGAACACATGGTTTTATTCCTTTTCTCTATGACGAAGTATTCCACATCATGTTTTATTGAATACTCGACCATTGGTGTTGACTCTTCTCATTTTCACCTCAACCGGCATACTACGCACGTATGTGGCGCCAAAATCGTATAGATTTTCCAAATAAAGAAAACTTGAAATAACACGGCACACAGTACAACGAATGAACAAAACAAGCAAGACGAACCCAGCAAAGCAAAACAGGAACAGGAAAGCACAGTCACCTGCAGGCAGGGTGCACCTGGTGGTGTCTTACTTATTTATTAACAGTTGAAGGCGATTTGGACGTGCTTCAAGCGCTGCGAGGTCTCTCACAGAGTTAAGCGAATGAAAATCGCGCGTTACTTGAAACTGATGCGCGGGCCGGATGAAAGCCCTCTGCGGATTGGATCTGGCCGGTATTTTGGAGACCCCTGAGCTAGTACTGACGTCCATCGTGGGCAACGGATCTCCAGTATGGGCCCACAGGCTCACGAGGGTGACGCCTGCCATGGCCGTGAGAAGGGTGCAGCGCAACGTCCTCTTGCGTTCAGTTGGAGCCTACAGGACCACTCCCGGCGGGGCCCTCTTGGTGTTGATGGGGCTATGCCCCCTTGACATCAAGGTAAGGGAGCAGGGAGCTTGGCAGTGGGCCAAGAAAGGGAACGTAGAAAAAATTATGGGGGAACCAATTCTAAGTAAAACAGAGATCAGACAGAAAGGGCTCCAACTTTGTCAGCAATCTTGGGACGAAGAGGAATCTGGGAGGAGAACTCACGCTCTCCTGCCAGATATCCAGGAAAGATTGGGTGTGAAACACTTCAAACCATCTAGGAGGATGCTGCACTTCCTCACCGAGCATTGACTCTACCCGACATCTATGTCGGTTAAGGAGACAGGCTACGCCAGCTTGTGCATATGGTGCCGAGATAGGCACGCCAGAACACATCATTTATGAGTGTCCTACGTATGACGACGTGGCTGCGGATCTCAGAAGGGCTCTGCCTAGTAATAACACCTTTGAGCTCTTAAGAACCCCAGACACGTTCCGAGTACTCGACGAAATCGCCAATAATGCCTCGCGCAAAGTGCTTCGGGACTTTATCCTGAATCAGTACCCGATTGAGACAGCCACATCTGCCATGCCGCCGGGGGATGGACTGGTCTCCACCAATGGAAGAATCCGCCATCCCCTGGATTCGGGGGTTAGATGTGGCAAACATCGAATTAGACCATAGACGTAAGTTAGATGTAGGTTTTTCTTAAATAGTAGAATAAGACACACAGGGGAAAAATTTTTGCGGGGGGGGGGGGGGGCTGTGGTGACAAAAGAAATTGATTGGCCGCCCAGTGTCAGGGGCATGCTCACTGGGATTCGCTCGGTGAGATGGCCACCACAAGCAGGTTTGTAATGCTGGGACACATGTAACACCACAGCAGTAGCATAAGACACAACATCATACACATCACCCAGTATAAACATCAACAACCAGCAAGGTGTCCAGTGGTTTCTGCAGAAACATGTAATGTAATGAAATGTCACCATTTAGCCGTGAGAAATTCATGTATTATACTATTGCCCATTTTAGTCTTAGGTAATGGGTTGTATTGTTTGATATTATAATAAATTATAATTATTATAAAAAAAGACCATAGACCATTTGGCGCCCCGATTTGCCCTCCCCCTCCCCAATCTTTCAATCTGGGGCTGGATGGAGAGGGAATAAGGCCGAGCGCACATTGAGACGCAGGCGACGAAGGACAGGGCAGCACAGCACAGGTTTCTGTGACTGCCGGGTGTAGGTGTAGCAGCGGAGTGCCACGTTGCGGATCGCGCGGCCTCCCGCGTCGGAGGTTCGAATCTCCCCCTCCGGCATGGGTGATTGTGTTGTCTTTACTATAAGTTAGTACATAAGTAGTTTGTAAGTTTAGGGACTGTTGACACTGCAGGTAAGTCCCATAAGCTTTACAAACATTTGAACAGTTTGAAAACACAACTTCGGAGGCACACTGCACCGTCCCTACTGGCGAACCGACAGGTCAAAGTGCAATGCGGCATGGCACACGCAGAGGCCTCTAACGAACGACTGCTGAGTTTTGCAGATGCGGGAGTATCACTAATGCAATAAGGGATCTTTACATCATCTCTCATACGTGTGTGTGTGTGTGTGTGTGTGTGTATAGTCCTTAAGTTAGTTTAATTAGTTTGTAAGCGTAGGGACTTAAGTCTCATAGCTTTAAAACATTTGAACATTTAGTGAACAGCTTCGTAGCGTTGCACTGCATTAAGACGGACAGGCAAGCCTGCTAGGGTTGTATTCAGCTTGGCTTGGCTGGGACTGAAGCAGCGTGCTTGTTTTGTTGACAACGTACGGCGACTTCCAGACAAGTGTGGTTGGATTAAAAGCGGAAAATATACACCTCTGAATAGGACAGGATTGTAGCTCCACCCGAAAGTTATTCAATACGTACCTTGAGAAATAAAAACTTCGCGGTTTGCTGATGACATTTGATCCACTCAGATATAAAAGACCTGGAAGAGCAATTGAACGGAGTGAATATTGTCTTCATAGTAGAGTATACGATGAAAATTACCAAGGTCAAACAAGGACAGTGGAATGTAGTCTGAGAAAATCAGGTGATGCTGACGGAACTAGTAAAGGTAACGAAACAATAAGATGATTGATGAGTTTTGTTGCTTGGGCAGTAAAATAACACGCGATAATCGCACTACATACGATATAAATGCAGAATGGCAATGGGAAAAAAAGCGTTTCTGAAAAATTAATATTCAATGTTAACAGACTTCTCTTTAAAAATTGGTAACTGCCAGTTACAATATCAAGAGAATGCTAAAAACAAAAGGTTAAAAAACAATTAAAAGGGTTAAATAGCCTTTGATAAATTGGCCAAATTGATAAAACGCAAAACTCGAACAGCTGCCCGTGTGTCATCAACTAAAATTTCCTCCAGAGTAGACGGAAAGTGAAGGGCTACACGGAGATGATTAAAATTTACACAAGACAGTAAAACATGTCGCACCGTCAGCAATTCACCGCAGGAGCACAGCGGTGCAGGATCGGCGGTTAGCAAATGACGGTGGCTGAAACGGCATTGACCGATCCGCAACAGGGCCAGGATGACCTCCTCTCGCCGAGAGGGTCGTGAGGAGGTCCTCCAAGCGGTCGGGATCGGTTTTACAGTTCTCAATTTATTGTCCATGCACTGTGCCAGGACGACATGATACTCCGGCGAAGAGCCCGTTGAACATCGTCCGATGGGACGCGAAAGGTAGCTATGCGAGGCAAAAGAGCTGCTGCCTTGGCTGCTATGTCGGCGGTCTCATTCCCGGGCACACCCACGTGGCCAGGGACCCACAGAAAACAAACGTGACAGCTGTCATCTGCTAGCAACTGGAGGGAGCGTTGGATCAGATACACGAGAGGATGGGTCGAGAAAGGGTCCTCAAGACTCTGCAGGGCACTAAGGGAGTCCGAACAGATGGCATAGAAAGGTTGGCGGTGGCGGCAGGTATACAAAACGGCCTGGTGGAGGGCAAAAAGCTCAGCCGTGAAATTCGAGCACCGGTCAGGGAGCTTGTATTGGAAACGGTTGTCCCCGACGACGAAGGCAGATCCGATACCGTCAGTGCTCTTGGAATCATCAGTGTAGATAAATATGGCATTATCGAACAACGAACGGAGTTCGACAAATTCGAAGTGCTCTCCTTGGGGAGCGAACTAAGTTCAAGGTGCGTGTGAACCTGGGCCTAATGCCACGGTGGCAATGGGCTTTCGCTCAACCGAAAGGTGGAAGGAAGGGTAAAATCGAGCCGCTGAAGCAGGCGGCGAAACCGAACTCCATGTAGAAGCAAGGCTATCGCAGACAACTGATATTGGCGATCGAGTGAGTCGTCAAAAAATAATCGGTAAGATGGATGGTTGGGCATCGACCGCAGGCAGCATGCGTACCGACACAAGAGTATGTCACGCTGAGTGGTAAAGGGTAATACAGCAGCCTCGGCATACAGACTTTCAACAGGGCTGGTATAAATGCACCGGTCGCCAGACGTAATCCCCGATGGTGAATAGAGTTGAGACGGCGGAGAATCGACGGCCGTGCAGAAGAGTATACAAGGCTTCCATAGTCGAGCTTCGACTGAACAATGGCCTGGTAAAGGTGAAGCAGGACGGTACGATTCGCTCCCCATGACGTGCCACTGAGGACACGAAGAACATTAAGGGATCGGGCATAACGGGCAGCCAGGTAGGTCACGTGTGTGGACCAGCAAAGTTTCCGATCCAACATTAGCCCCAAGAATTTTGTTGTCTCCACGAAAGGGAGAGCAACGGGCCGAGACATAGGGATGGAGGAAGAAATTCCTTGTATCTCCAGAAGTTTATACACACCGTTTTCTCAGTGGAGAATCGGAAGCCGTTCGCGATGCTCCAGGAATATAGACGGTCAAGACAGCGTTGAAGACAACGCTCCAAGAGACACGTCCGCTGGGCGCTGCAATGAATTGCGAAATCGTCTACAAAAAGGGATCCGGATACGTCGGCTGAAAGGCAATCTACGATCGGTTGAGTCCAGTGCCAGCTGTCACCAGTGCCACATCGTTACAGCGCTAAGTATCTGAATTTAATTTGTGTCAAATTTAATTTGCCAGTCTAGTTCATTTTCGGTAGTACTGTTTTAAAGAGGTTTATTCCCGCGTACTTGCAGATTTCGTTTGTACTACTGTTTTAATAGTTTATTCTATCGTATTTGATAAATACTGTTGTGTTTATTCTTCGTCTTTGACCGGTGTATTTCAAAACAAGTCAGAGACCGTTACTAAGCTCGTTATCAGTCAGTCCAGTGCCAGCTGCCACGAGTGCCGCAGCGTTAATAGCGCTAAGCTGCCGGACTCAGTTTTGTTGATTCGACAGTGTAGTTACCACTGACCACAGTTAAGTCAGCAGCCAGCCGCCTTCATTAGAATACTAGGCTCCTTTAAAGTTGTTAATTGCTGTTAATTGTATCGATAGGATGGATAGGATGTGTGCCTGCTGTGTGCGGACGCAGGAGGAGTTGGCCGCGGTTCGCGAACAGCTGAGCGTGCTGTTGGCTACGGTCAGCCGTCTTCAGGCTGCTGTCTCGAGGTGCAGCGATGGTGGAGAGTCTGGTGCGTCGAGTGGGACACCTCAGGTGTCTCACTCTTCGCTCTCTGTCCCTGCTACCGAGGCACCTTCAGGTGTACCGGACGTCGTCGAGCCGCCTTCTCCGCAAGGGGAGTGGCGGGTTGTACGGCGTTCGCGTCGCTCGAGGCGGAAGGCCAATGTGGAGGCTGGACGTCCGTCCGCGCCCGTTCGTCCTGTGAGTGGAGGTGTGGCCACTCCTTCAGCAGGGTCCGAGCAGGTGCACGGGGGGAGGGGATTATTAGTTATTGGGAGCTCCAATGTCAGGCGCGTGATGGAGCCCCTTAGGCAGATAGCGTCCAGATCTGGAAGGAATTCCAACGTGCACTCGGTGTGTTTGCCGGGGGGCCTCATCCGAGATGTGGAGGCGGCCTTGCCGGCGGCTATCGAGGGTGCGGGGTGCAGTCGACTGCAAGTCGTAGCTCACGTCGGCACCAATGACGCTTGTCGCTTGGGTTCTGAGGACATCCTCAGGTCCTACGAGCGGCTGGCGGAATTGGTGAAGGCTGCTGCCTTCGCACGCGGGGTGCAAGCAGAGCTGTCGATTTGCAGCATTGTTCCCAGGGTTGATCGGGGTCCTTTGGTTTGGAGCCGAGTGGAGGGTCTGAACCGGAGGCTTCGCCGACTCTGTGACAGTCATGGCTGCAGATTTCTGGATCTGCGTTATCGGGTGGGGAATTGTAGGGTGCCCCTAGATAGATCAGGGGTGCACTACACTAAGGAAGCGGCTACTCGGGTAGCAGAGTACTTGTGGAGTGCACATGGGGTTTTTTTAGGCTAGGCGCTAACTCTGATGAGCACTCGCCTGTCAGCATTCAAACAGCGAATTCAGGCCACGTTCGGAACAAAAATTCGAACATAAAAATATTAGCCGCGAACTTACAGAGTATTAGAAACAAAGTTCCCGAATTTGCAGCGCTGCATGGAAGTTATTGCGCTCAGATAGTTTTAGGCACCGAAAGCTGGCTAAATGATGATGTGGAAAGTTCAGAAATATTTAGCGAAGCGTGGAATGTATATCGGAAAGATAGATCTGATACAACCGGAGGAGGAGTGTTCATTGCTGTGGACAAAGATATTGTTTCTACTGAGATCGAGGTTGAAAGTAACTGTGAAGTTATCTGGGCACGTATAACAGGTCTAAAAGAAGTAAAGTTAATAGTTGGTTGTTTTTACCGGCCCCCCAGTGCTGCTGTAGCAGTTTTAGAATCATTCAAGGAAAGTCTACACCAGGTAGTGCATAGGTATCCGGGCCATGCAATATTAGTCGGAGGTGACTTCAACCTTAAGAGTATAGATTGGGACCTCGCTAGTTACATTTCAGGCGGTACAGACAAGCAGTCTTGCGAGCTACTTTTGGACACATTCTCCGAAAACTGTCTTGAGCAGTTAAACCGGCAACCCACGCGCAATGGAAATATTCTAGACCTTATAGCCACAAACAGGCCTGACCTTATTAACGATGTCTGTTTAGAGACAGGAATTAGTGATCATGATATCATCATAGCGTCGACGGTGACCAAAGTTCATAAACCAGTCAAGAAGGCTAGGAGCGTGTTTTTGTTGGGAAAAGCCGACAAGCAAATGTTACGATCGCACTTAGAAAATGAATGGGCATCGTTTAATTCTGGGACTATGGATGTAGAGGACTTGTGGACTAAATTTAAATGCATTGTTAATGAAGGGTTAGAGAAATATGTGCCAGTAAAGACGATTAAGGATGGAAAAGATCCACCGTGGTATAATAATAATGTTAGAAAGCTGCTGAGAAAGCAAAGGCTGTTGCACTCTCGATTCAAAAAAGAACACGCAAATGATGACAGGCAAAAGTTAGTAGAGATTCGTGCGTCTATAAAAAGATCGATGCGTGAAGCATACAATAATTATCACAGCCATATCTTAGCAAAAGATCTTTCCGAGAACCCGAAAAAATTCTGGTCCTATGTAAAATCGATAAGCGGGTCAAAGCCCACTGTCCAGTCACTTGTTGATCATTCCGGGGCAGTAATAGAAGAAAGCAAACGGAAAGCTGAAGTTCTAAATTCAACCTTTAAGAAATCTTTCACGCAGGAGGACCGCGCAAATATACCATCATTTGATCAACGTACTAATTCCGAAATGGGGGACATAGCAATAGGTATTTCCGGTGTAGAGAAGCAGCTGAGAGAGCTAAATACGAAAAAGTCTGCTGGTCCGGATGGAATACCAGTTCGGTTTTACAAAGACTATTTTGCGGCATTGGCCCCCTATTTAGCTTGCATTTATAGCGAGTCTTTAATTCAGCGCAAAGTTCCTAGTGATTGGAAAAAAGCGCAGGTGACTCCCGTGTATAAGAAAGGAAAGAGAACTGACCCATACAATTACAGGCCAATATCGTTGACATCGGTTTCATGTAGAATTTTGGAGCATATTCTCAGTTCGAACATAGTAAATTTCCTTGAAACGGAAAAGCTTCTTTCCATGAATCAGCACGGGTTTAGGAAACATCGTTCATGTGAAACTCAGCTTGCTCTTTTCTCACATGACATCTTGCGAGTCATGGACGAAGGGCAACAGGCGGATTGTGTTTTTCTCGACTTCAAAAAGGCGTTCGACACGGTGCCACACTGCAGACTGCTAACGAAGATACGAGCTTATGGAATAGGTTCACAGATTTGTGACTGGCTGGAAGACTTCCTAAGTAATAGAACGCAGTACGTTGTTCTCGACGGCGAGTGTTTATCAGAGACGAGTGTATCGCCAGGCGTGCCCCAGGGGAGTGTGATAGGACCGCTATTATTTTCTATCTATATAAATGATCTGATGGACAGAGTAAGTTGTAATTTGCGGCTGTTTGCTGATGATGCTGTGGTGTATGGGAGGGTGTCGTCTGTAACTGACTGTAATAGCATACAGGTTGACTTGGACAAAATTTCTAGTTGGTGCGAAGAATGGCAGCTAGTTCTCAATGTAGAAAAATGTAAGGTGATGCGCATGAGTAGAAAAAACAATCCTATAATGTTCGAATACAGCATCAGTAGTGAGCTTCTTGATGCGGTCGCGTCGTTCAAATATCTAGGCGTAACATTGCAGAGCGATATGAAATGGAACGAGCATGTAAGGACAGTTGTGAGTAAGGCGTATAGCAGACTTCAGTTTATTGGGAGAATTTTGGGAAGATGTACTTCACCTGTAAAGGAGACCGCGTATAAAACGCTTGTACGACCACGTCTTGAGTATTGCTCAAGCATTTGGGACCCGCAGCAGATCGGTTTGAAGGAAGACATAGAGGCGGTTCAGAGGCGAGCAGCTAGATTTGTTACCGGTAGGTTCGACCAATGCGCGAGTGTCACGGAAATGCTCCGGCAACTCAATTGGGGATCGCTGGAAGAAAGACGACGTTCTTTTCGTGAATTTCTGTTAAGTAAATTTAGAGGGCCGGAATTTGAAGCTGAGTGTAGTACGATCTTGCTGCCGCCTACTTACATTTCGCGTAAAGATCACAAAGACAAGATAAGAGAAATTAGGGCTCGTACGGAGGCATATAGGCATTCTTTTTTTCCTCGTTCAATTTGGGAGTGGAATAGGAAAGGAAATGCCTAGTAGTGGTACAGTGTACCTCCGCCACGCACCTTACGGTGAATTGCGGAGTATGTATGTAGATGTAGGTGTAGATCGGATTGATTGCAATGGCAAAGAGAGCCACACTCAAGACGGAGCCCTGCGGTACCCCATTCTCCTGGCGAAAGGTATCTGACAAAACAGAGCCCACCCGTACCCGGAACTTGCAATCCGCCAAAAACGCTTGAATAAAAAGAGGGAGGCGGCCCCGAAGGCCACATGTGTGCAATGTGCGGAGAATGCCCGCTCTCCAACAGGTATCGTATGCCTTCTCCAAGTCGAAGAACACTGCTACTGTTGGACGCTTCTTTAGAAAGTTATTCATAATGAAGGTCGACAACGTAAAGAGGTGATCAGCAGCAGAGCGGTGTCGACGAAAACCGCATTGGACATTTGTTAGGAGGCGGCGAGATTCGAGGAGCCAGACCAACCGAGCGTTAACCATGCGTTCCATCACCTTACAGACGCAGCTCGTCAGAGAAATAGGGCGATAGCTGGAAGGAAGATGTTTGTCCTTCCCTGGTTTGGAGATGGGGACAACAACGGCTTCACGCCAACTTGTGGGAACATGACTTTCAGTCCATATGCGATTATAGGTGCTAAGTAGGAAACACTTGCCCGCAGGAGAGAGGTTCTTCAGCATCTCAATATGAATGGAATCGGGGCCGGGAGCAGAATATCGGGACAGGGCGAGAGCACGGTCTAGCTCCTGCATGGTGAAGGAGACATTACAATTTTCACGATTAAAAGAGTGGAAAGAAGGCGGCCGTGCCTCCTCTACCTGTTTGCGAGGGAGGAGGGCAGGGTGGTAATGGGCAGAGCTCGAAACCTCCACAAAGGAACGGCCCACTGCGTTGGAAACATCAACGGGTTCCACAAGGACTGCGTTCTCGACGGTCAGGCCAGAGATCAGGGAGTGGACCTTGATGCCGGATAAACGGCGTAGGCCACCCCAAACAACAGTGGAGGGAGTAAAACGGTTAAAAGAACTAGTAAAAGTAGTCCAGCCAGCTTTTTTGCTGTCGTTGATAACACGACGACATTGCGCTCGCAGTCGTTTATAATTTATACAATTCTCCAACGTCGGGTGGCGGTGGAAGGTGCCTAAAGCACGTCGCCGGGCTCTAAGAGCGTCGCGGCAGGCTGCAGTCCACCAAGGGACCGGGACACGACGTGGAGAAGAGGATGTACGAGGTATGGAATGTTCGGCAGCTGTGAGAATAACCTCTGTGAGGTATTCGACCTGACTGTCACAGCTGGAAAATTCTGATCGTGAAAAACAGCCATGGAAGAATAAAGACCCCAGTCAGCTTTATAAATGTTCCGACTGGTGGGACGAGGAGATGGGGAATGATGCAGGAAGTGGATGACACAAGGGAAATGGTCACTTGAGTACGTGTCAGAAAGTGCATACCACTCAAACCGACCGGCAGGATGAGGAGTGCATATCGCGAGGTCTACATGGGAATAAGTATGTGTTGTGTCTGAAAGGAAGGTCGGTGCACCGGTGTTGAGGCAGACAAGATTGAAGTGTTGGAGAAGGTCCACCAAAAGGGAGCCTGCCGGCCGCGGTGGGCGAGGAGACTAAGGCGCTCCAGTCACGGTCTGCACGGCCACTACGGTCGGGGGTTGAACTCCCCCCCTCGGGCATGGATATTTGTGCCGTCCTAGTTTGTAAGTAGTTCATAAGTAGTTTGTAAGTTTAGGGACTGATGACCCCGTAGTTAAGTTCCATAGACTATACAAACTATGAACATTTGAACATCGTTCGCGTCGTTCAGTGGCTGCACGCTACGGCATAGTGGGCCGCGCCCCAGCGTCCACCCAGTCAACTACGCGAACGATGACTACTCTGCGTGACGTCACACAAGAGCGCCGCGGCCTTCTCTCTAGGTCAGTGCTTTGCAAACTTTCCCTTATGGCGACACCCTTTTATAGCTTAGAGTTTTGCGTGACTCCCTTTCACCAATATAAATACATATGGTAGAATTTTGACGGTTCTAGTGGGAGGGCGGGGGGGGGGGGGGCGGAAAAAAAGTATCGCTTCAATGTAGCTTGTAAACGAAACTGAAATCGTGGTACGCATTGACATGTTGAATGTTGATCCTGACTGCAGCAATTACGTACACTAATCGCAATAAAAGGAAACATAAGGAACTACGAAGATGTACAACAGAGTAACACCGCACACAACAATGCCTGACTCACACAGTAATACTTGCTTCTTCTACATGCGACCCAACTTCCGAAACACGAAAACTGAATTTCGGAAACCGTTTTTCACTGTCGTGTGTACATGTCAGGGCCAGATTCGATTTTGCTGGATCGATTGAAAACGGCATCTGGAAATTAGCTGCTCGGATTTCTGATTTAGACAGCACAGTGGCTGTTCCCTTTTTAGTTCTATATTATCACATTATTTTCAGAAATATAAAGGATGTATTTATGACAAGTGATGAATTATTATTTAAGTTCTATTGTTAGGTTCTTGCTTCGCCACGACCTCGGAAGTGCCGACGTATTCGGAAAAAAATGGATAAATATTTGTGACAAGTATGATTATGAATGTCATTTCTGGTCTCAGTACATACAGGAAACTGAGAGACAAAAATCACTGCATTTAAAATACAACTCTCCGTTAATCAACCGGCCATACTCCATGCGAAACATCGCTACCGAATAGCTTTAGTCTGCGAATAATTGTGACTACTTTTACAATCGGTGACAGCTTTTACAGCAATGTGTCATTGATTGACATTTAATTGTAAGAAACGCTACCGAGGGTGGCGTGGCTTTGATAAACCCATTAAAAAACACTCAGGTGCAGCTTTTTGAGAAGGAAAGCAGACTACAGTGAAGGTTCGTTCAAGCCGCTGCCAGTTTCAGCAAACCGCTCATGGGAAGAGCTGTTATCGAGGATCAGCAGCAGCTCTGCGCATGCGCAGTTTGCAGGAATCTGGCAACTGGCAGCTGCTTGAACGAGCCCTGCTGCTGAAGCAGAGCTGCCGCCTAGCAGCTGAGCACGCAATTAATATGCACCGATCATTCATTTAATACGTTATCTGTGGTGCACTGAATGAAGAGAAGGATGCTTAGCCGCAGGCGAGTCTTCAGGGTAGTATGAAGAGAAGGATATTTTGTTTTACTTAATGACAAGTTTTTTTGTTTAGAGTCTAAATTTGTTAGTCTCGCGACACCCTTAATACTACTACGCGACACCCCAGGGTGTCGCGACACCCAGTTTGGAAAGCTCTGCTCTAGGTTTTGGGCAGGGGTGCGGCAAAGGCGCGTGCCCGCGGGTGGGGACAAGGCAACACCACCTAGTCTCATGCGTCTGCCGAGTAGTGTTTAGGCGTTTGTTCGGCTGCCAGCGTGCAAGGGGTTTCCTTATGGCTGGCGATACATTTCTTTTACTGCATACACGTCTGAAATTATGTAACCAGCGTCACTGTCAATACTATTGTGCCACGTTTATCTGCCATTATTGTGCGTCTGACTCAAGGCGAGTTCTCGCATTCTTCTACAGAGTGGCGCCACTGTGCTGAAATGAATATGAATGACGAAAATCAACGTACATAATCGCTTTCTTATATTTTTATTGTACAGTTTCGTTATTAACTATGCAATTAACAGTTTAAAAAATAGATTTAAATTTATTAGTTTAATAATCATATTTTAGAAAGGAATTTATAGTCTGTGTTCATAATGTTCTCCCTCCGCCAACATTCAAGCTAACTCGTGCACGTCGAAGCATGTCAAAGAAAACACTTTTCAGTACTATTTGAGGAATGTTCGAAATTTCTTCACATATGTTGTTTTTATTGTGTCAAGTGTTTTGGGATTGTTGCGGCAGACTCTAGCCTTTAGAAATTCCCAGGCGACAAGTCGCCACAAGCCCTTACTAGTGGTCCTCTCTTCTGGGAAATCAGTGTGTATACGAGCTAAGGGCAAATCCGACGTATGACAACTTGCCCCATCTTGCTGGAAATATGCACAACAGTTTTCGTTTTGAGTTAACAGAGCAGAAAATGCATTGTAGAGTGGCAAGTAAACGCCGGCCGCGGTGGCCGAGCCGTCTGCGGTGCTCCAGTCATAGTCTGCACGGCCACTACGGTCGGAGGTTCGAATTCCACATCGGGCATCGATATTTGTGCCGTCCTTAGTAATTAGCTAGTTCATAAGTCGTTTGTAAGTTTAGGGACTGATGACCCCGTATTTAAGTCCCATAAGCTCTACAAACATTTGAACATTTTTTGCAAGTAAACATGTATGTTACCAGATATAGAATAACTTACACCAATTTTTAATTCGTGTAACGGCTTTTGCAGTATGCTATGGGAATTCTCTGTATCCTAATATCTTGTGTCTTGTGAATTAACATAACTCGACAGATGAAACCAAACATCAAAACATCATTCAAACATAAAAAAAAGGAATGGACCAATTTGTTTTCCAGCGACGTTTTCCAGCAACCAATTACAGTAATGTATACACTTCTACATACATACTCTGCAATCCACCGTAAGGTGCGTGGCGGAGGGTACACTGTACCTCTGCTAGGCATTTCCTTTCCTATTCCACTCCCAAATTGAACGAGGAAAAAAAAGAATGCCTATATGCCTCCGTACGAGCACTAATTTCTCTTATCTTGTCTTTGTCATCACTATGCAAAATGTAAGTAGGTGGCAGCAAAATCGTACTACACTCAGCTTCAAATTCCGGCCCTCTAGACTTCCTCAACAGAAATTCACAAGAAGAACGTCGCCTTTCCTCCAGCGATCCCCAACTGAGTTGCCGAAGCATTTTCGTGACACTCGCGCTTTCGTCGAACCTACCAGTAACGAACCTAGCTGCTCGCCTCGAAACTGCTTCTATGTCTTCCTTTAAACTGATCTGCTGCGGGTCCAAAACACTTGAGCAATACTCAAGACGTGGTCGTACAAGCGTTTTATAAGCAGTCTCCTTTATAGATGAAGTACACCTTCCCAAAATTCTCCCAATAAACCGAAGTCGGCTGTCCACCTTACAACTGTCCTTACATGTTCGCTCCATTTCATATCGCTCTGCAATGTATTCGAACATTATGGGATTGTTTTTCCTACTCATGCGCATCACCTTACATTTTTCTACATTGAGAGCTAGCTGCCATTATTCGCGCCAACTATAAATTATGTCTAAGTCATCCTGTAGGCTATTACAGTCAGTTAAAGACACCCTCCCATACACCACAGCATCATCAGCAAACAGCCGCAAATTACAATTTACTCTGTCCCTCAGTTCATTTATATAGATAGGAAATAATAGCGGTCCTATCACACTCCCCTGGGACACGCCTGACGATACACTCGTCTCTGATGAACACTCGCCGTCGAGAACAACGTACTGCGTTCTTTTATTTAGGAAGTCTTCCAGCCAGTCACAGATCTGTGAACCTTACCCTTGTCCGCTTCTTTTATTTGCTGAACAACACTCACACGGTAAGGTTTCATTTTTAAGCCAAGAAGGATGCGTTGACGTGACCTGCGAGATATTCCACATTGCTGTGATAATCGCCGTGTTGACTTGTAGGGACTTCTTTCAATTTGTGCCGTCACGTTTGTCACACCTTCAGGTGTACGTACAGTCGGTGCCTTATTTCACTTTGAATTAAGAACACTGCATGTCGAACGCCACTTTCTCACAAAATCGGGATCGTCGATTTTGCAGGAATATTACTTTCAGGAAACTTTTCATGAAAAGTGTCACGAAGTACTTTAATGGATTCAGTCCGCACATATTTTTCAACAATGAACACACATTCTTCAATGGAGTACATGGTTTATAACGACCACTTTTTGTATGAACTACTGACACGCTACTGCTGCTGGAAAGCGGCAAAGCAACTGACAAGCTAGTAAATCTAGTAAAGCGCGTTCGCATTCCGGTTCGGGCCCGTTTTATGTGCGCCACTCTGTACAATAGTGCGTGAGCGCACCCGCTAAAATGTTTCCGTCTCCTACATACAGTTTACAGAAGGTCGAATAAAATATTTATTTGCACGTAAGTAAATTAAGTAATTTAGGAATATTTTTGTATATTATTTTTTACCGAGTCCTAACAATGCTGACATGGACTTACTTTTTTCTTGACACAAAGTGTCTGAAAATTCCAGCTAAATTACGAGTATGGGAGACCCGGACAAATTGGGCATATTTTTTTATGTTTCTTAATATTAATTTATTTTACATACTTATTTTTATGAAAGTGTTAATTTTTAGAGAGGTCTTTACTCAATCTGGATGGCAGTTATTAAGCTTGAAAATATCAATTAAAGTATTCGAAAAAATTAATTATTGGACATATGTCAAGTGGGCCAATCTGCTCCTACCTCGGGGTAAGTTCACCCAGAGGCTAGGGCACGTCCCTTTGCACTTCATTGCTCCCTTGGCGTCTTTGTTCTACATACATCTCCCCTGGGATACAAAAACTCCTGCCACATCAGATAAACTTCAGCAGTATGTGGCTGTAAAATGGGCCGTTAACCCCAAAAACACACCAAAAAAAAATGCTCTAATGTTTGTAAATGTAAGGGACTTAACTGCTACGGTTATCAGTCCCTAGGCTTACAAACTGCTTAAAGTATCATAAGGACAATAAACACACACACACACACACATCAGTACCACACTATCCGCAGCATAGCATCTTGGAGCGCTCAGCCACTCCACCGCGTCCCAAAAAAAAACACCCACAGCCTCTTTGATTGAGGGCTTATCGTATAGAAACGGCTATAGCCAATACCATATTGGCTATAGCCAATACACGCAATACTGAGTTCATCATATTTAATAATGGGATCCACAAAAATTTATTCGTCAGATGTATGCACTACTGGAGTTTCTAGACCTATGTCTCATCATCAGGTGCATTTTATGTGTCTATAAAACTGTTACATGTAGCACCAAATTAAAATAGTGGGTCTCTGGCACACGCAACTAGCCGGGAGGCAGTGTTGGCAACTTGAGCACAACATACCCACTCACAAGGCAGTGTCGAACCGCCCGAGCACACCTTCAGCCTAAGGTGGCAGTCTGTTGTAACTATGAAAGGTGGCGAATAAACATCGGTGTCAGAGGGAAAGGGATGCAAATTGGGTGTAATGTGAATCTGAATATCAATAGATAGGCGTGGCTGACGCTTCAAATACTTCAATTGATTCTGCTTTTAATCTCAATTAATATCTGCATAGATTCTCCTATTAAAGCGACAAGGGGCACTATATTTAAGGGAAGACGGAACGCAATTTTATCCCTAGTCTGCCAATGCTATTTTCCCCTATGAATAGGTAGACTTTTCAAAAGAAATATAAGTGATAAAACGATGAAAGTTTTCCTGCACGTATATAACATACCGGGTGATCAAAAAGTCAGTATAAATTTGAAAACTTAATAATCACAGAATAATGTAGATAGAGAAGTAAAAATTGACACACATGCTTGGAATGAAATGGGGATTTATTAGAAGAAAAAAAAAATGTCTGACAGATGGCGCTTCATCTGATAATAAAAGCAGTAATTAGAAAAACAAATTAAGACAAAGCAAAGACGATGTTCTTTACATGAAATGCCCAATATTTTCACCAGCATTTCTCAACAATAGCTGTAGTCGAGGAATAATATTGTGAACAGCACTGTAAAGCATGTCCCGAGTTATGGTGAGGCATTGGCGTCGGATGCTGTCTTTCAGCATCCCTAGCGATGTCGGTCGATCACGATACTCTTGCGACTTCAGGTAACCCCAAAGCCAATAATCGCACGGACTGAGGTCTGGGGACCTGGGAGGCCAAGCACGACGAAAGTGGCGGCTGAGCACAAGATCATCACCAAAACGACGCGCGCAAGAGATCCTTCATGCGACTAGCAATATGGGGTGAAGCGGCATCCTGCATAAAAATCATAGGTTCCAGCAGGTGTTTATCAGCCAGGCTGGGGATGATACTATTCTGTAACATACCGTATCGGCGTATCTCTCATCTGTCACGGTAGCAGTTACGAAACCAGAATGACGCAGTTCCTCGAACGAAAAAGGCCCGATAACGGTAGATGTGGTAAATCCAACTCATACCATGGCTTTCTCGTTGTGCAATGAAGTTTCCACGACAGTTCTAGGATTTTCTGTAGTCCAAATTCTGCAGTTGTGGGCGTGACAGATCCTCGGAGCGTGAAATGAGCTTCGTCGGTCCACAACACGTTACTCAACGAATCGTCATCTTCCGCCATCTTTTGAAACGCCCACACCGCAAATGCCCTCCGCTTCACTAAATCGCCAGGTAACAGTTCATGATGCCGGTGGATTTTGTAAGAATAGCATAGGAGGGTACGCCTAAGTGCCAACCAAACAGTAGTGTATGGAATGCCGGTTTGACATGCGACTGCAGGAGCGCTGACTTCCCCGTGCATATACGAATCCGCTACAGTCTCCATTTCTTCCTGAACTGTCTCAGCAGTATTACGTCTTGTGCTCGGTCGGCCACTACGGAGTCTATCGTCTAAACAACCCGTGGCTTCGAACTTCGAAATCATTCTCGCCACAGCTGCATTTGTCAACGGACCTTTACCGGTTCGAATCCCCTTCCTATGGCTATAGGATCGTAACGCTGAACTAGCACATTCCCTATTTTGATAATACGGCTTCACTAAAAGCGCTTTTTCAGGTAACGTCAACATGCTGCGACGGCTGGTGGATCTGATTCTCTCGCTCATTACAGCTTCTTTTATACACGATTTTCATGAGCAATCACAGACGTTTTGCTGTCCAGCGCCATCTGTCGAACATTTTTTGAACTTTTTTTTTTCAATAAAACCCCATTTCATTCCAAGCATGTGTGTCAATTTTTACGTCTCTATCTACATTATTCCGTGATTTATTAAGTTTTCAAATTTATACTGACTTTTTGATCATCCGATATATGCCTCAATTTACAAGTAAAATGAAACATAATACCTCTTATGGTTTTGGAGAATTTTTTTTATTATTTTACTAGTAAAATTTAACTTTTTTTTAGCACATTAATTATTATAAAACAGCTTCTGATTTTCACGGCCGGCGTCAACTTCATTTAAAACTTCCGGGCTGATAAGCCGTGGTCGATTTATAAAACTTTCCCCTAACGTTTCATCTTCGGCTGCGGAAGACATCTTCAGAGGTAGAGTGGCGAACTGCGATGAGACCTTGAGGGAGCACCGTATAATAGGCAAAGTAGAGGACACCAAAAGACATCACGTGATGTCGGCTACGACACTATCTCTGGTATTGCCAACATTCTTGGCAGAGAAGAATCGATTGTCATTCCACTGGTGTAAAGCAGAAGTCCAAATTCTGTCTAATTTAACGGCTTTCTCTTTCCTGTTAAAATTATTGCGATGTTTATATATCTCGATTGCTTCTCTATATGTGCGCGCATGATAGTGTGAAGTTTTTGAGATGACACTAGTCTCATTAAATTTAATTTTCAAGGAAGGCGCTGAGAGATATTAACGCAGATACCAACATCATGGTTCTCACCGCAGATAAAGGAAATGCAACCGTCGTATTGAGGAGTGAGGACTATCATAACAAGATTAAGGATATTTTGGACCCAGCCAACTATAAAAAAACTGCAGAAGGATCCAACTACGAAGATTTTAAAGACGACTAATCAACTGGTGAAAGCATCTTCCTTCTCTTCTGACGACAAGAAGTTGCTCTGCAAAACGGAAGCGTATCCACCAAGGCTCTATGGACTCACAAAGGTGCATAAAGAACAGGCTCCGCTAAGGCCAATTGTGAGTGCCATTGGGTCACCCACTCACAAGTTAGCCAGACATCTAGCCTCGTTGTTGCAACCCTATGTTGGAAAAACTGACAGCCATATAAGAAATTCGGCTCATTTCATTGAAAAACTAAAAGAGATGAATGTTGCCAATAGTGATATTCTTGTTAGCTTTGACGTGGTGTCTCTGTTTACGATGATTCCAGTGAATGAAGCTATTTCTTGCTTAGCGGATATTTTTCCACCTGACATAGTATCATTGTTTAGACACTGTCTCACCACTACCTACTTTCAGTACAATAACGAGTTTTATGAACAGATTGACGGAGTGGCTACGGGCAGTCCACTGAGTCCAGCGGTGGCCAATCTATTTATGGAGTCGTTTGAAAAACAGGCGTTGCAGACTGCTACTAAAAAGCCAGCTAGGTGGTATCGATATGTCGATGACACTTTTGTGCTATGGACACACGGTGCAGAGGAATTAGATGCCTTCTTAACGCATCTCAATGGTATCAACCCCAGAATACAATTTACGATGGAAACGGAGAGCAACGGGCAGCTGAATTTTCTCGATGTGTCTGTAATCAAGCACGTAGACGGGACGTTGGGCCACAAGGTCTACAGGAAGGCTACTCATACTGACCGTTACCTACATAAAGACTCTAACCACCATCCCAGACAAAAAAGAGGTGTGGTAAAAACATTGGTTGACAGGGCGCATAAAATTTGTGAACCTACTTTTTTAAAAGATGAGTTGGAGCATTTA
Source organism: Locusta migratoria (assembly GCA_026315105.1). Lineage (NCBI taxonomy): Eukaryota > Metazoa > Arthropoda > Insecta > Orthoptera > Acrididae > Locusta > Locusta migratoria. The sequence goes on from CM048744.1 coordinate 346,675,677, forward strand.
CGATCCACTTTCCAGAAGAACGGTTATTCTACCAAAGAAATAGAGAGAGCCCTTCGTCCCAGGAAGAAAGTTAACATCAACAAGGAACAACAACCGCCCAAGGGGAAAGTTTTTCTTCCGTTCATAAATAAGGTTACAGACCGTATTGGAAAAGTGCTGGATAAGTATGGGGTAGAAACCATTTTCAGACCTACTAGGAAGATAAAAGAATATTTAAGATCTGCAAAAGATCTACGACATCCGCTGAATACACCAGGTGTATATAAAATTCCCTGTAGCTATGGTTCAGTCTACATTGGAACTACTAAAAGAAGCGTCAATACTCGTCTGGTCGAACATAAAAGGAATTGCCGCCTTGGGCACACGGAGAAATCGGCCGTAGCGGAACATGTATACCAAGAAGGCAACCATGAAATTAAATTTAATGAGACTAGTGTCATCTCAAAAACTTCACACTATCATGCGCGCACATATAGAGAAGCAATCGAGATATATAAACATCGCAATAATTTTAACAGGAAAGAGGAAGCTGTTAAATTAGACAGAATTTGGACTTCTGCTTTACACCAGCGGAATGACAATCGATTCTTCTCTGACAAGAATGTTGGCAATACCAGAGATAGTGTCGTAGCCGACATCACGTGATGTCTTGTGGTGTCCTCTACATTGCCTATATATACGGCGCTCCCTCAAGTTCTCATCGCAGTTCGCCACTCTACCTCTGAAGATGTCTTCCGCAGCCGAAGATGAAACGTTTGGGGAAAGATTTATAAATCGACCACGGCTTATCAGCCCGGAAGTTTTAAATGAAGCTTCTGATTCTTTGGTGGTTCTCAGTTTACTTGTAATAATGTATTACTATCTCCAGTACAAATTGAACAAATTTTATGTTTATAACGCTATTAGTTTATTAAATAATGGTACCTGAAATAAAAAAAAAACTTGTTTTGATAAAAATACATTTTAAGTTTAATATTGCAATTCTAGTATATTTATTGACGCGAATTACTTATCATTAATATTTTCCTGCGCCATTCTGAGCATCATCTGAATCATACTGATCGTCGTTTCTTCTCTTGGTCCCTCTTCTTTTCTGTCTTGCTTCTTTTTTACATTTTAAGTTAGCAACATTTGCTTTGCGGTTTTTCTCTTTATCTGCATGCTCCATGGATTTTGCAGTATTTCCACTATATTTTATGCCCAATAATTCCAAAACTTACAGTTTTCTAGTTACACCATCACAAAATAGCATCATAAACACCAATTTTGAGAGTTGTAAGCTGAACAAATGCAGTTTTAGATAACCGTGTCAAAATGACAGAATTCACACATTCATTCAATTTCCCCCCCCCCCCCCATGAATATACTTCTTCAACAATGTACCTCTACAAAGGTCTCTCAATATGGATTTCATTTCAGTCATTACTGATGCAGGTAAAGAATGTCCGTGGTCATATCTGGCGTTTCTCCTGCACCAAGTGTCAGGATCGGGCAAAGATCGTGCACTGGATTTTCATTTGTGGAAAGCTTATGGAAAAAGATAGCCCATACAGCTTTTTTCATGTTTTCTAAATTCTCTACATTTCTCCTTATGGCCAAGTCATAAAATTCTGTAATATATTTCAAGATTTGTCAGGCGACCTTTACGATCTTTCTTCTTACCGTCTTCCAATACTATTTTTTACTTTTCTTTTTCTTTTAATAATCTTCTCAACGTGGACCCCATTCTCTTCTGGATATGCCACATGCACTCTGATTTAGAAACTGTGACATTAGGACCTTAGGGTTGTTCTGTGCCACCCCGTCATAAGCCTTGCTGTCACCGTTGTTTAAATACTGAACGTCAGGTAAACCATCATAACTGAAGAAAAGATTACCGTATTTAAATTAAACAAAAACTGCTTTACGCAGGAAATGCCAGGCATTAAAAATACGCTAAAATCTAAAACTTTTTAGCCCGCTTGCCTTCCGTCTCCCCTTAATATGAAATAAACTCGACTGTTCTTTCAAGTATTTATTTGCTTATGTAACTGGACATATCAGAATATCAACCAAAACACATTTAAAATTATCACAAAGTTAATTGAAAAAAAAATCATGTGGTTCAAACTCCCTACATTAAATGACTGGCAGATCGTTTGCATACCTTACCTCTCCAAGAAAACAACCCACAATCTCTGAGAAGCAGAGGCGTCCTTAGACCAATATTCCTCTATCTGATCTCAAAAATCAAAAGTAATCAACTTCTCACTAATCAGTTGGCACAATGAATCCTCTGGCGGACTAGCATTTCCAGGCAATACTTTACCAAAAATACTACGGCGAGCAGAAGATGCTGCCGGTGGCGGTGTGCGACGATAACTGAAATTTGCGGCCACGTAAAATAGCGACTAGTCCTCGTATTACAGACGCAGTACTCGACTACAATCAGCCACTGTCATCCCGGTGGATCTCAGAAACAACAAACACAGAAGTTCGGCTGTGTCTAGCCACTTTAGCCCACACAAGATTGCTAAGTGCTCAGATGACACCAGAACTGTGAATTACGTTATCAGCACGTCGATGCGTTCAAGAGGCAGTGGAGTAGCCGAGCGCTCTAAGACGCCTTGCTTCGGAGCACGCGGTTGTTCGCCGTTGGAGGTTCGAGTCCTCCCTCGGACATGGGTGTGTGTTTTTTTCATAGCATAAGTTAATTTAGGTAGTTTGTAAGCCTAGGGACTGATAACCGCAGCTGTTAAGTCCCTAAGATTTACAAACATTTGAACATTTGATGCGGTCAGTATCAGACAAGCTGGCCTTGTTTTCGAGTCGCTACCACTCCGTGCAAAATCACAAATTCCGGAACAAGTCCTAAAGTTGCATCAGAACTCCCAAGTATAGCGACATGAAACAAGAAGCTGTGAGCAGAAGAAAAGCGACTGCTCCCTTTAGCTTCAGAAATCCCCTTCAAAAATGTACGAGTGCCGCTGACAGTAAGTTTGCAAACTGCTCCTGACAGTGTCTGAGCGACTTTGCCCTTTCCTGAGCAGCCCAGACGTAGGTCATAAATTCCGATGGGGCCGCGCGGTAGGTTCTCAGAAACCTGGTGGAGCACCAGAGGACGCTAGTAAAACAGTATTACAGTTTACAAGTTTATTCAACGGAATACAATATTCCGTGGTGCAGGCGCAAGCTCGGCAGGAGCTAGATCAGAAGGTGAGGTTTCCTCCGGCCGCGTTAGCACGCCTTCTTCTATGGACCGGATGTTGTACTGTTCGGCTGGAGGTTCCTTTCCTGGGTGCTGGAGCAAAGACTGCCAGGAGAAGTTCTCTATCCCTCCTCCTGTCTATGCAGTTGCTTGTGGGCCCAGGCTTGGAAGCACTGGAGTCGCATGCCGTGGTGACAGATGATCTCTGGATACTGCTGGCAAGGTTAGCACCAGAATGCTAGCTCGTCGGTAGGATCATTGGCCTTTAGGAAACCAACCAATGAAAACTGAGCTGGTTCAGGCAGCAACGACATTCAGCATTGTGAAGACGGTAGGCAGCGGTTCACCATCTCCCCGGATGATGGTCAGTTCGAAGCGCAGTAGTTGTCTCTGGACTCCATCTCCTAGTTGCGACTAGTAGCTACTAGTCTGTGCTGCTTTATCTGAGACATAAGCTAAATACATAGATTCGATCATTGTATTGACGATTACTCTCCTGAGCATCTTGGATTCCAAAGACCAAGTGAATACACTTCTAAAAGCGGGAGTTTATATACAGAATTTAAGTGATCTCAAATCGATTCCATATTTCTGGATTTCCGGAAGGCTTTTGACACTGTACCCCACAAGCGGCTTCTAATGAAATTGCGTGCTTATGGATTATCTCCCAAATTGTGCGATTAGATTCACGATTTCCTATCAGAAAGGACACAGTTAGTTGTAATTGACGGTAAGTCATCGAGTAAAACAGAAGTGATATCTGGCGATCCACAGGGAAGCGTTATAGCGTTTGTAAACGATTTAGGAGACAGCCTGAATAGCTCCCTTAGACTGTTCGCGGATGATGCTGTCGTTTATCGGCTAGTGAAGTCAACAGAGGATCAAACGCAACTGCAAAGCGATTTAGACAAAATTTCTACATGGTGCGAAAATTGGCAATTGACTCTAAATAAACAAAAGTGTGAAGTAATACACTAAAAAAAATTAGTTGAACTTCAATTACGCGATAAATCAGTCAAACCTTAAGGTCGTAAGTTCTACCAAATACGTAGGAGTTACAATTACGAACAACTTTGACTGGAGAGAACACACAGAAAATATTGTGGGCAAGGCGAACCAAAGATTACGTTTCATTGGCAGAACGCTTCGAAGATGCACCAGCTCCACCAAAGAGACTGTCTACATCACACTTGTGCGTCCTCTCCTGAAGTACTGTTCCCCTTGTGGGACCCTCACCAGATGGGACTGACGGAAGACGTTAAGAAGGTTCAGAGAAGGGCAGCTCGTTTTGTTTTATAACGTTACGGGGGAGGAAAGCGTCACGGAAATGTTGCACGAATTGGGGTGGAAATCATTAAAAGAAAGACGTTATTCATTGTGGCGTGATCTGTTTGCGAAGTTTCAATCACCGACTTTTACTTCTGAATGTGAAAATATTTTGCTAGCACCCACCTACTTAGGGAGACATGACCATCCCAATAAAAAAAGAGAAATCAGATCGAAAACGGATCTATTTAGGTGTTCTTTCTTCCCGCGCGCTATTAAAGAATGGAACGGTAGAGAAAAGTTATGAAAGTGGTTAATGAACCCTCTGCTAGGCACTTGAATGTGATTTGCAGAGTATCTATGTAGATGTAGATGTAGAATCGGTTGAAGCTACGACTTATCGGCCAGTTCGTAATGACCAAATATGTCCTACGTGTGAGTGCAGCGTTCTCTCAATGAGCCCTTTTCCACTGGCGTATTCTCGGTCTTATTCACTCTCGTGACAGAATTACGTATAATTATGAAATTTTGCAAGCTGACTAATATACTCTCTCTCTCTCTCTCTCCTGGTCGTCCGTCGCAGTCAACAGTCTGCTGACGGTAGACTTTCAACTCGCCGACGCAGCGTCTGTTTGTCGTCATGAACGACAGGCGTCGCTTTTACGACAGAGGCGATGACCTGCTTCTGCCTAGCTTGGCTGGCGATTGCTCGCGCAATCTAAGATTTTAACAAGTTTCTCTGTCACAATTTTGCGCTGTAACAATTCTATACCATCAACTAGCTGCAGTTCAATAATGGCATACGCCGAGTGACCTACCAGCTAGATGGTGGTCTTAAGTTTGATACGCGGTCTGGGTTTCATGACGAGCATAGTGAACCATTCCACCGGTAGTTTGGGAGGCGCTGTCCCACTGACCAGCGCCGCCATGCCTCGGGTGAGGTCCCACACAGTGGACACTCGGCGACACTGGAAGCGATGTTCCCAGATGTCCAGAACGTGGCATATCGGACAATCACCAGATGGAAGGCCTTCAGAGATCGGCACAGCGTGGTTAGCACGAGAGCAGGGGGAACGGTGCACTACCCAGCCATGGATGGCCCTCTATTTCAGAAAGTCATTGCGTCATGCCTAAAACTCAGTTCATGCGTAGCCATTTTTAATACATTTCAGTCAATGTAAGTATAGGCTTCTGTGGCCGTTATCATTGTCAAAACAAATTTGTCTAGACCACTATTGCAAGTATGTACCTCAAGGAGCAGATGAAAGCAACTTACATAATGGTTAAAATGCAGTTCAGTTTTACAAATTGAGAATAGGAAAAGTAGCAACCATTCTAAAACTTAAGTAATTGGTATATATTTGCCATTTTAACAAATAGTTCTGTGTTTAGTGCAAAGTTTTTGAATTTTTATCTGTTTAGGTAATGAAGCAAATAAAGTAGAAAGAAAACATTGATTAGGATGAAATAAAAAAAAATTCTACATTATAAAGCATCATTCACAAGCAACAAAGCAAGATAGTATACCGTTAGAAGTCTTCTAGTAAAGATTAGTATTTTTTTCTTATCTTCCCTTCTTTTCTTATACCTCCAGGTATAAAAGAAATACCTTTGGCCTTTCACTGACGTTAAATATCACAAAAAGGTATCTCATGTGCTCTATGGTAGCTCGGTAGTGCACAAATGTGCCTTGGAAAGTTTAACAGACATTGCAGTTACTCAACAAGTACTCATTACCAATCTTAATTTTCGGCCTTTTGGTCACTTTATCTCGTGATTTCACATATAACTGTAGATATATTATAATCGGTAACATTCTGCTGCCTGTATATTAAGATGTTTTATCAATTGAGCAATAAATTCTGCAAAATAACTAATTTTAATAAATGTCATTGACTTTTACTTATTTAGCATTTATAGAACTTATGTAGCATTTATAGCATTTATTTAGCATGTATAGCATATACGAATTTCACGTAGCTCTACTCATCATTGTCCCATCGGCAATCGGTCCATTTCCTCCCTGCCGTGTGTATGAAAAATTACATATAGTTGCCAAACTTCACGGCGATCGGTCAGACGGTGTCGAAGTCTGGAGTAAGGTACCCTCCGCCATGTACCGATTGAAATGTTATACGGACAGTGATGTTTCTTTCGATTTGAAAATCTGGTATTACAAAATTTCATCAAGATCGGAATAGAACTGTCTGTTGTGTAAAGTGCTCTCCGCTGTGCACCTTAGAAATTATTATATAACAATTGCCGTTCCTCGACTTTTGAAGGTCGTGTGTGGAAAATTTTATCGCTTTCAGATGAACAGTATGACAGTGCATAAAATATGTATGTAATCGAAAGTGCCGATGCAGAATTACCAATTAGGATTCTTTCGCTTTTTCAGCTGTCCCTTTGGATTTGCCTTTTTTTTTTCTTTTGAAACCACTTCTGTCTTAAAGCGAAGAAAAGTATTGAAATCGCTCAAGCCATTTCTGATAAGCAAAGAACTGATTTATATGAGAGACGGCGCCTCTGGTTCATGGCCGACAATGTGGGCCTGGGAGTATTGGATTCCCTAAGGATTTTCGAAATGGAATGTCCCATGGGTCTAGATGCAACCATCAAATGTTCAAATGTTTGTAAATATATCGGACCAAACCGCGTGGTCATCAGTCCGTATCTTACAAACTACTTAAACCTAGGTAAACTAACCTAAGGACAACACACACACCCATGCCCCAGGGAGGACTCGAACCTCCACGGCGAGCAACCGCGCGCTCCGCAGAGAGACGCTTTAGACCGGATGCAACCATCATTCTGCGTTCAAAGTCTGTTAATTCCCGTCGTGCGACCGTAATCATGTTAGTACCTTTTTCACACGTATCAGCGGAGTACGAATGACAACTCTGCCATAACAGCTCTATTTTATACGTTATGTATGGATACTACCACTATTTCTATCATTTATGCATTACATTTGTCACTAGGGTAGACAGGGTATCACACTGAAAATATGAAAGATTTTTGAAATGGTGGCCAGAATGGACCCATTATGATAGTGGTGACATGTTTCACGTTTAGGAGGACGTAATATACTTTATAGACAATAATAAAGTTCCTTAAGACAAACAAATTCTCATTATACAAAATATATTGAATATAAGGAGAGGCGATGAATTAACTTTGTGTTGTGGTCGGGATTCGAGCCCGTGACCTCCTGCTAAATAGGCACCCGTTTTAAACCACATAGCTTTACAGATAATACGGTTACTCGGACTGTCTTCAAGCTCATCTCCCTCCACACCGCATACTTTAATTCTGCCCCAATCTTCCCCTGTGAAACACGGATCAAATTGCCAAGGCACTCCTATGTTGAAATAGCACCCGAGCAAAGAACGCGAAATGCAACATACCCGCCGTGGCGGAATAGCCGTGCGCACTGAGGTGCCCTGCTGCGGTGCTCGCGGTCATCCGCCGTCGGGGGTTCGAGCCCCCCCCCCTCGGAAATGGGTGTATGTGTTGTCCTTAGGTTAGTTTAATTTAGTTTAAGTACTTTGTAAACTAGGGACTAATAACCAAACAGTTAAGTCCCATAGATTTACAAACGCCGGCCGCGGTGGCCGAGGGGACTGAGGCGCTTCAGTCACGGTCTGCACGGTCACTACGGTCGGGGGTTCGAATCCCCCCTCGGGCATGGATATTTGTGTCGTCCTTAGTCTTAGTTAGTTAAGTCCCATAAGCTATACAAACATTTGAAACATTTATTTATTTATTTTACAAACATTTGAACATTTTTGGAACAGTCCCACTTTGTTCCTCACGTAGAGGTGATATAAATATGAACAGTATTTATTTCCTTGAGACAAACATTGTCTCATTGCACCAAAGATATTGAATACAAGAACAGGTATTGAATTAAACTTTCTGTTCGTGATTTCTCTAAATAACTCCAGGCAAATGCCGGGGTGGTTCCTTTCAAAGGGCACGACCGATTTCCTTCCCCCATTCTTGCCCAAACAATCCGAGCGTAATCTCCGCCTGTAATGACCACGCTGTTGACGGGGCGTTAAACACCAATCTTTCTTCCTTTTAAACTTTGTGCTGTGGCTGGGATTCGAACCCAAGACCTCCTACTTACTAGATAGAAGCTTTAAGCCGCTCAGCTAACACAGGTTCACAAGTAACTGGCTAAATGGTATGTCTTCTGCTTGAGGAACAAGGCGGGATTGTTCTTATTTACGTTCTTTGCTTAGATGCTATTCCAATATTATTCCAATATAGGAGTGCCTTGGCAAATTGATACGTATTTCTCATGGAACACTGAGGCAGAATTGAGGTATGTGGTGTGGAGGGAGACGTGCTTGAGGACAGTCCGTGCAGCCGCATTATCCGTAAAGAAGTGTTAGTTGAGCGGGTTAAAGCGTTTGTCTAGTAAGCTGAAGGTCCCGGGTTTGAATCCTGGCCACAGCACGAATTTTAATTCAACGCTTCTCGTTATATTCAATACGTTTAGTAATATATTTTGATAATGTAGGACTAGGATACAACTAAAAAATTACTATTGTTTCACTGCACCAATATAATAAATCATTGCTTACGTGTAGTTGATATATAGTGTTTTGGGCCTTCAACAGCAGCTGATACCACTACCTGCGCTCTCCGTCCAGAAATTTCGCACATAGCATCGCACACTTCAATGAATTGTTCCTTCACAGAGTGTCTGCTTTTAAGGAGAAGAGAATGGCGATGTCTGTAGGGGTTGGGCTTGCTTCCTTCCCCTAGCTCACCCACTTTTAGAAATCATTTATCAGTTAACAGATTCTAGTAGGTCCATTACTGCTTCGGAACAAAGCTATGATGACAATAAACAGTCCGATCTATTGTTCAGAAGATATCGGTAATTGAAGTTGAATTGTTAAAAATCGAAAAAATATTGTGCATCACAATATTATATTAGAATGAAATACGAGAGAAGTGTTCTATAATGTGTGAGACGGGAGACTGGAAAAATAAGGGCAAAGTACGTGAAAATCCGGGAAAAATGGGACACTTGACAAACCCATTTGTCTGCTGAGTCTAGAAAAGACAGAAGAGTTTCTCGATTTTTTTTAATGATTTGGAATAAATTATTTTTAAGCATGAATCTGTATGTTATGCCTCTCTACTAATGAACCAATTTACTTGTTTGAAGCATCGTCAGGAGTTAAAAGTAAACTCAGAAAGACTGAAAATACAACGTCTGACAATGAAGTTCGGTGAATTGCCCTGAAATATTGACATAGATGATCTAAGTACTAAAGTTACTTGATTGTCCAATGAAGTAGTCATCTACCATAACTATGCACCGCTGAGCTCTGATTACGTATCCTGAAAACTTTCACGAAGTACCGAACGAGGTGGCGCAGTGGTAACATACTGGACTCGCATTCGGAAGGACGGTGGTTGAAACACACCTCCGGCCATCCAGCTTTAAGTTTTCCGTGATTTCCCTAAATGAATACAGGCAAATGCTGGGATGGTTCCTTTCAAAAGTCACGGATACACACTTTATTTAACTTCTGTAATAATATACAAGATCACCACTCAATTTTATTTTAAAAGAATTATCATGACCCTTTACGCAGACACAAGCACCCTCTTGCTCATTAATTTTTCGATGATTCCTAGTCCTCAATGTAAAAGGCATGCTACCGGTGAAATAAGACTTCCCAAGTTCACGGTTATAGTCTTCAGCAACTTGAAATGTACGAAAGGCAATCACATCTCTGTTATTAAAACTCTCCAATCCAGATAGTGCCTTAATAGTACTACCATTGTACCGTACTATAGCAACAGTTATCCATCCATTTCCATGACTAGGTTTATCTTTCTGAGTAATTGGGAAGTTCAAAACACCTCCTACCCAAAAACCTCAGCGTGAGCTCCGTCCCTAAGTACCAAGCTGTCGACGGAACCCAAGCTTCCTCCTTCCTCTGCAGGAAGTCTTCTTTTGGGATGGTGTTCAAAAGCCACGTCACGGTTCGTTGGCTGTGAGGAATGGCGTAAAATCTCTTTTCGTTCAAAACGAGTTCGAGTCGAGGAAATTGGAAGAAGTTTGGAAGATTGAGATACGGCGAATATGGTGGATGCTCAAGTTGCACCACCTTGTATTTTTTTTTTTTTTTTTTTTTTTTTTTTTTTTTTTTTTTTTTTTTTTTTTTACCAGGAACTGTTGGGCGATATTGGCGGTGTGTGGGCGATGTTGTACAACTCTAACAGCCACCAAACTTGCTGAATCTCAATCATGCAGAAGGATTCCTATTCCCTCGACACACATTCGCTTTGAAAGGATAGATATTTGACGATATACCTGTCATCCAAGGACGCGTGACGAGACTGTTGAAGACTTCGTGCAATGTCTCCAGGTGCATAGTTCAACGGTGCATAGTTATGGGAGGTGACTATTTGGAAGGATAGTACATCTACATCTACATACATACTCCGCAATCCACCGTAAGGTACGTGACGGAGAGTACACTGTACCAGTACTAGGCATTTCTTTTCCTATTCCACTCCCAAATGGAACGAGGAAAAAAAATGCCTATACGCCTCCGTACGAGCCCTAATTTCTCTTATCTTGTCTTTGTGATCTTTACGCGAAATGTAAATAGGCGGCAGCAGATCGTACTACACTCAGCTTCAAATTCCGGCCCTCTAAATTTACTCAACAGAAACTCACGAAAAGAACGTCTTCTTTCTTCCAGCGATCCCCAATTGAGTTGCCGGAGCATTTCCGTGACACTCGCGCATTGGTCGACCCTACCGATAACAAATCTAGCTGCTCGCCTCTGAACTGCTTCTATGTCTTCCTTTAAACTGATCTGCTGCGGGTCCCAAACACTTGAGCAATACTCAAGACGTGGTCGTACAAGCGTTTTATACGCGGTCTCCTTTACAGGTGAAGTACATCTTCACAAGATTCTCCCAATAAACCGAAGTCGGCTGTCCGCATTACTCACAACTGTCCTTACATGCTCGTTCCATTTCATATCGCTCTGCAATGTTACGCCTAGATATTTGAACGACGCGACAGCATCAAGAAACTCGCTACTAATGCTGTATTCGAACATTATAGGATTGTTTTTTCTACTCATGCGCATCACCTTACATTTTTTTACAGTGAGAGCTAGCTGCCATTCTTTACACCAACTAGAAATTTTGTCTAAGTCATCCTGTATGCTATTACAGTCAGTTAAAGACGACACCCTCCCATACACCACAGCATCATCAGCAAACAGCCGCAAATTACAATTTACTCTGTCCCTCAGTTCATTTATATAGATAGGAAATAATAGCGGTCCTATCACACTCCCCTGGGACACGCCTGACGATACACTCGTCTCTGATGAACACTCGCCGTCGAGAACAACGTACTGCGTTCTTTTATTTAGGAAGTCTTCCAGCCAGTCACAGATCTGTGAACCTTACCCTTGTCCGCTTCTTTTATTTGCTGAACAACACTCACACGGTAAGGTTTCATTTTTAAGCCAAGAAGGATGCGTTGACGTGACCTGCGAGATATTCCACATTGCTGTGATAATCGCCGTGTTGACTTGTAGGGACTTCTTTCAATTTGTGCCGTCACGTTTGTCACACCTTCAGGTGTACGTACAGTCGGTGCCTTATTTCACTTTGAATTAAGAACACTGCATGTCGAACGCCACTTTCTCACAAAATCGGGATCGTCGATTTTGCAGGAATATTACTTTCAGGAAACTTTTCATGAAAAGTGTCACGAAGTACTTTAATGGATTCAGTCCGCACATATTTTTCAACAATGAACACACATTCTTCAATGGAGTACATGGTTTATAACGACCACTTTTTGTAGGAACTACTGACACGCTACTGCTGCTGGAAAGCGGCAAAGCAACTGACAAGCTAGTAAATCTAGTTAAGCGCGTTCGCATTCCGGTTCGGGCCCGTTTTATGTGCGCCACTCTGTACAATAGTGCGTGAGCGCACCCGCTAAAATGTTTCCGTCTCCTACATACAGTTTACAGAAGGTCGAATAAAATATCATATGATTTACATAGATAGTATGGTAACTTTAGTTCATAGTTCATCGACGTTATTGTTGAGAACTATCCAGCGAACTTTGTCAGAGGATGTATTTTGAGTCCTACTGGGTTTGCTTTTAATTGTTGGTGATGCTGGCAACTAGTTAGACTGGCTGATTAATAAAGGGACATAAGGTGCATCAGGCGAGCTGGCTGTTGGACTGAGGCTGTGTTGCGGTGCAGGCGACCAAGGACGCGGGCGCGATCGCGGGTCTGAACGTGCTGCGCATCATCAACGAGCCGACGGCGGCGGCGCTGGCCTACGGGCTGGACAAGGGCTTCGTGGGCGAGCGCAACGTGCTCATCTTCGACCTGGGCGGCGGCACGTTCGACGTGTCGGTGCTCACCATCGACGAGGGCTCGCTGTTCGAGGTGCGCTCCACGGCCGGCGACACGCACCTGGGCGGCGAGGACTTCGACAACCGGCTGGTGGCGCACCTGGCCGAGGAGTTCCGGCGCAAGTTCAAGCGCGACCTCAACGACAGCCCGCGCGCCCTGCGCAGGCTGCGCACCGCCGCCGAGCGCGCCAAGCGCGAGCTCTCCGCCACCACAGAGTCCACCATACAGGTCAGCGCCTGCACCGCCACTAGCCGCGTAAGGCGGCCCGCTAGCCACCCGTGAGAAGTCCCTTACCCATTATGCCGAAGGCCTCACAAAGGCCATCACAGACAGACATTACCATATCCCCACACACCACCAATCTTCCCTCCAACCTCTAATGTTTTACTTGGTTCTTCTACATCTACATAGATACTCTGCAAATCACATTCAAGTGCCTGGCAGAGGGTTCATTAACCACTTTCATAACTTTTCTCTACCGTTCCATTCTCTAATAGCACGCGGGAAGAAAGAACACCTAAATCGTTCCGTTTTCGAACTGATTTCTCTTATTTTATTGGGATGGTCATGTCTCCCTAAGTAGGTGGGTGCTAGCAAAATATTTTCACATTCAGAACTAAAAGTCGGTGATTGAAACTTTGCAAACAGATCACGTCACAATGAATAACGTCTTTCTTTTAATGATTTCCACCCCAATTCGTGCAAAATTTCCGTGACGCTCCCCCCCCCCCCCTCCGTAACGTGATAAAACAAAACGAGCTGCCCTTCTCTGAACCTTGTCAATGTCTTCCGTCAGCCGGCCGCGGTGGCCGAGGTGACTGAGGCGCTCCAGTCACGGTCAGCACGGCCACTACGGTCGGGGGTTCGAATCCCCCCTCGGGCATGGATATTTGTGCCGTCCTAGTTCGTAAGTAGTTTATAAGTAGTTTGTAAGTTTAGGGACTGATGACCCCGTAGTTAAGTCCCATAAGCTTAACAAACATTTGAACATTTTTTTTTTGTCTTCCGTCAGTCCCATCTGGTGAGGGTCCCACAAGGGGCAACAGTACTCCAGGAGAGGACGCACAAGTGTGATGTAGGCAGTCTCTTTGGTGGAGCTGGTGCATCTTCGAAGCGTTCTGCCAATGAAACGTAACCTTTGGTTCGCCTTGCCCACAATATTTTCTGTGTGTTCTCTCCAGTCAAAGTTGTTCGTAATTGTAACTCCTAGGTATTTGGTAGAATCTACGACCTTAAGGTTTGACTGATTTATGGCGTAACTGAAGTTCAGCGGATTTCTTTTAGTGGTCATGTGTATTACTTCACACTTTTCTTTATTTAGTGTCAATTGCCAATTTTCGCACCAAGTAGAAATTTTGTCTAAATCGCTTTGCAGTTGCTTTTGATCCTCAATTGACTTCACTAAACGATAAACGACAGCATCATCCGCGAACAATCTAAGGGAGCTATTCAGATTGTCTCCTAAATCGTTTATAAACACGAGGAAGAGTAGGGGACCTATAACGCTTCCCTGTGGAAAGCCAGATATCACTTCTGTTTTACTCGATGACTTACCGTCAATTACAACGAACACTTCTTAAGTAATTACATTCTATTCCACCACTTCCAAACAAGATACTTAGCTTTTCAACATTACGATCTATGGGGGGTTCTGCTGGCTGCAAATTTATTCACCTGGGGCGTCGTGGTAGAAATAAATACTCGTATGTACAATTTTTCACTTCTTCTTTAATTTGAATCAGACTTCTTCTCCACCAAAACATTACAACTTAATAACGTACACAATGGAACAGAACTTAAATGATAGTACTTCCATTTTAAAACGCAGAGTAACACAGATTCCAGAGCACTTCAGAATCGCCGAAACTCGAACTCCCCTATGCAAGGCGGTGAGGCAAATATATAACATCGACAATAATGACATTACATTCTGCATTGTTCATAACAATTTTATATACTAATTTACAATTACCAAACACATAAGTAAAACATTTCTTGTACACCAAAAGTAACCACAATATAAAATGAAAACTATACATACAATAATTTTAGATGGCACATATCTTTTTAAGTCGAAATCTCAATTCATTTTTGTTTGATAACAAAGGGCGATGTTAAATGTCAATTAATTTGTTAATGAGTACATCATACATGTTCCTAACATATATTGAACTATCAAATATCTTCGCCATTCTCAAAATAGGTTCAAAATCTCACCTTAGTCAATATATACAATGAATTACAATATTCAAATTTCGACTATTACATTAATTAACACAATTAGCTGGTCAACACAACTTGTTAATGAGCCTAACCTATATACAATGCTATTTATTTTAAGGACATTTTGTTTTTGATGTCTTTTCTTACTAGTTCTTGAAATAATGTACAATGACAAAACTATTGTTTATAGAACTGTCTGGAAAGCAAATATACGAATCTCTTAATTAATTACATCTATAACTTGTTAACTAATCACAGTATCACCAAACACTGTCCTACAATGATCCTAGGCTGGCTCTATCGTTTTTAACTAACTTCACACGCAACATGTATCACTATTGAACCACTCGATTCCGGGTCCGACGCAGACGGTATCGTACATAACCCTGGACTGGAGCAACTAAATCACATCCTTCGCCAGGCCTTTGATTGTCATCACGCCTTGAAACGAGAGACATCTACCCAAGATCCTTCGGACCCCTTCTAAAGTGGTGTTCTGTCACTCACCCAACCTCCACAACATCCTAGTCCATCCTAAGCCACTCCCAACCGCAACCCCTTACCACAGGGATCATATCCTTGTGGAATACCCCAATGAAAAACCTGCCCAATCTACCCACCCAGCACTTCCTATTCCACTCCTGTCACAGGCTTATTCTACCCCATCAGAGGGCGGGCCACCTGTGAAAGCAGCCACGTGACATACCAACTCTGCTGCAATCATTGCACAGCGTCTTATATTGGTATGATGACGAACCAGCTGTCCATAAGGATGAATGGCCAATGCCAAACTGTGGCAAAAAGCAAGCTGGACCACCCTGTGGCACAGCCACTTACAATATTCCCTTAATAAATTAATTTTTTATTTTTCCTTATTATTCTTATCGTTTCAAATCTCCCCACTACCTCCCCACACTCCTCTCCACCTCCCTTTTATCCTCTCCCACCTCTTCCCTTCAATGTATTCATTGCCGCAATTCAAATTACCGCTTATCAGAGTCTTTACAATCCACCATGCAACGTGGAACTCTCCATCCCCACCTTTACCTGGCATCCTTCCCCCTCCACTCCTCATCTCAATCACATTATATATATCGTGTCTGTCCTTTCGGACATGTCCGGCCGGCCGCGGTGGTCGAGGGGACTGAGGCGCTTCAGTCACGGTCTGCACGGCCACTACGATCGGGGGTTCGAATCCCCCCTCGGGCATGGATATTTGTGCTGTCCTTAGGATAAGCTAGTTGATAAGTAGTTTGTAAGTTTAGGGACTGATAACCCCGTAGTTAAGTCCCATAAGCTTAACAAACATTTGAACATTTTTTTCGGACATGTCCAATAGAACAGACACCACTTTCGATCCTGCAGTTATTATCTATTAGTATTAGTATTTACGGAATGTATGACATTAAGTGGGTACACATTTTCAGCTTTGCCCATTCGCAGTTAATGTCATACATTCCGTGAATATGAACATACTAGATGCTTGTTGTTCTGGAGTGGCCGGACCTGGTAGTTGTGCGTGTATAGTTATCTGAGTGATTGCGTGAATGTATGTGTTTAAGTTGTGTAAATTTGACTATCTATTTTCGTATCTCTCACCAGCTCAGCGAGCCTATCCGACATTATTGACAGTCCAATCGTATTTTCCATTGTTAATAGTTTATAAATTTTTTATAACTTACATAAGTGAGAGTAAGTAATCTGTAATTCTTTTTCACATGTGTCAAGTCTTTTCTATTGTGTGTGACAATTCCTTGTGTCACATGATCAGTGTGTTGTGAACATGCTTAATTTGTAAATTAATAATAATGGCAATTCACTCTTAAGATTAAGATAGGGAGGGATTAGAAGCACTCATAGTAAGAACGGATTATTATTACAGATCTTCAATTCCTTGAAATGGTATGCCTGTAAACACACGAGTTATAATACTAAAAGAATCAAATATGAAATCATGTTCAAATGTTTGTAAAGCTTATGGGACTTAACTACGGGGTCATCAGTCCCTAAACTTACAAACTACTTATGAACTACTTACGAACTAGGACGGCACAAATATCCATGCCCGAGGGGGGATTCGAACCCCCGACCGTAGTGGCCGGGCTGACCGTGACTGGAGCGCCTCAGTCACCTCGGCCACCGCGGCCGGCTATGTAATCATGTACGACATCTCAAAACACCACTCATCGAACACTAACGAAAGTCGATAGCAGTTCCTGTGGTGTGCGATATGGTGTGTGACGTTAAAATGATGTCACGTGTGTACTGCGAACTGTGTGATATCTGCATAAGGAGGTTAAATTAAATTTGCATATACATGGGAAATACGAGGGTTGGAACTTAAATAGTAGCAACTATTTATTGACATCCAATACAGTAGCGTAACATGTTTGCACATGTTATTGTCCCTCAAAGTAGTCACCAGCGTTGTTTATAACCTTTTGCCAGCTATGTGGAAGGCGTAGTATACCGTTAGCAGAGCCTGTTCTGTTGATGGTCCTAATAGTGCTGTCTACTGCCTGTGGTTCCTTCATCTTCGGAATCAAATGAAAGTCACAAGGACTTAAGTCCGGGGAGTATGGTGAATGGTACAGTACTTCCCCATCCCATCGACCGAACAGAGCAGCTACAGCTTGCGCTGTATGCGTCCCCGCCAATGTCGTGCAAAATGATGGGTGCGTTGCGCAGAAAGTCTTCTACATCTACATCTACATGGGATACTCTGAAAATCACATTTAAGTGCCTGGCAGAGGGTGCATCGAACCACCGTTATACTATTTTATCTCCCATTCCATTCTCGAATAGCGCGCGGGAAGAATGAACACCTGAATCTCTCCGTTCGGGCTCGGATTTCTCGTATTTTATTCTGATGATCATTTCTACCTATGTAAGTGGGAGTCAACAATATATTTTCGCATTCGGAGGAGAATGTTAGGCGATTGTAGTTTCGTAAGTAGCCCACGCCGCAGCGATAAGCGTCGTTGTTGTAATGATTCCCATCCCAGATCCTGTACCATTTCCGTAACGCTGTCTCCCGAGTATCGCGACAATACGAAACGAGCTGTCCTTCTTTGGACTCTTTCGATGTCCTCCGTCAAACCTGATAAGGATCCCACACTGGGCAGCAATATTCCATAAAAGGGCGGACAAGCGTAGTGTACGCAGTTTCTTTAGTAGTTCTGTTGCATCTTTTAAGGGTTCTGCCTTTCCCACGACACTATCTACGTGTTCTTTCCAATTTAAGTCAGAAGTAATTGTAATTCCTAGGTATTTTGTGGAGTTTACGGCCTTCACATTTGATTGATTTATCATGTAAACAAAGTTTAACGGATTTCTTTTCGTACTTAATTTAGAGTCAAATGCCAATTCTTACACCATACAGATATCTTATTCAAATCGTTCTGCAGTTGGTTTCGATCTTCAGATGATTTTACTAGACGGTAAATGACGGCGTCATCTGCAAACAACCTAAGAGAGCTACATAGATTTTCCCCTAAATCGTTTATGTAAATAAGGAACAGCAGAGGACCAATAACACTACCCTGTGGAACGCCCGATATCACCCCTGTTTTAGTCGATGCCTTATCATCGATTACTACGAACTGTGTCCTCTCTGAGAGGAAATCCCCTATCCAGTCGCAAATTTGGAGCGATATACCGTAACCACGCAATTTGATTAAAAGCCGTTTGTGAGGTACGGTGTCAAAAGCCTTCTGGAAATCAAGGAATACTGAATCAATTTGCGAACCCTTGTCGATAGCACCCATCACTTCGTGTGAATAAAGAGCTAATTGTGTTTCGCATGAACGATATTTTCTAAATCCATGTTGACCTTGGGCCAATAGAACATTCTGTTCGAGATAATTCATAATATTTGAATACAGGATATGTTCCAAAACCCTGCTGCAAAATGGAAGTCAATGAATTAGACCTGTAGTTTAATGGGTTACACCTACTGCCTTTCTTGAATATCGGTGTGACGTGTGCAACTTTCTAATCTTTTGGTACAGATCCTTCTTTCAGAGCGGTTGTATATAGCTGTTAAGTAAGGAGCTATCGTCAGCATAATCAGATAGAAATCTAATGGGTATACAATCCGGACCAGAAGATCTGTTCTTGTTAAGTTATTTTAGTTGCTTCGCTACTCCGATGATATCTACTTCTACGTTACCAATTGCGGCATCTGTTCGTAATTCGAAATCTGGAATATTGGTTTCGTCTTCTTTGGTGAATGAGTTTCTAAAAGCTATGTTTAGTAACTCTGCTTTAGTAGCGCTGTCATCGGCAGGATCGCCATTACTATCACGTAGTGAGGGTATTGTTTGTGTTTTGTCCCTAGTATATTTAACATATGACCAAAATCTCTTAGGGTTTTCAGTCAAATTTCGAGAAAGAGTTTCGTTGTCATAAGTATTGTAGGCATCTCTCATTGAAGTCCTCGCTGAATTTCGAGCTTCTGTGTAGGACCGCCAATACTGGGAATTTTGTGTTCGTTTAAATTTAGTATGCCTTTTCCGTTGCTTTTGCAACAGTGTCCTTACCTGTTTTGTGTACCAAGGAGGATCACCTCCTTCTTTCGCAAAGAAGGTCGTAGGTGATGCTCCAAAAACGAACAGTAATACTGTGTATTGACAGTCTGCCGTGGAGGATCGTAATTCGTTAGGATAACACAATCACAGTCGAACACGAGAATCACCATAACTTTCACCATACTGGGGCTCTTGAACAACTTAATGACACTGTCGTGCTGTATCTCTGGCACATTCAATCTTGATGCAACTCCGTTATTCCTGTTTCGGAAACAAAATGACACCATTATGTTAGACCACTCGCTCACAAGTGACTGTGATTCTGTGCACGCCGGTGATGTGGGATGGGCGAGGTCATTTGCTCGGAGGTAAGTTAGGTATGTCAACAACGTGTGCTATCAGCGACAATAGTAGACTCCATTGCATAGTGTCTCCACAGCAGTTGAAGTTCCAAACCTCATATAGTATTTTATTTTTATTATTTATTGGAAACCTGTTTCAATGGACCAAGCCATCATCTTCAGGCTCTTGTAATAGAGTAATCTGCATTTTGCTGCGTTAAAAACGCACGTTCATAGAACATTGTAGCAAGGAGGTTCGCCTTGCAATAATGTTCTATGAATGTGTGACACTAGTTATTTTGTTGTATAATAGCGTAATCTGCATTTTGCTGCGTTAAAAACAACAAAATAACTGGTGTCGCACGTTCATAGAACATTATAACAAGGAGGTTCGCCTTGCTATAATGTTCTATGAATGTGTGGCATCAGTTGTAGTTTTTGACGCAGCAAAATGCAGATTACCCTAATATAAAGGCCTGAAGATGATGGCTTGGTCCATTGAAACTGGTTTCCAATAAATAATAAAATGAAAATACAACTGACCGCATTATTATTCATTATTATATATACGGCTTAAGCTCCAGCGTTCAATACATAAGATGGACAAAATCAACCTAAACCTCATACAGTAAAACTTCCCTTAACGGACACTTCCCAATAGCGGACTCCGCTGAATAGCGGTCATTTCAAAATTCCCCTGCAAAACAGCATTAGCCTTTATGCTAAAATTATTCCGAATAGCGGACATTTTCAGTAGCGGACACGGACACCTTAATATGTCTCCCAATAACAATCAAAACTTCCAAATAATTTACAGCGTGAAAGAATCAGTGCACTCTTGCGTGTCAAAAGTCTGAGTGCCGTCAATTGTAACGTGTGTTGATTGAAGATTTAGCGTGTTTCTTGTTCGTATTGCGCGGTTTCATGGCACTGCCATCTATTGGAACTTCTCGGAAGTTCAGTACGTACAGTATTGCTTCATGCCGAGCAGAGAAATACAATCAGAGTGCGGCGCCAAACACTTCCCGCCTGTTGTCGGTACCACAGACGAAGCCAAGCTTTCAACAGTTAACGCACTGTTGTGTTTCAGCGTGGGCTTGGGTAGGACAGGGGAGAGGCGATAGGTGTATCGAATGTTTTCATTCGATAGCTGCCTCAGCCTGGTTTCAAAAGTCAAAAGCTTTGTCTAATGCGTCTTGAGTGTTTTCTTGTTGTTCTTCTCTGTGTTTTCTGTTTGAAGTTTCGTGCTCGCGCTACATGCTTTAAAATGTCCTGAGCCAAATACCAAAAAAGAATCATTCGAGTGCGTGTAAAATAAATAAAATAAAAAATAAAGGTATTTCAACGTCGGTATGAGTGCGATTACTGATTCAGAAACAAATTGATCAGAAATTTAAACATGTTGTTCCATTCAAGCGTCAAGCAGTGCAATGAAATCTCGAAAAAGAATGAGAAATTTTACTGAATTTTAATCTGCTAAGCGACTGATTTATCAGTCACCTGTTCCTCTCTTTATGCTTTTCTTCAACTACTTTGAGTATTACTGTTTTCGCATAGCTTTTTTTTCCCTTATTTATCGTTACTCTTTTACTATAAGCCTCATCCATAGATACTTTGTTAGCAGCTGATTGTTATTCATTCCATAATCTTTGCACTTAGCGTTGATTCAACTACTACATGTATATTTATTAAGCAATAGTACAAAAATGTAATTGTTAATTTTATTCCATTATATGAGCTATCTTTATTACAATCTATTTGGTTCGAAACTGCTTGAAATGTCTGTAATCGACTTTTATACGTTCTATAGCCTTATTGTATACCAATGCACTTGTTGGTCTGTATAGAGACCAGAAGAATGGCACTCAAGCGCCCGAAACCGGTCGTTAAAGATCAAAATAAATAACAACAAGCAACTGGTTGCTGCATTTCATTAATTTATAGAAGAGAAAAGGTTCAGTTACAAGAGGCTTTATTTTTGTGGCATGAACAAATAAGAGCCTAAGGCGTGCTAGTTAAGGTCCTATACTTCGTCTAAAAGCGAGGACTTTTTATAAGTTCATTGAAGAAAAGGAGGAAGAATACCTCGGAAATTACGGCTGACTGGATCGGTTCAAGAAGCGGCGTGGCATTCGCACGTTTTACGGCCATACTTAGCGGTATTGACGCCATTCGGTGTGTTTCACGCGTGAAAACAAGGAGACTTTGGTTTTTATCTGTGATTTTCGATATGCGAACCGGCCGCCATACCGATCGTTTCGGATAAACGGTAGTTTACCATTTTGTATTTTATCCTTTTCTTAACAGCGGACATTTCTTAAAAGCGGACAGTTTTATTTTCCCCATTGCCGTCCGTTATTCAGAAGTTTTACTGTATATGTTTCTGGAGACTTTCTTGGTGTATTTCAGTAATGAAGTATTCTTGGATTATTAGGGAGTGGTATTTTCTTTTTGTCGAAACATTTCAATGAATTTCGCAACCTTAATGTTCACTTCGCCTAAAGATTAATGGATACGGAATCCATTCGAACCGTTGCGACTAAGCCGATGCCACTCGGCTAATAACCTGGGAAGATTTCATACGTAGGAAGTTGGTATAACTTCCGTGAATAGCAAAGATGTAGAACAAAAGTTGGATTAGTGAAAAAGTTGTGCATTTCTTTTTTGAATGAACCCGGTAGTTCATCTGTGGCTGGCGTATAGTGCAACAAATGTAGAGCTTACGTGTGGGGCCAGGTGGACGCGCTGATGGACGGCATCGACTTCTACACGAAGATCACGCGCGCGCGCTTCGAGGAGCTGTGCATGGACCTGTTCCGGTCGACGCTGCCGCTGGTGGAGAAGGCGCTGGCGGACGCGAACCTGAGCAAGGCGGCGGTGCACGACGTGGTGCTGGTGGGCGGCTCGACGCGCATCCCGCGCATCCAGGCCATGCTGCGCGAGATGTTCCACGGCAAGCAGCTCTGTGCGTCTATCAACCCCGACGAGGCCGTCGCCTACGGCGCTGCCGTACAGGTGCTCTCTGCTTCCTGCCTGCTTCTCCCACACTAGAGAGACACACAAACCGCTATAGGCACGCGTATTAGACTTAGCTGTAACATGCGCTTGCTGCTTGAGCCGCTAACGATATCACGCAAACCAAAAGAAACATTCTTCGTTTGTGTGGCCATAATGTCCGTAGTTGCTTTGATAATTATGAATAGCAGTGGTTGTCCGTCTTTGCAACTACAATAAAAATGCGATTTTTTCTCACCAGACGCGTTTCGTTTTAATGATAGTAAAACATCTTCAGTAGTCTGTAATAATAGAAATCTACAGTTTGTTTTGTATTTAGATCGAAAACAGTTCTTAAATGGACCACGAAAAGTAGGCCTAATGTTTGTTACTTACGGAAATTTTGTCTTCTTTTCGCTTCACATCATGAAATGCCGGTCTCTTTAATGCAATACCGCCGGTTCTTCATGCTGGGTCGTTTTCTCACTACTTTCATTGTCACTTTTTCACTGTTCATAGTTGTTTTCCACAGATCAGAAGTGTTTGTTTTTGTTTTTACTGATTCGGTATCACGCCTGGAAGTAGTGAAATCGCGATAAAATTTAAGCAAACCGCTCAGATGTGACTAATACAAATCTATCTGGATCTTGCACGATGGGAATCCCAACGTTTCTGTAATATGAAAGGATTTTGATGAGTGGAGGGGGGGGGGGATTTTCCTTTGATGAGAAGATTCGTACAGAGTTTTTATTTGAACGGCTCTATGACCAAGGAACAGATTTCTACACTGCTTGCCGTCCATAATGTAACACCAAAAAGGGCCAGAAATATCAGAGCCAAATTTATGTGTAGTGTAGAAGAAGAACAAATCAGTATTGAGTGTTGCTGTCATTTCCGACTATAACCAGTGCTACCCGCTTCAGCATTGTAACAGATAGGCTTGGAATGTGTTGGGAGGGTATAGCAGGCCATGCTGCTTTCACATATTACCAGAAGTTTTACTGGTGTAGTAGCGGATCTATCCCGAGCAAGGCGTTCCGCAATCGTAAACCATATATTGTAGATAGGCGAGAGAGCGGGAGAATAGTCAGGTCAAGGCAGCAGTGCAATTTCGTGGGTGGAGAACAAGTCTTGAATATTGCGTGCCACGTGTCGTTTAGCAATATCGTGTTGGAATGTGGCCGGTGGCAAGCTCCCAAGATATAGGAGGACAACAGGGTACAACACTTCAGAGACATAACTCCGGTTCATTACTACATTGGAATGCGGAAGTGGAGTCCAGTACTGCTCGAAACTATAATAGCAGGTGCAGGACCAATATGGGGAGGTATAAGGTAAGAGTTTGTCCACGACGGTGGAGGGAAGGTGTTGGAAGTGGGCATCCAAGGTCAATTAGTTAAAGTTGTAATACAAGATTTCATTTTAAATCGTGACGCGTACGCCACATTATTACTGCAAAATGTAATGATTGATAGACAGGGCTACAAAATGAAGAGACCGAAGGAAGATTAAGGTTTAACGTCCCGTAGACTTGAGAGGCTGTTGAAGTGTTGCCTTATACGTCACCACACTGCTTTTGCACTCGCTATTATGGTTTAGAGTAGTACTGGGTTCCACTCCCGCATCCCCGCTAGCACGCACTGCCAGTACACAAACCAGCCAGCGTTACCTCTATGAAGTGTTACTCTTTCATGCACAGCAATATAAGACAAAATTAGACCCTTGTTGCACAAGTCTTTTAGCTCTTAAACAATTTTATTAAAAAAATTGGTGAAATGTTGTAGAATTACGTTGTAATGAGAATGTCAATAAACATTACATTGTTTTTCAAAAACGTTTTTCGACAACAGTGGTGGTATATTAAGTGTACTACCACCCTGGGTCCTCATCATTAAAATCACGTCTTTAGCTGACTAACTCTGACCCTAAGGGTATTTCAGAATGGAGTATTGCATTAAACTCATCATACTTTAGTATTTCCCTAAAGTGTTCCATTATAAACTGAAATGGAAGATAACACCTTGAGTTATGTGGGTGAGGGTGGTACTAATTTTGAACTCTGAGTTACTCATGAATTAAACTTTTTCTATAGAATAAATCCAGGAACCGTGACGTTCAAAGTGATTCCAAACGTACAGATATCATTGTCTTACCTGTACAAAAAATATGAATCAACAATATATCACGAAAAGACGGACACAATACGTACTTGACCGCAGAGGGGAAAAAACGAGCAACACTTGTATGCTATGGGAAATAATGATCGCTGCAGGTGAGCGAAACTAGTCTTCACAACTCTCGGACATTGTGGGAACTACCACCTTACATACAACATTCATGCTGTATGAATTAGAGCTTCATAATTATGTGGTACGTTTTTTGTACCACGACACATTTATGCGAGACAGAATTGTGGTACACAAAACGTACCACAAACCCTGAAAGACAGCCAGCGTGACTCGTATGAACTGTTGTGCTATCTTTGGAGATTGCCGACGGCCGCATTGCAACTGGATAAATTACAATCACGTGTGGCACGCAACGTTCAAGACTTTTTCGTCGCCCATCTGATTCCACTGCTGCGCTGGCCTCCCTGTCATTTCTACGTTTTGCCTACCAAAAACGTATTGTCTGTGAATGCCGAACGGGATGCACCACCTGCTGCTACACGAAATGAGCTTTGGCAATATGTGGAACCAGCATGGATATATATACGAACAGCAAGTAATTTATATATATATATATATATATATATATATATATATATATATATATATATATATATATATATATATTACTTGCTGTTCGTTAGTCTTGCTAAAGCTCGAGAACGGATTTGGTTAATTTTAGTCTTGAAATATTCGTGATAAGTCCAGGGAAGGTTTAAACGGTGATAAAATATGGAAAAGTTGCCCAGAAAAGAGGAAAATCGGGAAAATCTGAAACAGATTTTTCCAGTGGGATATCAATACCGTTCGTCCAGTTGCGATAAAATTTTGTACATTTCATGTTGAAAGCAAAAGGAAGGTTCGCATCAAATAAAAATTTGGAAAAGTCCCCCGGAAAGAAGGAAAATTTAGGAAAAACTGAAAGCAGTGACTATAGGCACGACGGAGAGGGGTATTTTTTTTATTTGTTCATAATAGTCTTGGAAAAGTTTTCAATAATAAAACAAATAAATAAACAAATTAATAGGGACAGTTAGAAAGGAAAGTCGCAAAATTCGAACAAGTTCCTTTTTCAGTGTGTTTCTAAATGTACTCAACATAATAAATTGAGAACCGTTCATCCACTTGCGATATAATTTTGATTATTTGACGTTCAACGAAGGATGAACGTTCTTGTTAACTAAAATTTTGGGAAAGTTACCCGGAAAATTTGGAAATTCGCGAGAAACTGAAAGAGCTTTTTTCAATGGGATATTAATCTCATTCGTCTGGTTGCGATAAAATTCTCCATATTTAATGTTCAAAGCAAGAGTAACGTTCTTGTAAAAATACAAATTTGGAAAAGTTTCCCGGAAAATTGGAAAATTCACAAAAAATATAAAGAGGTTTTTCTATGAAATATCAATACCATTCATCTGATTGCGATAAAATTTTGCACATTTGACGTTCAAATTGAGAGGAAGGCTTTAGTGAAGTAAAAGTTTGGCATAGTTGGCCAGAAAATAGGAAAATTTGTGGAAAACTGGCAGGTACTTCTGTTGTTCTGCCGTTCTATCCACTTTTTACAAAAGGGACAATGCATTTTTAAAAGTTAATTATAACTTCTGAAAAATAGTTAAGAAGTCAGAGTAAACAGCTTTTCCATAAAGTAACTAATGTTCGATATTTCGCTTTATATACTTAAAAAAATATTTTGAATTACACACTTTCTAAAGTATCATATCCGGTACTTCAGCGCTAAAGCTATCTCCACACCAGACTTCATCACAATAGATTCCGTAATTCATTTTTATCTTTGTCACTTCATATACGGGTTCAGGTCGTGTAAAGCGAACTTTAACCTTTCAAAGTATATTTCTTAACGAACCCAACACAACAACCAAGTCATTATTTTACATTTTTTAAATCTAAATTATCCTCGCAATTTTTCCATATTTTATCTGCGTTGAAATCTTCCCTGAACTTCCACGAATGTGAGATGAACATTATCCTGGACATGCGTGCGTGATTTGCCCACTCTTTCCACCCACTATCGAGCCGATACTAAAATTAAGAGGTAAGTGATACGAAGTTCTCCGGGTCATCTACTATACCCTAAAAATGCACCCAGGAACCTCTTTAATTCAATGCCGAGGTCTGTTTTCGTCATCTTTCTCACTTCACTCGGGGCCATATTTTTAATCATGTGATCTTTATACACCATAACGTTTTCGGACCTTCTAGATGTATTGTGGAAGGCCGGCAGTCGGTCATCGAAAAACTCAATGATTGGTAGACCGTCCCGACAGTAAATTACAGAGACTTAGTGACTAGTTAGTGTCATGTATCTGTGTTGCTTCGAAGTACATTGCAACAGTCAAGAAAGTGACGTGTCAGTTAAAATAATGTGCATCTTATTACCTGACTCCCTTCAGGCACGAGGTGGCTGCACAGCCAAGGAGGCAACAGGCAGTCTCCTTCTTACTTGAGATATAACACGATGTTATGACGAATAACCAACATTCAGATACTGTGCGAATGCCCGATTTTGTCCACCATTGCAACTTTCCTCTGTAATGATGCAGAAACGTGGTGCCCTGGAGCTGAACGACGCTTCAAACCGCGAGGTTCGACACTTGCGAGAAAAAGGTCAGAGCTCATAATTTTCGTGTCATATTAAGTTGTGTTACTGATATTTCATTGTTACCAAATTTCGTTACATTTCTGACCAATGGCACCGTGGGCGAGGCAAGTTCATTCCACGTCCTCTTATCCACAATTCAACTCCTCTTTTAATAGTCCTGCGACGGGGGTGAGAATGACCACACCCGGTATTGAAATAGTGGTTTTCATATGGGTGGTCGAGTGAAACATCCCAACCATACCGCTGCTTCGACTCAACTTGAAAAGGGCCTGAGGAGTCCTCTCAAAGGACGTTAATGGAGCGTTGGTTGACAGATATTTCACCGCCGCAGTCGACAATTGAGAGTGCGATAGGCCGGCGTTCTTGATAACGTCTCACACTGTTGACACCACTGTATATCTGAACCATGGTGGACATGTGGGGCTGTAGTTCAGTGATCGTGATCCACGCCTTTCGAGTGCAGAGTGACTGAGCTATCCCGGTACGCTTCACGGTCCGTCATCAAAGCAAGTTTGGAAAATAGGAAGGCGAGATACAAGCGGAATTTGCTCTGAGAATGGGCCGTGGAGCCTTCCGGGATATCTCAGACGGTAGAGCGATTCCCCGCGAAAAGCAGAGGTCTCAGGTTTGAATCCAGGTTCTGACACACAGTTTTAATCCGCCAGGAAGTTTACATGTCATTCTGGACGATATTTACATACATAGTTCGTAAATTGCAAATTCTCCCCACATCTGCTGCTGTTCTAAAGATGGACAATCGATCTGTAACACATGGAAATTTGTGCCGGACCGAGACTCGAACCTGGGTCTCTCGCTTTTCGCGAGCGGTCGCCTTAACTCCTCGGCCACCCGTGACCCCTTGCGGTGGTAGTATTGTGTCTCTCCCTCACTTAGTATAAAGTGTGCGAGCATTTGAGGGATAGAGACAAGTGTTACACATGGAAGTTTGAGTCTGGCTGGGGAGCGGGAGACACGGTTTCGAGTCTCGGTCCGTTACAAATTTTCATGTCTTACAGATCGACTGTCCGTATTTGGAAGAGCAGTAAATGTCGGTAAATTTCGTAATTTAAGAAGTATAATGGAAATATTTTCCACTGCTGCGGATCACTGCCAACATCTGTTCCTGTGGAACAGACAATAGTAAACATTCTGGAAGAATAAAAAAGATAAGAGGAATCGCTGCACTACATCAGAACGTCTGCCAACGTCTGTTCCTCTGGAACAGACAATAGTAAACATTCTGGAAGAATAAAGAAGATAAGAGGAGTCGCTGCACTATATCAGAAGAATATTGTAACAATAAGACACTGGGGTGGAGGATTGTCCTCCGTAAAATTAGAAAAAAAAATTAATATTAGGTGTTAAAGATGCCAATATAAAATGTTTGGCATATTAGACTAAGTAAAATAGCTGCAAATAAAACTATGACTTCGAATATTGAAACATTTCGACCGTTTCGGGAAGGGGGGGGGGTTGAAGTAAATTCAACGACACAGTTGAAAATTTGTTCTGGGTCAGGATTCGAACCCAGATTTCCCGCTTCAGGCCAGCGGTCGCCTTATCCAATTAGGCTATCCAGGCACGCTTGATTCATCTCGCTCGCAGCCTGTACTGGTTTCCAGCAAGGAATCGAGCGTTTGAATGCGTCCGCATTGAAATTGTCATTGCCTGTTTTGGCATATTTACAGTTACGTATTAAACATTTCGATTTCGTAAATTTACGACCGAACTGTATACTAATGCTGTCTGTTCTTCCGGACATACCCGAAAAGAACAGACACCATATCAGTAATTGTAATTGAAAGCCGGTTGCAGTGGCCGAGTGGTCTGCGGCGAGCAAGTCACAGTATGCACGACCGCTACGTTCGGGGGTTGGAATCCCCCTCGGGCATGGATGTTTGTGTCGTCTTTAGTGTAAGCTAGTTCATAAGTAGTTTGTAAGTTTAGGGACTGATGACCCCGCAGTTAAGTCCCTTAAGCTTAACAAACATTTGAACATTTAGTAATTGTAAATATGCCCAAAACAGGCAATGACAATTTCAATGCGGACGCATACATACGCTTGATACCTTGCGGGAATGTAGTATAGGCTGCGAGCAACTGGAATCAATGGGCAGGGAGCTAGAAGTTAAGAATTTGACGTGGAAGGGAAGCGTGCCTGGATACGCCTAACTGGTTATGTTTGTTAAGCTTATTATTCGTACGCGACAGCGACAAGATTCAAACAGGCTTGAATCTCAAACGTCGCTCGTTGTAGCGCGCGACACGCAGCGACAGGCAGCGCCACAGTCGGCGCTCACGCAGGACACTCCCGTAGCAGTACATGTAGCCGTCTTTTGTCGCGTGAAGCTGTCGCGCTCTGTCGCTAGAATATGTAGCCCACGCAGGCCGCGGCCTAAGGGAGCCGGGCGCCGGGCGCCAAGTGCCGTGGCTCATCGCGCCCGGTGAGGGGTCTCAACGCCCTCTGTAATAAAAAAGCTGAGCTAAATGAACAAAGAACGAACTGAAGCGATGACCGCAAAAGGTGGATCTACCTAAAAAAAATAAAAAATAAAAAAAAAAAAAATAAAAATGGTTAAGGTGACCGCTGGTAATCTGAGTTCGAATCCCGGTTTAGCACAAATTTTCAACTTAAGAAAAATTTGATTACAGTAATTATGAAAATAAAAACGCAGTGTCCTGTACAACGACTAACTTTTGCAAATATTTTGGACATAAAATTAGTAGGAATATAAATAACTAGCTTAATTTCTGCTGCTTCTCACGCGCAGGGTGGATGGTCTGCCTTGGTTGTTTCTACTTTTAAATATAAATTTTCATAGATTCAGCTTTAAAAATGCTTTTCTAATCATGTATTTTGATACAACTTGCCATCCTCTGTTGCACCATTGATGACAGAAATCAAAACATCCCCAAAGATTTTTTTTTTTTTTTAATTTTTTTTTAAATTCTAACCGTGGGGCCGGCCGCGGTGGCCGAGGAGACAGAGGCGCTTCAGTCACGGTCTGCTCGGCCACTACGGTCGGGGGTTCGAATCCCCCCTCGGACATGGATATTTATGCCGTCTTTAGTTTAAGGTAGTTCATAAGTAGTTCGTAAGTTTAGGGACTGATGACCCCGTAGTTAAGTCCCATAAGCTTAACAAACATTTGAACATTTGAATCTAACCGTGGTTCCAAATCCAAATTTTCGCATTTCTAACATCAATATAGTCTTAGTAGCACCCTTGAAATATTTTCCCTTATTTCACCCGCTTAAAATGGTTGAATATCCAAAAAAATCAAACCACGTGTTTTTAAAATTCCAATCAAAAATCTAAATCCGAATTTTTGTATTTCTTACTTCAAAATTGCCTTAATAGCAATGTATTTTCAAAAAACCGCTAATCCCTATATCACCCCCTTCGGGATGGGAATATGGAAAAATCGCTGATGGCTACAGTGTAAGAAACAACGTCTACAAATTTCAAGATTCTATCGTCTGCAGATTGACTTTTCAACGCCGTTTTCTGTCTGTTAGATACGGATCGAGAACGCCAAATTTAATTCTTACACTTTGGCATCCATCTTGGTAGCTTTACTTTTGTAAGTGCAATATGCTCTTATTTTTCTTTATTCAAAGTTCAAATGTTTGTACAGCTTATGGGACTTAACTACGGGGTCATCAGTCCCTAAACTTATGAACTAACTAATACTAAGAACGGCACCAATATCCATGCCCGAGGGGGGATTCGAACCCCCGACCGTATGGGCCGTGCAGACCGTGACTGGAGCGCCTCAGTCCCCTCGGCCACCGCGGCCGGCTTTCTTTATTCGTACGCTTTTTGCAGAGAAACAATCGAAGAATGTGCATCACGTTTCATTGTATATGACCTCTTTCCTATTATTGTGACAAAAGTCATCGCTTTTCTTCAGTTCGAATTTTATATAAGCTGACGACTTTCAACCACTATATCTTCCACCCTCTTATAGCTATCGGCACGGAACTGCTATGGTGTACAGCGGGTGACTATATACTACAACAACACAGAGCGATCGTTCGTCTCCGTTGTGCAGTTTTTGCAAGATCGTTCGTCTCCATTGTGTAGTTTTTGCTGAAGAGCAAAATATTGGCACCCAGACGTAGAATTTTATATAAGTCGGTAACTTTCAACTTCCATATCAAGGACTCAGATGGAAAATCAGAACTAAGCAAAGAGGTGAAGGCTGAACTGTGGAAGGAATATATAGAGGGCCTATACAAAGGAAATAAACTTGAAGGCAATATTCTAGAAATGGAAACGAAGTGGAGGAAGATGAGATAGGAGACATGATCCTGCGAGAAGAATTTGACAGAGCGTTGAAGGATTTGAGTCGAAACAAGACCCCTGGAGTAAATGATATTCCGTCTGAACTGCTGATATCGTTAGGAGATTCTGTCATGGAAACATTGTTCCACCTGGTATGCAAGATGTATGAGACAGGGGAGATACCCTCCGACTTGAAGAAGAATATTGTAATTACAATTCCAAAGAAAGCAAGTGCAGACAAATGTGAAAATTACGGAACTATCAGTTTAATAAGTCATGGTTGCAAAATACTAACACGAATTATTTACAGACGAATGGAAAAACTTGTGGAATCCGACCTGGGGGTAGATCAGTTTTGGGTTTAGGAGAAATGTAGGAACACGGAAGGCAATACTCACATTACGACTTATCTTAGAAGATAGGTTAAGGAAAGGTAAACCTACGTTTTTAGCGTTTGCAGATTTGGGGAAAGCTGTTGACAATGTTGACTGGAACACACTCTTTCAAATTTTGAAGATATCAAAGAGAGACTTACTTTGTACTACAACAACAGAGAGAGGGAGTTCGTTCGTATCCATTGTGTAGTTTTTCCTGAAGAGCAAAACTTTGACACCCACACGTAGATTTTTATATAAATCGGTAATGTACAACTCCTATATCTTCCACCCCGCTATCGTTATCAACCCTCTGCCACATAGTGCACAAAGGGGGACTGATACCTACTACCACATACAAACACCATTCGTTTGCGACTTGTAGTTTTGGCTGCAGAGTGAAATATAGGCACAAACATCTGAATTTTCGTATATATATATTGAGATAAGGAATTTAAAATTAATATATTACAGTATTTATTTTGTTTTATTTTATTATATACTATTGTTTCATGATATTTTTTATGTTTGTGTTGTTTTTTTGTCGGAAATTCTTGCAAAAATAGAAAATTATAAGGAAAAGTTGAAGTGGTGCGTAAGAGCGGCGAGTGCAGTTTTTGTGTTGTGCGTGTGCCAGGCGGCGATCATCAGCGGCGACAAGAGCGCCAACCTGCAGGAGGTGCTGCTGGTGGACGTGACGCCGCTGTCGCTGGGCATCGAGACGGCGGGCGGCATCATGACGGCCGTCGTCGAGCGCAACACGCGCATCCCCTGCACGCTCACCAAGACCTTCTCCACCTACTCCGACAACCAGCCCGCCGTCACCGTACAGGTCAGTTCATCGCGTACACGATGCGTGCTTACGGTATTTCGACCCAAAAGTGCGATTGGATAGGGGATTTCCTGTCAGAGACGACACAGTTCGTAGTAATCGATGGTAAGGCATCGACTAAAACAGAGGTGATATCGGCCGTTCCACAGGGTAGTGTTATTGGTCCTCTGCTCTTCCTTATTTACGTAAACGATTCAGGGGAAAATCTAAGTAGCTCTCTTAGGCTGTTTGCAGATGACGCCGTCATTTACCGTCTAGTAAAATCCTCTGAAGATCAAAATCAACTGCAGAACGATCTGAATAAGGTATCAGTATGGTGTGGCAATTGACTCATAATGAGAAGTGTGATGTCGTCCACATGAGTACGAAAAGAAGTCCGTTAAACTTTGTTTACAAGATAAATCAATCAGAAGTGAAGGCCGTAAACTCCACAAAATACCAAGGAATTACTATTACTTCTTACTTAAATTAAAAGGAACACGTAGATAATATCGTGGGAAAGGCGAACCAGAGACTGCGTTTTATTGGCAGAACCCTTAAAAGATGCAACAGAACTACTAAAGAAACTGCGTACACTACGCTTGTCCGCCCTTTTATGGAATATTGCTGCCCAGTGTGGGATCCTTATCAGGTGGGTTTGACGGAGGACATCGAAAGAGTCCAAAGAAGGGCAGCTCGTTTCGTATTGTCGCGATACTCGGGAGACAGCGTTAGGGAAATGATACAGGATCTGGGATGGGAATCATTACAACAACGACGCTTATCGCTGCGGCGTGGGCTACTTGCGAAACTACAATCGCCAACATTCTCCTCCGAATGCGAAAATATATTGTTGACTCCCATTTACATAGGTAGAAATGATCATCAGAATAAAATACGAGAAATCAGAGCTCGAACAGAGAGATTCAGGTGTTCGTTCTTCCCGCGCGCTATTCCAGAATGGAATGGGAGATAAATAGAATAATTGTGGTTCGATGAACCCTCTGCCAGGCACTTAAATGTGATTTGCAGAGTATCCCATGTAGATGTAGAATGCAACGTACAGGGTGTCCGAAAAGTTTTTCCCTGATTACATAGATTGATAATTCAGGCTAGAAGTAAGATACAAATATGAAACTGGTGTCTAATTGTTTACAAACTATCATAGTTTTTTTCACGCATCAGTAAACGTCCACGTGAGCACCCTCGGTAGCACATCTATGCATATATTCAATTTCCGTCCACACATTAGCCAACATCACTGGAGGGATCGATTCAACGACTGTGGTTATCCGTTGCAGCAGGGTTTCAAGATCTGGTACACATGTTCGGTACAACTCGTTCTTGACATAACCTCATAAAAAGTAGTCTAAAGGAGTTATGTCAGGAGAGCGTGGAGGACAAATCGTTGGACCATCACGACCAATCCATCGCCCAGGAAAGGTCATATCGAGATAGGCTCAGATATCCAATCCCCAAATGAGGAGGTGCACCGTCTTGCTGAAACAAGACATCGGAGCCATACTGAAGCAGCTGAGGAACAGCATGCAGTTACAAAATGTCTACCATACACTGCAGATGTGATGGTAGCCTCAACGAAGAAGAATGGCCCGATAATTCGATCGTGCAATAGCGCGCACCAAACATTCACCTTTGGACTGCCTCTGGTGCACTCCATGACCTCGCCAGGGGGTTGTGAACCCCAAATGTGCACATTATGGCGATTCACTACTCCACTGACAAAAAATGTCGCTTCGTCGGAAAAGGCAATTCGTCTGAGATAACCATCATCATCCTCAATACGTGATAGCATTTCCACAGCAAAGTCATATCGACGTATACTGTCGTTGGGCAACAAGGACTGAACGATTTGCAGTTTGTATGCCCGAAACAATAAACGTTTATGTAAAGTGTCATGGAGAGAGCTTTTTGGCATCTGTAATTCACGTGAGGCCCTGCGTACTGATTTCTTCAGACATCACAGAAAAGACTGCCTCACGGCTTCCACCCTGTCTGCTGAGGTTCTTGGTCGACCAGACCTCATAAGGTCAGCAACCGATCCTGTGTTCTTGAACTTCTCATACCAGGCTTTAATGCTCCTGACATCAGGTGGATTCCTTCCAAATGTTGTCTGGAAGTGTCCCTGGACTGTGGTTTATGATAGTGTCTCATGGTACCACAGGACAAATTGTGCCTTCTGATTGGTTAACATGGCTTCTTGGGTACTGCACCTCATCCACTACGTACGAACTGCGAACCTAAAACAGAAATAAAACTTTGATAGTTAGTAAACAATTCGACACAAGTTTCATATTTGTATCTTCCTTCTAGCCTGAGTTATCAATTTATGTAATCAGGGAAAGACTTTTCGGACACCCTCGGATATTGCTTACAATTGCAATTTGTGTGTGATACAGTTCGATATCTTTAGTTGAGGTTTACATGGTGTTTACCACAGTGAAAACTCTGTTCTCGTTGCCCCCTAATACGGTGTGTGATCACCTCGGACGGCCAGAAGTTGCACGCCTCCGTGGCATGAACAGTATGAGGTTATCAATCGGTTCTTGAGGAATATTTGAACATTATTCCACGAGTGCAATATCCAGCTCTGCAACCGTCGTGGGAGGTGCTTGCCTGTCTGCAATGCATCTGCTTGGTGCATCACAGACATGTTTAATCGGGTTTAAGGTCGGTGAACAAGTCGGACCCTCTATTGGTTCTATTCCCTCAGCTTCAAGCATGTCGTCCACCAGGGCAGCTCTGTGGGGACGACCGTTATCGTCCACCAGAAGGAACCCCCAATAGCTGCAGCCACCTCCCTGTTCGTCTGGTCCTGTGACACGAGGGTAGGACACAACAGAAGGTCGAAGGATCTCGCCTCTATATCTCTGAGCTGTTAGAGCTCCATTCTGAACGACATAGAGGTCTGCCAATACTGACTCCTGCCCACACCAATCGTTCACCAGTATGATAACGGTGATATTTCCTGCACATAAGCAGCATTGTTCCGAGTTCCACGTTCTCTCCAGATGGGGGAACGACAATTTTCTAGCTGAACCTAAAATGTGAACTCATTTGTGAACAGAACCCGGCGCCATTTGTTACGACTCTAATTCTGATCTTCCCTAACCAGTTTTTGCGCGCTAAGCTGTGTCGTGGTTCTAATGGAGCACACAAATAGGCCACCATGCATAGAGACCACATTTCCGAAAGCGATTTCGGATTGTTTGTGTTGATATTGCGCGCCCCGTTGCTGCCTGGAGGATGCGTCGCAGTTCAGTGGCATTCAGCCTCCCGTCTCGCAGGCGCCGTTAACCATCTTGGTCTTGCCCTTTTCTTTAACGGCACCTGTTGTCTGAAACCACGTCCAGTTCCTGGAAATTACATTTTGGGACACTCCAATAGCTGTAGTCACCTTCCTCTGTGTCTTTCCCGCTTTCAACCTTCCTATGGCTTTCTATGCGACAGGAAGACGTCGAACCATTAGTTCTTTCTGCCAATGTCAGTACTTCAGAAGTTGGATATCTCAACTGATCCGCTAAATGTTTTGACCAGTGTACTATGTAGTAGACTGCATCTTGTAACCGCCCTGTGCCTCTCGTATTGGAGGGCTTCCAAATACTCCGAAGCACTTTTAATATTTAGAAATCAGGTTTATTGACGTCAGTTGCCGGCCGCGGTGGCCGAGGGGACTGAGGCGCTTCAGACACGGTCTGCACGGCCACTACGGTCGGGGGTTCGAATCCCCCCTCGGGCATGGATATTTGTGCTGTCCTTAGTCTTAGCTAGTTCATAAGTAGTTTGTAAGTTTATGGATTGACCCCCCCCCCCCCTGGTTTAAGTCCCATAAGCTATTCAAACATTTGAATTTTATTGACGTCAGTTATTGTATGCCTCCTCTGAAAACGATATTCTTTTTAGGAATCAATTTGAGATTTTTGCCCCCCCCCCCCGCCTTGTTTCTGGGGCCTCCAAATCTTGAAAGCTTTATTATTATTATTATTTTATACACTGTCCCATGCCTCTCGTCCTGTGGGGGCCTCCAAATCTCAAAAGTTACTTTTTTATATAGTAATACATAAATTTGCAAGCGGAAGGGGGCCTCATTTTGTTTTGCTGCCGCCCTGGGACTCCGACAGCTTTAGTCAGCCAATTAGCTGCAGTGTACAGTTGACGAACCAAGAGGTAGAGATTACCTTTCAGCGTATTAAAAGCTTTGTTCTGCGATAGTTAACAGAAACGATCGGTGAAATGCGTGTCACTGAGACTTCCAAAAAGAGCAACTCGTCGGTGCGCGTGATTAGTGGGAGCACCTGTGACGAAAACGGCTGCACTTTTCAACGTTTCACGCGCGGCAGTTATAACAGCAGAACTTAACTGGCAGACTAATGTACAGGAAAAACGACTGCTGAATTAGCCATTAATTTGAGTAAAATTGTTTGGACAGAAAAACAGCACTGCGGGAGTTTTGTAGGTCTAACATGCATGGGCCGGCCGCGGTGGCCGAGGTGACTGAGGCGCTCCAGTCACGGTCAGCACAGCCACTACGGTCGGGGGTTCGAATCCCCCCTCGGGCATGTATATTTGTGCCGTCCTAGTTTGTAAGTAGTTATAAGTAGTTTGTAAGTTTAGGGACTGATGACCCCGTAGTTAAGTCCCATAAGATTTACAAACATTTGAACATTTTTTTAACATGCATGGAAGGATGGAACTGCGTAATCCTTAATAACGAAATTAAAAGCAAAGCTGTAAAAGACGTATTATCTGTACAGTTGGTGATTAAAAGGATTTGGTATGGTCCGATGAATCACTAATTACGTTGTTTTCTACAATACACTAAGAGCCTGCCCGCCTGCTTCCTACCATTAAGAATATGATTGGGTACCTATGTCGTGGCATTCAAAAAATGTTCAAATGTTCGTAGAGCTTATGGGACTTAACTACGGTGTCATCAGTCCTTAAACTTACAAAATACTTATGGACCAGCTAATACTAGCCGGCCGCAGTGGCCGAGTGGTCTGCGGCGTGCTAGTCACGGTCTGCACGGCCGCTGCGGTCGGGGGTTCGAATCCCCCCTCAGGCATGGATGTTGGTTCATAAGTAGTTTTTAAGTTTAGGGACTGATGACCCCATAGTTAAGTCCCATAAGCTCTACAAACATTTGAGCTAATACTAAGGACGGCACAAATATCCATGCACGAGGGGGGATTCGAATCACCCACCGTAGTGGCCGTGCAGAACGTGACTGGCGCGCCGCAGACCGCTCGGCCACCTTGGCTGGCTCGTGGCAATCAGCTGGTCCTATTGTTACCGCAGTCTGCCAATTTACTACGAATGAATATGTCGTAATCCTCGACAATGACACGCATTCGGGAGGACGTTCAGATCCACCTTCAGCCATCCAGACTTAGCTCTTCCTTGATTTCCTTGAATCACTCCATGCAAATTCCTGGGTGATTCCTTTGAAATGGCACAGCCGACTTCCTTCCCATTGCTAAGCAGACAATCTCTAATGACCGCGTTCTCGATGTCACGTTAAACCCTAATCTTCCTTTCGTTCTTCCTTCGACAGTGACCCGTTTACTAATATTATCAGTATGATAATGTATCCATAAACGAAGCTACAAAGGTTGAGCCACGTTTTGTGGAGCATCGAACATCTACCCTGGCAAACGCAATCGAGAGACCTTAATATCACTGATGCGTTCTCTACATCTTCTGACGGGACGATAAACCCTAAGCTTCCTTCCGTCTACATCTACGCTCCCCAAACCACCTTACGGTCTACGGCGGGGAGTACTTTATGCACTATTGTCACTTCCTTTTCCTACTCTAGTCGTTTATGGGTCGCGGGAAAAACGATTCGTGGAAAGCCTCCTTATGGGCCAGGATATATCTTATTTTATCTCTGTGGTTGTTTTTCAGATATCCGTAACAGGAAGCAATATATTGGTTGCCGAGCGCGGTGGCGCATTGGTAACACACTGGACTCTCATTCGGGAGAAGAGTGGTTCAAATCCACCTCCGGCCATCCGGATTTAGGTTTTCCGTGATTTCCCTAAATCACTGCAGGCAAATGTCGGGATGGTTCCTTTCAAAGGGCAATGGCCTATTTCCTTCCCCATCCTAGCCAAACAATTCGAGCGTAAGCTCCGCCTCTGATGCCCACGCTCTCGATGCGACAAGAATGCTCTCTGAATTTTGACAAAAGCCCATTCCGTGATTCAGAACGCCTCTCTCGCAGCTTCTGCCACTGCAGATTCCTAATCACCTATGTGACGCTTCTGCGCTTACGAAATGAGCACTTAACGAAACATGCTGTTCTCTATTGATCTTCTCTATGTGTTCTATTAACCTTACCTGGTGATGAACGATACTCAAGCGCTGGCCGAGCGAGAGTTCGTAACCTATTTCCTTTACTGACACAGTACACTTCCTGAGAATTCTTCTTATGGCAGTCTGGCATATGCCTTACCCATGATTGTCTTTATATGGTCGTTCTATTCAAATAGCTCTGTATGTCTACTCCCAGATATTTTACGGAAGTAACTGCTTCCAGTGTTTCCTGTAAAATGTGAAGTTGTGGTACACTAAATAGAAACGAAGTATCGTCCCCATTGTCTTGGTGTTAGCTGATAGAACGTGTCGTTTGGTGAGGAGTTAATGAATAGTGTAATACTGGGCTTTTACATTATTAAATAGCTTCTTTGTCAGCAGCATTGCACACTAGGGATAATCCGCATGAGCTGGCACTTTTTTTTAGACAGACTGGCATTGTACTTGATTTGGTGGAACCTCTATGCTTGATCTGGCCATTCAAAGGCATCTACTATTGTCTATCAATGCACACCCGTCTCACTGCTTGATTTCCTATCGCCCACATCTTACCAGCAGCAGAAAGTAGTGTAATTTTAATGGCCACGTAAAATGTACAATTTTGTAGGGTTTGTTAAATTTAAGAATCCCAGGTTCGAATTCCGTCCGCGGCACAAATTATTACAACACCCATAAGCAGCCGAGACTAAAAAGCCCCGTTTAAAATATATTTCTAAAATTTTGTGTGGCATCATAAATGTCTTTAGAAATTTCACAACTTAAACCCAATCATAGCTACCATATCTCGCCCGCGAATAGTGTTTACCTCCCATTAAGTACTTGCAAAGTTCTGAACTGTCACAAAGTATCAATAACAACACTCATCTGTACCAGACAATTTCATTAATATCATCAATCCCAACCAATTAAAAGCCACGATGAAAAGCTGTCAGGGTTCCAGCTGATTAGCAGTGTAAGGATTCTGCGATTTTTGTCGAGTGCCATACTATCATCTTCTGGTGAAGTGACGACAGCCGCGGCGGATTAGCCGTGCGTACTGGGGCGCCGTGCTGCAGTACGCACAGCCGTTCGCCGTCGGGGGTTAGAGTCTCTCCTCGGACATGGGTGTTTGTGTTGTTCTTAGGTTAGTTTACCAAAGTTGAAGTAGTTTGTAAGCTACGGAATAATGGCCAAGCAGTTGATTCCGATAGATTTACAAACAGGTTTCAGAAATTACTGAAGTGGCGATATTCTTTTGGAAGACTCATTAGTATACCGCACTTTCAGATGTCAAATTATCTTCATACTCAGTAGTAGCCACCAGGAAAGTCTACATTCACGCAATTTAAAGCTTATTGGTTATTATTCGACAGTGATTGTTGGTTGAAATTTGTAAAAAGTTTCAAGACACATGGAATTACAGACATTATCTGGCTGTGGCTCTGAATACAATCAATGACGAAAGTTCAATTTGTGCCCTAACGGGATTCGAATCCGGGTCTCCTGCTCACTACACAGGTGCACGACTGTCCAGACAAAATAGACAACACAGCACCATGGATTACTCTGGTACACCTCCCTTCAAATAAAAGTCTCAATTTATCCACACTCTACTAAAGTAAAGACCCTTCTCATTATTCCCAATACTAGTGGTATTTCGCCAGTTGGCGTTAAAAGGTCGAGCTTGGTGTGCATGGGATACGACAGACACCACATACGTAATTAACGAACCGCAGGGTGATGATCCCTCCAGTGCTGATAGACACCAATCTCGAAGTCTTGCGGGAATCGGCAAAATTCCACGGCTAGAGAGGCTAATTGGCAGAGACGCAACATCAAGTGTGTATGTTCAAATGTTTGTTAAGCTTATGGGACTTAACTGCGGGGTCATCAATCCCTAAACTTACAAACTACTTATGAACTACCTTATACTAAAGACGACACAAACTGGACTGGCGCGCCGCAGACCGCTCGGCCACTGCGGCCGGCAAGTGTGTATGGATAAGCTGGGAATTTGGCTCTGACGGGAGTCGTGCTAGGGCAGTCCGTGCAGGTATGGTGAGCATTGTATTAGTGGTGTTCATATCGCCGTCTGGCAGAAATTTTCATCGTTCCCCCTTGATGTATGTAATTCAATGATCACCGGTCTAATTCCTGTGTGTCTTGATTCATAAGTAGTATGCAGGATAAAAATGGTGTATTTTTCCTGCGTCAGTTCCTTGTTAGCTTGCTTCAGATGAATTAACGTTGCGACTTGTTTTGCAATGTATTTTCATAATTTGGATGAAGAAAGCAATGCAGAGACATTTAACATAAAACAAATATCTTAATGAATTCGTTTTATATCTTGGTAAGTAAGTGTTGTGCCTCGCCTACAAAGAATGAGAAGTAAAATCCATTTCAGAGAACGTTTGCTTTATTGCAGTTCTCTTAACAGAATTTTACTGGCCCACATCGCAAAACTACATAGATGATGCTTAGTTTCGACAACTTATATTGCCATTTTCGAATCTTTAACTATGATAATATAACGCCATGCTTTCCACAGGAATGAAAGCGAATATGACAGAATACAAATAAGAGGCATATCATGTATCACTAATCTAAGAAAAAAAATCTAATGTTTGTTAAGCTTGTGGGACTTAACTGCGGGGTCACCAGTCCCTAAACTTACAAACTACTTATAAACTACAAACTACCTTATACTAAAGACAACACCAACACCCATGCCCGAAGGAGGATTCGAACCCCCGACGGGGAACACCCTCGCGCATCGGAGCGTAGAGACTCAAATGCGTTCGGCCACTTCGCCGCGGTACGAAACTAATCACCTATGTCGTTGTCTCACTTCAAGAGTTGTTTTAATCCTGCGGAAAGCCTAACCAGATATTATCATTGTCATTTGAAGATTTGAAAGCGACAACACACGTTGTCAATCTGGGTAAATAAAATTGTCATAGGAGAACTATACAAAATTATCCCTAAAATCGCCTTCTAATCGGTACAGAAAAGTTAGGTAGTGTACTGTAATATGTAATTAACTTTGTTTACTGTCCTGTTACCAAGTACAGCTGCCATCGCCGCTCGAGGATGGCTGCGCCGTCTGAGTCGCCATATCACGAACTGCGCGGCCGCTCCCTACGAAGGTTCGCTTCTTCTCTTGGGCGCGCGCGCCTGCTTGTGTGTGTGTGTGTGTGTGTTGTCCTTAGGATAAGTTAGTGTAATGAGTCTAAGGACCGGTGACATTAGCAGTTTGGTGCGTTAAGAGGAAAAAACTGCCATCAGTCTGAAAAAAAATTCAAATGTTTGTTAAGCTTATGGGACTTAACTACGGGGTCATCAGTCCCTAAACTTACAAACTATTTATCAACTACCTTACACTAAGGACGGCACAAATATCCATGCCCGAGGGGGGATTCGAACACCCGACCGCAGTGGCCGCGCAGACCGTGACTGGAGCGCCTCAGTCCCCTCGGCCACCGCGGCCGGCGCCATCAGTCTGAAATTTGCTTCAAACATCACAGTGCTCTATTGGAGATGGTCTGTCGTTACCTTCTCCTAACCTTTGAACTGACGTACCCAGCCCATTGTTGGGCCCTACAGTCCCGATGTAAAG
This sequence comes from Locusta migratoria, assembly GCA_026315105.1. NCBI lineage: Eukaryota > Metazoa > Arthropoda > Insecta > Orthoptera > Acrididae > Locusta > Locusta migratoria. The sequence goes on from CM048744.1 coordinate 346,718,844, forward strand.
TCCGAGCCACGGTCCAGCCCATCAGTTTTCACAACAATAAACATTGTAACCTTAGTCTGCCACTAGGTCAAACAACTGGAAAGGGGCAGTAAAAATTCAAGGACTATCAGCACAATACGCACTTTTTCTAGCAAAATTTCGCGGTTTTTCGGCCGTATATTGCTAACGGACTAAGATGTACGAAAACTGAAAAATGTCGTTTATCGATAAATGTCTACAGGATGTATTGTAAATATTTGAACTATTTTATATGGTCAGTTATTTAGATATTTGCTATTCACGGTGCTAAAACGGCTAAAAATCGGGTTCTATGATTTTGTGCGAAACTATGATAAGTTTCAACCTTTGGACCTCGGTAACGGATAACAATATCGAAAAAATTTGAAAACGGTCTCGAGAATATCATCATAAGAACATATGGTAAAAATTTCGAAGATTTTCAATGAATGGGAAGTATCGAAGTGACCATCCCGACAATTCGTTTCTTTGATACCCAAAAATTATGGTTTTTTGAGATTTTTTCAGGAACCGCACATTAATGGAAGGAAGGAAGCTTAGGGATTTACGTCCCGTCGACAGCTTGGTCATTAGAGACGGAGCTTACGCTCGGATTTTTGGAGAAGGATGGGGGAGGAAATCGACCGTGCCCTTTGACAGGAACCATCCCGGCATTTGCCTTGAGTGATTTAGGGAAATCACGGAAAACCTAAATCTGGATGGCCGGAAGTGGATTTGAACCACCATCCTTCCGAATGCGAGTCCAGTGCGTTACCACTGCGCCACCCGCTCGGTCCGCACATTAATGAATGGTGCTTTTGTAAGCCGTTTAAAGTCCACCATATCCAACACGTCATATACAAAAGCCAACTGATTTGCTCAATTTGGATGGGCTCCAGGAAGTGTGTAACTTTGAAAAATTTGACGATATACTGTATGATAGCTGTAGTATACCCATTCTTCTAATATGTACACAAATGATCACTAGGCCAGCATCTATCCAGAATACTTTACCCCTTCACTCTGATATGAATAGAACCTGAGATATGGGCCCCTGAAGAATCGTAAATTCGCACGCGCCGTTTACGAACATAATAATGCGCGGCCGCTCCCGTCGGAGATTGGAGTCTTCTGTAGGGCGTGGATGTGTGCCTTTCTTAGCATAAGTGATGGGCTCAGCAGTTTGGCCCTTCATATTTTTGGAACAGATCTTCGAGGGCGAGCGCGCGCTCACCAAGGACAACAACCTGCTGGGCACGTTCGACCTGGTGGGCATCCCGCCGGCCCCCCGCGGCGTGCCGCGCATCGACGTCAGCTTCGACATCGACGCCAACGGCATTCTCAACGTGTCGGCCCGAGACGCCAGCACCGGCCGCACGCAGGTAGGCAACTGTAGCTTAAAGCACACACAAATATATACAGACGGGAAACCTCCGTAACGGCACAGAGTAACATATACAGAGAAGCATCCCCCTCTAAACCACTGTCCTACGCTCCCCTCGTAGTTCCGTAAGATGCTAGCAGGTGTCAGGCGGTTCCCCGGCTCAGTACCGGTAGACCACACTAGAGGCGCTTCTGAGGGTAGCATGGAGGGGAGACTGAGGGGAGAGCTCGTGCCGCCTGCCACGAGGCCACGGCTGTGTCCGGCGTGCCGGCGTTTGAGGGGAGGTGGTGGTGGGGGCAGCCGCTACCTGCCGCCTGCTCTGGCCAGTTTTAAAGGGCTGCTTCTGACCTCAGCGCCATCATGGGAACTGCTGACACCTACCCCACCCCGTACCCCTGAGCGTGTGACAGGGCCCTTATGGAGGTTTCCCGTCTGAATATTTTTGTCTGTGGTAAGGGCCCGGTCCCATGCTCATGGGTGTGGGGCAGGGGGTGCTGAAGCAGTTCTGTAAGATGTCCCATGATGGCGGTGCAGTCAGAAGCAGCAATTTAAACTTGCCTGAGGAGGCGGAAGGTAGCGGTTGTCCCAACCACCACCTCCCCTCAAACGCCAGCAAGCCGGACACAGCTGTGGCCTCATGGCAGGCGGCACGAATTCTCCCCTGAGCCTCACCTCCACGCTACCCTCTGACGTGCGAGAGGCACCCTCAGAAGCGCCTCTAGTGTGCTCCACCGGTACTAAGCCAGGGAACCTCCTGACACCTGCTACCATCTTACAGAGCTATGAGGGGAGTGTAGGACAGTGGTGTAGGGGGGACTGCTTCTCTGTATATGTTACTCTGTGCTTAAAGGCAACACATTGCCCGCCACATCACATCACGTCACCATCCACCAGAACATTCCGCTATGTATTTCTACTGGCGGCATTAACACTGTCTGTCACCGGATCATCACGTCATATCAAGCATTCTCGAGAAGAATGTTTTGACGGAACTGTCATCTGCTAACAACGAAATTTACGCGATTTTCATGTTATACTAGACGATTACATGGTTTATATGCGAATTGTTTTATTAATCTTTATTTTTTTATTATCCTTTGTTTTAGGTGTAAATTCCAAATGTTTCATGACGACTTAAATATTTTTCGCAATTGAGCAGTGGCGTATCCAGGACCATGTTCTGGGGTGGGGGGAGGGGGGGCTGTGGTCAAATCTGAAGGGGGGCTAACCGAGTACCAGTGCTGACGTGATTTCCAATTTAAAAAAAGGTTGTGCCTTTACTCTAAGCAGACGCTGCAGCAAGGTCTCAGGTGGGGGCTCCAGGGAGGGGGGGCTGAGGGGGGGGGGCTGCAGCCCGACAGCCCTCCCCCTCAATACGCCACTGCAATTGAGTGTCCTCCAAAAGTGAGGTCGGATATCTGAAGCCGAAATATGGTTTGTTTAGTAATATTGTAATAGAAACGAGTGAAGCAATTTTTTTAATGAGATTGTAATTTTATGACGCAATTTTCATTAAATATTTATTAATTTATTTGTCCTTATAATCTATTTCAGTACTTATGTTGTACACAAGATATTGGAGATAAAATTTTATCTTTTGGATTTACAATTTTCAGAAGATACACAGTTAAATTTCAATAGTAACTAGATTTACATAATTAATTATGAGACTGGGTATACAATGAATCTTTACAAACTTATTTACATAATTAATAATGAGACTGGGTATACAATGAATCTTTACAAACTTATTTCAAAGGTTACATAATTAATTATATTTCCTCATGCATAAGATACTCTGAGACAAAGCAAAAGCAGTTGTCTAGTAGGTAGGCTGTCACAGACTTTTTGAACTTTAGTAGGTCAGGAGAAGATTTGATGTGTCTGGGTAATCTGTTGCCTGCATGATATACACCTTTCTGGCACAATGTGGTGTTGCAGTGATTAATGTGTATGTCATTGTTTGACCTTGTATGGAGAATATTATTTTGATGAAAATTATTTTTTCTCCTCAGTAGACTTTGTTTTTACAAACATGAATACTTCCATAATGTACACACAGGAAGGGGGTAGGATTTTCAGGTCCTTAAAGAAAGGTTTGCAGGATTTTCTGCTGCTAGCTTGTTTAATTATTCTTATGATTGCTTTTTGCCTCCTGAAAACGGCTATGGCCTGGTGAGCACTTACCCAGAAAATAATACTATATCTCAGTAGTGAATGTACTTGTGCAAAATATACAGACCTAACTGTATCAGCAGAAGAGTTGTTGCAGATAATTTTGAGTACATACCTCATTTTAGATAATTTTGAATTTAGGGCTGCAATGTGAGTGCTCCATTTAAGATTTCCTTGAATGTGAATCCCAAGAAATTTTGTTTCAGGAGCAGCACTAATATTTTCGTTATCCATACATACTTTTGGTTGTACAACATTTTTATTCTGATCTTTATGGAAATTTATGAGTACTGTTTTCTGAGGATTTACTATTTGTTTATTTCTGCTAAACCATTCATACACATCCTTTGCAATGTCCTTTGCAGATGCAGTAAGATTTTCTTCATCATTCGCTTCAATCAGTAGACTAGTGTCATCTGCAAACAGTACTGGCTCTGGACCCCTAACGTGTAGTGGGAAATCGTTAATTAACACCAAGAAAAGAAATGGACCTAAAATTGAGCCCTTTGGAACGCTATGACTGACAATGCATGGTTCTGAAAGTTGTGTCTGGAGTTCATATCCATCAATATGCTTTATTTAGGTTATCTGTGAGCAATTTTCCAAATATGATTTAATCCACTCATTTGGAACACCTCTCACACCATAACGCTCAAGCTTTCTCAAGAGTAAAGAATGATCGATGACATCAAAAGCTTTTATAAGGTCTAAGAATAAACCTGAGATTTTTTTGTGATTGTCCACTGCATTTAATACATGACTTATCAGATTGAAAGTGGCTGTTTCTATTGAGCACTGAGGTCTGAAGCCATGTTGGCATTCAGAAAGAATATTATTTTTGGTGAAGAATGACTTTAGTTGTGAAAGGAACACTTTTTCGATAATTTTTGAAAATCCTGACAGTCGTGACACTGGCCTATAGTTACTCGTATAGGTCTGATCTCCTTTTCTATACAGTGGTACAACCAACTTTTGCTCATTTTAGCTGTTTAGGGAAAACACCACTTGATAAAGAACAATTGCAAATATCTAACAAGGGGAGGAGTAGAAGATTTGCTGATATTTTAATAATATAGTCTGGGACATCATCTAAACCAGAGGAATAATTACTCTTCAGTGTATTAATAGTATTTAGAAGTTCAGATAGGCCTTTTTTTTACTGGATTCAAAAACATGGATACATTATTTACTCCAGAATTTGAAAGTTCATCTAATGTTTTATTGGGTGGGTTTCTAACTTTTTCTTTTACTGATGTATCAGCAATAGTTGCAAAGTAAGAATTAAAATAGTTCGCAACTGCCTTGGGGTGTGTGACAGTTTCTCCATCCTGCAATATTTTTCTGTGTTGTTTTATTACCCGTAAGATCCCGCACAGCTTTCCACATGGTTTTGGTTTTGTTTGATGACTCCATAATATATTTATCATTTGCCTTAATTTTTGCATTTTTATTACTTGTCTTAAAACTGACTTGTATTTTTTGAAATAATTCTGGAAATCAGGATTGCTGTTTGTTTTTGAGAGCATGAAGAGTTCTCTTTTCCTTCTACAAGAGACTCGAATAGCTGGTGTAATCCAGTTATTGAACCTATCTGTTCTGGAAATAACTTTCTTTTTTGGGAAGGCTATATTAAAATTATGCTTGAAAGCATTCAAAAACATTTCAATCTTTTGATCAGTAGTAGGGGTTTCATAATCATTTGTCCAGGATAGTTTACTAATTAGGTAGTGGAAGTGTTCAATCTTTTTATGACTATAGCTCCTTTTATAGGTAATATTTTTAACACTGGCTGAAATGTGTTTAATAGGTATACATAATACCTGTAATAAATGGTTACTATAGCCAGTATTGAAGTTTTCTGAGGTGTAATTCTCCATGTTTACACATATCTGGTCAATCAAAGTGGCACTAGTTTTTGTTATATGGGTTGGAGAATTAACTGTCATATACAGATTGTAGGTCTTCATTATAATTAGGAATGTATCTCTTGAGAACTTTGGCTTAGAAAATCAATGTTAAAGTCCCCACAGAGTACCAAGGTTTTCCCAATTGTCTTCATTTGTCCTAGAGCAAGGTCTATTTTTTTTATTTTTTTTATTCATTTTTTTTTTTTTGAAAAAAAAAAAAAAAAAAAAAGACTCTTATATTGCTAGCAGGAGGTCTGTACATGCATAAAATAATAGTTTTTTTAGCCAGTAAGTCAACAGCTGATATTTCAAAATCTATATCACAATCTAACTTGCATACAGAGACTAAATTTTTACACTTCATATTTTGTTTGACATATATACAAGTTCCACCATGGTTTGTATCAACAATGTCAGCAGGTTTATATCAACAATATCAGTAGGCAAATCGCAATGGAAACGTAAACAAGCTCAATTTATGCGCTTATAAATATTGTTTGATGTGTTCGAATGTTTATTTTTTCGCTTGAAAATACATGTCGATGTTTTGAAATGTTGTTTCAGTTCCCAGCACTTTACCCCACTAAGTTGGCCAAAAACATACATTGTAAAGTTGATTTTCTCTGTCAATAACATTTTGTGTTGTCGTGTCCTCAATTCCAGTTTTAAATTATGACTTTCTATATAACAGATCGCCGCTCATAACCTCTCTTTCAACATCAGGTATTGGTATAAGCGAATTACATGACAGACAGTATGAATATAACTTGACGTGACAGTTCCATGACGTGATGTTAACCTGACGGACAGTGTGAATTGGTCTTAATGTGTCAACTGGATTGGTGACCTGTGTGCAGAAACACATTCTCCAGTTGTGTGCAAGGCGAATGCATTCCTTGAGGCGTGTCTGGCTCAGTTGCACGTTGCCTGTTGGGCCGTCCACTTCATCTGTTAAGCCAGTAGTCAACTGCATCCCACAACCAGTAGGCAACACGCAACTTAGGTGACCGCCTCTCCAAAATAAAGCAATGGACTCGCCCAGCGCCTAAGTTGAGAAGGCAGGGGCCACAACTTCCTGCATGAGCTGTACAACCACAATGTTACTGGCGAGGAGAATGTGCCAAACGCCACGATCCACCTCCTCAGAACCTTTGCTCGATGGAAGAGTGTTAAAAAAAGCAATTACTAACCACCAGCAACACACTTTATGATGAATATATGATTCCAACAATTGAAGTTGTTGACCCAATTCTTGAAATTACCTTTCACGATCTATAAGACCACTGCAAGGTACACTATGTGATGAAACGTATCCGGACAGCTGGCTGAAAATTACTTTCAAGTTCGTGGTGCCCTCCATCAGTTAATGATGGCATTCTGTATAGTGTTGGCCTGTTGGCCCACCCTTAGCTTCCATTCTTGCAGGCATTCATGCAATCAGGTGCTGGAAGGTTTCTTGGGGAATGGCAGCCCATTCTTCATGGAGTGCTGCACTGAGGAGGGGTATCGATGTTGGTCATTGAGGCCAAAACATCCCAAAGGCGTTCTATAGGATTTAAGTCAGGACTCTGTGCAGGCCAGTCCATTACAGGGATGTGTAACCACTCCGCCACAGGTCGAACAATATGTACAGATGCTTGATCGTGTTGAAAGATGCAATCACCATCCTCTATTTGCTCTTCAACAGTGGAAATAAAGAAGATGCTTAAAACACCAGTGTAGGCCTGTAATGTTATAGTTCCACGCAAAACAACGAGGGGTGCAAGCCCCCTTCATGAAAAACGCGACCACACCATAAAACTACCGCCTCTGACTGTTACTGTTGGCACTACACACGCTGACAGAAGACGTTCGCTGGGCATTCGCCATACCCACACCCTGTTATCGGATCTCTAATTTGTGTACCTTGATTCGGCACTCCACACAACATTTTTCCACTGTTCAATCATCCAATGTTTACGCTCCTTACACCAAGTGAGGTGTCTTCTGGCATTAACCTGCATGATATGTGGCTTAATGGCAGCTGCTCGACCATGAAATCCAAGTTTTCTCACCTCCTGCCTGTCATTGTACTTGGACTGTATCCTGGAGCAGTTTGGAATTCCTGCTTGATAGTCTGGATAGATACCTGCCTATTACTCTACATGACCCTCTTTAACTGTCGGTGGTCGATGTCAATCAACAGACAAGATCGACCTGTATGCTTTCGTGCTGTATGTATCCCTTAGTTTCCACTTTACTGTCACACCATATACAGTGAACTTATGGATGTTTAGGAGTGTGGAAATCTCGCAAATAGACTTCTGACTCAAGTGACACCTAATCACCTAACCACGTTCAAACTCCGTGAGTTCCATGGAGTGCCCCAATTTGCTTTCTCATTATGTCTAGTGGCTACTTCTGATTTCTCATGACTACTGAGGTACTGGAGTACTTGGCAGTAGGTAGCAGCACAATGCACATAATATGAATAATGTGTGTGTGTGTGTGTGTGTGTTTTTTTTTTTTTTTTTTGGGGGGGGGGGGGTCTGGATATTTTTGATCGCATAATGCATGTTCAAGGAAGAGGGAAATAGTGGAATAGGAAGGAAAGATTATAGCCCTTCAGGCTGAATTGGATAATGCTAGACAGTAACTGATTCAGTTAAAGGGGCAGATGGGTGAAGAGAAGTGGAAAGTGGTGCCAAGGAAGAGGGTCCACAGAAGAGAACAGTATCTGACAGTTTCATCACGGGCACTAACAACAGATTTGCCTTACTATCACAGTTAACCAAGGAAGAGACTCCAGGAGGAAAGCTCTGTTGCTAGAAAGTGGCCATGGGAAGAGGTGTGGGACAGATTCTGCAGGAAAAATCAGGTGACCGGTACTAAGCCACAAACTTCTTCAGTTTTTGTCTTAGCCAGGTTGTAGGGGATATAGGTTCCTCATGCAAAGTATTTACAAAGTGGGATCATGTTGTTACTATGGGTGGATCAGGAAACAATACTGATAGGAGGTACCAGGCCTATAACATTGAGAGTGACCTGGTTACAATAGCATCTGCCTCAAGCCATACAAATGTTGGGCTGGTGGCTGCTTTCATGTGGTATGATCGGCCCCAGTGGAACAACTCTGTAAGGGGAGTCAATATGTAGTTAGATCAGCTGCTCGAAGTGAGGTCCAGGCAAGGCATGGGCTTCTTTTCTGTTGGTGCTACTGATAGGTGGCATTTTACTAGGCATAGCCAGCATCTCAACAGTAACAGGAACGGTAAAGTGGCTGGTTTGATAGCAAAGTCCTTAAGTGGGGACACTGCAACTCATAGGAGTACCTCTTTTTAGGATAAGATCAGTGTTCAATGAGAAGCTCAGACAGGCAGGTACTACAGCTGTTAAAATACATGTACTATTGTACTGCTGTATTGTACTACTAATATTACTAAACTGCAATGACACAGCAACAAACATATTATTCACTTACCATCATTCTATCATTCTTCACATATTACATTTGAGTGTTGTAATGTTCACAATGAATAGTGTGTCTACCATCACTACAGATATGGATTTTGGTTACAGGCAATCACAATTCGGAATGACGGGGGACGGCTGACACGTGATCAGATTGAGCGCATGGTGGCAGATGCGGAGCGGTTCCGTGCACAGGACATGATAGCACGCGAGCGTGTGCAGGAGCGTCACCGGCTAGAGGATTACGCATTGGCTGTAAAGCGGGCACTCGACGAGGCAGGCAGCCGGCTGGGTGATGAGGGAGAACGCCAGCGTGCCACAACTGCATGTAATGAGACACTCATGTGGCTGGAAGCTGTGCCCGATGCCAGCATGGACGACATCAAGCGCCGTTTCAATGAGCTACAAGCTATCTGCATGCCCATCATGACGCGCTTGCATCAGTCTGGCTACAACTCCGGGCCCACCATCGAAGAGACCAACTGAGGTTTCAGCACTGTCATTTGAGTATCCCAGAGAAGCCTGTCTGTTGCTCTGATGAACTGTTAGAGATCTTTGAACCTTTCACAATCCGCCTGACTGACGGCCATATGTGCTGTTCAGTGGAAGGTCAATTCCGATGGTGATCTATGTGCACCAGATGGAGGGTGTGAGAGGGTCATTTGATACCCTGGAGCTCTCCACTTGTATCATCGGGGTAGGTCAAAATTTACAGAAATAACACGTGGGTGTTTAACGGCATTGCCTGCAGTACCCACAGACAATGGAAGGTCTTTATTTATGTTGTAATACGTCTGCAGCATACCATCCTGGAAATGGGTCAGGGTATGTATTGAAAGAGTTCCACTTTGGTGTCTGGAAAACCAACTACCCAGAGTGGAGAGTAACTTCAAAATAATGCACTGCAGGGCTTTTTTAAAACATATTTTAATGTGCATGTAGCACATCAGCAAAATCTGAGTTTTTGTGTCTACCTTACAGGATAGTAATTTTATGTCTACTGTCATGGCTGTTTAGCTGTCTTTGGTGAAGCTTCCTTGACCTGTAGGAGCTCTTCATACAATTAACACTATATCAAAACTTTGAATTTACTATAAAGGGAAATGGTGGTGTATGGATTACCAAATGCTTTAGTTGGAGATATCTTCACCGTTGACAAAGTCAAGTGTTGATGCAGTGAAAAGCACCAAATCAGCATACACATAAAGCCAACTTCATCAACTGGAAATAGATACTGCTGTCTGTGTTGATGTTGAGTGTGAATACAATGGGCTACCTCATAAGGACAAGCTGTTGGACTATTATATGTGTCAGCAATGCTATCTTCTGTGGCTTACGAAAATAAGTCACCCAAACAGTGACAAATTCAGGTGCCATTTAAGTTATTTTCACAATCATCTACGTATGTGGAACCTCAGCAGGGCAGATTAGAACATATGATTCTATCATTAGTGTTTTTAACTGGCTGAGCTCTTTATTTATGTTGTGATTTACCTGCAGTATCCCATTCCTATAATAGACTTGAGGTGCATGATCAATTTAGTTGCTTTGAGTATCAGCAACCAGCACTGTACAATGGTGTTAAAATGTGTTACAGGACCTCTTCAAAAATATTTCATTGTCCTTGGCAGCAAACTAGCCCAATCCAAGTTTCTATGTCTACCATACAGAGATCAATTGTGATGCTTGTAGTACCAGCTACCTTGGGTGGAACTTGTGTAATTGTAAAATGTAGCTTCAGTGGCCTATGGAACATATTCACATGCACTATAGAATTTGGAATACATTAAAAAGGGATTGTTATCAGTGTCTCTATCACCAGCTTCCGTGGCGTAGATGCACTCAAAACTGTCAAAGAGGAGGTCAGTGTGCTGCTGTTATGGGAGATACACAATATTGTCTGCAACTGGCTGACCACATTTTACATTACAATGTTGATGTTCAGTATTTCTACTATGACCTACATCATTAAGTGCTGCCGGTTTGTCAACTTTAAGAAAGACAAGTGCACCTTATTGGATATCAACCAATGCACCTGTAGCATCAGCGATGCTGGTATGAAGTGGTGCTTAAAACTAGTAATGTTATTGCTTACTGCTGTTTCAGTGAGCTGCTTGTATCTTTATATTTATCATGGATGTCTACAATATGCTGACTCAAGCGAAGGCCAAGGCTGCCATCTGTCTAGCATGAAGAATGTGACCCAGTCCAGCAATACTGAAGTCAAGTATCACACAAACTGTAATATCTTGTTTTGTTCATCATCACATGCCTGCAGCATGCTGATCATAACCATGATTTTGGCTTTACTTAAAAAGGAAAAGAAATGTATGGTAACAGTCCAGTTGGTGCAAATGTCTTCACCAAACAAGTTTGTAATTTGTGTTTCCGTAAAGGGTTCATCATACTCAAGTAACCTTCTATTAAAGCTCCAATTGTTCTGGCCAGCAGTACAGAGGAAAATGACAAGCAATGTTTGCCTAAGCAGTACTCTTACATGGAAGAAACTGGTCTGCTATGCCATGATCAAAATTTTAACAAAGGCATTGGATCTCTTGTTATATTTAGGATATGTTGTACAATTAAGTCAAAAAAAGTTACTTTACATCTTATACTTTCTGATCTATGAAATAAACTTTTGGAGGATGCTCTGCCTCAGTTCTATATTAGTCTCATCTTCTTACAAATACTTGTACTGTACACTGTGGCATCACTTAATAGTGTGTGTGTTAATTACTGGTTTCTATATTCACTAGCATGGCATAAAATTCAACCTCAAGGGAAGATCTTTTATAATTCCACAGGTGTTATACGAGGCACATCCAGAAAGTAAGGTCCGTTTGGTAATAAAATGAAATTGTACACAGATACAGAAGAAATTTTTATTGTACAAAATTCTACAACTCTAAAACTACTTTTCCACATAACTGCCAAAATTTTGCAGGCATTTGTCATAGTGTGGCACCAGGTTCTGTATACCTTCTTCATAGAAATCTGCCACCTGTCTCTTCAACCAGTTGGAAACATTTCTTTCAGCTTGCCGTCATTGGTGAAGTGATGACCACCAAGGAAAGACTTGATATGTAAGAACAGATGAAAGTTCTTCTGTAACCAAAGGTGGATGCCCACTTCGTTCTTCATCAAGCACATCACTAAACCCGCCATTGAATTGTCGGACCCATCTTCTCACCATTGAATCATTCATCGCACTTGGTCCATAAACATCACAAATTTGCCAATAAATTCCACTTGGTTTCACTTTCCTCGCATTCAGAAACCTAATCACCGACCTGATTTCACAGGCGGCGGGATTTTCAATCAACGCCGACACTTCAAACAAGCACAACAAAGCTTACGTAACTGACAGCGATCTCCAAATGGCGCGCGTTCTTCTCCTTGATACACATTCTCTACAGCTCATGTGCGGAACTGCAATTGCAGTGCTGCTGCGGAGATAACTTGAAAAGGAACTTACTTTCTGGTCGCGCCTCATATTTGCAGGTAAACTAAACAATTAAATCCTTCAATTAGGTTAATCATTGGTTTCTAAATTTACTAGATGGCATGACAATAATGGCTGTAGGTATGAAACAGTATATAATTAAGTAAACAATGTGACTAATACCTGGAAAGGTGACATGTTTCATTAAGCCAGAAGAATTTTAACAAAATTAAAGATGAATTCTTTAATAAGCTACTGTTTTATCATTATACTAGCTTATATGCCCATGCTTCGCAACGGTTGTTAAAAAGGGACCTGGTATATCATGGTTTTTTTAGGGTTCCAGACCTAGGTCAGCAAAAACAGAATCCTTGTTTAATCGCTCTGTCAGTAAACTGAGTTCTCCTAGCCAAGATGTCAAATTTAAGTAGATGTCATTGTTGAAAGTTTTTCATACAAAAAGTGAAATTAATTTATGTCCGTACTCTGGAATGATGTAAATTCGATGTTAGGTTGTGTTCATAAAGTTAAGACTGCCACGTGTAATTGTTTGGCGTAAACTTCTATAACACTTCTATCCTTGAGATGAGAAATAATAACAACAATAACAGTGCCTTGTTTGGCTCTATGGTGTAGTACTAAACTGTTTATCTCTGACAGTAAGTGTATTCTGAAGTATTAGTATGTTGCAGTGTTGCACTGGGGACAATGTAGTTATTATGTGTGCAGTGATCCCTATTATTGAAAACTCGACGAATGCTGAAAGTCTGGTAATTCAGTCAACAGAGGAGTTCATGCCTGTCTAAATAAGACGTCATGGTGGTGTCAATGTGCGATAAAGTACATCTGGGTAATCGTTGAAGGAATGACGTCAGCTTATCTTCTGTATAGAACTTTCCAATAAATATAGTATTACCAGTGAACTGTCTTTACTATGTAAGCAGCATCGGCCACTCTTTCAACGAATACATGTTTCCACGTCCTGCAGTGATTACTTCGTAAAGCACGAAGTTGAAATCGACCTTCTGTAATAGAACTACACATTCAGAACTCTAAGTACAATTGTCTCAGCAAAAGAAGACTTTTTCTCTATCTTAATGTAGTCCACACTAATAGTAAGTAATTACAAATTTTAATCACAATATTGTACTTGACAATTATGAAAGCAAAGAAGTTTCTTATGAGTTTGCCACACAAGTGTGTATATTATCTCTAGTGTGAAACACGTCCACATAACATGTTCCATTTAATTGACTCCCCATGAACAAATGTTGATGAGCTTCAGACTTTTTTTTTTTTTTGAGTGAAGCAAGACATTCCACTCGCAATATGCGAGATACCAGGCATTACATACTGATTTAGTTCTATCTGTATGTAAAATTCTAAGTGTCTATGTTGTACATGAGGCCCCAAATATCTATTTGTGAGTATTGTGATGTGCTTCCACTGGCCCTGGCTTCCACGGAATTAATGAAACTTTGTATGTAAGAGAGTTTAGGAAGTGCTAGGCGCGCCTCGTCTGTTTTGTGTCGTCGTTTCTTTCAAACTCTGGACGTTGAATGTCTCTGGGCGAGAAGTAGGTTTGCCAACTGCTGAGCAGAACCCATTCTTAGCAAAGATTCCTAATGTAGCTTGCTCTTAACCTCCTTGGCTGGGGGTTGGTCAGGTTACCTGCCTGACGAACGGTGACGCTCTCTGGGCTCCCCTCCACTACCCCTCCTCTGGTGACAGTTAAGCAGTGGTCAAGAGAGCTATTCATTCGCTTCTTGGTTCCTGGTAGGGTAAGCACCTCTGAGTTTGGTTCTGCTGTGGCCTTGTGGCTCGACTTAGTTCAGGCTCCATAGTCATACTTATGCCTTTTCGCGAGTTTAATTCCGGGAGTAGTAGCTACACTATGTGTAGTAGTGAGATTTTGCTTAATTTCCTATAGGATTGCTAATTTTATGTAGATTTTTGCTGGTATCAGATTCCGAGGCTCTGATGGTGTTTCGTTAGCATAGTTCTTGCACTTTATAACTTTTAAATCACTTCTTTGCCTGTTTAAATATGTTCAATGTCTTTCGCGTTCTTATCATAGTTGAATTCTAATATTTTTGGGGATTCGCGGTGCCTATACTGTTTGAACTTTCTCGACAGAACACGTGGACGATATCAGACTAAGCCTTCGGGTTTTCCATCATTCAGTGCACATGAGTGGTTGATAATTGTATAGCTAATTTCCTAATGTGTTTCCTAGTGAGTGTAGCACGATAATTTTCCCTGAAAACTGTCCATTATAACTTGTAATCTGTGTACTTGTCGGCCCACGTGTGTGCCGATTAGCGTGTTCCCTGTCGTGGTTATTACCATTAAATAGATCTTTTTTCTCTGTGTAGAAAGACGTATATCGTGTTTATAATTTTCAGGAAATAGAATTATTTCACTTATCTGAATTTTTGTAACCGAACTCTGTATTGTGCTGTATCAATCGGTAACCTTGCTTATCTAATAGATATCATTCCTCTGACCAGAAAGAATGGTTACACAATATATTTCGCGAATGTATTCTCTTTGAAATTGGTTTTGTTAACTTTTTGCGTATTTTGTGTTCTGACTTAGTAGAGTGCTGTATTGATCTAACAACTTTAACCTTCTGTAGTTATCTTCTCCCTGTGCTAAACGAATGCCAGAGCTACCGTTTTTAGATATTATTTAATGAAATCTTGATTTAATGTATAGTTACAAGTTCTAGGGAAACTTTAACTTCCATCTGTACACCGCACTTTGTGGTCTTAAGCCATGTGCATTTGTTTCTGATAGTTGATCATGAGCCTAAGCCACTAGCTTGACACGTTATGGAAGCGAAGTACTATTTCATTGTGCACGAGTGAACCTTCAATCTGCATTCTCCGCATTGCTTGGCTTTTGTCTTCGTGTATTGGTGTCGGGTGCTTGGTAAGTACCTGCATGGCTTGGCATATGAACCTGTGTGTGAACGTGCTGCAATTCCTCCGTTCCCCCCTATGAAACGTGATCGTAATTAACCTGTACTCAACTTTGCAAGTGGGCAATTTTAGGGCCATGTAATTGTGGATAATTTTAATATTTTGTGAGATGTGTTTTTTTATTGTATTTTTAAAAAATGGTCTTCCCTCTTGTTGTTCTTGTTTTGAACAATAAATTAATTTGTTAAACTATAATCCTTTTGTGCTAATTTAAATTCTCCCCTTATCATGTATTTTGGATTAATGTGTGAATCTTTGTTCCATTAAGACGCTTCCTCAAATTTCTTGTTGCTTCTGTGACACATTTATTTAGATATTATTTCATGTTATGTGGTTGCTCTGCCAAAAGAAGGTGGGGCTTCTTTGCAGCCAATGCCGTACAAACAAATCGTAAGAGCAAATAAATGTGTGGAAAGAGTGGATTTGTCTCATTATCACATGGTAATTAGAGCTTAATGTTGAGAAGAAGCACAGATGCAGAGATATTTCTACTCTAAGCACAATTTAGTGGTTATACTATTCTAACCTCCTTGGGTTGTACCCGTCAAAAGATGCACTTCTTTTCTTTCCATGACATTGCAAAGCATATGGCGTACAGCTAGGGGAACAAATTATTGTGTACTACCTAGGTTAAATTTTACTTGCATTGGCAGCAGTTTAGTTTGGTATAGTTGGCAACGAACTATTTGCTTTAGTATGATTATTAATTTACTGGAAAGAATAGCATAAATATTTTTTTTCATTGTGAACATAAAGAATTATTCCCCTTATTCTACATGACTGATTTTTGAAAAAGCATTCAATTGCCGTTGCCAACATCAGCACACAACGCCGCTGCTGTAAGTAAAATTTACCCCTTCTTGTAGTGTATTACACCATAGTTATGAGAATGAAAAAAACTCAGCAATGCCCTAATTATTTATTTGGTGTACTACGTAACTAACGTCGCCTCACTTTGTACTTTCCTGTACTATGGCATTTTTGAGGCATTTGTAAACAGAATGGACTCAAGATGTAATAAGTACGCACCAAAATCAGAAATGAAACAACATAAATTCGGTTTTCCTTGAAAAGAATTCTTAGTAAATAAAACCATCGATAGACGCAAAGGAACGTCGTTATTTTTTAAATTCAAATGATACCAATGGAAGGAATTACTTTTTTTCCTATCCATGTCATTGCAAGGAATTGTCGTACCTGGGTTAAATTTTAATTGCAGTGGCAGCGATTTAGTATGTTAACGTTGGCAATGAAATATTCGCTTTAGGGGGATCATTAATTTGCTGAGAATAACATTCATTATTTCATTATCAACACACAGAATTACTCTCCTCATTGTACGTGACTGATTTTTCAGAAAGGATTCAACAGTCGTTGCCAATATCATTACACTACACCACTGCGTAAGGAAAATCGTAGCCCTTGTTTAATTGTATTACACTATGTATGTGAAGGAAAAACGCAGCATCGCTATCTATAAGTTATTTGCAAAGAGGTTAGAATGCCTCCTTGGTTATTTGGTATACTATGTAAGTAACAGCGCCTCTGTTGGATCTTTACTATACTACACTGCAATTCAAGCATAGCATACACCAGAAACTACAAATTACTATATCTTTTCTTCTCCTGATCCGATGTTGATGAAATGAAGCTTATAGTAGCCCAAAGGTACTCTCAGATGACCTATGAAACCCCATGAAAGTTCGTACAGTACTCTTGGAGATTTGCTGTAATACACCATATTCATAATCATAGTATATACAAAAACTTCAAATTACGATATCTCTCCTTCCTCTGATTCGATTTTGATGAAACTAAGCCTATGTTACTCTCCAAACTATTCTCAATTTACCTGTAGAAACCCATGAAAGTTTGTGAAGTACATTTGGAGATTACCCTCAACAAACAGACATACACAATGGATTTTAAACAAATGATTAAATTACGATATCTTTACTTTCTCTGATTCGATTTCAATTATTGAAGCCTTTATGTAACCGCACGATATGCTCAATTTACGTGTGAAAACCCCATGAAAATTCGTCAAGTAGTTTTGGAGATAAACGTGTTCTAAGAGACAGACAGACATGACGGTCATAGATAAAAAATTTCAAATTACGGTATTCTTTTTTTCTGTGATCTGATTTTTATGAAACGAAGTCTATATGTTGTTCAAAGTTACGCTCAAGTTATCTGTGATAACCACATGCAAATTTGTGAAGTAGTTTTGGAGATAAGGCGTTTTTAATACTTGAACAAAGAGTCACGACGGTTACTGAAAACACTTAAAATTACTATATCTTTTTGTTTCGTGATCCGATTTTGATAAAATTATGCCTATATGTTGACCCAAATGTTTTTCGTGTTTCCTGTGAAAACCGCATGAAGATTCGTCCAGTAGTTTTGAAGATTTAGGAGAACAGTGACAGGCCTACATTTACAGATTTATTATAGTATAGATGAACAGTGCACTAATGCCTATTCTATCCAGAAAACCGCTGATGTCAGTACTTTTTTTCAATGTCAACAGGTGTCATATTCCATCCTGAAGGTTACTTAACATGTTACTTCACCTTTCCTCATGTTTCACACACCCTTCTCATCTTCTCCCCAATTACAATCTATCTCAATCAGGATAACTCAAGGTCTGTATGTGGTGATGAAAGGATCATCATGAAACACTCCAAAATACTGCACAATGTGATGCCAAACAGATTTGTGTCATGGCATATTACTAAACAATCATGTACCTAATCTGGATTTTACTTCTACAGATAGTTACATATTTGTGGCTGCAACCATGACTTACTCCTAGCTAAGAAGTGGCTATTTCACATTCCCAGAGCCTTTACACTCCATCATACAACACAGAAAGTTTCATTCCCACCCTTGCCTGGCATCCTTCCTCCTTCACACTGCTCCTCACTCAGTGTCAAGCTCACTGTAGAGTGGTCAAAGATGGTGGTCATGTTAGCTTGAGTTATGTCTGATTCGGTGTATGTATATGTGTCTTTTTCTGATAAAGGCCATGGCAGAAAATTTAAGTTGTGTGAATATGATTGCCTATCTGCAACTCAGCAATCTTCTTAACGGCAGGTTGTTATCTATCCTCTATTACTGACAAAAACTAAATGTATTATGGCTTTCAGTAAAATTAAACACTAATTTCCTTGCATTTTTGTCAACACTTCTTTATGAATCATTCATAGATATTTATGTAAGTCTTTCTGGTACACCAATACAAAATCCATTCAGTTTCATATCATTTTATGCAACTAGTTTACATACATATGAAAGATTTTTTGAGCATAAACACACACACATTCAAGGAATTATTACAACATGAAAATCTGGTCTCTAGTTATATGTACCTCCATCACAAAGATGCAAGGATGCATGAGTTTTCTACAGGAGCGGGGCTCTGTGAAGAGACATTTAAGGAAATGGCAGCATGCAGAAATACTGGAAGGAAGTAACTGAAAATTGAAAGATAACATAAATTCAGTTTAATTCAATTTGCTTTCTGTAGAAAACTCCCCACCCTTGTAAAATTAGGAGCTACAATACTGTAATGATGTCCAGAGTAATAACGATTTCAATAACAGTTTATTAAATTGTCAACATAATAGCAGTTATTTTTCCTTAAATAGCTAATAAATATTGACTCATAAATTGATAAAGATTTTTCTGTTTATTCACAGCACAATATACAAGGTAAAAAAATACCAGTATGCAACATTTTTTGTTGCCATAGTCATGTGTGTCACACAAAGTCTTTTTCAAAGCTGTATGCTTCACCTTTGCTAATACTAATACCTTCAAGTTCCCCAACCAACCCAGCTGTCTTACGCTCTGTAAACAGAAAAAAGTACAAAGTAGTTTCAAACTAACAAATAGATGGATCAATAGATTCATATTATCACTCATCACAAGAAAAGTCAAAGAGAAGAATGGTCACAGTTTTTTTCTTTCTTTACAGTCCAATCTGAATTAAATATTTATATTTCTGTCAGAAGAAAATGGTTTTATGGAAATTTCCAAATGTAATCCTATGCATGATAAACTATGACTGAAGAGGTCTTTCCACAATGAAACTATATATATGTGTCACAATGTTAAGCAAGACAGCAGCAATTCTGGTATTTCTTCTACTATAGTGACTTAGGTCTATTATGTAATGCAACCAATCAAACAAAATTAGATTTCTAAAACAATATGGCTCTAATAATCTACTACTCTCTAACATAGTCTTCTTTGCCTTTTTTATCTTACTTATTTATCACTATAACTCAGTTTTACTATGATTTCTATTCTTTGTATGAAAAGCTCATCTATTATTTATAAATTTCTTCTTACAGCTTGATATCAGTTTTAACTTTGTGTTTTGACGAGGGACTAACCTATTAATTACACTTTCATCCCTCCGAAGAATATATGAAAATGAAAAATATCCATATAGGTGACAAAAGTATTTGGATAGCAATATGTGCATATACAGAAGTATTGCATACACAAGGTATGAGGGGTGTTCAAATGAAAGAGTATGAAACAACACTGTGGGTATAATTGAAGTCTTTATTCAAAAGTAATCACAAGAGGTCCCGAGCACAAGTATCGCATTGTTTAATGAAGGGAAGGATTTCCTGTTCACATAATTCCTTTGGCTGTGACAAGAGCCCATACTCTACTTGTGTCCTTCAGTTCATCGTCCGAGTTGAAGCACTTTCCTTTGAGATGTTTTTTTAGCAGATCAAACAGATGAAATTCACAGGGTGACATGTCTGGGTTATAGGGTGGATACTGAAGCTGCTCCCACTTGAACTTGGCCAGTACACTTTGTGTGATTCTACAGACATGGGGGGATATGTTATCATGGAGCAGAATCACTCCGTCTGTGAGCAGCGCAGGTCAATTGCTCTTATGGACTCGCATAGGCTAAGGTGTGTCTCACAATAGATGTTACTGTTAATGGTTTTTCTGTGCTAGAGAAATTCTATGAGTATCGGACCTCGAATATTGAAAAAGATGGTGAGCATCACCTTGCCTGCTGAGGACACAGCCTTGAATTTTTTAGGAGGAGGTGACAATACATGCTTTGCGTCCTTGGATGTCGCACTACATTATCCCAGAGTGGAATATTCAAATTTTCCTCAGTTTGGTTGTTAAGATGTTTCATATCATTTCATTTGAACACCCCTCATAAAATGGCAGTGCATTGGCAGAGTTGTCATCTGTACTACGTTAATCCACGTGAAAAGGTTTCAGATATGACTATGGCCACATGACGAGAATTAATGGACTCTGAATGTGGAATGGTAGTTGGAGCTAAACACACAGGACATTCCAATTTGGAAATAATTGGGGAATTCAACATTCCAAGATTCACAGTATCAATAACAAATTTCAGGCTTTACCACTCACCGTGGACAAGGCACTGGTCAATAGCCTGCACTTGACGTCTGACAGCAGCGGTGTTAGTGTAAAGTTGTCAGCGTTTACATACATGTAACACTGTGGAAATCAATGTGGAACTTACAGTGAAATTATGTGTTATGTCAGTGTGGCAAAATTTGGGTTAACTGGGCTATGCCAGTAGACAATTGACTAGAGTGCATTTTCTTTGGTACAATATCATCTGCAGTGCTTCTCTTGGGCTCGAGACCATGCTGGTTCGATCCTAGACCACTGGAAAATTGTGGATTGATGAGATGATTCCAAATTTCTGTTGGTAAGAGATGTTGGTGACATTCAAGTGTGGTACAAACCCCACAAAGCTGTGGACCACAATTGTTCACAATTCATTTTGAGAATTGCAGCGAATCATCTTGGCCTAGATTGCCCAACAAGAATCTCTATTTCAGTTTGAGCATAAAATCCTGCACCGGCAATATTTTTGCATTTATGGACAGCTATAGAGGCAGCATGGATTAATATTACAGTAGAGGATTCCAACTACTTGTTGAGTCCATGCCATGTCGAGTTGCTGCACTTCAGCAAGCTAAAGGAGGTATCCAGTTTTATCACCTTACAACTTAACTATAACAATATGCTACAGTGCAGATGTGAATTATTACTAAAGCTGCTGAGACAATACAATTCATGTACAGTAATGATGCACTAAGTAACAGATTAAAAATAATAATAATAACAACAAAAGGATTTAAAGCTCTGAAGCAGTATTTATCTGAAAGCTGGCAACATTCTCACTCTTGTTTATAGACCTAGAGCATCCCCCCCCCCAGTGTAGCTGTATGTGTCAAAGTGTGGGCTACTGCCAGCAGAAGATTTAAATGCTCAAAAGACAGCACAAATGTTATTTTCTGTTACATATTTGCTGTGCACTACACATAGATCCGCTTACATTTCCTTATTCCACCAAGGAATTTTCATGATAATGTTATAATATGCTTCTTTGAATGAATGCTAACAATTAGAGAGATACTAACTGCAACCATTATAATTATTGTTAACTAAAGTGTAGCACTAAATATGCAATTTTACCTTTAATTTTGAATTAGAGTTTCACTTTGAACAGTTTGAAGTAGCTAACATAGATGGAATATTAATTAAGATGGACAAACAAGGAAAAATAAATCATCTTTGGTCTCATTCACACTAAGTTGTCCAGATATCCACTCCTCTATTGTTTGTTCAGTCTCAGTGATTTCGATACATATATCGATCTGCAGCATTATGTGGCTCATAGTTAATCTGAATTACTAGTGGGTGTTTGTTATTAGTAAAGCTTTATCTAGTAGAGTATATCTGTCAACAGTTAAAATAATCTCCTCTTTTCTCTTATTGTTTTTTTATTATTTATACTGGACAGGAAACCAGTTATGGCAGTCATGAGCCTAAAAAGAAAATAGCATGCTTGAATTGTTTTGAAGCTTGACCACAATTTGCAAAAATAAAAGAAGAAGAAAAAGAAGAGAGAGAGAGGGAAGAAAAATCCTGTCTTTACCTTGACAACTATTAGACTAGTCCAAATGTGGTTGATATACTGGTAAATAAGAACACTAATACAACATCTACAGCTAACTAGATAAATGTAGATAATATAACATGCCAAAACAAAAAGGATTCCTTAACTTCATTAAAAACAAAAACATATGAAGAGTAGAGACATATTAGCATACTTAAACAAGGAAGTGTTGGTGAAATGCAAGGACAAGTAAGACGATGTGATGGTCCCCACATTTCATGACAAAAATCCAAGGAATATCTTAATACAAAAGCTAAGTGTTGTCAACTACAAGATTCTAGAAGACACGGATAGGAGCAGTTCCAGATGTGAAGCTACCACATGATCAGAGGACTGAAAAAATATTGCCAGAATATTTGTCATTATATACTGAACACTACATGCTTCAAATCACGTGTTCTGCACAAAAATCACAGCAAAAAGGAAGTGCTGTAAGGCACACACACAGCCGATAACATACGTCGGAAGTCGGCCGCGAGAGTGCGCCGCGGGAAAATGCGGCAAACGCCAGAGCACGCCACGGGCGGGTCAATGACCCAAACAGCGCGGAGTTGTGCTCTGCGCGCAGTGTGTTGTTTACGAGGTACGAGCGCACTTCGCGGGTACTCGTACAGCCAGTGTTCTGTGTAGCAGTGAGAGAAATGTTTTCCGTGACTACAACATTGGCGACGAGTGCGGTATTTTTTTGTTTTCCTCCGCGCGTTTTCCGTCTGCAGTGGTTGTTCGTCTTACACAATGTCTACTGGTTCTTCCGATGAGATTCTGCGTCGCCTCGTCGAACAACAAGAGGTTTTTGCATCGGCGATTCACGCTCAGAACCAGGTATTACAATCTCTTGCTACAGCCTTGTCTAGTGGGTCCCAACCCCCGTCCACCCCACAGGTTGTTTCGCCCCCCGCGCCCCCTCTGTCTTATCCGCCACCTTTTCCGGCGTACGACGAGTCCGTCGAAGAGTGGGACGCTTATGAAAAACGGTTAAGACAACATTTTCAAGCTTTTGGCTGGTCTGATGGCACCTTATGTCGTGCGTTATTCCTGTCGTGGCTGTCGCCTCGTCTGTATCAGCTGCTTTGCCAACTCGCCCCCTTGCAGGATCCTGCGTCGCTGTCTTTCGATCAAATGTGCGGTCTTTTTTCACAATATTACCGCAAACGGACTCATGTGATAGCGGCCCGTGTTGAGTTTTACCGCTGCAGGAAGCAGCCACAACAGTCTTATCGGGCGTGGGCCACGGACCTCCACGGTTTAAGCCGTCGTTGTCATTTTGTTACGGATGTGCATAAAGAATCGTATGCCGATCATATGGTCCGGGACGCTATTATTCGGCTCGCTCCCGATCGCGAGGTTCGCGAACGCGCTTACCTGTGCGAAAATCCTTCACTTTCAGAGGTTCTTAACATTGCGCAGTCTTTCGAGGTTTCGCGGGCGGCGGGCAACCAAATTGAGGCTTGGTGTGAGGTGGCGGAAATCCAACCATCTTCTTCCCCGTTACAGGCAGGGTCGCAAAGGGATGACGTGGTCGCGGCAGTTCGCGCGCAGCCTCGGTGCCGGGGCGATCGGCCACGTGCACGGCCGCGGAAACTCGGGCCAGGCGGCGTGCAGTCACGCGACCGGAAAATGCTTCCTTCGTGTCCCTCCTGCTTTGTCGATCATGATAGACCTGACTGCCCCAAGCGGTGGTCCACGTGTCATCAGTGCCACAAGAAAGGTCACATTGCTTCTGTTTGTGCCTCCAAAATCCAAGATTCCGACGCAGAGATGGACGTAAATTGCGTCTCAGCGATTTCGGTTGCACCCAACAAGCTCTTTATTGACGTCACTGTTTTCCACAAACAGTTGCGTATGCAAGTGGACACAGGCACGGCCGTCACCTTATTGAACTCAAAGACTTATTTGGATCTGGGTTCTCCCTCTCTCTTACCGGTGTCACGGAAATTGGTCAGTTACAATAAACAAAATATTCCGATCCTGGGACAGTTCTCAGCGCTTGTTACATACAAATCTGTCACTCATAGGCTCACTTTCCTTGTTGTAAACAATGCTCACACGGACAACTTGTTTGGTCTTGACGCCTTTCAGGGGTTTGGGTTCACAATTTCCGACGACGTCAACATTGTCTCTGACCAGGTGCCCTTCCCGCAACTAGACTCTTTACGCACCGAATTTTCGGCGCTGTTTTTGGCGGGGTTGGGCTGTGCTAATAATTTCCAAGCCCACATCACCTTGAAGCCCTCCGCCAGGCCCCGTTTTTTCCGCGCTTGGCCGGTTCCGATAGCGCTCCCTGACCACGTCAAAGCGGAGCTGGACCGCCTGGAGGAAGCTGGGGTGGTAAAACGCATTCCGTCTAGTGAATGGGCGACTCCCATGGTCATTGTAAAAAAACCGTCGGGGCGGTTGCGCCTTTGTGGTGATTTCAAACGTTCCGTGAACGCCCAATCTATCATCGACACTTATCCATTGCCGCGCCCAGACGAGCTTCTTGCGAAATTGGCGGGTGGACAATATTTTTCAAAGATAGATCTCTCTGAGGCGTATTTGCAAGTTCCTCTCGACGCTGACTCTCAACGTCTCTTGGTCCTGATCACGCCCTTTGGTTTGTACCAATACTTGAGGTTGCCCTTCGGGGTGGCCAGCGCTCCAGCAATTTTTCAGCGTTTCCTTGAACAACTCACACTGTCTGTGCCCGGTTGTGTCAATTATCTCGATGATATAGTAGTGTCCGGGTCCTCAGCCGATGAACACTTATGCAACTTACGGGCACTGTTCACGGTACTACAGGAGGCGGGGTTGACGTGCAACCTGGAGGAATGCCACTTTTTTCAGCCTTCTATCACGTTTTTGGGGTTTGAGGTTTCTAGTGAGGGCAGCAAGCCCCTCCGTCAGAATGTCTCTCCCTCGGCCGACTTCAGTCAAGGACCTGCAAGTGTTTTTAGGAAAGGTCGCTTATTATCATAAATTCTTGCCGGGGACTTCATCTATTGCGAAACCCTTGCATGACCTGCTGCGCAAAGGGACTTCCTTCCATTGGTCATCGGCCTGTGAAACAGCATTTTGCACATTAAAGGAGCTGCTGCAATCGGCTCCCTGCCTCGTCACCTATCAACCCGGCCTCCCTCTGGTCTTGGCAACGGACGCCTCTCAACATGGGATTGGGGCAGTGCTCGCTCATAAATATCCAGGCGGATCTGAGCGACCGATCGCTTTCGCCTCTAAAACGCTCACTCCGGCCCAAACCAGATATTCGCAAATTGAGAAGAAGGCCCTTGCTATTGTCTACGCTCTGAAGAAGTTTCATGTCTTTCTGTATGGCGTAAAATTTCATCTCGTAACTGATCACAAGCCACTGGTTTCTCTCTTTCACCCTTCGGCGTCACTACCGGACAAGGCCGCTCACCGTCTTCAGCGTTGGGCGCTGTTCCTATCTCGATATAACTATGCGATACACTTCCGCCCTACATCCAAACATGCCAATGCGGATGCGCTCTCCCGGCTTCCGGCTGGACCAGACCCAGACTTTGACCAGGAAGAATTGCTGTGCTTTCATGTCGACTTAGCCGCTCAGCAAGCAGTGGATGGTTTTCCCATCACGGGTGCCAAGGTGGCTCGGGCTAGTGCCGCAGACCCGGTCCTCCGCAAGGTGATCCGTCTGGTCCAGCAGGGCTGGCCTGAGACTCCGCCGAAACGGGCATCGGACCCCCTCAGAAACTACTACGCATTTCGACACCGTTTTTCTGTTGTAGATGGCGTGCTTCTCCTTGATTCTGAGGAGTCCTCTCCTCGGGTCGTCATTCCATCGGCCCTCCGCTCCGAGGTCCTCAAGCTGCTACACGCCGATCATTGGGGGGTATCTCGTACTAAGGCATTGGCCCGCCGCCATGTGTTTTGGCCGGGCCTGGCCAGCGACGTGTCTCGTATGGTTACCTCGTGCTCGCTCTGTGCGCAACATCAAGCCTCCCCTCGGGCAACATTCGCCCCCTGGCCTCAACCTTCGCAGGTCTGGGATCGCCTACACATTGATTTTGCGGGCCCCCTTCTTAATGCCTATTGGTTGCTGGTTATTGATGCCTCTCTAAGTTCCCTTACGTGGTCCGTTGCCTTTCAACCTCATCCACGGCCACGGTTGCCGCCTTGTCACGCATTTTCTCGATTGAAGGCCTTCCCACTACAGTGGTGACCGACAACGGTCCTCAGTTTGTTTCCCGCGAGTTTGCCTCCTTCTGCAACACCCGAGGTATCCGCCATGTCCTGGCCCCACCCTTCCATCCGCAGTCAAATGGGGAGGCTGAAAGATTTGTTCGCACCTTTAAGACCCAGTTAAAAAAATATGTGGCTCGGTACCCTTCTGATGTTGCCCTCGATCAATTTCTCTCATCTTTTCGGTTCACCCCGTTTGGCGACAAGAGTCCTGCGGAACTTCTCCATGGCCGGCAGCACCGGACTCTGCTTCATCTCCTGCATCCGAGCCCGGGACATTCATCTGTGTCTCCATCTTCTCGCTTCCGACCCGGGATGGCTGTCTGGGCACGTGGGTTTGGACGTCGACCGAAATGGATTCCTGCCATCATCACCAGATGCCGCGGCCGCCGTCTCTGCGACATACGCACAGAAGACGGCATCACTGCACGTCACCACGACCAGCTGCGCCTGCGTGTGGAAGAGCGGGAGCCCCCCATCCCTCAGCCGATGCTCTCGCACCAGTCTGCTCCACTAACCAGCCCACAGGCCGAAGAGAGGTTCCTGCCATTACCTGCAAGTTGTCTGCCTCCGCCAGGGACTGACCCAGGTCCCTCCTCTCAGGGACCTACACCTTTGCGGGTACAGCCAACACCCATGCTGGATTCATCTCCTCCTGATGCATTGCTCCCTTCGGGTCCACCATCACCAGGTCCGGGGACTGAGGTGGAGATGGAGACCGAGCCACCATCACCGGTCCTGCCATATGGGTTGTCGGGGGAGGGGCGCCGACGCTGCCCGTGCTCCAAGTACTTCCGACCCTACACAACGGTGCCTGCCCGCAACCTCAGTCAGAGCCCAACAGATGATGACGTCATGGACATTGCTCGCATCCGAGCCTCCCCAAGGGGAAAGGAATGCTGTAAGGCACACACACAGCTGATAACATACGTCGGAAGTCAGCCGCGAGAGTGCGCTGCGGGAAAATGCGGCAAACGCCAGAGCACGCCATGGGCGGGTCAATGACCCAAACAGCGCGGAGTTGTGCTCTGCGCGCAGTGTGTTGTTTACGAGGTACGAGCGCACTTCGCGGGTACTCGTATAGCCAGTGCACGCCAGTGTTCTGTGTAGCAGTGAGAGAGTTGTTTTCCGTGACTACAACAGGAAGCGAGATCAGTCTTAGGGAATAATTAGTCACATGCTCTTCATAACAAGGATCATCAATTGATTGCCCAGCACAGACAAAAAAAAAAAGCTACTCATCTTATAGTCAGGAATATGTCAAGTGCAACAAGGTAAGACCAACAAGAAATAGCTGAGTCGACATGAGAAGAGACTTTGAAAAAATGATGTTGTATTGGTGTAAATTTTGTAACAGTTTTAAAAATGTAATACAAAAACAAACTGTAACTATGTAAAAAAAATTTTTTAAAAGTCACACTTCTTTAATTGGACCATGCACCAAGTGCACATGTGCAAAAATGTTATTTTTCTGGGGAATCATATCTCAGGTGCCATTAATTAGAGAGATAAGGGCTCAAGTGTTTTGGATAGACCTTGGCCTAATTGCCATTAGTATACATTTTGGAAAAATTGACATACGTTGCTATCCTATATTATGAGATGAAAATAAGCAAATCAGTTGTTTCTTTTGCATCAAATGTGTTCTGCAGTGGGTTAGGCAACTTATAAAAACACCATTTGTTCATGGATGGTTTCTGAGATAATACTGAAAATCAAAACATGATTTTTGGGGTAACAAAACTATCAACTGTGAGATTAGCAATTTTATAATTTATATTCATAGCAAAATGTCAAAGTTTTTTTTAGCATATTGTCAGCTAATAATGAAAACCTAGGTAACAATTAGTATCCCAGTGTGAAGTAATGACCTATGTAATGACACATTTATGAATAACTTTTCTGAGACACAAGATTTTCGATGTAAGGCAACAATATGTTCTTGAGATGAGGTTAGGGGTTTCATGAATAAGAAAGACAGCAAACCGTAAAAGAGAAAGAAAGAGAGATTAGCAAAGTGTAAGAAAAATAATGAATAATAGAAAATGGCAGTTGGACATAGAGACAGTGAAATTGGCAGAAAAGGATATGACACTAAAGAGAAGGGGATGAAGACAGTGAGAATGGGAGGGATAGTCAAGAGAAAGTGGAAACAGGAAAAAAAAGTAACTCCAGCAGGTCAACGACGTGCACCTCCCCTTTCACTGCTTTCTTCAACATGATGGCTTAGTTTCCAGATTTAACATGCCCAACCACTGTGCCTCATAACGTGTGCTATTCAATGGTGCACTACATAGACACCACTCCTGCAAAGCCAGTGCTCTGTCAGCCAGGGGCTCTGAAACCGACCAAGATAAAGGTCAACAAAGCTGAGTTTGATGAGCTGCCAGTGTCTAGCCCCACCAAGAAGTCTATGGGTGTCAGCTTCACCTCGAAAAGAAGTATGTTTCCTGGTACCCTTGTGGCAATTACCGGAGACTCAACACCCGCACCATCCCTAACAATTAACCAGTGCCGCTCCTGCAGAGCGGCAACACTCTGGCCGGCTCCAATACTGACTGTGCCAAATCCCAGTCTCACCCGAGAAAAGGATCATAATAATGCCATTCGGCCTATATGAGAGTGCCTTCAAGACCTTTAGCCACCAAACTGCTGCATAAATGTGTCAACGTTTTCTGGACGGCATCTTGTGAGGCTTGCCCTTGTGTTTTGCCTACTTCGATGACATACTTGTTTTCTCTTTGACCCCCAAAGAACACGGTGAGCACCTCCTCAGCATTTCGCAACACCTCCAGGATGGTGGCATCATCAATAGGAAAAAATGTGTACTTGGTGGCAGCAAGGCAGAATTCCACGGTCACGCTATCTCTGCTACCAGTCTCGTCCCTTCTCCGTTAGATGAGAGCAATCTCCAAGTTTCCAAACACTGTGACCTGCGTGAAACTGTGCTGTTTTCTCAGGATGCTGACATTTTGATGCCATCTAAGGAATGCTGCTGCCTTGCTGGAGCCACTCACCATGGTTCTTTGTGGCCCCACAGGGAAAAGGAAGAAGCTGGTGTTATGGACAGACACCACAAATGGAGGACAGTTTAGTTACTGCCAAATGTGGCTTAGCAGATGCTACCGTGCTACCACACCCACACCCGTCCGCCTCACTGGCTGCAGTGGTTGATGCCAGTCAGATAGCCATCAGTGCCAATTGGCAACAGCACATCGACAACAGCAGGCAGCTGCTCATGTTCTTCTCCCATAAATACTTGTCACCCAATTATGCTAGAGCTCATACATTACTGTGAGACCAATAAATATTTTACAACGTTGGTGTAGGCCCGTCATTTCACCGATCACATACTGATAACATTTGCCGTCATGAAAGTCTTCAAAAATTGTTCCTCACAACAGTGCTGGCAACTGTCCTTCACCACCAACAAAGTAGATCCCTTGAGACGCCAGACGACAATGCAAGTGGCAAGGAGACAGCTAGTAACGCACCTACCTCATCCGGAGATTCTTCTAATCCAACGGGCTTCAGGAACATCAACAAATGCAGCCCCTACACCACAGACATACCCACCTCTTATCACACCCTTCCCCTACAGGTTATGCCTGATGCAACGGCGCCACAGACACCCAACGCTGCACTCCCACAATTGCTGCCTTTGCCACTTCCACGACGGAATTACTTCATGTGCTCGCAGAGCCGCAATGTCAATCTACCATCACCAGTTCTCATACCAGAGATTACGGTAGTGTCCGAGTGGTTCAGCCGAACCCATTATTTGCTGAATCTAGAACACTGGCTTCGGATTCGAGATTCAATGTATAATGGCCGAATACTATTGAATCCCGAATCCAAATTGTTATACGGAAACCTTCAGTTACGAATGTTGTTGTTTACTTTGCATAACAGTGCGCTTTGGTTTGTGTTATTTACTTTATTTTCCATAGATCTGCTGAAAGGCATTACATCATTAAACAAAATGATCTCACTTTTAATTTATTCAAGCGAAACCACTACGAAACTTATGCAGTTGCATCGATATCTACCATTTGTACCCAAATGTAAGCTGCACTTTTCTCTGTTTTTTTGGGTCCAAAAAACTTCCTGCAGTTTAAATCAAGTACGAAACAAATAAAGTTCTGAAAAATGGCGCTAGGAGCCACAACAGTAACTATTGCCATTTATATAAGCAGTGCTACACAGGCTTGGTTTGCAGGCGCAAATATAAATACGGGCGCTAAAACATTTGCGCTTGTAAAAATAATAATAATAATAATAATAAATGGAAGACAACTCTAGTTTCCTTTTTATTTTCGACTACTGAATTTTAATACACCATACAATGAAGGAAATACAACTTTAGTACTGCTCAACCTCAAATGTAGCAGCCTTTCAAACATTAGTAGCAACAACAAAAATTTCCTTACTTAAATACCAACAATACATAAGGCTCTAGGATTCTTGCATGAGTTGCCTCATTCTGATATCACGTATTGTTTCGTTGATCTTTGTGAAGTGCTGGGGTATGTGAACCATCATGAAGCACTAGGATTTCAAGAAGAAAGTTATTTATTACGTGGAAAAAAAAAGTTCCCTAATTGTGTGCCATCCTGATGGGATGATGTCAATTCAGCAACCACTTAATGTCTGTTTCAATAAATCATTTAAAGTCAAGCTTAAACACATGTACACCCACTGCATTTCGAAAAGTGACAGACAACTGACATCAACGGGTCATGTAAAACATGCAAATGTGCCAAAGGAATTATGATACATGGAAGTGGTTTCCAAATCAGATTGCGTAATAAGCATTTAAAAATGTTTGATATCAAATGCACAAGACTGTACAAGGGGTGATGTTCTGCAGCATGACAGAACTGAATAACAAGGTATCAAGTGATAGTGCTTCAGAATTACTGTACCGATATCTAATTGCTATTATAAACATTTTGTAAAATTTGCATTATAAGTCTAATAAAATTGTTTTATATTTCTGAATTTAGTTTCAATGTTATTTCTGTTCTTATTTAGTAAGTGTTTAGTGCTCCTCCAACAGCTGTACATTTGAAGTCTTATCTAAAAGCTACTATGTAAAGCCGACGGGCAAGCCTGTGTTGCATCAATATGCCTGACGCTACAACCACTGCCTTCGTGCTTTTTCTAATAAGGGCAAGGGATTGTTCCTATGAATTGTGATTCGTAAATTCCACACTATCTTCGCCGTAAGAATAATACAAATGTAAACATTACGCCTTGTAATCTTCTGTTTTAGCTGTTACCGCCTTTAAATTCCATCTGCCTAACAAACCCGAAAGACAGTGGTGAATGCGGGAGAATATACATTGCCATGTTAATGTTTACATTTGTATTATTCTTATGCTGAATGGGATTAGTTAGAAATGAAGCACAGCAACTGACTTCTAGTACTGATTTTTAAATCTTCTACAAATATAAATTCTGTGCAGACAAGTTATGTGATCTTAAATGTTTGAAAGAATAAATAAATATACAAAATACCCCTGGTTAACCCTCCAGAATGCACAATCTGTGTGTTAAGTATTTTTCACAGTTCTGAAATGTCTTTGTGCCAATAACAAGTACACACATGTTGAATTAACATGGATTTCTCTGTGCCAGAATGTCCTGTCTGTCACTAATGAAATGCCTGATATGTCACTATAAAATTATTTAACATTTACACACTATATGTTTTTAAGAATCTATTTTTCGAACTTCAATAATATCTATTCATCTTTTCAGGTTTTATTTTTGATTCTTTCCCTATGAAAAAAGAAAAAATACATAATCCTTCTCTTTGTAGAACTTCATTATGCAATTATTTCTTATTTCATAAAAATGAAACAGTTTGTAATGGAGTAAAGAAAGTTTCTTATTATCCTTTAGAGCATCTAAACAACAAATATCTCAAAATGTTTCATACAAATGTCTTTTCAGGGGAGAGGGGTATTAAAAATCCATAAGATTTGAAATAAAAATCTAAATGAAATTTTAATTTCTTAAATTTTATGGTAATATTGTCATTTGGGATCCATCCCAGAAAGCTTTAGCTTCATCACTGACTATGATAGAGTAGTAATTCATTTTAAATACATGCACTTGAATTGACAAATTATTTGGGTTGGAGATTCAGAAGATTCGATTGAGTTCAAAATTCAGCACATGTTTTATATACGATTTGATTTGGTAAAATTGGAGTTCAACCCATCCCTACCAGAGACACCGACAATTCACTTGCGCCTCACGTCATGTGCATTTCCAGCTGCCAGTTACCGCTGCACAGCCATTGGCTGCTCCACAGAGACAGCCGACCACTGCACACCTGCCTCTGCCTCTCCGAGCTGACAACGTTGCTCAGCACCTGTCCACAGCCACTTCCCCATCCCTCAGCTGACGCACTGCCGGCTCCGGCACCTGGCACTCCACCGGGCCCACCTGTCATACAGCAGCCCACTGCTGCCAAATGCCAGCCACCAACCTACATCACGGCTGGTGCCCGGACATCCGGCCAATGACCCCCAACTCGCAGCCATCAGCATCATCGTCGAAGGTGCCCCATGAGCCCTCACCGCTAGCACACTCCTGCCCACCAGTACCACTGTCTTAACTCCATTACGTTTCAGTCTTGTGAGTGTGGGTAGGGGGGGATTTATGTGGCAGCCCTCGGTTGCGCGATATCTACATCTACATCCATACTCTGCAAGACACCTTATAGTGTGTGGGGAAGGGTACTATGAGTAGTACCACTGTCACTTCCTTCTATTCCATTCATGTATGGTTCACGGGAAAAAAGCCTATATGCCTCCTTGTGGGCCCAAATCTCTCCGATCCTATCTTTATGGTCACTTCACGTGATATACGTAGGAGGAAGAAATATTTAGTTGACTCATCTTGAAACACATGCTCTTGGAACTTTGACAGAAGCCCATACCACTATACAGAACATCCTGTAATGAAATGTTGTGTTCTCCATTGTATCTTTTCAATCTTCTCTGTTAACCCTACCTGGTACGGAGACCACACTGCTGAGCAATATTCACGCGCTGGGTGAATGAGAGTTTTGTAATCTACATCCTTTGTTGATGGCCATTTCAAATTGCCCCTGTTTCTAGTGTTTGTCCTGCTATTGCATAGTTATATAATAAATGATCTTTCTTTCTATGTAAACCGAGAACTTTACACTTCTTTATGTTGAGTCTCAATTTCCATTTCCTGCACCATGCATCAATACAGCGCCGATCCTCCAACATTTCACTACCCTCTTTCAGAGTTGCGACTTCTCGATAAACTACAGCATCAGACACATAAAGCCTCATTGAAATTCCGTTGTTATCTACAAGGTTATTTATTTACATATATATTGTGAAAAGCATTGGTCTTATAACACTACCCTTGGGCACACCTGAGATTGCTTTGATGTCTTAAGACTTCACAGCATTGAGAATGACATGCTTCTTTCTGTTAGCTAGGAGCACCTCAATCCAGTCTCAAAGTTGGTCTTATATTCCATATGCTCACACACTGTTCATCAGGCGAAGTGCAGAAAAGTATTGAACAACTTGTGGAAGTCAAACATGGCAACTACCTATAATCCTGTGTCTACTGACCTCTGGGCCTCGAGCATGAATAGTGCGAGTTGTGTTTCACACGATCGCTGTCTTTGAAAACCATGTAAATTTCTACAAAGGACATTTCCGGTGTCCGGAAACAACATAATATTTGAATATAAAATGTGTCAAAAATTCTGTAAATGACCAATGTCAGTTTTGTACATCTTATTGGCGACCCTTCTTGTAAATGGGAATGACCTGCGGTTTTTTCTAATCCTTAGGAACACTTCACTCCTGTAGAGACATTTGGTACAATGCTGCAGTAAGGCACAAAGTTTCCTTCGTATACTCCATGTAAAATCAAATTGATATCCTGTCAGATACA
Source organism: Locusta migratoria (assembly GCA_026315105.1). NCBI lineage: Eukaryota > Metazoa > Arthropoda > Insecta > Orthoptera > Acrididae > Locusta > Locusta migratoria. Next base: position 346,753,318 of record CM048744.1, read on the forward strand.
ACAGCCTTTCCTCTGTCAAGTGATTTCAGTTGTTTTTCTAACGTTTACTTCAAAATATCTGCAAATTTGTTATTCCTGCAATGGTTTAGAAGAGAGTTTTTCAACCTGTGGGCCTTGTTCCCCAGGATGGTCACAAAGACTTGGTCAGGAGATCGCCACCACAGGAGGAAGTAGTTACATCATAGAATAATCAGACCACTGCATATCAGAAAACTGCAGGTTCTGTACTACAGAATCATAGTCGCAAGTAAAATTTATTTATGCTGAAAGTATGTAATTCATTGTTTAACACTAATTCTGAACTAAATAGACCATAGATTGTTTTATAGTAAATAAAGCCTGTTAACAACGAATAAGCCCAAAGCCTGAAGACTTTTCAGGAACCAATTCATAGGTAAATGAAGAAGATGCAATTATTAAATCTATGAAATTCTGAAAAGACTCTTTACTTCCACCTTTCTTAAAGGGCATAATTCACTTCTGACTCACGGCTGAAATGTGAAACACTAGGTCTGAAAAATTTATATTTCTGTCGGTAATCAAGTAAAAAAAGGTATAATGCCTTCTATTCTGAAAAATACATGAAAACAATGTCTATCAATTTACAAGGAAATTGTAACAACAGAAAGAAAATTAAATTTGTTGCCTTAGAGACTGCAAAATAGTGTTGTTAGGTACTTAATAATGCAGGGGTGGAGTTCTCAAGTATATTTATTCTTGGAAGGGGGTTGCTGGAATATTTTTACTTGCAAGGGGGTCACACATTAGTAAAGGTTGGAAAACACTGGTTTAGAAGAGGAACTATCGAGCAATCTACCTCTGTGAAACAATTTTGGAAAAAGACATTCAATATTTCAGCCTTTTGTGCATCAACCTGTGTTCAATTCCAATATGGTCACAAATCATCTTGATATCCAGTTTTGATCCATTTACAGATTTGATGTAGGACTAAAATTTCTTAGGATTTTTTGCCAAGGCAGTACACGAAACATTGCTCACAAAGTCGTTGAACGCCTCTTGCATGGCTTGTCTGCTAGACATCGGCTATTTTTATATTTGTAGTGAAGTACTCTTTTCTTTCATAACAGTTTCCTAATTTGTTGTTGAACCACGATGGATCTTTCCCATCTCTCATAATTTTACTTGGCACATACATATCTAAAGTGTATTGTATGGGTACTTTAACTTCATCCATAGTTGCTTAGCACGTAATTAGAGATGAAACTATCGTGTTGAGCAGCCACTTTTGAAAATAAGCCCTTCCTACCTTTTTTAATATTTTGATTTACAACCGTATTCATCAATGCTGTAACGGATCACACTTTCCCTTCAAGTGTTCAACCTATCTCTGTGGTATACATTACAGTCAGAGTTTAGGATTTAATTACTACTGACATCTTGTCTTGAGACAGCTTTTCATACTTAGTATAATACGGGCATTGTGACTATCCAAAAGTGACAGCTGTTCTGGGATCTTTCCATACACAGTCCTGCAGCTAAAAGTTACTATATTAATCTTTTCTTTCTCTGTTCGATTGAGCCGAGTTCTGCCTTGACCAGAATTAGCTTGCATCTTAATGGGTCTGTGGATGAATTTCTCAATCCTAAAAACACTCATGTGCACTCCTGTGTGTACTGCATGCCTGACCTATTCAGGGAGGAGCATACATTTCTCCATCTGATAGCCTACATTTCTCCATCTGATAGTGGAGGTTGAGAAATTTGCATCCAAGATCACTACAGAATTATCTGAGCCTCTGGTTTAAGCCTTCCACCTGGCTCCAAACCAGAGGATTGCAATCGGCTCTGGTAATGATGCTGCAAGTCAAAAGCTCTGCACCTATCCTGAAAGAGAGCTTAGCTGTTTTAACCAAATCCACCAGCCACCTGAAGGAGCTGAGGATGACCTCCAACCCCAGGCAGCAGAAGTCATTAGTACTGACATGAGCAATGATTTACGGCCAGGTGCACCCAGTGCTCTCTATCGCCACCGGCAGAGCGTCCTCCACATCTCGAATGAGACCCCCAGCAAAATGGAGTGCACACTCACATTCTTTCCCGGTATCCCCACTATCTCCCTAAGGGGCTCCATCATCCACCTAACACTGGAACTCCCAAGGACTAACAATCCCATCCTCTCCGTCTGTCTGGACCTTTTCCGGATTGGCCACTGCCGAAACAGGTAAGGCAGCCCGTGCTATCAGCAGTGAACAACATCTCAAACCTATTTCTGAGGCTTAAAGGGACAGCCTTATGTTCGGTGTGTGTGTGTGTGTGAGAGAGAGAGAGAGAGAGAGAGAGAGAGAGAGAATTATTTTTTTCTTTCTACAGTATGTCTGTCTAGGTGTGTTTGCGTTTCGATATGTCTGAGTGTGTGTGTATTTGTTTACCTTCCTTTTTTTCCCCTAAGGTAAGTCCTTCCACTCCTGGGATTGGAAAGACTCCTTTTCCACTTCCTTAAAACCCATATCCTTCCCTTTTTCCTCCCCTTTTTTCCTCTTTTTCCTGAAGAAGCTGCCAGTGGTGGCGAAAGCTTGTATGTGTGTTTGTGTGTGATTTTATTTGTTTCTATCGACGAGCCGGTCCTTTTGGTAAGTCATCTCTTTTCTATTTTTAGTTTTGTTTATCCCACCGGGAAAGTTTCCCTCTATAATTTATATATATATATAAAAATAGATGAAGATTACTTATCAGGCAAAGGAGCACATGTAGTGATAGTAGCACAAATAAATTAATAAATTCACACACACACACACACACACACACACACACACACACACACACACAAACGCTAGCTTTCGCAGCCTAGCTGCTTCTTCAGGCAGAAAGGGAAGGAAAGGGAAAAGGAAATGATGAGGGTTTTAAGGGAGGGGGTAAGGAGCCATTCCAATCCTGGGACAAGAAAGACTTACCTTGGGGGGAAAAAAGGAGGGTAAACAAATACACACCCACCCACACATATACACAAACGCAGGCACTCCTAGGCAGACATACTGTAGAAAGCAAAGTTCCTTCCCTTCTGCCTGAAGAAGCAGCTAGGCTGCGAAAGCTAGCGTTTTTGTGTGTGTTTGTGTGTGTGAATTTATTAATTTATTTGTGCTACTATCACTACCTGTGCTCCTTCGCCTGGTAAGTAATCTTTGGGAAGACTAACATGTTATCTCCAATGGAGAGTTGTGGACAGAAGTGAATGCCAAGCATTCACCAGGCTGAGACCCTCCAGTTCATATTACATATTAATAACATGGCTGACAGTGTTTTCTAATTAGAGCCTTCCTTTCTGACAATAACCATTATTTACAATGAAATACAATAAAAGTGTTAACACTGAGTAAATTGTTGATAATATTTCTCATTGGTGGAAAGATTGGCTACATACTTTTTACTCAAATCTATGGAACCTTTACCAAATATGACTGAAGGAAATACTGAATATATCCAAATCAAAAATCTAATAATGGAAAGCCCACATATGAATGTCAATGATATAAAATAAACAGCAACTCACCATAAAGATGACAGCTGAGATGCAGACAGACATAAAGAATAAAAATCACATTGTCACAACTAAAATTTTCAGTCACAAGTATGTGTATTTTTTTCTGATGAAGGTTATGGACAAAAATTTAAATAGTGTGAATTTAACTGCCTATTCTACGTACCTGTTTGCATCTCAGCAATCGTCTTTACAGTTAGTTCAAATTTTCAAATGTTTGTTAAGCTTAACTAGGACTTAACTGCAGGGTCATCAGTCCTTAAACTTACAAACTATTTATGGACTAACTTACACTAAAAACAGCACAAACATCCATGCCCAAGGGAGGATTCAGATTCCCGACAGGGCCTCATGATCAGAACAAAGTGCCACAATGCACTTGGCCACTCCGCTGTGGCTTTACAGTGAGTTGCTATCATCCTCTATTACTGACAAAGAAGGAAACCCTTACACTTGACAGTTGCCTAAAGAACTTCAAAAACAAAACATTGGGGGATTCAGTTTTCAAAATCAGGAGATAAGGATGATATACAAAAGCTATAAAAACACAAATGAAAATGCTAGAACTATGCTACCCAAACCGTTGATTCCATCCACCTTATTATAGTATAGGCAAACCAGTAAACCAATATCTGTCACAGTGTTTGTGACATAAATATGAAAAATAAACTTAGGATTACCAAAAGTCTTTCAGGCATATTCTAAATTTATTAACAAAACCACTTCTTTTTATAACTTCAGGAGTAGTATCTAATTTCATTCACCTCATAAGATTCACACATTATATTGTCAGCCTGATGGTCTTAGGGTAAAGTGCTTGACTGTAAACCGGTCATGGGTTTGAAACACGGTTGGACCTCAGATATTTTCAGTCTGTGTTTTAACCCATCCTTCACCTCACCATGATGTGAGGAGTTAGCAGAAACGACACATGTTACAGATTCCACGTTAAACTGTAGGGCCCTTTCCCCAGTTGGATAACCAGGGTATGTTAGGGACACGCAAGTCGCCGAAGTGGTGTCCAATTGAAATACTTGCACCAGGCCAGTGAGCCAATGACACATTATATTCAACAAGTTCAGAGTTAGGTGGTGGTACTACTCAGGATTACAAACAACCACATAATAGGTTTGATTAAGGGAGAATAGATCTTATATACTATAGAATTATCGTTACTATTGCATTAGCTACAGTATTATGAACATTGTAACCATACTATGCCTTCACTTTGCATTTAATTCAATCAATTAGAATTTTTGGATTGGGGGAATAAAGTAGAAAGACCAAAAATGCATGCTGTGAAACAGTAAACAAAATAATTACCATTACGGGCTCTCTCCTTTTTCAGTTTCTTAAACTGTAGTTTTTTAAAGTTATTAAGTTTCTCATTCCCATCAGCATTTGCAAAAGAAACTTCTTTCTTTTTAGTTGTTTCCTTTGCCTTTCCTTTCCTCCAGCGTAGTTTTTTCTTATTAGATGTGATGGATACATTGTCTGGTAGCTGAAAAAGTATGAAGTCAAATAATGACTGATGAGAATACGTCTAACAGCACAAGTTTATATTAAAACTCCATAACTGTTTTTTTCTAGTATTTCATCAGTATCTTTCTTGTAGAAAATATGATTATTTTTAAAATATAAACATTATTTTGATGTAAAGATGTCTTTGCTTAAAACTAGAGAAGGCATACATAATCTGGTGAAGTAAATAATGGTAATTCTCCCCCCCCCCCCCCCAGAAGTAACTGTGTGTGTGTGTGTGTGTGTGTGTGTGTGTGTGTGGTGTGCATGTTCTTGCGGGAATTAGTTTACAATAACTATGAGTTTGAGTTCTAGTGGGCAGGGAAAAGTTGAAAATTTGTATCCGACGGGAAGCGTACTTGAGTAATTCTGTGCAGGTGTGGTGATCGCTACATCCCAAGTGGTGTAGACATCACCACAACTGCCTAGAAATCAAAAGACCCGGGTTCAAGTCCCAACTGGGTACATATTTTCAACTTTACCTAGTCACAGTTAATGTCATACATTCCATGAATACTACATATACGTACAATTTCATTCTTTTTCTCGACTTCCATTTCCTCAAAGACAGAACTTGCATCAACTGGTCCATTGGATTCCATGGTAATTTCTGCTACAGGTTGTTTCCTAGATGACTCCAATGCACCCAGTACTTCTGTTTCCATAGCTTCAAAAGAAGCTATGTCAAATTCAGCAACTGACTCCTGCACGATTGCAGAACTAATGTGTGCATCTGTGATGTCCTCTGGTGGAACTGTGTAGTACTTTATTTTACCTCTAAAAATACAAACAAAAACAAACAGGAACTATAAATTTTAACAAAAATCATGCTAACGCTTATGTCACAAATTTACAAACACAGAAAAAAAGGAAGAAGCAAAAAGATTAGGATTCAGCATCCTGTGGACATTGTGATCATTAGGGACAGCAACAAAGAAAAGTAGCCTTTCTAGTGCTTTACATAAACAAACAATAATATAATGAGGATACTTGTACTTCAAGCCTAAGTCAATGATCGTCTTTGCAGTAACTCGTGAATTATCCTCATTAAAATGTGAATTCAAACCTGGACTTTCAGTTGTTAGCTTAATATAAATGGCATGTTTCTAACTTAGGATGCCATGTCAAAGACATACAATCATCACATAAACTTGAGATGACTTATGTTTGGAGGTCACAATCACATTAAAAGATTAAACTCCTATGTAACTATTTGTGCATGTAGTTAACAGTTTCTGCTCTGAAAAAGTATAATTTATATTTATGCAATTTATTCAATACTGATGTGATTAAAAAATTACAGCATTAACTTATTATTGTTATTCACTAGGTTTTAGTTGTTACGTCTCCAAAATAACAGACATGCTAAAAAAAGTGTACATTCATTACCTGTTCCAATCATCAATCAGTATTCTTGCAGCAACTTCAGGGTCTGGTACACCTCCTTTCTTAAACCTGCCCATTCGTTTGGCCAAAAGTGAAAAGAATTCCTGTGGTGTAGAGTATTCTGGAATGTTGTACAGCTCCATCATCTGTTCATAAAAAGTGTTGTCCAAAATTATACAAGAAAGGGTGACAATTAGCATAAGCTGCCATGTAAGGAGTACCTTATTCTGGAAAACCACTGTAATCATGCTGACAATTAATGCTAACTATTATAAATGTTGTTCAAAAGGTTGTTACGCTTATGGGACTTAACTGTGTGGTCATCAGTCCCTAACTATAATAGGCAACTAATTATTCATCTGGTTAGTTGGGCAGTTTAAGGTGTCACTTTCCAGCATGGGGAGGTATAGCAGCATTGGTTTAAATTAATGACATAGGGCAGTGTACTGGCTAGCCTGGATGTGGTTTTTAGGCAGTTTCCCCACATACAAGGGGAATAATGGGCTGGAACTGAAGTCTCACCTCAGATTCATAAGTCATAAACATTCAGAAAAACTTTCACACTGGCACATACATAACAGTACACACAAACAGTTGGGATAAGTTTCTTCTTATGTCCACACTGACATTGGGCAAGGAGGACAATGGTGCAAATAAAGAATAAGATAATAGTTAACGGATTGAAGTTGTAGAATATGTGGGGCCCTATTTGAAAACAAGAATTGTGAGGGAAGGGGTAAATTGTACAGTTTACTATGAGGCTCATCTACAAGCAAATAGTGTTTCTCTAAAGACTTTCATTGAAGCAAAAAAATTCCATTTTGATAGCTTAGTTATTTTCTAGGCCTTGTTGCTCAAAAATTTCTCATAAAGCTATGCCTTCTTCAATCTCAGTTTTCACCAAGCTGTTGAACACAACAGAATGTTACAATGAATAAGCACAATACTGCTGGGCAACAACACCACTTTTTTCGGACATTCTGACAGGAAAATAAAATTTTCCTAAATCGTTCATTGCTGAAAAAACAAGGGTCACTGCAAAAGAAATGCAAACAGTTCTTATTCTACATGTTTGAAAGTTTTACAATGTGTAGATACATCATTTACAAACAATATTTTCATTTTTCCAGATAATCCCCATACCTCTCAACTGCCTTATGCCATCTTGTCTGGAGTGTGAGCAGTACGAGGCCTGCCACTGCGAGGACAATCCTCAATATGGCCATGCCCACTATCATTACGTAACTTGCTTGCCCACTGACTAACTGTACTGCGATCGACAGCAGCATCTCCATATACCTTTTTCAACCTCTTGTGGATGTTTCCCACTGTCTCGTTTTTACAGCACAGGAATTCAATGACAGCATGATGCTTCTGACGAACGTCAAGAGTAGCAGCCATCTCGAAGACATGCTGTGACAGTGCCGCTCATGAGAACAGGTTGAACTAAGTTTGAAAACAAGTGGGAAAGATGTATCTACACACTGTAAAACTTTTAAACATGCAGAATGAAAACAGTATTTTTTTAAAAAGGAAAAAAATAGTGTGCATTTCTTTTGGAGTGACCCTCGTAACTTGGAGAAAACCATACTTGTGCCACCAATAATTTATTATTTAGTCTCTCCCATCAGCAGGAGATTATACTGTATATAAATTGTTGTAATTTTTTTATTTTACCAACCATGTACTGGTATAGTAATTTTAATGATAATACATATTTTATAGTTGAGGTTTTCAGACCAAAAACTGTAGAGAATGATTCATAAAACAGTACAATTGCTGGGAAAGAATGATTTTTTTAATTTGTTTGGACCATTTTTATTGTTACTTTTTTTTGGGGGGGAGGAGGGGATTATGAATAATGCCATCACACTGACTGGTGCTTTGTTCTGGAGCTTTAATGATGTAACAATGTAATTCACAAACTCACTGTCATCCTTGTCGTACAAATAGAGAGAAAAATTTGTGCAGTTCTCATTCCTTTATGTTTTACTTTGTCTGTCAAAATCTGAAGAAGTTACCTGGCACGCACTTTTCTGTACCCCCTAATAACTGATACGATTTTGTTAAAGCACTTACACAATTTCAGGGAAACACGAGCTCCATCTAACAACAGTTAAATGTCTGTCCTGTTGAATTTTCTTCCGTGGTTTGCTGGTCAAACTAAAGACCGAATTTACTGTTCTTCATCAAGAATCTTCTTTTCTTCACTACTAAACATAATTCAACAGTTCACCTGAAGCTGCATTCACCATTCACATGTAGTGATTTGACCATTTCATTGTGGGAAAGGAAGGAAGGATGATTAGTGTGTAACGCCCCATTGACGGCGTGGTCATTAGAGGCATATCTTATGCTCGGGTTGTTTTGATAAGGTTGGGGTAGGAAATTGGCCATGCCCTTTGAAAGGAACCATACCGGCATTTGTCTGGAGTAATTTAGGGAAATCACTGAAAACCTAAATCTGGATGGCCGGAGGTGGATTTGAACCACCATCCTCCTAAATGTGAGTCCAGTGTTTTATCACTGCGCCACCTCACTCGGTTTCATTGTGGGAGGAACCTTCAAGGATGTACAATGTTTCAAGTTGGACATTAATAGACACAAGCAACAGGTGCCACCAACTTCTATGAAACATACTATCAACATATTATGACTAGCATTAATTTACTCAAAATGCAAATTATGGCAATTGCTTCCATATTACTTCCTTTATGTATAAGACGATAAAAACAGCTACTACTAAATAATAATAATAATAATAAATTCAATGTTCTTCCTTTTACACTATTCAGCACCAGCTTTTGTCAAATACTTTCAATAAAGATCAATTTTACACTGTGCTGTGTACTCCCAATAAATCGTAGGCGAGTAATTTGGGCGCGGCTAATTCGTGGCTGTCAACAGTCATATGTCTTCAATTTCCTGTGTGTTATCATCAGTAACTTAATGAACTATACTTGAAATTTTTAAGTTATTAATTTAATGATTTAACAAATAACCCATAATATTAAGTATCAGTAATAATAAAAATATTTTTTGTCTAACATCTTGTTTTTTGAAATGTTACCTCCAATCAAATTATATAATAATGTACCTACAAATTTTTATGATTTTTAATAAACCCTCTCAGCCCACCAATGGTCTTTTTTTTTCCCCCTCCCAGTAGAAAACCTGAGTCCCGCCCTGGTATAATAAGTCTCAGGGTCTTTTGATATTGAACCTAACTACTTGTTTTATGAGTTGCCAACACTGGAAGGAAGCACAGTATGCTGTACTGTATTTGGTAGTTGCAATTGCCTGTGTGAATAAATTTTGAGAGATTTTATAGCACTGAATCTACTCTTCTGATTATGCCAGTGGAAAACACTATATGAGTGGTCATTATACAACATATAAGAGTTGACTGTTAATGAAAAACTAAAAATTATAGATTGATCAGAGAGAGGCAAGTCACCCAAGAAATTAGCCAGTAAATTTGAAGTACAGTGAGAGACGTAAGAAAGCAAAACGAAAAATAAATAAGGTTTTCTGCAGAGTGTGATAATTTATCTTCACGAAAATCTGTGAAAACTTGACTATAAAAACTTAGATGAAGCAATGTTACATTGGTTTAATCAAAATCATGCTGAATGAATTCCCATGTCTAAACCAATGTATGCAGAACAAGCGAAGTTTTTTCACTCTACTCTTGGCTTTGAAGGGGACTTTAAGGCTACATCTGGTTGGCTCATGTGTTTCAAGAAAAGCTATGGAATTCATGGGGAACGCCTTAGTGCAGACATCAACACTGCTGAATTGTAGATCCTCCTTGTTGAAAAAGTAAAAGAAAATTCGGACATCAAAACATTTGGGAAGAAATTTTTACTTTTGGATAGTCTTCATTTAATAAACAATTCATGGGTTAAAACTGCATCGCACTCACTTATGAGATAGTGGAAATCATGCACTTTTTGGATTTGAGGTAGGTTGTCCAAGATGTGAGTGTTAACTGCGAGTGGCTTCTCAACCCCTCTCCCTTTTCCGGCTGTGGCGGACAGTGGTAAGGCCGCAACATAATGGGAGCCGCTGCCGTTTCCCTAGGCGTGGCTCTGGTCAGCGACTAAGGAAATTCATGACGAAAATAAAATTTTCTATTTTCTTGCTGTAAAAAATACTGCACATTAAGGGAGCAAAGCTACATCAGTTCCTATATTTAGTTTTTCGTTACAGATTCTTGTTTTCCTTTAAAAAATTAAAAAGCACTACTTTCAGTTGCACGTGTTTTCTTCACTCCTCATTATATCTTTGTCGAGTTAGAGGAAACTAACGTGCGGAAAAATTAGTTTTTGCATATCTTGTAGTTTCATACCCAAGCTTGATAACAAAGTGTCTATTTTCTCAAAATTCCTCATAGTTATTCAGATACTTAATTTTTAAGTAATCTATTGCATTAAACTTGAAGTGTTTACATAAAAAAAAAATGTAGTCACTGGCAACTCTGTGTATCATTCATTTCAGATTGTACATCGTTGCAGATGAAATGAAGCTAATAATTCGAAATTATTTTTAAAGCTGAGAGCAGGATGATACCCATCTCCGTTTTTGAGATTTTGGCTCGTATATCTACGGAAGGAGAGCATTGCGACTAGTGTGCCAGTTCTCTCTCCACATGCAGTGTGAATTGTGTGGTGACAACCATCACATCTTATAAACTGTTAAAGATATTGAACCATTTTTGAAAGGAATTTTCATGTTTAACACAAACATTAATACTCAAAGCTCTTTTTATCTACTGGTATATGGAAATAACTATAGTTTTTGCAATAAAATGAGGTATTTATTAAACCGTATTTAATATTTGTGGAGGTTAATTTCTGTCTATTGCAACTAAATGAAAGGCGTTTTGCTTCTGTATTTGTGAAGCATCATCAATGGCAGATTTTTAGTGTTAATTCCATGTGCGGCTTTATGGAGGTGTGTGTGTGTGTGTGTGTGTGTATTCTCCAGAGGGATGGAAGTTTTGGCTCTTTGTTTCATCACTTCGCCTTGTACATCACTATGAGATTGCAGATTTTAACTGTTAGGGTTTTCTATATATTAATTCTATTTTTGTGACGCATGACCATGAATGCTGTTAATTTTTTTTTTAACAGGCATCTTTTAAATGGTGAGACAAAATTCATACTTTAGATTAAATGTCAACCAGTTTGCACATGCTCGCATGCATGCTCGCTCACACACACACTCACACGCACACACACACACACACACACACACACACACACACACACACAAATCTCAGTCTTGTTTATATGCAGTCAATTCACTTCTCAACTACAGGGAGTTGTTACCTCTACTACTTACATTATTTACATTCCAATTAAATGTACCTAATAGTTATTGATAATCAGCATATGCATACAAATATGAGCAAGCAGTAATAAATATATGGTAAATATTTGGTACAAATGAAAAAGCTGGGGACTGTTCATCCCCCCCCCCCCACCGGAACACACACACACACACACACACACACACACACACACACACACACACACACACACACAAATCTCAGTCTTGTTTATATGCAGTCAATTCACTTCTCAACTACAGGGAGTTGTTACCTCTACTACTTACATTATTTACATTCCAATTAAATGTACCTAATAGTTATTGATAATCAGCATATGCATACAAATATGAGCAAGCAGTAATAAATATATGGTAAATATTTGGTACAAATGAAAAAGCTGGGGACTGTTCATCCCCCCCCCCCACCGGAACACACACACACACACACACACACACACACATACACACACACAAATTACTGCTGGTGTGCTGAAATGGTAGAGTGTCTAACAGCAGCTTTCATTTGTTAATGTGTACCCTGGCTCATTCCATGTTCCTGAAGGCTTTCGTGATTGAATTGCAAAACATTTTGAATACATGAATGAGTGAAAAATATTTTTATAAAGGGCTGGCTGAAGGACAACAGGAGAAAAAGAGGAACACTGTGGATTGGAATAGGAAGAGGAGTAAGGTAATGATGTATTTACACCTGATTATTTATCTCTGCATGTACTTTACATTCTTTATTCATAATCTGTTGTTAAGGAAATTTTTGTTTTTCATAATTTCTTTAACTGGCCAATGACTGCATCAGTTTGAGTCTTTTACATAATACTTCACCTGATAAAATTATAGGATTTACTACACAGTTGCTGTAAAATTACACTGGGCATGGGAGAGGAGGATATGTTGTGACCTGCAGCATTCCATATTGTTTATATGTTTCAAATGTAAATTTATAATTACTGCTAAAACCCATAGGTTTTTAATGCTTGTAGTTCATCACAGGACATAACAATGTAAAGAGATTTGTTTAATACTGTTCTATATTACATCTCCGGACAGCTGCATCAAACCAGTCTCTGGACTGAAGACGACAACAACAACAATACATACCCCGCAATCCACCCAAAGGTGCATGGCAGAGGGTATCTTGTAATCCTCCTATATAGACAGGGGGATAAATGAATACTTGTATGCATCTGTATGAGCCCTAATCTCTCTGATCTTATCTGTGTGGTCATTATGAGAAATATAGGTTGGTGACAGAAGAATCTTTCTGCAGTCTGCTTCAAATTCCAGTCCTCTACATTTCTTCAACAGTGTTTCTTGGAAAAAAGGTCATCTTCCCTCCAGCGACTCCCATTTGAGTTCTCGAAGCATCTCAGCATCATCATCTCAAAATTCTCCCAATAAATCGAAGTTGACCATCCACCTTCCCCACAACTGTCCTTATATGCTCATTCCATTTCATATTTCTGTGCAGCATTATGCCTAGATATTTAATTGGTGTGACTGTCAAGCAGCACATTACCAATGCTGTATTCGAACATTACAGAATTGTTTCCTTTTTCAATTGCATCACCTTACATTTTTCTACATTTAGCACCAGTTGCCATTCCTCACATGACCTAGAAATTTGGTCCAAGTTATCCTGCATCCTACTATAGTAATTCAATGACAACACCTTCCTGTGCACCACAGTATCATCAGCAAACAGCTGCATCTTGCAAATCAGTCTATCTGCAAATCATTTGTATAGATAGAAAATAATAGTTGTCCTATCACACTTTCCTTGGTGCTTCTGATGAAACTCTAGTCTCTGATGAACATTCGCCATTGAAGACAACATACTGGATTCTATTACTTAAGTAGTCTTCAAACCACTTGCATATTTGGATACTTATTCCATATGCTCACACCTTCATTGGAAGCCTGTGATATGGCACTGTGTCAATCATCTTTCAAAAATCGAGAAATACGCCGTCTACCTGTTGCCCTTTATCTGTAGTATCCAAGATATCACGAGATAAAATGGCAAGCTGAGTTTCGCACAATCAATGACAGTGGTAGTTATTGTATGCTTCATACATCAATCTTTTTATAGACGCGTGAAGCTCTACTAACTTTTGCTTGATTTGATTTGCTTTATCTTTTTTGAACTGAGAGTGAGTGCAACTACCTTTGCTTTCTCAGCATCTTTCGAATATTACTACTGAACCATACTGGCTCTTTACCATCCTTAATCCACTTTGTCAGCACATATTTCTCCAGTGCTTTATTTACAATGCTTTTAAATTTTGCCCATAATCCTCTACATCTACTGCACCTGAACTAAATGATGTTCACTCTTTCCTTAAGTGGGTTGCTAACAATTGCTTGTCTGCTCTTATGTAAGTTGCACTAACTCACCACAGGAGCCCGCTGTTTGTTACAGTCTTGGCCAAAGTGGAGAAAGGGACAGTAACTGCGCACACATCATTTAGGATGGCTGCTGTGGTTGTTTATTGTGTTTTGTGTGTGTAGTGGGCTAAAAGCAATGGTGTGTTAAATGGATGTTCACTTCAAATTGGAGGTGCGAGCAACAATCCGATATCTGTGGGCCAAACGGGTGAATTTCACAGGTATTCATCATGAAATCGCTGAACCGGTTGCATAAAGCAATCACAGAGAAGTACATGGGGAATTGAGCACCTCACAAGGCCCGCCAAACGTGCAAACTGCTGCAGCATTCAAGTATCCTCCATTCAGTCCCGAGTTAGTGCCATGTGACTTTCATCTTTTCGGTAAGCTCAAAACGGATCTCGGTGGACAACCATTTCGAAACGATGCGGAGGTGAAAGTGACTGCCTCTGAGTAGTTACAAAATGCTGAAGGAGATTTCTATGCATCCAGAATCAAAAAGTTTGTTGGCTGTTCCGAGAAATGTTAACAATCTCTTGGAGACTATGTGGACAAGTGAATTTAAATTGTATGTTGTCATAGCCATGTTGCTTTTGTATGGGTGGTTTAATAAATGACCAAACATGGAAGTGCAACTTACTTTTTGATCTGCTCTTGTATTAACCTTGGTGGTCATGCTGTTCTGGCATTTGTTTGCAGTTGTTTTTGGCAATAATATATGTGGTGTTAACTTATTTGTCCACTTTCTAATCAAAAGGACATACAGTAAAAGTGCAAACTAAACAAGTGATTAAAGAAATGCTTGCTGAAACTGCACATGATGATTATTCAGTATTTGGTGATGACAGAGATTATAAAATGCTGGAAAATAAAGTCGTGGTTCATCAAACCTCTTTCTAAATGAATGTGGAAGAGCAGAAGATTATTACAGACTAGAAGAACAGTATTGGGAAGGCTGAAAGGAACAGTAACATATTACTGTAGTGAATGTAATGTAGGCTTGTGTCAACCTCTGTTTCAAACTTTTAGCACACTGTGCATCATTATGAAAAATTAATCATATCATAATGAGCAAATAACATAATTAATGTCAATGTCTATTTCCCCTTTAAATTGCAAAATAGTAAAAATAAATTTTTTGCCATTTAAAAAAAAAATCAAAATCAGTGTGTAATCATCTTCTATACGCATGACTGAAACCTCAACACTTCAAACTGAATTCACAGTATTTGCATTCTTAAACTAAACTTGCTCCTATAGCCATTTAAAGTATGGTGAAAATAGTGCAAATTAACTACTAAACACAGAGTGGCCTGTAGTTAGGGGCTCAGCACAGGTAAGTGTTAACAGATGTACCCTGCAACAGCAAATACTAGAGCAGCAGCAGTGTCACTTTACGAAGAAGAAGAAGAAGAAGAATAAATTGTTAAGAAACATATTCAATGTGTAATGTTAGATCCTTTAATTCATTAAGTGGCACATCACTTCTTTTGTAAATATTTATCAGCAGGGCTAAAAACAAGATAGAAAGAACACAATTCCATACAAAACCCAAGGCTGACCTACCTGTTCCCGATTTGCTCTTTGCAGAATTGCTGAAGCAGGTGTTATTGGATCCATTAGACTTTCCACTCTAACAGCATTCTTCAATGCAACAGATGCATCACCACGCCCATCAGATGAAGCAAATACAATTCCAGGACTATCTAACAGTTTGATTTTAGAATCCAACTGAACTTCTTGCATGGCTCTATAAGAAAAAATATATTTATTAAGAGAAAGTACTGCTAATGCAGAAAACCACAGGAAACACAGATATTATCAGTTTCAAAATTGAGGCATGCATATAAAACTAGTGCATCCTACAGAATTATTACTAAATCTAGAATTTTCAATCAGAAACAGGAAAACCATTTCTTTTTTCTTTACAAATCACCAATGTTCACTTAATAAATCAAATACACAGAGTAATTTAAAATGTACAATAAAACCACTAACAACAAACATAAAAGTCAAAACAAGCCACACAGTTATATAATGAGCTAAAACACATTTTTCTCCCACTCCAGTATGCAAGCAATAACTTAATGTGAGTAAAGACAGAAGTATCAACCAACTTGAAATATATGATCTTTATGAGGGGGACAGTGAAGAAAAAGAAAAAAAGAATATAAATAAATAAAATAAAATGAAACATCTGACATAAGGTGTTACAGACAAAGGAAAAGTAATTACACATTCTATCAAGGCCTGTTTTTGGCAAAATGCAAACAGCAATTTTGTGTCATCTGGTGTTAACAATTTTTCGTTCTGATTTCAATTAAAGTACATATGCTTGAACTCAATTCAAAACACAGTATTGTACACTCAAATATCATATATATACCCTAAAACACCTGTAAGTGCATGGCAAAGGGTACTATCCATTAGGGTGTCTTCCAGGTTCATCTGCCAACGTTTTCATGAGCTGTATGGAAGAGGCATTCCTTAAGACTCAGCAGTTACACCCCCTGGCTTGGTACAAAATCACGGGTGATATTTTTGTGGTCCAGTCTTATGATGATGAAACTCTTCTGAACTTCCTACCAGACCTCAACTCCTTCTGTAACCAGAAATTCAACCTAGTCCTCCAGAACCAAAGCCACCTTCCTTGATATTGACTTTCACCTTGCTGAGTCTACAGCCACACTTCAGTCCATATTAAACCCACTAACAAACATCAATACCTCCAGTTCAAGTGCTGCCATCCCTTCCATATCAAACAATCCCTTTCCTACAGCCTACACTTTTGTGGCAAACATATCTTCTCCAATGACAAATCACTCACCACCTACATCAACAACCTGTCCAATGCTTTTCTCTCCCACAACAACCCTACAGACCTTGACCTCAAGCAGTCCATTCCTCCTCTTCCAATAACCATGTTCCTAATCTCAGACCACCCACAACCATTCCCTTAGTCACCCAGTACCATCTTGACCTGAAAAGTCTTAACAAATTGCTCCTCCAGGGCTATGACTTTCTCAAGTCACACACTGAAATGAGATCATGCTTCCTCCTCACACCACCCAGAGTAGTTTTTCACAATATTTTCAACCTCCGCAACATCCTCGTCAAACCTTACAACATCCCAAAACCACCCTCCCTTCCTAATGGTTTCTATCTCCACAACCAATGCCTGCAAAACCTGTCCCATGCATCTTCCTGCAACACCCAACTCTAGCCCCACCACAGGTAAAATGTACACAATTCAAGCAGGACCACATGAGAAACAACATATGTCCTCTATCAACTAACATGTGTTCCATATCATAGCATTGATGTTCGTGTGACCACCAACACATTGGGTGAATACATCTATGGTCACAGATGGACTGTTCACCTGGAGGACAACTTGTGATACCTCTGACAGTCACATGTCATCCATCATTATTTTACAGCCTCCTCCTCCAGTCTCATTTCTCTTCCCTCGTCCCCTAACCGATGAAGGAAAATATTTATGAAAGCTATTCTCCATTTATTTTTGTCTCCTTTGGCATCTTTTCTGTGTGTGACAGGTAAGCACGGGCCAGTCACTATTTTGATTAATAAAGTAATTTTACTTCACTTTAGAAGTCAATTGAAATATCTGAAAGTTACATTTGTATGCAGTTCATATTAAGTCTATTTTGAGGGTTTAAGTTTGAGTTATAGCACTCTTCGTAAACTGCTGCATCTTAAAACAACAACTAAAAGCATTTTATGTTGGAAAAATACCGTATTTACTCGATTATAAGTCGAGGATGTTTCCACCCCCCTCCCCCCCAGATTTATCATTATCATTTGGAAAATATAGGGCCGTCTTATATTTCCAGACTAACGAAAGACAATATTTTCATGACATGTAATTGACTAAGTAAAGCTTCAATATAACAAAGTCGCATTTCCTTCCAGTGTGCAGCACAATCAATCTTATTAAATAGTACATTTTTAATTAAAATGTTTAATGGTGTACCATATGAACTGCCTTAATTTTGTAATATGCAAGATTAAATACGAAAATTGTATGTGGGATTATTAGCTTCAGAACCAAACAAATCAATCATAGTCAAACGTGCTTTGTAGCATCCCTCCCCCTTTGGAAAGTACAGTAAAACTTCGTTTATACGTTTTTCAATTATAAGAGGGTTCTTTTTCCGGCCCCGCTGAAATCTAAACAGCGTGCGTAAGTTTTGATGTCCGGTTTCAGCCCTGGTAGCCAATTAACACTTAATTTTGTGTGTGACAGATTTGAAACACTTTTTATATATCGACTGATATGTAACAACAGTAAAAACTGTCATCACAAAAATAGGATTTTATACTGTACAGTACACAAAAAAATAAAAGTATGAAAGTTAGGTTTATGTTGGTGGCGATAGCCACAAGCAAGGTTGGTATTACACATAGCAGTCATTTGTTTTCTCAGAGTCACTTGTTTTCTGCCGAACGAGCACATGACCGTCAAAGCACATGTTCTATGTATAGTACAGTAACAGTAGTGTAAATGCATACATAGAAACAAGTTAATTAACACGAATATTACGAGCAGCTGTTTTATTTATACGTACTGTACTTGTGGTTATCTAGAAGGCTAAGATGAGTGTAAGAAAAAAGATCAGCATTACCATTGTCAAAAATCTAAGGATTCTGTCTGTGGTAAAAGAAAACAAAAATAGAAAACGTGTGGACATTGCCAAAGAATTAGGACTCCCAGTGTACACATTAAATTCTACTGTTGCAAAGGCAAAGGAAATAGAAGAGAGAGCAGCAGTGTTTGGAATTTCTTCTAGTAAGCGGACACGAATTCAGGGCATGAAATATGAAGATGTTAAAGATTGTTAGCTGCAGTGGTTTGGGCAACATAGAGCGGAAGGGATACCTATTAGCAGCCCTATGCTTTGCAAAAAAGCAGCTGAACTGGCATTCCAACTTGGTTTTGAAAATTTTAATGCATTGTCAGGTTGACTGCATAAATTTAAGACCAGACACACCATCAGCTGTCACAACGTGTATGGTGAAAGCCAAAGTGTCGATCCAGACACAGTTAGAGACTGGAAAGAAAACTGTGAAGAGACTAACTTCACATTACGAGCCTAAGAATATTGTCAATGCGGATAAGATGGGCGTATTTTATAATGTTATTCCTGACCGAACAATGGCCTTCAAAGGTGAGAACTGCCATGGAGGGAAGCAAAGTAAGGAACGTGTAACAGTTTTGTTATGTGCTAATAGTGACAGTAGTGAGAAGCTACCCCCACTTATGATTGGGAAGTTCGCGAAGCTACATTGCTTTAAAAACATCATCATGTTTCCAACAAAATATACCGGCGACAAAAAAGTGTGGATAACGATGAAAGTGTTTGAAAGCTGGCTTTGTAACATTGACGCAAAAATGGGTGCAGCAGGCCGCAAGATGATCTTGTTTATAGAGAGGTGTGCAGCACACCCTCCTGTCACTTCTTATTTGAGGAATGTTACGGTGGAATTCTTTCTTGCAAATTGTACAAGTGAACTCCAGCCACTTGATCTTGGAGTAATCCATAATTTCAAGATGCATTACCGCAAAATGCTTGTGCAGCATGCAATGAGATGTATAAATGCCGGGAAGAAAGAAGAAATGAAAATAAACATTTTACAGGTAACATTTTTTTTACTTTCTATTACCATTATTATTATTGTTGTTGTAGCAACTACCACAGCCATTAAGCACTTTCGAGGAATTATCAATAATTTTGTTTTTTGATAGGCAATACACTACATCGCAGCTTCAAGGCAGAAAGTTTCGGACATTACCATTCAGAACTGCTTCTGGAAAGCTGGTTTTGCACATGAAATACATGATGATTCTGGAAATGATAATGCTCATGATGTATTGCCCCCAAATTATGATGAATGGTCCTGTCTCGAAGAGGTGGCGTCATTTGAAGATTACGTCAAAGTTGACCAAAATCTTTTAACTACAGGGCAATGACTATCACCAAGATAGTACAGGATGCATCTCGTGACTTGGGCAAGGAAATTAGTGATGAGGACGATACAGAGGAACCACAAAATTCCTCTGTGACTTTCAACGATGCAGTAAACGTGTTGGAAACAATTAAACAGTTCATAATGCGCCATAATGTTTCCGACGTAATAATGGCAGACTTACCAGGTTTGAAGGGACTGTATACGCTATAGCCGTGGCAAAGAAAAAGCAGTCGAAAATTACGGACTTCTTTGTGAAGTGACTTTTTCTTTCTGATTTTTTGTATTTTGTGTTTGTCTTTTTACTATTTTCATATATATTTTTTCACACTTATACATTTTTTTCTTTTGTCCCCTGGAATATGTATAAACGAAGTTTTACTGTAGATGCTCCCCTCCTGAGGAGGCCTCTTAGTCGTCGATCTCCATGCCTTCCATGGAGGAAGACACAGGACAGTCCCCACTGGGGGAAGAGATTCCTGGCCTGTACGGATGAATATGGAACAAAGTGTTGAGTATTAGAGCATTTGAATGTACATCAAAAGACTGGAGAAAGTGGCACAGGCGGCATCTCTTCATCTGGCAGTTCAACTCACATTTAGTGCTGGAAGAGGTTCCTTGACAGTACATTGTGATATGGTCGGAAATGGCAAGACTTAGGGCACTGATGACCTTTAGCAACAACTGGCGAGAGCGAATGGTGGTGATCATTGTCCTCCGGAACATCCCTAATGGGTGTCGCATCACCTGAGGACAAGGGTACAGTAGGCTCGATGCACAGAGATGTTCGGTCTCGTGCACAGACCCGAGGATGTGTTTCCCTTGGCACTTGCCAGTACATTGTGATATGGTCGGAAATAGCAAGACTTAGGGCACTGATGACCTTTAGCAACAACTGGCGAGAGCGAATGGTGGTGATCATTGTCCTCCGGAACATCCCTGATGGGTGTCGCATCTCCTGAGGACAAGGGTACAGTAGGCTCGATGCACGGAGATGTTCGGCCTGGCGTACAGACCCGAGGATGTGTTTCCCTTGGCACTTGCAGTGGCGGAAGTCACATTAGAGGAGTTGCAGAGGTGACCACAGGAAGAAGTAGTGCACAAGAAGAAACCAGTAGCCTCTCTGCAACAGGTGTGCCACCTGGGTTAGGAAGAGGCTGTGACCCAGAGACCCGGCAAGGTCCACCAAGTGTCCCATCTGCCACCCGCGGACGCAATTGATCATGGTGGCGCATTACCACAGCATTGAAGGTCCGAACCTGACAAAGGCGCCGACCTCGCAAACTGTGCACCACAGTGCGAACCCATTTAGGACAATGCCCAAACCCTCGGTCCCAGACCTTAGCCCCTAGGTCATACCGAGAAGGTTGCTGAGCAGAAATAGGAGAAGATGGGGACAAGGAAGGCCAAAGAAGATGAAGGATGGTACGAGGATGATGCCCATATAACAGTTCTGTGGGGCTTTTATCCCCGATGGGAGTGAAGCAATAGGAACTCAAAAAACATGTCAATGCCTCTACAGTGGATGACCCTTCAACATTTTTCCTCATTTCAACTGTGAACATGCAAACCATCCTCTCTGCCTCACTCTTGGATTGAGAATGAAAGGGAGGAGCCCAAATATGGCAAATGCCTTTTCGAGCACAGAAGTCCCGAAAGGATTGGGAGGCAAAATGAGGACCATTGTCAGACACGATTGTAGAGGGAAGTCCTTCAATAGCAAATACGTGGGACAGAGCCCGAATAGTGGCCACCGAGGTTGTGGAAGCACAACGAGCTACGTACGGAAATTTTGAGAAGGCATCAACAACAATCAGCCAGTACGAAGAGAGAATAGGCCCGCAAAATCAATGTGAATGCACACCCAG
Organism: Locusta migratoria; assembly: GCA_026315105.1. Taxonomy (NCBI): domain Eukaryota; kingdom Metazoa; phylum Arthropoda; class Insecta; order Orthoptera; family Acrididae; genus Locusta; species Locusta migratoria. Next base: position 346,775,314 of record CM048744.1, read on the forward strand.
GTACGCTGGGAGGGCAGCCATGGCGAGAGAGTAGAGTGCGGAGCCACCTGATTATGATGGCACAATGGGCATGCTGCAACCATGTGAACAATGTTGCTATCAATGCCAGGCCAGAATATGTGGTGACACACCAAATTCTTCGCACGAGAGGCACCCCAATAGCCTTAATGAAGCAACCGAAAGACTTGCTGCCTAGGAGCACCAGGAATGATGACCCTGGAAGATGAGCCGTCAGCAGCCAACAGCAAAACGCCCTGGAAGACAGTGAGGCAGTCGCACAGAGCAAAGTAATTGCGCAAGGGATCCGATGCTTTGCTCGGAGGCTGTTCTGGCCACCTGTTTTGAACTAAGGAGACCACCCTACTAAGCACTGGATTCCTGGCGATAGTTGCAGCAATCCTGGAAGGTCAATAGGAAACCTGTCCACAATGTTCTGAGCCTCTATATCCTAATGGTAATACAGCAACTCACTACTATCGAAGGAGGGGTCTGGCCCCATCGGAAGCCGGAAGCCAAGAGAGAGTATCAGCATTGGCCTGCTGATCGGTGGGCCGAAAGTGGATCGTATAGTGATACCGTGAAAGAAACAGCACCCAGCGCTGAAGCCTGTGGGCAACTTTATCAGGCAACGAAGCTGAAAGATTGAATAAGGCAACCAACGGCTTGTGGTCAGTAATGAGGTGAAACTTAGACCCATATAGAAACACATGAAATTTCTGAAAGGCATAAACAATTTGGGAGTATCATTGCTGAGTAGCAGTGAGGGTCTTTGAAGCAAATGCAATTGGATGTTCAGAGCCATCATCAAATTTGTGAGAGAGGACGACACCCAATCCCATCGGGGAAGTGTCGGTAGCCAACACCAATCGCTGGCCCGGGTGATATGTGACCAAACAAGGAGTAGAAGAGAGTTGGATTTTCAACCTCTGAAAGGCCTTTTCACAGGCTGTAGTCCACTGAAATGGAGTGTTTTTTTCAAAGTAAGGCATAATAAGGATGAGCCACTGTGGCAGCATCAGGAAGAAATTTATGGTAATAGGCAATTCCATCTAAAAAAGCATGTAGCTCTTTAACATCAGTAGGCCTAGGCATAGCCGTGATTGCAGCAACATGACATTGCAAGAGACGGATGCCATCTTTAGAAAGCTCAAAGCCAAGATAAAAAAATTGAAGGCTGGAAGAAGCTTGTTTAGACAGGTTGCATTTGAGGCCAGCTGTCTGAAGGACTGAACAGTGTACGAAGATTTGATAAATGCTCCTCTCTGGTGGCACCTGTGACGACAATGGCATCTTGATAATTAACACACCCTGGAGCAGATACTGTTAATTGTTCTAAAAACATTGGAAAATCACGGGAGCACTAGCCACTTCAAATGGAAGACGCTGATACTGGTACTACCCGAAGGGTGCATTGAGTACCAGAAATTGTTTGGAGACCTCATCCAAGGGGACCTGCAAGTACACCTCTGATAGGTCGAGTTTGGAGAAAACTGACCTCCATCAAGTTTTGCAAAGAGCTTGTCTGGGTATGGCAGCGGGTATGTGTCAATGATGCTCTTGGCATTAACAGTGTTCTTATAATCGCCACAAAGATGTAACTGGCCATTAGGTTTTACAATCACTAAGGGCGACGCCCAGTCGCTGGATGGAATAGGACGCAGAGCGCCCAGAGAAGTCAGCCTCCCAATTCTTGTTTAACTTGGTCACGCAACGCAAAGGGCACACGAAAAGTCGAGGGTGAGCTGTAGACTTGAGGCTAATGTGTACCGTAAAATTGGTGGCACAACCTAAACCTTCAGAAAAGTGAGATGAAAATTCAGATGATAGATTCTCAATTTGCTGGTAAGAAACATGTTCAGAAACGAGGTGGATGGAGTCCATTATAAAAAATCCGAAAGCCTGAAAGGCATCCATGCCAAATAAATTTGCAGTATGAGGGTCGTCAGAACCCAAATAGTCAGGGTGTCGTAGCAGCGCAAGTATCCACCTGTAAGTGGAGCATTTGTCCCAAAATTTAGTCTTGCTGGAAGCCGTAGGGAAAACACAATTAATGTCCATGGTAGATCTGAGTCGACAGAAAACTGAGAGTGGCATACAGTCCCAATGTGGCCCTTCTTCCTGCATTTATTGCACGTCAAGTCTCAGCCTAGACTGCCAACACGGCTGCCTCTGCCTCGGCTCTGTTCACTGCCCTCCACTAGGTGTCACGGTGGCAGCTGTTTTGAGCAATGAGCAAGACCTCTGGTGTCATTTGGAGTACTGTTGGCGGGATTTGAAAGAGTCCGCATTGTAGTCGCACTTTCGTAGCAATAATCACATGGAAAGAGATCATGACTATAGGGTGAGTTGCCGAGTGTTTCACACTTCAGTCTGTTAATGGATGAGTTTGACCTTCCAGGTCAACCGAGATTTTGTGTGAATCACAACCAGCATTGAAGTTTGTGCACCAATTCACAACAGTGGCTTCAACATACACTTTGCCCTGAGACATTCTTCCTTCTCTGGTGGATTTCTGGCAGTATTTGTCCTTTGTCAGCCAAGATAGAAATAACAATACATTGGTCCTGTCAGACACATTTGATATAACACCACCATAGCTCATGTTTACACATTTACTGCAAGCACGATGGAAAAGACGCAAGTGTCACTAATTCTATGCCTACATGATGCGTTATAGTCCCACATCGCAGTCAGGCTACATATATGTTCCATCAATGACCTCAGATAGAAACTTTTTGATTAGTTGGCTACTGAATTATGCCTATCACTGCACTGCACGTAAATGAATGTAATGAAAATGAAAAATATACACACTTGGTAACACCAGGAGTGGCACCAACATTGCAAGCTCTGCTCCTCTTCAAGCTATTAATGATACTGCTTTTACCAACATTTGGTAATCCTGAAAAATAACAAAATATTCGAATTAGGTTCACCTGTAATCTTTGTATTAGCTAATATATAATCTCATTACTTTAAACATGTTGTTCTAAACAAAAATGAAGCTTTGAAATGAATTATCAAACAATGGAGACTTCAGTCTGAATATCAAAAATATTGTGAAAATACATATTGCTTATCACTACAGACATTACAGGTATGAAAAAAGGGACCATTTACAATCAATATCAATATTTTAGTTCTGAATATTTATTTGGTCTCGGTTGTACATTTTCTTTCACTAACTGGGTAGAAACACGAGTATGACAACTTCCTGCAGTAGTAGTTCCGAATTTTTGGTCTTTAAGTATTTTAACTACTAATGTTTATTTGTAAAATTTCCAATGCTATGTAAAATTGGGTTATCACAGAAAATAAGAAAAGTGATCACTGATTATTTAAGAAAAACCCCAAAAGTCAGAAACAAGCAACAATGCATAACATAAGAATCTGAACAGGGTTGTTGAGGCATCAAAAACAGTTTTTTTTTTCATTCTATATAGCTAAAGAAGAAGAATACTACTGTTTTTTTGCTTATTATTTATCTGCCATTTCAGCTCTCTTTAGATTAAGAGCACTGTTTGGTTGGAGCTGCTCAGCACACTGCCAGGTCCAACCAAATGGTGCTAATCTGAAATGGCTGACTAAATGTGCCATTTTTAATAAATTAAATATCTTGTAATCTTGACTGTTTTTATTAATTGATCACCAGGAACTTAGTTTCTTACCATGTTCGTTAAAACTTTAAGTAGAAAAAAAATTGATATGCTGCCTGTCTACTTTGTAGGCCTGTACCTTTCTCAGTTTGTAGCCCCTGGAAATAGCTGACTTAGCATGAAAGACAGAATTTGTCAACCAGTTTTCACATTTTAACACTGAAAATTCAAAGTGCCAAATAGTGATAATATCTTTGATTACAACATAATTTTTCAGTCAAGATTCAAAATCTATAGAAGAAAATAGTTGCATTACTTTTTGATAAAAGAAATGAATGTTAGACGGTTAAACTACAAATGAGAGAAAAAAGGAAAAACAGTCAGAAACCAATTGTTTAGTTAATAACCACCATCCTTAGAAAACACATTCAACAAAAATACTATTCATATAAGTTTACAGACAAAACCTTCATCAGAAAACACACACACACATTCCAACAGTCACTCAATCCTCCCTCATTCATCCACATCCTCAACAACTTCTCTCTTATTTGTTTCATCCAAACCCACCAACCAACCACCGACAGTACCTACATTTTGACAGCCTGGCCATCCATGGGCAGTATATCTGCAGTGACAACACCGTCTTGCCCGATGTAATGAAGGTCTCACAATGGCCTGCACTGAAAGGCACTATACCCCAGACTCAATCCATAGACAGATTTCCTATGCCATATCCACACCCATCCCCAATCCTGTTACCACCCCAAAAATCAACTACAAAGGAGTGCTCCCTCATTAACCAATAATATCCCAGACTGGAACAAGTGAACCACGTCCTTTCTCAGGGTTTTGATTATCTATCATCCTACCCATGAGCCTCCCCACATCTCAGAATGATGTTCTGACACCCACCCAACTTCCACCTTATCCCAGTCCACAGCTACACCATTTTCAATTCCTGCCCCTCGTCACATAATATCCCTGTGGAAGAGCCAAGTGCAAAACTGCTCTATCCACTGGTGTGACACTTCCTATTCCAGCCCTGCCACATACTTATTCTACCTAATCAGAGGCCAGGCCACCTGTAAAAGCAGCTATATTTTATATCAGCTCTGTTGCAATCATGCTTTTTTATGTTGCTATGACCACCAAACAGCTGATGATCTGAACAAATGAACACAAACTGTGACAACAGCAAGGTGGACCACACCATAGCACAACTTACAGCTGAACACAAAAAGCTGATTTCAATGGCTGCTTCACAACCAGGGCCATCTGGATCCTCGCCTTCACACCAGCTTTTTTTGAACTGTGCAAGTGGAAGTTATCCTTACAACACATTCTCCACTCCTAAAACGAACTAAGTCTCAACATATGTAACCTACTTACTGTCCTCACACCCTACACAAAACAGTTTTCATCCCTCTGTCCTGTTACCCCTCCTGCAAATCTCATTTTGTTCTGTTCTTTTCTCCTTCTTTGCTCCATTTCTCTCCTTCCTACCCCACAGCCTTCAACAGCTGCACATACCTACCTTACCATAGACTTCCAGCCTACTAGGCAGAGCTGTTCCACCTCCAACCCCTAGTCAATCTACTTTTTGGATTGTTTAACCACTGTTGCTCTTACTTGGTTGTTTTGGCAATAACTGTTTCATCTTTATTAGCACAGAGAATGGTCTACTCAGTCCCTCCCATCATGCTAACTCAGTAAACTGTTTTTCTCCCTCTATCAATAAATTATCTATTTGGTTCCTAGTTAATCCATCCAGTGAGGTCCATGTTGTTTTATGTATGACTTTTAGGAGAAATGAGGTACTGATTATTGTAGTTTCTTGCTGTGGTGAAGTTGATGAGCCTTATACCATAATCATCTGATTTGCTGTGTTAAAGGAATATTACTATAAATGGTTTCTATTGTTGTTGTAGTCCTATTTTGATATTTAAGTCTCCCAGCACAACACTGATGCCATATTGTGCATTTGTATACTGCAACACTTGCTTTTTTGTCTTACAACCCCAAGAACCTCTAAAACCACAGCTTCATCAGAGACCATATTATTCCAATGATGGGTCATTGTGGTATCTCAGTATTACTTAATGTGGTATTAGGTTCCATTCCGTAAGTCACAACTAGCCTTACATTCATGCTTGCTTGCTTGAGAGAGAGAGAGAGAGAGAGAGAGAGAGAGAGAGAGAGAGAGAGAGAGAGAGAGAGAGAACAAGACAATAAGTAAGTAAAGAGACAGCAACACCTCTGTTCTGAGACTTATCATAATTTGGAGCTACAATGGAAGAAAGGAAGTTGACATAGCACTGACATAAGAGCAGCAACTTTGTTTATAGTGTAAGCAACCCCCAACACTGGAGACAAACTTGCTCCATTTCCAATTTTTATCTCTTGGTGCTGTGAGGTATAACAAGTTGGAATGATCCTTGGATTACTAACCAATGAAAACACACTATTCCCTATTGGAGAACATGTTCAATTAAGTAAGAAGAAAACAAGAAAAAGTAATAACTCAACTGTCATCATCGAACTGTTGTGTACAGTGGATGTTCTGAAGCAGTTTGGGTAATCACATTGTAGTTTGCAGTGTGCCCTTCAATCGAGCAGTCATGCAAGTATTGTTTCAAGTATAAGTTAGCTTTTCTTAAGTTGATAAAACTTGACACATTAGTGGAATTGTTCCGAGTTGGTGTATGACCACATGATGAAATAATAATTTTAAACAATAGAAATTCCAGAGAGGATTCAACAATAGTTTTTAGAAGCATAGGTTGCTTACTCACTGCAAAGATGTCCAATGGTTCTTTCTGCTGCTCATCAGACATCTCCGTGGTGAGTAAGCAACCTATCCTTCTAAAAAATGTTGTTAAATAATAATTTTAAGTGATCTCTACAGTTATCACATACAAATATTATTGAACCAATGTGGTCTATATAGCCAAATCATTTAAGTTCTCATATCCTCTTCCACTATTTCTCAATTTATTTGGACAGCTTCTTTGTTTGGTTCATATCTTTGTTTGGAACAGTATAAAATTCTATGTACTACAATTAAGGATTTATTTTCATTGATTGCTGTGAGCTGATTTGTTTTGGTTGTCGAAGGTGGACTCATAACAGGGTGGAGTCTCATTTCCCTCAAAATTATTTCCATAACCCATTAACACATATTGCAATAAACAGCATAAAATTATGTGAAAAGGGCTTAGATTGAAGTGTAAATGAGGTTTTGATTATATAGCTGAAAACACTACACAAAGACAGTGCACACAATTAAACATTATTATGTCCGCCATACTCACCTTACCAACTACCATTAAATTGCTGATCAATTTTTGATAAGGAATCTCTCTTCGGAAAACTAACTGTTAGTCTTCCACCAGTAATGTTTAACTTCTTAGTATGTTGCTTTAAAGAACTATCACTACTCGAGAAGAATACACACAACTGTTTGGTGTTACTCTGATTCAAGTAAGATTTTACCACTGAGTAATTTGGTAATGTTCTCTCTGTTTCTTATTCCACAAAAGAGACATTTACCCGACCCAATTATTTGGCACTTACCTATAACTCCAACAGATATGGAAGTCTTGATTCCCTTGTTACGGCAGTAATTTGCTAGCAATGACATTAACAGTTCTGCACCGAGACAGGTTGAGCCCTGCATCATCTTATCATTTGCTTGTCGCATCTTCTTCCTGCCCAGCCTTTGACTTTGCTGCTGTGTGCTAGCCTTGAAGGGTACAGCTGGCACAGTATGCCTCAAATACTTCAACCAGGCATTTAGGTTGTCACGAGGAACCAGGTCTGTAACAATGAAAAATGATATAACTGTTATGAAATGTAAGAAAATATCCACCATTCCAAATTAAGTATAATAGCTTCAACACACACACACACACACACACACACACACACACACACACAGAGAGAGAGAGAGAGAGAGAGAGAGAGAGAGAGAGAGAGAGAGAGAGAGAGAGAGAATCAAAATTTTGTGAGATCATGATCACTATCAGCAATAAATGCTGAGTAACTGACAAGACTGATAATGTTATCAGCTTTCAGATTTTTTCTTAGTAATAGTGCACACATATACTTGATCAGTTATGATGTTTCAGCTGACTGCAATGTGCTGGCACTGCAGCTGAAACGGGGTAAAGAGTGATATTAGCTAGGATGGGGAAAGAAAACACTAGAGAAGACATATATAGAAAAAAGGACACTGTCACAACCAAAAGATATATACTCTACCTGCTTTGTTCAGAACAAGAACAAGTCTCTTGCTGCCAGCAGAATCACGAACAGCTTGCTCTACCTGTTGACATCGTGTTCCCAAGGGGTCTCTGGCATCCACAACCTCCAGTATAACATCAGCTGCTTGCAGAACCTGCATCATGATTATGAAACAGTTTAGCAGTTTTTAAAATACAAATATAAAAAAAAGTGATACAATATCTTTCACAAACACCAAAGAGGAAATGATGAAGCAGTGAACATATTAACATATTATGGAAGTTCAATGATAAGTTTCTCTCTCAACAGCATGTGCACTAAGCCTAATGCAAATGTTCCAGCAAGGTTTAAATTCTTTCATTCCCTCAGTAAAGAAATTTCTTTCCAACTCTATATAATACACACGAGCAGCTCTCCATGTTACTCTATTCTGTACAAGACTCTTTATTCAGGCTATTATGACCTGAAGAAACCATGTCTGATAAGGAACCCAGAAAGGATCTCCTTTGGCTTTCCTAAAATAACAGCAAAAAATTCTTTCAATATGTGCAACATGGGCTAAGCCTAGTGTTGTTTTGTTTCTGTTTCCCAAAATAAATCAAATTTCTTCATCTACTGTAAGCTACATCAATTTGAAACTGCTTACTGTATGAATTTCTCTGTCTCCCTATACAATTTTTAACTCCCTAAACTTCCCCTCAATACTAAATATATGACCCATTGGGGACAGAATGTGTTCTATCAACTGATCTCTTATTTTAGTCAAACTATGGCACAAATGTCTTTATTTTTAACTATCCTATTCAGTAATGCATCAATAGATACTTGTAATCCCAGTTTAAGACTAAAGTAGCAGAAGACAGAGAGTGAAGCTAGAGCCAACACAATCATAAAATTTCTACACAAGAGTAATATCAAATAAGGAGCAGCAAACTCGAGGTGCGTACCTTAGATGGGAGCCAGGTGCATGATTTCTATGCAGTGCAAATCACAAGTCGTAGCGAAGGCTGACACGATTGAAAGTGTATAATGGAAATGAGGGAAGTGAGGGAGGGGGTGGGGGAAAGGCCCCAAACAATATATCGCTTGTGATAAAAAATGTTCTCAAATGGGCTCCAGTTATGTGATATACCAATCTTCTGTTCTGTAATACCACAATTTAAATTTTTCTATTCTCTTCTTGCATATTTCATTTTAGACTAATACTTTCAGATAAGAATTCCTAATACTTAATGCTACATTCAATCTGAACATCTGAAGAAGAGAAATGTTTTTCTTGTCACTGCCAGTAAAGATATTATACCTTCTTCGCTTTGTCAAACACCAGCTATATTACTGCCCAAATAGCAAAATGCAACAACTACTTTTAGTATGTCTCCAGCTAATCTAATTCACTCAGCATTAGTCGATTTAATCATTTCATTCCACTACCTTTTTTTTTTTTTTTTTTTTTTTTTGGAAAAGGGGGGGGGGGGGCAGTCAATGTCTCTGGTAGAGTTAAAATGTCATCAAGAAAACTGCAGTTTTTATATATCCATCCTGAACTTTAATTCCATCCTTTGTTTGGTTTCCTTTACCAATAGGTCTTTGGGAATAGCCTTGTCTCACCCCCGTTTTCAAACAAAGTTTCTCTTTCATTTCCCTTACTCTTATAACTGTCATCAGATTTCTGTACAAGTTGTTTATAAAATTTTCTTCTCAGTATTTTGCCCCTATCACCTTCAGAATTTCAAAGAGCGTATTCCAACACTATCAAATGTTTTCTGTAAGTCTACAAATGCTATAAATATAGGTTTCCTTTTTCTTAACCAATCTTCTATAACACTTAAACTGTCAGTACACAGAGTGTGTGTGTGAATGCATGCAGTCAACATGCACTGTCCATCAGACAGTGGAATACTCAGAAATGGTGCAACTTGTGCATACTAGGCGTTTGTCTCAACGTGCCATACGTGGTCGCAGTGTGCACCAGTGACAGATGTGGGAAGCATCAGGTTCTGAAATTGCACTTTTAATGGAATGAAAGGAGTGAAATGCCTGATTTACTTCTATTAAAATGAAAATTTTTGCTATTGTGTACATGCTGTCTGTGGTATATGCCTACAAAGGTGAACTATGTAAAAATCTATGAAGATAAGGCTTTTAGGAATGTTGCATGTTCAGTCAATAAGAGTAGTGGCTTAGAAAGGTTTCATGACAAATTGTGTGACATAAAATTAGAATTGGCTTTCACATAAGACACTCATTCTTGTATGTCTCACTTTTTAGTAAACACAAAGATAATTCTTCCTCGATAACAGTTACTATTCAGTAGTAGAGTCTTTAGAACAAGTAAAATAGAAGAGTTGAAACAATTAAGTGTAAATTTCACTCCAAGTAACTTGAAAGCATTCCATTCATGAGACCTACTGAAAAAACTCACTCCTCAGAGGACGTGCACTTCTATTTATAAAGAAGTGAAATTATACACCATACTTTTACCCAATTAATAAGAAATTGTTTGAACTATCAGAAAACATGATGATAAGAATGTAGCCTCGAACCAGCGCCACTTAGCATGTTCAGCTTTGCAGTCTGCAACAACATGTAATGGTGAGAAATCATAAAAAAACAATAAGTTCTGATGGATTGTCAGTGCACTGTGGCCTTGAAACTGCAAAATTTCATAATACAAAAACTCTTTAATCACATATAAGCATTTGCACTAATTTTATTACAACAAACAGTAGCCACAGTGACCAGTTTTTGAGGGAGCCTCTGCTTACTCGGTTACTTTGACTTGCTTTGAAATGACATATATTCATAAGACACGAGTTACGTATGAAAAACCCACCAAATACAACAATCAACTAATGGCTAATATGGCATCTTCATTTGTCTACTGGAAAGAGCTACCTCCCCTACTCCCAGATACCCTGGTGTGATGTAGGTGACATTCTCCTGTCTTACTGGTGATTGTTCAGACACACATTGAGAATTTCTGACATGCTTGCACCATACGTTGAGAAAGCCTCCCCACCATGCGACTTGCATGTTGTGACATCAAAAACTCAGCACACTGACTGCACACATTCAGATATACGCTCTGTGTGCCGATGGCTTTAGGGGCAGTATTGGCCCATATGTTTCTAGATTTATCAGATGACATCAAACATCGGCTTCTATCAGTTTCTCTCTCTTTTTCTCTCTTTTTTTCTTCAAAAGACTAACAAAGGAAAGTCAAGCTGGAATTCAACAATGTAATGAAGACAGTCCACAACTCATTGCAAAGACGAATGCCAAGCTGTAACAGCCACATAAAACAGATACTCATACAATACAACTCAAGCTTTCAGACATTAGCCTTTGTCAGAAAAGACGTCACACACACAATCACACAGTCACAACTCTGAACCACACTCTGTGGTGAAGGGACGGGAGGGGAGGGGAGGGGAGGGGAGGGGAGAGGGGTAGTTAGGTTACAACTGCCTTACACAACACATGGAATGGCAGTGTACAGTGCTGTGTGTTTGTTTTGTTTCCCTACCCCCCTCCCACCCTACTCCATTCCTAAGCTGCACCTCTTTCCACCCATTTAGTACTTTCATGATTTGTAAGGCAGCTGCAACCTTCCTGCCCCCCTCCCCCACCTATCCCTTCATCAGAGATTGTGACTTGGTATGCAGCAGCCATAGACAACATGGTTGTCTGTCTTTTCTTAAGAAGGCTAATGGCCAAAATCTCAATTTCTATATGCGTGAGTGTCTTTTTGGTATGCCTGTCACAGCTCGATGTACACCTTTGAGATGAGTTGGAAACTATCCTCATTATATTGCTGTTTTTGTAAATCACATCTGTCAGCACCTGCTTTCTTTGGAAGTTGAATTACATTTTCTTCTTGGAAGCTGAGGGTAGGTTGGTTGGCTGGTTGATGGGTGGATGGAACCAAACAGCTAGGTCATCAGTCCCATGACCTCCGTAAGGAGTACAAGACAGGATTTGATCAGCTAAGACCGTGACGACAGTAAAATAGAGGAACTAAAAGGGGAGTTAAAATTAAGTAGAACAGGACTAAGACTAATAGAAAAAGTGGGATTCTGCAAGGAATGTCACAACAAATCAAGAATCCCCATTAATTAATGACAAACAGATACAGGAGAACAGTGTATGCTCCTAAATGAGAAGCCTAAAAATGTAAAAAGGTAATTGACGTGAATTAAAGCCAAGTTAAAAGGAGAAATGGAAGTCGTCAGGCGGAGGGGAGAGCTCCAAACCCTGCTGCCCGCAGGGAGGGCCACAAACCCGCCCGTCCTGTCCAAGTATCAGTAATAAAATCTTATAGGTGAGAGTAAAAACTGCTTTCATGGATAAATCCAAGAACTCTGTCAGCTATATGTGAATCATTCGCCAAAACCGAGGGAAATGAGTGTGGAATTCCGTATTTGGCATGGAGCGCCAAGAGGAGCAGACATTCCACTAAGATATGAGCCACAGATTATAGGGCCCCACAACCATAATGTGGGGGAGGCTCATTACACAAAGTAAAGCCATCGATCAGCCTGGAATGACCAATGTGGAGACGGCAAAGGACAGTGGATTCCCTTTGAGAAAGGCGCAAGGAAGAACTCCGAGCTGCAGTGGTCGACTTGATGGAGTACAGTTTATTAGACAAAGAATTAGCCTGCCAGTTGGTGTTCCAGCCCTGTATGAGGAGCAATCTCATCTGCACCCACAAATCTGTGTCCGGGATAACCCAGGGAAGGGGCAGGGAGTTACAGCTACTCTAGCCAACTGGTCAGCCTGTTCATTTCCTAGGATACCCACATGACTGGGGACCCAGAGAAAGGCAACGAGGCATGCGGTGCGACGAAGATCAGCGAGGAGATCTTGTATATCAATGACCAAAGGAAATGAGTAGCAGCATCGTATTATGGCCTGCAGGCTGCTCAATAAGTCACAACAGATTAAAACCCGGTCCAGAGCTACCTGTTTGATAAAATGAAGTGCCCTACTAATAGCTGTTAGTTCTGCTGTAAATACACTGCACGATTCTGGCAGAGAATGACATTCTACACCAATGGGAGATGTAAATGCATATCCCGTATGACCAGCAAATTTAGAGCCATCAGTGTAGAAAATCGTGGCACCCTGAAATTCTTCAAGGACAGTGTGCAACAAATGCTGGAAGATTATGGGGGAGACTGAAGCTTATGGGGCGTTGTAGAGATCCAGTCGGATTTGCGGCTAAGGCACCAACCAAGGAGGGGTATGCGGTGTAGCGCGATGCATACAGTCAAGGAAAGGGAGGTTGAAGTCCCTACAAAGGGAAGCAAGCTGCAATCCAACAGGTAAACCCACCCAAGGGCAAGTATAAGGAATTCTAAGACCGTCACCCTCAGAGAGAACGTGATATGTGGGATGACCAGGGAATTTATGAAATTTACGAATGGCAATGGCATAAGACACCAAAAGCTGATGGCACCTAGTCTGAAGAGGGGGATTCCCACTTCAGCAAGGAGACTGTCTACAGGGCTGGTCTGGAAGGCACCCTTAGCCAAGTGGATGGCACAATGATGAACGGGTTCCAACAGTTTCAGGGCAGAAGGAGCTGCCGAGCCATATACCTGGCATGCATAATCTAATTGAGACTGAATCAGAGGCTGGTAGATATGAATTAATGTTGTCTGATCTGCACCCCAAGAGGAGTGAGCTAGGAAATGGAGGGTATTAAGTTTCCGAATGCAGCTTATTTTCAGCTGCTGAATATGGGGCAGCTAAGTCAGTTTCTTTATCAAAAAAAGGAGGCCCAAAAAATGATGCTGTGCCACAACTTCTAGGCGTCGAGTACCCAAGAAGAGTTCTCAGTCAGGGTGGACTGTAGTATGATGGCAGAAATGCATTACTCGCATTTTAGAAGGAGAAAACTGAAAACCAAGTGAGAGAGCCCATGTGGAAACCCGCCGAATGGCACCTTGGGGCTGGCATTCAGTGGGAGCTGTACCATACGCAAAAGTCGTCTACGTACAAAGCAGGAGTGACAAGCGACCCAACAGAGCTCACCAACCCATAAATGGTGATTAAGAAGAGTGTAACACTTAACACAGAATGCCGTTCTCCTGGATCTGAGGGGAGCTGAAGGAAGAGCCAACCCTCACACGGAACATGCAGCGGGATAAAAACTGACCGATAAAAATTGGTAGGAAGCTTCGTATGGCCCAGTCATGGAGGGTACATAAAAGATTATGACGCCAAGTGGTGTCATATGCCTTACATAAATCAAAGAAAACAGTAACAAGAGGTTGACATTTTGAAAAGGCTTTTTGGATTGCCATTTCCAGTCTAAGTAGATGATCAATAGTAGACCTGCCCTCCTGGAACCCACACTGATAAGGTGACAGAAGTCCAAATGACTCGAGTACCCAGCATAGTCTGCGGGCAACCATTCGTTTGAGCAGTTTAGATGGCACATTTGTCAGGCTAATTGGCCGATAAACTGTCCAGGGAAGCACAGTACTGTCCCTCCACTGTGAGGGGAAAACCCCTCGGAACCAAATGTGGTTAAAAACCTGGAGTAGATATTGCCACTGTAGGGGGCTGAGATGTTTGAGAAGTTGATGATGGATGGAATCAGGCCCAGGTGCAGAATCATGAGAAGAAGAAAGGGCCAGAAGTATTTCCCATTCCATGAAGGGTTTGTTCTAAATTTCCTCCCAGTGAGTGGTGAAACATAAATTTTAGGCTTCATCCTGTTGTTTCTTGAAAAGAAAAGCCACCGGGTAGGAAGCTGTTGCCGATGCCTTCGCAAAGTGAGCCGCAAGGTGCTCTGCAATAACCAATGGATCAGTACAGACCCCATCTGGTAAGGCAAGGCCAGGGATTGAAGACGCCTGCTGGCAACCTTGGATGGGGCAGAGCATAGCCCACACCCGTGACAAGGATACAGAAGATCCCGAGGAGGAGAGAAAACATTCCCAGCACACCCACTTGCTCTGTTTGATTATGTAACGAGCCTTGGCACGAAGGCATTTAAAGTTGACAAGGGCAGCAAGGGATAGGTGATGATTAAGATGTTGCAAGGCTCGAAGGCGCTCATGAATCGCCAAAGCAATGGTTGTGTTCCACCATGGAACTAGGCGACGACAGAGAGGACCAGTCGACTGGGGGATAGCAATTCTAGCAGCTCGAGTAATCGCATTAAACACATCACTGATGACCTCATCTATAGTGTTAGATGGGGATGGTGTGAAAACCACCTGTGATGTATACAAAGGCCAATCAGCATGACGGAAAACCCAACGAGGTATCCTGTCCCTTGTCCAATGTGAGGGAAGTGAAAGAATCAACGGAAAGTGGTCACTGTCGCAAAGGTCGTCATGTGGTGACCAGTGAAAGAAAGGGAAAAGGGAGGGGGGGGTGGGGTGGGAAAGTGAGTGAAAGGTCTATGGAGGAAAAGGTGCCGTGAGCAGCACTACAAGGTTGGGGAGCCATCATAGAGGAGGCACAGGTCGTGATCAGCAATGAATTGGTCGACGAGGGGCCCCGACTAGTTGTATAAGCACTGCCCCAAGAAAGATGATGGGCACTGAAGTCCCCAAGAATGAGGAAGGTAGGAGGGAGCTGCTGAAGGAGGGCTGTGAGGGCAGCAGACATAGGTGGCCTGTCAGGAGGGAGATACAGATTACAAATTGCTCATAGTGTGTGTAAGAGGACCCTAACAGCAACCACTTTCAGTGTGGTACGGAGAGGGATCCATAAACTAACAATGTCTGTACGAACTAGGGTGCAGACTCCACCAGATACTTGTAGAGGGCGAACACAGTTCCAACAGAAAGCACGGAACCCACAGAGTGTTGGTGAGTGGCCATCAGTGAAATGCAATTCCTGCAAAACGACACAAGCTACTGAGTAAGAGGCAGTAAGATGTTTCAACTCCAGGAGGTGACAGTAGTAGCCATTACAGTTCCATTGGATGAGAACAGATCGAGGATTCATATGAAAGGCGAACGGAATGATGCATGTCACAAAGCTGGGTCAACGTCTGTCACCGATGAGGGCGGAACAACACCCATAAACAGTGGATCAGAAACAAGTTCAGTGGGGTTATTTGGCTGTGAGGACAACGGTGGTGCCTCCAGGACTACTGGAGGGGCCTTGTCTTGGGACTTTTGCTTCTTTTTCCTCTCCTCCTCTCTCTCTCTCTCTCTCTCTCTCTCTCTCTCTCTTTCTTTTTTTCTCTTGCAGGGCGGGAAGGACAGGTTCCAGAGAGAGAACTGGTGTCAGTCAGGTCTGGCACCAATGAGGACCGGGCAACCTTGGTATTATCAGCCTAGATGACCAGATGCCGGCTTCAGGCAAAGGACCTCCTATCTGGTGGACCCTGGGAAGAGGAACCCTGGGAGGCGGCACCTTCACCAGCAAGTGCCATAGGAAGGGAGCATTTCTCCAGCTGAGACGAGGAAGGGGGACGCTGAGAGGGGGGCAAGGGTGGTGCAGGAGGGGGAGGGGGGAAGAATAGGGTGGGAATGGGATGAGGAAGGAGGAGGTGTGAAGGATGTAACCGAGGCGTAGTAGATAGTTGCACAGGGTGCAGATGCTCAAATTTTCAGCAGACCTCCTGGTATGTAAGACGGTCAAGAGACTTGTACTCTTGGATATTCTTCTTCTTTTTATATACCGGGTACTCTGGAGAGCGAGAAGAGTGGTGCTTGTGACAATTAATGCATACAGGAGGTGGAACACAGGGGTTCCCCCTCATGGAGTAGACGTCCACATTCACCACATACTGGGACTGCTGTGCAACGAACCGCATACATTGGAAACATTGCAAGGGAGGTGGAATGTACGGCTTCCTGTCACAATGATAGATCATTACCTTGACCTTCTCTGGGAGAGTATCCCCCTCAAAGGCCAAATTAAATGCACCAGTATCCACGCAATGATCCTTAGGGCCTCGCTGCACACAGCAAACAAAATGAACACCTCACCATTTGAGGTTGGCCCGGAGTTCCTCATCAGTTTGGAGGAGGAGGTCACGTTGGAAAATTACTCCATGAACCATGTTCAGTGACTGATGAGGGGTTATCGACACTGATGGTTGCAGGCCCACAAAGCTGCAGACTGGGCAGCAGAGACTGTTCTAATTAGCAGTGATCGAGTGCGCATCTTGCTCATCGTTGCAACTTCCCCAAACTTATCCGCAATATGCTCCATGAAGAACAATGGTTTGGTGGCGATGAACGTACCTCCATCCGTCCTGGTGGAAAGGGTTTCACCCCAAGCCGACACGCCTGGCCCTCCTCCCAGGGGATAGACAGACAGGGAAAGGTCCTCTTATCATAGCTAGGGGCATTATTCTTCTTCCTGCCTTCTGAGACGGCCGTATCACGACCATTATCTAATTTTATATGTTTCATCGTGCGAAACGTCCGCCCTGGTACCACCCACTCCAATCTGGGGCTTTCCCCATGGGCGCCACCCAGCCACAGCAAAAGCCACCTGGCACGATGGCCATTGCTGGGAGCCCTGATAACCCACGAGGACAGGTATCACCTCCTTGGCCTGCATGGGGAGGTTGCAGCTCTGGTACCAGCAGTGTGATCCCTGCGTTGTCAGGGGGGCTCAGCCATAAGGGTACATAACAGCCCCCCCCCCCCCCACATGGACTGGCTACACATGCTGGGGACCTAGCGGGGGAGGGGGCTATGGCAAGGAAGGAAGTGGGAAAGGAAAGGATTGGAGGAGCTAGGTTGGGAGTTCTTCCCCAAATGGCTCACACTAGTAACAGTAAATTTTTGTGGAGACCAACCCCGAGGGGGACCGAACTATGCCAAAAACGAAGATCAAAATTGCTACAACCATCATTGGAACCGTTGGAATAGCTGTGTCTTTTAAAGGAAACCACCGAGAGAGGGAGGGGAGATGAGAGGGATGGGGAGGAGGAGAGGGACTGGGGGAGGTAATGCAGCCCAGGAATGTAAGAAGAAAGGCTGCAATGGCTCGGGGACCCATGCATGCTACACAAGTACCAACAAAACAGCTGTGGGCCCCCTGGAGGGAAAGCTGAGGGGGTACTATGGCTGTGACAAGAGAATGGATTTGGGGTGTCATGTAGGATGGCTGGGCAACAGGACACTAATAGTATATTCCAGCCCAGGATTGTATTGGGTGATGAAGGAAGAGGGCATTCCTTTCTAACTGACTCTTGGGTGTAGCTGGGCTACATTAATGAAAAAGTTAACTTCACTAATTTTTACTTCATTACTAAAAAGTTAACTTACTAACATTTAAGAGTTATTTTGCAGGGGACTTATTGGTAGTTTAACTCATTCACTCATAATACTGTAGTATAAAATAGTATAGAATAGACTAATAAGTGAATAAAAAGAATTACCATTGCTCACGTAAGAATATTTTAGTTCAGGGAGGCACTGAAGTTAAACAAAGAAGGAGTTTAATTATTTAATTATCAATGTTAAATCACAGGAGAATAAGATAGTGTTTTACAAAGTGCCTGTTTCCCTTCATAAGCATCATCATGTTAAATATTTCATCTCAGAATGCAACGTTAGAGCTAGAATCTGACTGCATGACATACTTTCCAAGCGAAATGCACTAACAAAAAGAATTACTTGAGCTGAACTCAGTCACCAAATAAAACCAAAAACTCTTAGATCTTCTTGCTCGCTATCGATTGTTTACATCAAAGGCTTGCAACCTAGTTTAGCCATACACCTTCTGATCCACATGATGCGACGTTGTCTGAATGTGATTTTCATGGGCGGCGCAGCATTATTTATGTCATAAATAGTAGGTGCAGGTACCTAATTAACGATTAACGGACACAGTAAAAGTCAACATAAATTAAAAAGTTCATAAATGTTTCTGAAAAATTAACATAAAAGTTAATCCTTTACTCACAAAGTTAACTCACTTATACATTGCTCCCCACAATCCTCTCTACTACTTGATCTATCCTCTGTGGTTATCTGTCCTCCTTGGTTTTCTATTTGTATGGTTCAGTACTTATCACACAGTATCTCTGACATCCAGACACCACCCATCACCATGACCTAGATTGTAACCTTTCCTTTCTGTTCCCTGTTTCTTCCTTACTACCTGATGAAGGAACACAGTCCCTAAAGCTAGTGTCCAATTTCATTTTCTTTCGTCTCCATTTGCGTTTTTTTCATTACAGAACTAAGGTGCGTACTGGCCAGCCAATCTATCTCTTGAATAATATTTTAGGTTCTTAGTGGAGAATTTAAAGGTAAAAAGGTAAAGCAGTCAATAATCTGAAGATTGTTTTGAACACCACAGTGCTTTACTAGGCATGACCCTGTTTGGAGGTGGTATGCCAATGCCTTTCTCCAAATTTCGAACTGACGTACCCAGCCAGTTATAGGGGGACCTACAGTTTAATGTGAATTCTGAACCATGATGCTACTCAACATTTCTCACATCAGCGATACTGCCCGAGGTGAAAGACGTGGAATGTGACAGATAAAAATCCTAGATCATGGTGGGGATCAAACCCACGACCTTTTTGATTGATAGTCTGGCACTCTAACGCTGTGCTGAGAATTTATCATAAGTAATTGAATAATTTAGTTAATCAACAGATTAATATGTTTATGCCCAGCTATCCTTTTGGTGGGAGGATTTTCTTGTCTGAGTGTTTTCCCTGAGAAATGTTTCTAGACTGGAGTGGGGGAGGGAGGTGTAGTGCCTGACTGCCATAGCCTTTAAGCCTTTGTGAAACCATCAAGCGTACATGGCAAGGGGGTTCATGTCACTGCAGATATGTCATCCACGGGTGGGTAGGCTGTATGGAAGGGATTTTGGTGTAGTAGGGATGGCAGTTGTAGAGGTGTGGATGTCACCATTGGAAAGGTTGAAGGTCAACGTCCAGGAAGGAGGCATGTTAAGTTGGGGAAGACCAGTTGGACCAGATGGGAGAGTAGATACTGAGGCAGTGGAGGAATCAGGATAGGGCACCTTGGTTCAGAATCCAGATTATGAAGATATCATGGATGAGCCTGAGCCAGACCGGGAGCTTAGCATTTTTGGAAACTGGCTTCTTAATTGTTAGATAACTCTAGTCAGTGAACAGACTTCTTGTTGAGTTTCCTATGGTTGACAAACACACAAGAATTGTGTAGATAGTCATCAATGGCTCTCAAGAGTTTTTATGAGCTGAAGTGATGAGTGTTGCAAAAGATGAACCAAGACTTAGTACAACATCTGAACTGGGCATAACCGGAAGAATAAATAAATCAATCATAGGAGTGAATATACAGTACAGTAAAATTTTACGATGCTTCTTGCCTGGCTCCAGTGCTTATGTTGGCAACAGATGAACAATGAAGTTTACAATTGCGTTAATATTTTTCACGAGCTACTGAGTAATTGTTATTGCTGTTCGTTTCACTTGCAGCAAATTTAGTACTGTACCTGCTCTATGGTCGACACGTTCTTGTATGTACCCTTGTCCGTTCAGAAAAAATAATTTTCGTTTTAATTGCAGTTGTCACTACAAAACATTTATTGGTCATCTGAGTTGCCATCATTACCATTGGTACCAACATAACCACTGCAGCCCGGTGAGAAGTGTCATACTATTTAACCTACAGTACAATTGATCTCAATACTTTTTAAAGTAAGATAAAAACCATCCAGTTTGCCAGTGACAATGCCATTCTGTCATGGACAGCACAGGATCTAGAAGAGCAATTGAATGAATGGACAGCATCTTGAAAAGAGGGTGTAAGATAAACATTAACAGGAGCAAAACAAGTGTAATGGAATGTAGTATAAGCAAATTAGGTGATGCTGAAAGAATGAGATAAGGTAACAAGGCAAGAAAATTTGTAGATGAATTTTGATAGTAAAATAAATTATGGTGGTCACAATACAGATGATTAAAATGCAGAATAACAATGGCAAGAAAAGCATTTATGAAAAAGAGAAATTTGTCAACATTGAATACTAATTTAAGTGTTAGGAAGGCATTTGTGCAGTGTGTAGCCTTGTACAGTAGGAAAATGTGGATGATAAATAGTTCAGACAATAAGAGGACTGAAGCTTTTGAAATGTGATCTTACAGACTAAGGCTAAGGATTAGATGGCATAACTAATGAGGAAGTACTGAAGAGAACCGAAGAGAGAAGAAATGTCTGGATTACCTTGACTAAAGGAAGGAATTGATTGGGAAGACATATTCTGAGACATCAATAAATCACCAATTTAGTACTGGAGGGAAGTGTGTGTGTGTGTGTGTGTGTGTGTGTGTGTAGAGGGGGCAGGTACAAATTGCAGAGACAAATGTAGTAAGCAGGATTGAATGGATATGGGTTGCTGCAACTGTTCTAACACAGAGATGAAGAGAACTGCACAGGATAGGGTAGGGTGGAGAGCTACATCAAACCAGTCTCCAGACTGAAGACTGCAACAACTTTTAAAGGCTATACAACATGCAAATTGTGGTTTAATTGCTTAGGAAAAATAACGAAACATTCTCATGTGAAAGTGGATGATAGAAATGAAAGTACATACTACAGACTTACCTTTTTGAATTCTCTATAATATGACTGCAACCGATCAACTTTGGTAGTTTTAACACCTTCCTCATTTGGCGTAATGCTCAAGGCCTCATGAACTTTTTCTTTTTTCCCAGCTTCAGTAACAAGGGATGACAGAGTAACAGATTTCTGAGCTTCTTCCTTTTCTTTCTTCTTTTTTTCTTTTAACTCCTGCTTTATTCTCTGTTTTTCTTCTTCTTGTTTTTTCTTCAAGGCTTCCACCTCCTTTAAAATATCTTCTTTAAAGGGGCATATGTTTGGAACTTGAATAATTTTGTTTTTCTTGGCTAAAATGATAAACAATATGGAATTAGTATCAACATATTATATACACTGTTCTACACACACACACACACACACACACACACACACACACACACACACAGAGAGAGAGAGAGAGAGAGAGAGAGAGAGAGAGAGAGAGAGAGAGAGAGAGAGAGAGAGAGAGAGAGCTTGATTATGTTTGCAACTGTGCATGCAAGTACACATGCAACTGGATAGTCTATTGCAAGTTTATTCTATAAATATAATAATGAAAGAGAAGGAAATCAAAATTTTCAAAGTAACTCTCATACCATGCAGAAAAAGAACACCATGGTCGATGGCTTAAGTATTGTATGTACGACATATGTCTTTTTTTATGTGCCTTTCACAGCTAGTCATTATGTCTTTGTGGTGAGTTGTAAACTGTCCTCATTGCATTGTTGAATTCCACCTGGGAGTTTCCATTATTAGAAAAACAGATCAAATTTTTTATGATCAAGTGTTATTCTAAGCACAGATTTGTGTGCTTCCAATTGTTATAGGTCAAAAGTGTCCCTTGAAAGTCAGAAGAAGAGAAGGTAATGATGGTAGTGATATTTTTAGGGTATCATTGTATTTTAACTTCAAGACTGCCTTCCAAGTATACACTGGGAGTGTCTACACACACAAATATGTAATAAAACTCTGGATCAACTAAAACTGTTCCACCTAAAATTAATTTGGATGAAGACCCACATATTATATATACTAACAGAGTAATTGACTTCATATACCTAGGCATAAATATATAATCAACATTTACAGTAATAACACAGCTAAAAAGAATGGCTCTTTGAATGTATAATAGACATGATGATGTATATCACACTCCATCTTGGAATCACGAGTGTTGGAAAATAACATTCAAACTGTTCCCAACCCCGCCTCCCCCCCACACCCCCCATTAAAACGATTTAGCATTCTCAACTGAATATTAAAGTATGGAAGTAACTGGTTCTACTGTTTTGTCCTGCTATTCTCAGCAGGTATTCTGGTATTCCCAGCACTTTACATTTGTTTATGTATAAGACCGCAATAGCAGAGAAAGTCTTCTGGAATGGTGAAGCTTGCAGAAGAGGCAACTTTTCTCTCTTTGGGTACAAAAAGAGTACAAGTAGAGAGTGTACTCCACACAGGCGGCTATAGACTGTGCCTGACTCTTAGTAAGAGGCTCATATAGACTATGAATGGGGAAACTACCACATTACATTCCCAAGTAGTACATGGTATGTCTCTCCATATGAAAGATTCTGGAGTTAAAACTTCCCCTCAGTCAGATCTCGGGGAGGGGAACACAATGAGAGTTGACATATTTGAAAAAAGAAGAAAGGGACAATAAAGGAAACAAAGATAAGGATTGGAACATGGAATGTGTGGACACTACTACAAGCAGGAAAGCTCGAGAATATGAAACAGGAGATGAAAAGAAACAGACTAGATGCCCTTGGTTTGTGTGAAATGAGATGGGAAGAGAATGGGGAGATAGATAGTGAAGATTATAATTTATAAGCTCTTTTACTCAGGGGAAATCAAGATAGGTGAAAATGGCAGTAGCAATATTGCTACTTGGCAAAAGTTGAAAAATAAGGTAATGAAGGTACCTGCTGATGATAGGACTGAACGGCAGTTCAAAAGGTTAGGTGTTAATACAGTTATATATGCCAACCAGCCAGCATAGAAATGAAGAAGTGGAAGAATATTGTGAGAAAATACAAGAACTCATCAAGGAAGAAAACAGAAATGACTGCATTATCATCATAGGGGGACTGAAATTCAGTGCTGGGTGAAAGAAGAGCTAAAGATACAGTAGGAAAATTTGGATTAGGAATAAGAAATGAGAGAGGTGAATGACTAATTAGTTTCTGTAAAGAAAATTCATGACTAGTAGGTAATATATTATTATTTGAACACCACAAAAAAGGACAAAAAACATGGATATCAAACTTGAATAGGAAATATATCAGTTGGACTACATACTGCTACAAAAAAGGGTTAAGGAACTGTTTGAAGAACGCCAAAGCTTATCAGGAGCAGATATAATTAAGGCCACAACCTGCTAGTGAGAGAAATACAAGTGAAGTTGAAAAAAGTCTGGAGAGGTAAAGCAAAAGAAGGACTAAACATAGAATGACTCAAAGAGGTAGGAAAGACATAAGATTTGGAAAACAGATTTATGGAAAAATGCGAAAGAGGTAGTGTTGATGAAAGTGGATAAAAATGAGCGAGGGACTCATGGACTAGGAATGAGAGTATCCCAAAGTATCCAGAAAGAATGGATAACAGAAAACATGCTGAAAAGATGGAAGAGTGGAGAAAGTGGAAAAAATGTAGAGGTACAGGAGACTGAATAAGGAATTAAGAAGAGAAACTTAAGAAGCAAGAGAGAAATGGATGAAACAGAATACATCAAAATAGAGAAAATGGAGAAAGAAAGGAAAGTATGAAATGATATGTAGACTGGCTAGTGAGTTTTTGAACGTAAAAGAAAGATTAGCAACATGAAAATAGAAAGAGCAGATGGTACGGTAGCAGAACCTCAAGAGGTTTTGAACAGATTGCAAGAATATACTGAATGACTGTATAAGGGGGGGGGGGGGATGAAATACAAAGTGAAAGCAAGCCTGATGAGGAGCAATATACGTTGGAAGACGGAAAAAGAGATACACCATATTGGAAGCAGAAGTAGAAAAGGCACTAAAGGAGATGAAAAATGGGAAGGCATGTGGAATTGGTGATATACAAGCATAACTGCTGAAGAGTGTGGGCAACAAGATTAGAAAAGATCTAGTCTACCTCTGTAATGAGATATATGATAAAGGGGAATGACCTGAGGACTACCTTGAAACAGTTATGAAACCAATAGAGAAAAAGAGAACACTAAAAATGTGAAGAACATAAAGCCATCAGTCTAATTTCTCATGCAGCTAAAGTGTTGTTGAGAGTGTTGAATAGAAGGCTATACGGCAAGATGGATAGAGGGATTCAGAGGAGCAGTTCAGATTTAGAAGAGGGAAAGGAATGAGAGATGCTATTGACCTGTTAAGAACTGTAGTGGAAAGCTATATCGAAAATGGTAGAGAAGTCTTTGCTGTTTTTATAGATTTAGAAAAGCCTTTTGACAGAGTTCATTGGAACAAGCTAATGGATATTTTGAAGAGGAAAGGAGTAGATTGGAAAGAGAGACAAATTATACATAATCTATATTTACACCAGAAAGTAAGGATTAGAAATGAAGTATCGGAAGGAAGCAGAATTGGGCAAGGTGTTAGACAAGATTGTTGTCTTTCCCCACTGTTGTTTTACGTATCCCTTAAAGAGATTATTGTGAAACGCTTAGATGGGAAAAGAAGAATACTTATCGGTGGAAAGAAAGTAGAATGTATAATATTTGCTGATGACACAGTATTAGTGACAAAAAGTGAGCAGCCAGTGAACAACATACTGAATATTTGAATGAAGCTTGTGTGGAATATGGGATGAAAATAAACATAGCAAAAACAAAGAGTATGGTCATCAGTACAAGCCGCAGACTGGCCAATATTAAAATAGGACAAGCTACCATTAGCCAAGTAAGTGCATTTAAGTATCTTGAAAGCACAATAACTAAAGACTTGAGATGCCACCAGGAGGTATGAACTCGAATAGCCATAGTAAAGAAGGCATTCAACAGAAAGAGGAGACTGTTATGTGACAAATTAGATAAAGGTCTAGGGAAAACGCTTTGCAAATGTTTTGTCTGGAATGTGGCACTATATGAGGCAGAAATATGGACATTGAGATGAGAGGATGAAAAAAAGTTAGAAGCTTTGAGATCTGGAAGTGGGGGAAAATGGAGAGAATAAGCAGGATGGAAAGAGTGAGTAATTTAAGAGTGTTGGAAATAGTTAGGGAGAGAAGATGTCTGCTGAAGGTTATAAGAGAAAGGAAAAATAACTGGTTGGGACATTCGTTGGGAAGGGAGTGCATGCTAACAAGTGCCTTGGAAGGACTGGTTTGTGGGAAAAGACTGAGAGGAAGAAGGAGATACAAGATGACAGATGACATAAAGGGAAGAGGAAATTATGCAGACTTGAAGAGGATGGCAGAAGACTAGACAGCCTGGAGAACTGCCATGTGAAAAAACTGCCTTTTGGCAGAACACTGATGATGATGATGTAGAGAGTCAATTGCCATTCCCTGCAGCACACATTGATACACTGAAGATCCTCCAGTAATTCAATATAATTTTCCAGTTTGCAGATTGTCAATATACTACAAAATCATCCACAAAATGCCTCACTGAACTTCCAGCATATTTTTATGGTGCAAATCCAGCCGTCTGCTTTGACCCATGACGGCAGTGACATATATGCTCATAACGAATATGGTGGCCAAAACAATCATGAAAAATACATGAAATTTAATGTAAAACCAATAAAATAAAATTAATGGAACAATTGCGGGAATATGGGGGTTTTGGGAAGGGACAAAAAGCCAACTGCAAATACACAAAAATATAATTTTAAAAAACACGCAAAATAAAAACTGGGAATAGTGAAAAACTAAACATGGAAGATCAAATGACTGACAAAACACCTCAAATGAGGACAGAAATACCAATGAACACCATTATGAAAAACCTAAAGCATAAAAACAATATTGAATACTTCAATTATTCTATACTATACCTAAAATCATGAAAATGATACCAATCAACCCCCGCTCAAATCCCATCAACATTAAAATGGTAACAAATACTTAATTGACTTATAATACTTCCAAAATGAAGATAGTGATACCAATTCAACCTCCGTCCACCACCCCCATCACCACCAAGCAACAAACAACTAAGGAATAGTATCAAACATCACAGTCATTTCAAATGTTCCATTTCAACATAATCTTCCTCACCACAACTACTTGTGTATTTTCACATCCGTTGGTTTCATCAATTCACAGCCAAAATGTTGCTTCCCAATCTAACCTAGAAATCGATCTACACTACAATCAGTTTTTCTCATTTGACATTCACTGGCTTTGCTAACTGACAACCAAATTGTTCCTCCCAACCTAACCTACAGCTCTGGCTATGCTACATTATCAGTTAGTTGCCACAACCAGTTTCTCACTTTGCAAAAAGCAATCATCACCCTGTCCTACCTTCATACAATATGGTATGTTGCCAACCTACACACAGTTACCCAAACCTTACGCAAACAATCTCAACTACCACCAACACCAATAGAAATTACCCTATAAAAAGTTAACAAGAAACCCTCCAAAAATATAACAGCATAGATAACACTAGTGGAAAAAATAAACGGTAAAACTGCAGAGTCTGTTGCCCGTGTTATTAGCATGGTGGGTATGTTAACAACTTTGCCGCCGGTGACTATGTGAAAGCGATAATTTGAGTGTTTCTGAACTGGAGGTTCAGGTGCTACATGCCCTCACACACTTAAAAAAAAACACTTCTTGTTTAACCTTTAACCTATAGCTAACCTAAATTTCACTTTAAATGATCACTGTTTCATACAGATCATAAAATAAATAAAATATGCTATACCTGTTCTATGGTTGACGGCTGTGCTGTGGTGTACACATAAGATATTCTGTAGTGTTGCCAACATTTGCAGTGCATGGGCAACAGACTCTGCAATTTAGCCAAATAAACCACATAAACATAAATACAAGACCCTTCCCCCAACCCTCTCCAACTACGATTTTCGTTAGCTTCATTAGTTGCCAACATTTTGTACACCAAATAAGTCAGTTATAACAGCAAGTGGCTGAAGAAATTTTATCGTGGCCTCAAGATAGTCTCTCCCCAGTACGTCACAAAAGAATCAAACTTATTTGCCTTATCCATCCTAACAAAAACAGAACAACAAAACAAGTAAAATAATAGAAAGGCGAATTAAGCCGAAAACATCACACTACTAAAATGTGTAGTAACGCATACACAATAGAAAACATCTTTAAGAGAAGCAATCACACCACCCAAATACAAAAGATTTCACACACCACACAGACATTGCAACAACAAAAAACAATGGCATAATTGAAGACAGAGATACAACCAGTTGGCTTGACGTAGTCAACATGGTGGAAGTGGGATTATATCATAATACTTATGTATTGTTGATAACAAATAATCTATGATTAACCTCTTAAATTACAGATTAGCACAACAGAATGTACCATTGATTACAGGTCTCACCCCATAAATTTGCACCGTGTGAAAAAATAAATAAAAATCCTCTCTGTTAACCTATACCATACTATCACCAATGTCACGGGTCAAAGCCAACAGGTCATATCCCGACTTCAATTGACCCAAAACAACCATGAACCATTTAACTTCCACCACAAGAGCATACCACCTGCAAACAGTCAACTCAAAATTATGGCGCAATGATGAAGTCACAATAAAAGCTGCCATCACAGATCAAAGCAAGTAGGTGAAATTGAGTCATACAAATGGGGTCAATTGAAGACCAGGATACCACCCATCACCTTTGACAAATGCAGTCATATTTTAGTCACAGTCAAGTTCATCTACCAGTCACTAGATGGGCGACGACAGGTGGCACTCCCTCTTCAATTATGCCTAAAATTACCCGAACTTGCTATGTTGCCTATGAGGTCATTTAAATATATTGTTAAAAGCAGCAGCCCCACAACACTTCCCTGGGACATGCCAGATATGACATTCACCATTGAAAACTTCTCCCATGATTTTTTTTTCCTTCCCCACAAGGTGTGAATTTATGGGGTGAGACCTGCAATCATTGGTACATTCTGTTGTGATAGAAACTGTTATCCAATCATAATTTGGTCAGATAGTCTATAAGCTCGTATGGGGCCTCCAGCAAGAGAGTCCCCACTTTCAAAATTAAATATCTTGAAAATAAAGATCGACAGATGAGTGTATCAAAAACCATTTGTATCGTGAAAACTGTAAGAACTATCTAAGTTTAAAAAGGTCAAAGCAGTTTGATAAGCTACCAATTAATAGTGTTGTAACCACATTACAGCGTGCCTAAAAACAGTGTGCTGCAGCTCCAAGCAATCAATTCCACTGCTGCAACATGAAGCATACTGAAGGAGGAGGTTGCAATCATGTATTCCATCAAACATCTTTTTTCTGGTAGTACATTACCACAGATTACTGTCAAAAGGACTTAATGTGAAAACAAAACTGCAAGTTTTTGCCAAATTCTGACAGACAGACAGGCAGCAGCAATGATAAACTGGCAGGAGATCTTGATTCCAGGAAAACTGTACTTATTCCTGAGCCACACTGATTGCCTTTGCCTGTACTTATTCCCATGCCATATCTTCACACACCAACAGTCCACCCTCCAACCCTATTAACCAGCCTCAAAGAAATGCCCCCCCCCCCCCTTGTCACCCAATACCATCCTGGACTGGAACAACCGAACCATACCATACGCCAGTGCTTTGATTATCTGTCAATGTGCCATGAAATGAAAGACATCCTACCTGAGTTCCTCCCAACCCCTCCCCCCCCCCCCCTAAAGTGGTGTTCCGTCGCCCACCCAATCTCCACAACATCCTAGTCCATCCCTATGCCAGTCCTAATCGCAACCCCTAACTACAGGGATCATATCATTATGGAAGACCCTGATGGAAAACCTGCCCAATCCACCCACCCAGCAGTTCCTATTCCAGTCCTGTCACAGGCTTGTCCTACCCCATCAGAGGCTGAGCCACCTGTGAAAGCAGCCACATAATATACCAACTCTGCTGCAATCACTGATCTGCATTCTACATTTGAATGACAAATAACCGGCTCTCCCTCAGGATGAATGGCCATCATCAAACTGTGGCCAAGAGCAATATGGACTATCCTGTGGCACAGCACAGGGAGCACAACACCTTGGACTTTAACAGCTACTTCACCACCTGAACCATCTGGATCCTCCCCTCCTTCACCAGCTTTTCTACACTGGAGAGATGGGAGTTACAGCACATTCTATGGTCCCACAGCCATCCTGGACTCAACCTCAGATAATGTAACACCTCATCCCACATGTAAAATTGATAGATCCAAGTTTTGTGAACTACATCCTAAATGGTGCATTTTGCTTGGAACATCAGATACACACTCTGTGTGTGTCTGTATCAACAGAATGTCACACTAACGACCACCAAACTCAGTGTTAACTATAAAAAGTTACTTGATTTGATTACATTAACAACTATGACTGTATGATGGGTTTATGCAAAAGTTGTCCTGGAAAAGAAATCTTACTTGAAATGTTAAATGATACAGCTGAAGATCTTCCAGACAGTATAGAATATAAGCAGTGGGTCACTACAGACAGGTCTGGAATGTTTACAGTTATAAAAAAAAATCAAGAAGAATATTTTGAATCACTTGTTGACAAGTTGAAAACCCTAAAAAGTTTCAAAAATTCAAGGACAGTTATTTAGAGAGAAGAAAGAAAGCCTTTCTGAAACTGAAGGCCTTATCTTGGCTGACTTTGCAGAGATTTTTTCTTACATTGTTCAAGATGCAATTCAAGGACAGCATTGGGCCAATGACCAGGCAACTGTTCATCCATTTGTATTATATTTTAAGAATGAGGATGACAAACTTATCAGTCGCTCAATCTGTGTCTTAAGTGATTATTTAGAGCACATCACAGCAGTTGTACATGCCTTTCGGTCCCACATCATAAATTACATTAAAGAAAACTTGCCTAGAGTTGTGAAGGTAATTTACTTTTCAGATGGAAGTGGTAGCCAATATAAGAATAGGAAAAATGTCATTAATATTTGTAACCACAAGACAGATTTTCAATCAGAGGCTGAATGGCACTTTTATGCTTCTTGGCCCAGAAAAAAAGTACTGGTGATGGAGCAGGTGGAACAACCAAGCATGTAGTTTAGGCCAGTTTACAAAGAATTACAACAGATCAAATTCTGAATATGGAACAAATGTACTTTTTTTTGGGGGGGGGGGGGGGGCACTAAACTACTTAGGTGATTAGCACCCAAAATGTACACCTATTGCAAGGGAATATCAAAGGTATCACATATTTCCTTGTCAGAAAAGAGGAAATTCTTACTCACATTGGAAAACTTCGAACAAGATTTGAAAACTGTTTGATGATCAAAGGCACAAGAAATTTCCACTGTTGGAGAAAACACAATAAGGTGTTATGAAACTTCTACAACCAAAAACTACAAGGATCATTGCACAAGTAAAATTATTTCCTTAACTTTAGAAGTTAATGACGCAGTTGTGTGTGTTTATGATGGATAGTAGTGGATTACTCAGATAGAACAAATACGCTTGGAAAACAATGATTTTCATGTGCACTTTTACCATCCATCAGGGCCACGTATATCTTTTAAGAAGTCAGCAAGTGACAGGGTTTGGATTCCAATTTCAAATATATTAGATCTTGAACTTACCACAGCTACAGGAAGACCCTATTCCATCTCAATAAAACTCTCAAAAGAAATAAGTATGCTCCTGAACGGTCATTTAAATTTGTTATGTAGAAAGTGTACAGCAAAGAGTTTTTTTAAATGTAATCTATTGTTATGTATAAATTAAATCCATAAAAAGTAGGCTCAACCATATTAATTGTAAAAAAGAAATGAGTGAAACATGCATGATAGCTAATTTCTGGGTAAGCCAGAAATATAGCAAAATTTAAAAAAATTATAACTGTCCACCATCAAATACCAACAATGAAATTTTTACTGTAGTTTACTAACACAAAGATGTAATATATGCCAAAAAATCTGATTTTTGTACTTAGCCCCACCAAAGATATTAAGGTCCAAAATCTGAAAAAAATTCAAAAACCCCATTTTTAAAATTTATTTTAAAAATGAAAGAGATTTATTTTGGGCTTGGTACTCTGTCAGTGTTATGGTGTGTCTCATATCTAAAAGTGTTAAGAAAATTAGCTGTGACATTTTATTCCTTCATTGAAGTTTTAAGTGTTGAAATCTGCATTTTATTCAGTTGTGATATAACAATTTGGTAGCCATTTTCTCTTACTAGTATTTGTTTAGAGCAATTGTTTTTATACTTTAATTATAGAAGAGAATGTTCTGAACAAAATTGTGTGTGTTTCATTTCTGTAACATTATCCTGACAGAAGATATTTAATTTATCGCAAATGTCTGTAAAGCCTCAAATATGCTCCCACGGCTCAATAGAAATGGCCACTTCTCTGAAACAGCTGAAGATAAAAAGAAATTAAAACCTGTTTTGAACTAGTTATTTACTATATATTAGCACACAAAACAATTATAGAAATAAAAAATGGTCAAGCAATCCTTGTTGGTTCACTTGATATGGATTGACCCCATTTGTATTTACAGCTGAATTGTTGATGCTGTAATGGTTTTTATGATTACAGATTCCTAGTTCTGCACTAAGTGGGTCAAAAAGTTTAAGTCTGTCAGTCAACAACAGGTCCTTGATGTTACCTCCTTGAGTTGGTTCTCCATTTAATTGCTCTGGGTAATTTTCAAATAAAGCTTTTAGAACAATTTTGCTCAATTCTTTGTCCCAGCCACCCACCTTAATCATTAGCTTTCCAGACTATTTCTGGTATGTCAAAATCTGCACATGAATCAATAACATGACCAGATGTTCTGTCACTGCTGCTACAGAGTGAAGGGGTCTATAAAACACCACATTTTAACCATGACTTTCTCCAAAATTATTTCATATTCCACATCTATAATACTTTCACTTAGTATAATCATATATTTTAGTACAACAAACATCCCGGCCTTCAGTATTCAGTTTGACTCTTCAGTATACGTGCCACGGCTCACCTGTAGATGGGGATACCACCCGTCAGCTTTGACCTGCAACGTCTTCACAGCGCAGTAGTTTGGAGGTGCATACGTGTTTGTAGAAGGAGTGAGTGATTATATGGTCATTGAGTTAAAGATGATAGTTTGTTTGCAAACAAAACAGATTAATATTTTGTGTTTAAAAAGTGATCTGTAGCTTTCTCTCTGTTGGTTAGGTGTAGGTTAGCCGAGAGATTTTTTTTTTTCATATGTGAGCGCGAATTTTTGGGCTAAGACCTGTGATCGATGGTACATTCTGTTATCTGTAATAACTACAGATTATTTGTATCTACAATACACAAGTATTAAGATATCCCGTGTACTGCTTTTCCGACATCTTGATGACATCATGGGTCAAAGCAGACAGATGGTTTGAAATGTTTGTAAATCTATTGGACAAAACTGCGTGATCATCAGTCCGTAGCTTACTAACTACTTAAACCTAGGTAAACTAACCTACGGACAAACACACACACCCACGCCCCAGGGAGGACTCGAACTTCCACAGCGAGCAACCGCGCACTCCGCAGCGAGACGCTTTAGACCGCTCAGCTACTCCACAGACGGGTGGTATCCCAGTCTACAGTTATGCCCATTCCACTCTGAGTTTAGAATTTCATTAGCCTACTGCCGACATATGATTTTACCCAAATTCCCTTCCCTAGTACTATGTGGACATTGTGCCATTTTTAAGTTTGAGCAGTTCTGGTATCTTTCAAAAGCTGCACCTGCAATAAACTATTACTATATTAACATTTTCTTTCAGTGTGCTGCTGTCGAGAATCAGGTGGTGTTTATTGACCTGAGGAGGGCTTTCTTTTTCTACCTTGGGGTATCTATCATTACTATAATACTTGTGGGGGCAACACACAGTGATGTGAATATGATTCACATATTACACTTTTCGATTTTAAAATATTGGATCAAATTTGAAGAGCCAGCCAGCTGCATTCAAAATCAGCAAATCTACCAACAATCAATAACTCTAACAATGGAAATTTCAGGAAGGATAAAAAATATTTTGGAGAAGTCTAGTCACAGAAGAGGGTGACAGCAGTCATGTTTGTGAGAGTGGGTTTTTCTGTCTGATCAAGGCTGTAATAGCTTGAAGCCTCAGTAAAAATGTGTATATATCAGCAACTCATCTTTTCCAAAATATTATCAATAAATCTAACATTCATGTATGTAGTGTTTGACTTTGCAAACTTTGTGGGTAATTTGGAAAAAATGCTTGAAAGCGATATAGCCTATATCAAAGTAGGCACACATATCAGTTAAATTGTATATTACGAGAATATAAAAAATACAGAATAATGATAAACATCTACCCTATCATCACTTGCCCTAATACCTTAGAAATACTGGTAGGTAGAAACAGGGACCAGAAAAGAATGTGATATACATTAGCCTACTTGAAACATTGGTGATGAGGAGGGTATTTTAAAAACGGACATGTAGAGAGATATAACTATATTCGTGATGTAGTAATCTATATTACAAAAAACTACTACTCTCCCTCTTTAATCTTAATAGTTTATAGCCTTCAACATTGCTTCCACTGCAACTGCACCTAATTCGTAATAAACGGAAATTGGTTTCACACGCCGTATTGCAGTGTTTCCTTTCTGAAATATTTCGCACTGTCTGTCCGGCAATTTCTCTATGATTCGTGCGATGATGTCCCCATATCGGCCCTATTACTATATGAAATGGTAAAAATGAATTTTTCAATCAGGACACAGACAAGGAGTTTACTTGTAAAGATTTTTCTCCACGACGTGACAGAGTATCACATATCCAATCAGTAACGATCAATATTTTTGCTGAAGTGTAGTAATGAAGTATTACCACTGGCCTGCCTTTACTTTTACACTTATTTGTAGCTAGCATTACCATGACAGCCTAGATAATAATACTTACTCTTCTTAGGATTCTTCTTGGCTTCTCGTCTCAGTTTCCGGTTATGTTCTCGCACTTTCTTTTCAATTTTGTACCTCTTCCGCGCAGGAATCCGCTTACTTGTTTTTTCTGAAAGACATCTCAGAAAATAAATATTCAACAAACATAAGAAATACTCCGCAAGGTATAAGTATATAACTCACTCAAGCATAGTTTGGCCATGTTGTTTACAATATTTCTAAGAACTGAGAACGGCAATATTTGCGTTACACACAAAAACCAACTTCAGTATCGCACGTGTGAATGTTTACAAATTGTCAAGTAAACAGGATCGTCGCAAAAGATATGTCACTCAACGTAATGTTTTGAACATACGGCAAGATTCGAGAACACAATTATCTTCGATTGTTACCAACATTAAAAACATTTGAGTATGTGAGATGTAGAGTATATTCCACGAATATTCCGTGTTAATGATTTTTAATGTAGATAGTAAATGGTAGCAATGTTTAAAGCAAAAGAAAGATTTCATTTGATTACCGAGTTTCATAAAAACAAAGAGGATTTGGCTAGTTCAGTTGTTGTCTTTTCCGCACTATACTGACGCGTCTGCAAATATCACAACGCTAACAGAGTAACAGACTGCTGGATATTTATGTTTTTTACGTGACTGACTTGAATTGTGCATCCTTTTCTCGGGCCAACAATCGTTATTATCGAAGTAAAGATCTCGATTTTCTGTTGACCGGAACTTAAGGGGCCGTACGCTTAAGGGGGTTGGTGGAGTGGAGTTGTTATGCTGCTAAGGAAAGTTGTGTATTAAAAGTATTTTTTTAAAATCATGTCTGAACTCTTCAGATCGGCAATGGGTTATTTTAACAGTAGTACATATGCAGCAGGAGCAGAAAATGAGTTAGTTGGGCAAATAGTGGAACTAGGAAATGTGAAGCTACGAGTGAAAAAAGTCATAGCAGAAGGCATGTATAATTCCCTTATTCCTATTTTTTTTAGAAATTTCCCTTTGTGATACAATTAGAGACACTAAAAACCAAAAGAGGTTTCTTTTCTGTGTCACGCTGTAAACTTTTGATGACAATCTGGAAGAAAGTGTAGCAACTCAAATGTCAAATAACTTGCATTTGACGTTTCTTGTGGGTATAAGTGTTTCTGATTCTTTTTTGTTGCAGGAGGATCCGCATTTGTATTCGTAGCACAAGATCCAAACACGGGGAAAGAATATGCTCTGAAGGTAGGTGCTTAATCAAAAAAATATAGCGAAGTGTTTGTGTATGAACAATACAGCAAAAAACAGCAAACCCGTCTGCTGTACGTATTGTCACATGGCACTGTCCTGAGCGCTGTCGCATTCATGATCAGAGTTAACGTGCAAAGCAGAGAAAGATGATGATGTGGTAGCCAAAAAGCAGGTGTATCATTGTTAACAAATATAAATTGTGATTTTACTTCAAAAACTCTGCCGTTTTCCGTTGAGTGTCGATTATATTCAGTTGTCATGCTCTGCAGTTTTTTTATCAAAGGAAAAACGTTCGGGACTGAAACGAGTCAAGGTTTACAGTAATACGAAACAGACATTCTAAATTTTTTCTTTGTTTACTGTATCAAATTTGTACACGCACATGGAATTCACGAATCTCCTATCGTTAAACATGACTTGAAAAATGCTGGAAAACTAGTACTACTAGCATTACTCATAATTATACAATCACCTTCTGACAAGTAGATAGTCCTTAAGAAAAAGAAAATATCTTATGTACAGAGCTTATCGGAACCTGGTGCTAAAAGAGAGAATTTTGAGCTAATAAATTTCTGAAAAAGAGTAAAGTTTGTCCTCTTAATTCTGAAGTATTTAACAAGAATCAAAATTGTACTCGCAACAATCTCTTTTTGTGGAATAGTTGTTCCAACTTTGTGCTATATATCATTGTATTCCATGCCCCTCCCCCCCCCCCCCCCCCTGCAAGCTCTCCTAGTACAATAAAACAATGATTGGGATGTGTTGTTTGTGTGTCAAATATTTTGTTTCTTTTCCAGAGACTTATGGCAGCGGATGAAAATACAAACAGAAACATTGTGCAAGAAGTAACAATACTTGTATCCTTTAGTAAGGACAATATTAGTGTTATTTGTAAAGGAATTCAAATTTCTTTTTCAAAAAGTTTTGTTTTATATTTATATGATACTTTCCTTAAAATGATGATAATTTCTCTCTCTCTCTCTCTCTCTCTCTCTCTCTCTCTCTCTCTCTCTCTCTCTCTCTCTCTCTCTCACACACACACCACCTTATATAAAATTTTCAGTAAAGATTTAATAATTTACTTTGATGAGTGAGAATTTATCCTCAAGCAAAGAAAATTGAAAGTAGTTGTTTATTTTATAAAATCTCATGTGCCATCCTTAACAA